>CM048748.1:171330663-171961021 GCA_026315105.1 Locusta migratoria
TACTGCCATGTTTGTGTTCACGGAATCTGATACGGAACTAGTGCGGTAATACCGATTAAGCTGCGAGTGCTAAGGGATGAATGCAGTTGACTCATATGTGGCATTTGGAAGTTTGGGTCGGTCCTGGAGTCGTGTTCGGGTATCCTAGTTGTTAAGGCGACAGCTCGCGAAAAGCGGGAAACACGGGTTGAGTCCCGGCCCGGCACAAATTTTCATATGTCACCATTTGCCATAACACCTATACCATACACAGTTACGCTAAAATAAATTCGCTTTTGCGAGTAAATATTGATATTGTTGATAATCACTACTGTGTGTATGCGCCACATTCTCATATCAGTAAAATGATGGTGAAGGAAAATAGTATTATTCGTTATCTCTCCATGTCTTGACGTGAGAATAAATTCTTTATATGTACGATATATTTTAGTATCGATAGATATTAATATTCAGCATCATCTGTTTGCTACTATATGAGCTAGTACTTGTATCTCCATTTTCTACGATCAGTTGTTTACTCAGTAGTTTTGTTACAAATGCTTTCATATATCACATTTCTGGATCTTATATGAAATCCTCCCTCGCTTACACATACCCAACTAAAACACGTTTGCAAGCCCATCCATATTTCATTATATAGTCCAGTTTCATTCCCCACAATTCATTATATCTAGTAACTGTCATTGCTCTCCTACTCTTCCTTGGTCTTCTTCATTTTAACTCATTCCATCGTCTGCCATTTTTGTTATCTCATGAGCCTTCAGCCTCGCTTTGTCTTCCTTCCTCAAGGTAATCTCTCTGCATCACACAGGAGCACAACCAACTATATAAATTTTATGGATATTTTCTTGATTATATTTTAACTGGTTATCCTTCCGAAAATCATTCCTTTATTTTCTAAAATGTTCAAATGCATTTGTAAACCTACTGGACCCCACGGTAACAGTCATCATTCCCTAGGCTTTCAAACTACTTACACTAACTTGCACTGCTGATAACACACACACACCCATGTCCGAGGGAGGACTCGAATCTCCATGGGTTAATGCCAATCTATCCATAGGTATAAAACGCGGCAATTCCATGTAGACCTTACTTTGAAATGTTATCACTATGTCCTGCAATGTTTCCCATATATTGCTACGACGACCATGTTGTCTGCAAATCTAAAGCACTATACCGTTCTTCCTCCAGTTTTTATCCCGGAGTCATCTAGTAGGAAGTGGTCAGTTATGTTATAAGAGAAGAAGTAATTAAGAAATAACATATATTTCTAATACTTTATTTCTCTTTTGTAGCATAAAATGTTATTATTCATTTAGGTAAAAACTCCAAAGCGAAATTTAATTAACAACTTGCCAATTTATTTGGTTGCACTGTTGCATAGAATTTCAAAATCACTTCCAAAACATTTAAAAAATGCTTTTGGCGAGAGCGATAGTCAACATTGTGCCGCAGCTACAGTGAAGTTAGTTCCAATCTCCCACTTTAAGTGAGGTATTGGATAAGCTTTTCATAACCACGCCAAATTGTGAACTCTTTTTTCTATTACGAACTCTTTATTCACTAACACGATAGTTCCCTTTCATTAAGATAATATGTAAGCTTCAAACATAATTCAGATTTTTTTAATATCGTAAGATCACCTTATGGTCCGCAAGTCGAAACAGTCCTTACGTCACAATGTGACGAAAATGGAGACAGGCATTTTGGCTTGTCACCAGTGGGACGTCTGAAGACGCTGCGATTCCAGTTATCGGTTCACTTTACTTTCTTAAGAATTATGCTTACTGTACTCTAGAGAAAATCTCGCCTGAAACGAAGGCCCGAAACTGTGGTGATACTCTTGTTGTTGAGTCAGAGAGAGGAAAGGTTCTATGATGCATTCATGGCTGTTGTTTTTCGTCATTAAAATATAGTCTTGTCATCGGGAGAAAAGTCAAATGTTTGTAAATCTATCGTACCAAACTCAGTTGTCATCAGTACGTACGTTACAAACTACTTTAACTAAGGTAAACTAACCTAAGTACAACATACACACCCATGCGTCATGGAGGACTCGAACCTCCGACGGTGAGCAACCACGCGCTCCACAGTGAGGCGGCCGGACGCGGTGGCCGAGGAGACTAAGGCGCTCCAGTCACGGTCTGCACGGCCACTGCGGTCGGGGGTTCGAATCCCCCTCGGGCATGGATATTTGTGCCGTCCTAGTTCGTAAGTAGTTCATAAGTAGTTTGTAAGTTTAGGGACTGATGACCCCCGTAGTTAAGTCCCATAGACTATACAAACATTTGAACATTTGAACAATGAGGCGCCTTAGGCCGCTGGGCTACTCCACCGCGTCGGGAGACTGTAAATGAAAAAGCGAGTAATTTGTCAAAAAACTTACAAAAGAAACATTTTGGTTTGATTTTTTTAGTGTTATATATTATTGTGTATCAGGCTAAAACTCTATTTCAACTTTTTCCTGTCCGACGATACTAAAATGAGCTGGTCCCTTACGATGCTCCTGTTTTGACGTTGTCGCAGGTGGCGTGGATGCACTTCGAGCAGTCGGCCATCCTGACGGTGCACAACCACGTGATCACGCGCAACCCGCGGATCTCGGTGACGCACGACAAGCACCGCACGTGGTTCCTGCACATCAGCAACGTGCAGGAGGAGGACAAGGGCCGCTACATGTGCCAGATCAACACCGTCACCGCCAAGACGCAGTTTGGATACCTGCACGTCGTAGGTGAGTCCCGAATCATATGCACACTCCTCTCTACTTGTTCACGTTTAATCTTCTAACTGCTTCAAGCAAAAATACCACATGTGCCCTATTATTAGAATAGATGTTAATTGTGTTGGTCGTTGAGAGAAACAAAGGAAGTGCTACTTGTACTTGAACACACCGAACGTACTGCCATGTTCTCTGTATTATGAAGAAGAGGATATAATTGTCATTGATCTACGGTTTCCATAATTTCAACATGGCGGTTTATTCTGATTGTCAGGTATCCAAAACAAATTCATTCGCGATGAACTATATTCAAAATACACCATCCACGCTACAAAGCACGTCCTCCATGAATTGAAGCTATTTAATTCAGTTAAATCTCTCAAACAGTGATATTAGTGGCAGTGTAGCATTATACTATTGCCTGGAAGCTGACAAATCGAGGGTATTTTATTATATAAAACCAACAATTTCATTTTTTTGTTTCAAAACAAATCGTAGAAATTTAAAAATATCGTTTCATTTGTTCTAACCAGGCACCAGTGGTTGTCTTCCTCTCTGAAACATACGTAACACAAATAAACATTACATTTGCACGTCATTCTTAAAGTAAAAGCTGATACATCTTTCACTATGAACAACTGATGCGTGTAAGTATCTAGTTAGTACCTGTTCAAACGTTTTAAATTACAGTGACTACATTTTGAAATTGTTTTTAAATGTTTTTTGATAATAAGTACTTTCTTCAAATTCGCTTACATCCTATACAAGCTACCTTTGATATTATTATTCGTACTTTGAATCACACTGTACATTACGAAATCAGTAAATATTTTACAGAATAAATATATCTTTTCGGTTTACTTCTTTTCTCTTTCTTCGTTTTTTCTCCGCCAGTTTTGCTTTTATTTGTTAGACTAACTTTATTATCATATCCACAGATCAATAGAGTTCTTAAAAAAAGTTATTTTTATTTTAACTTTTGGTGGATTGATTAAGGACTTTTATTTGTACATTACTATAAGGAAATTTTTACAGTTCCAAACAAAAGTACCCAAATGCAATGCAATATCTGTCAAAGAAAAAATATATATATAAATAAAATATGTCACCAACAACGTTTTTAAACCTGTTTATTACGATAGACAAAATTCAGACTTTTAAGATGTCTACTCTATAGCTGCCTCCCTATTTCTGATAAACCAATAAACACTATACACCAGACTCAGAGTGTGAAATAAAATCACACAGTACCCGAAGACATTCTATTGCACCTGACTGACCAAAAACACCATACGTTAAACTGCCACCATCACTACACTTCTAAACTGTTGTGACGGTACGTCACAGTCACTCTATACTGCCCAAATTACTGATCTTACTTCAACAACATTTTCAGATTATTGCTTAACCATTAATTCCCAAACAGAAGAATAGTGTTTTTTAAATTGACAACACTTTATTTTTTATTTTTTTTCGACGCAGGGTTGCTTTAGGCCTATATCAACCGACGTCGGTTATCATCTTTGCCGCCTTGATTGTCTCTAGTATACTGCTGTTTTGCAACGGTTACATTTTTATCTAAATTCTGTCAACAGTGGTTCTCCTCCTCTCTGAAACATAAGTAACACAAATAAACATTACATTTAGACGCAAAATCGACTTCATAATTCGTTGAGATGGAATTACACACGTTTTCCTATAAGCAAGTTAGAGCATTTGTCTAAAGCAGATTACGAGACGGTCTGAATAAAGAATGGAGCTTGAAGTCTTGGCAATCGAAAGTATATTTTTTTCCATTAGTAATTTGTGTACGTAGACATCTGCACACAGCAGACAGCGTAATCACCGAGGATAACTCAGAAAGTGTAAGAATAGAGTCAACTTAAATCTTCAGTGTTTCTCCTGTTTATTATCTCCGTTTCCGGAAGTTAGTATCTACACGACAGTCTGTTATCTACTACGTAAAATGGATAGCTTGAAGTAGAAGAATGTGGACAGAGGAAAACAGGATATGGACTAACATAAAAATCGAATAAATTTAAAATGTTCAATAGTTTGCAAACGTTTTTCAGCAAATTGCTAGGGTCTAGACTTAAAACCTACTTAAACCAACTTACAATAAGGACAAAACACACACACACACACACACACACACACACACATGACCAAAGGAGCATTCTAACCTCCGGCGGGGACGGTCGCCCAGGCCGTAGAAAGATGCTTTACACCACATGGCCATTCCGCGGCTCGAATAAATGCATAGCTGGAGGACTGTGGTTCAAACTCAAGGCCCACCATCCATATTTAGGTTTTCTGTGGCTTCTCTAAATCACCACAACAAAATGCCGGGATGGCTCCTTTAGAAGGGCATGGCCGAATACCTCCGCCATCCTTACCGAAAACAATCCGAGCATCAGCTCACTTTATAATGACCACGCCATCGACGGGATGTTAAGCCTTTATCTCGTTTCATTTTTCATGTGTTGTTGTGGTCTTCAGTCCACAGTCTGGTTTGATGCACATCTCCACGCTACCCTGTACTGTGCAAGTCTCTTCATCTGAGAATACGTTCGGCAACCTCCATCCTTTTGAATCTGCTTATTATATTCGTTCCTCGGTATCCCTTTACGATTTTTACCCCACACGCTTCCTCAGGATTTGCCAGAAACTCTTTTTATTCCCGACTCGATTAAGCACCTACTCAGTACTTACGTGATCCACCCACCTAATTTTCATCATTCGTCGGTAGCACCACATTTCAAGAGCTTCTATCATCTTTTTATCTGAACTCCTTATCGTCCACGTTTCACTCCCATACAATGCTATACTCCAGACAAATGCTTTCAGAAAGGACTTCCTAACATTTAACTTAATATTGGCTGTCAGTAAATTTTGCTTCTTCAGAAACGCCTTACTTCCCATAGCCATTCTGCCTTTTATATCTTCTTTACTTCGGCTATCAAAAGTTATCTTGCTACCCAAATAACAAAATTCATCTACTACTTTTATTGTTTCATTACCTAATTTAATTCATTCAGCATAGCCTGATTTTCTGACATTACATTCCATTACCTTCGTTTTACTCTTGTTTATGTTCATCTTATATCTTCCTTTCAAGACATTGTCCATTTCATTGCTCTTCCAGATCTTTTGCAGTCTCTGACAGAATTACTATATCATCGGCAAACCGCAATGTTTTATTTCTTCTCCCTGCACTTTAATGCCCTCTACAAATTTCTTCTTCCATTCCTTCACTGCCTGTTCAATGTACAGATTGAACAACATTGGGGAAAGTCAACAACCCTGTCTTACTCCCTTTCCAACCTCTGCGTCCCTTTCTTGCCCTTCGACAATAATAACTGCTGTCTGGTTTTTCTATAGGTTGAATACGAGGGGCGTCCAGAAATTAAGTCCCGTTTCAATTTATCTCCGTTGCAGTGCTGCGATAGCAGTTCCACTCATGCGCTGTAGACGATGTGTATCAAGGAGAAGAACGTGCGCCATTTGGAGACCGGTGTCAGTTACGTACGCTTTGTTGTGCTTGTTTGAAATGTCGGCGATGATTAAAAATCCCGCCCCCTGTGAATTCAGATCGGTGATTCGGTTTCTGAATGCGAGGAAAGTGAAACAAAGTGAAATTTACCGGCAAATTTGCGATGTTTAAGGAGAAAATGGGTGATTCGATGGTGAGAAGATGGGTCCGACAGTTCAATGGCGGGCGTAGTGATGTGCACGCTGAAGAACGAAGTGGGCGTCCACCTTTGGTTACAGAAGAACTGGTTCACGCGATTGATGACAAGATCCAGGAAAACCGTAGGTTTACAACTGGTGCTCTCGCTATGGACGAGCTGAAATAAACTGTTTCCAACTGGTTGAAGACACAGGCGGCAGATTTCTATGAAGCAGGTATACAAAACCTGGTGCCACGCTATGACAAATGTCTGCAAAATTTCGGCAGTTATGTGGAAAAGTAGTTTAAGAGTTATAGAATTTTGTGCAATAAAAATTTATTCTATATTGTGTACAATTTCATTTTATTATCAAACGGAACTTACTTTCTGGACGTGCCTCGTATAACTCTTCGCTCCCTATATTTACCCCGTGCTGCCTTCAGAACTTGGAAGAGTGTATTCCAGTCGACATTGTCAAAAGTTTTCTCCAAATCAACAAACGCTGAGCCTATCTTCCAAGATATGTCGTAATGTGAGTATTGCCTCCCGTGTTCCTACATTTCTCCTAAATCCAAACTGATCTTTCCCGAGGTCCGATTCCACAAGTTTTTTCATTCGTCTGTAAATCATTTTCACTGTTAGATGAATTTGGATATCACACATTGAGAAGGGGCGGCACAAGAAAGATATACTGCTTCTCAACAACACTCCTCTAGAGATCTACGGCCTGCCGCATTGGCCGAGCGGTCTGCGGCGCGTCAGTCACAGTATGCACGGCCACTACGGTCGGGGATTCGAATCCCTCCTCTGGAATGGATGTTTATGCCGTCTTTAGTATAAGCTAGTTCATAAGAAGTTTGTAAGTTTAGGGACTGATGACCCCGTAGTTATGTCCCATAAGCTCTACAAACATTTGAAGATTTGAAAGTACTGACGGTAATAAAGGGATAATCTAGGAGAAGAAAATGATGTGACTCAGATGCTGTTTTTTCATGTCAAATCGGAGATCTATCTATCGATAAAGTTATTGGATGATTAACTACAGACTGAGTTGCGGAATATTGAAGTACTAGCATCGTATTCTGGAGGACTGTGGTTCAAACTCAAGGCCCACCATCCATATTTAGGTCTTCAGTGGCGTCTCTAAATCACCACAACAAAATGCCGGGATGGCTCCCTTTAAAGGTCACTGCCGATTACCTTCGCCATCCCTAGCTAAAACAGCTGAGGTCATAATGACAACGCCGCCGACTGGACGTTAAACCCTTATTTCATTTCCTTTTTCATTCTTAGATAAATTTGGATATCAAACATTGAGAAAGGGCGGCACAGGTAAGATATACTGCTTCTCAACAACACTCCTGTAGAGATATACTTCCGGCCGCAGTGGCCGAGCGGTCTGCGGCGCGCTACTCACAGTGTGCACGGCCACAACGGTCCATTAAATTAAAGAAAACCAGGCGTTCGGAGATGTCACGTGGCATTGCTCGACCAGAACTATCTCTGACATACGTCATCTTGCTTTGTGTATTTGATGATTTTCTTATTGTAAGTTATACGTTGTCATTTCGAAGCAATTGCGCACTGAAGAATGAACAAAACAACGTCGTTCTTCGTACGATAAATGATAATCTAGTGTCTAAAATGCCGTATTAGCATCAGTTAACTGCCAGCAATAGTAAGAGATGAAAGGGCGCATTTTGCAAATGTCAGCCGTAGTGTAGTGAGCAGCACGTTGGACTGTAATTCAGATCGTCAGTGGTTCCGAACCCGCCTCTATCCACAAAAAATTTTTCCTAGAAGGTTTTCCGGCGTTGTTGTTGTGGTATTCACTCCGCACACTCGTTTGATGCAGCTCTCCACACTGCCCTGTCTTGGGCAAGTCTTTTCATATGAGAATACGTTCGGAAACTTACATCCTTTTGAATCTGCTTACTGTGTTCGTCCCTCGGTCTCCCTCTACGACCGGCCTCGGTGGCCAAGGAGACTGAGGCGCCTCAGTCACGGTCTGCACGGCCACTACGGTCGGGGGTTCGAATCCCCCCTCTGGCATGGATGTTTGTTCCGTCTTTAGTATCAGCTAGTTCATAAGTAGTTTCTAAGTTTAGGGACTGATGACCCTGTAGTTATGTCCAATAAGCTCTACAAACATTTGGTACACTATTGCCGAAGGCGTGGTAAACCTCTTCGGACAGTGTGTGTACCACTGAATAGAAGGAACTCTCATAAACATGTAGATAAGGGCCAACGAATACAGCTGCGTGCACGAATGCTCTTCAGGAGGCTGTTAGCGACCTGCGTGTTTGCAGTTCTCGTGAGGCCGGCAACAGCTAACGCGCAGCGGGCGGTGACGGGCTGGCGCGCTGAGCCGCGACTCCCCCCAAATCCCGCCAGAGTCTGAGGATTAGCGCCGCCGCCGCCTCTGCTCTAAAACAATTGCCCGCCGCTGCCGCTGCCGACCACCCCTTCCGTCCCTCCCTGCAGTTTACTCGCTCTCTGCACACGCCGACCCGGACAAGTCCACTGCACAGCCTGGTAGGATAAAATGGGACGAATGTTTCTCCGGCACTAAAATACCACCGTCCATTAACATTACAGTGCATAACGTGGCACCGAGTAACTTTACCCAGGAATAATCATGTGAGTCAGCTTTGACCCATACACAGTTTAAGGAAGGAAGGAAGCTTGGAGTTTAACGTCCCGTCGACAGCGTGGTCATTACAGACGGAGCGCACGCTCGGAGGTTTGGGTGAGGATGTGGAAGGAAATCGGTCGTGCCCTGTGAAAGGAACCATCCCGGCATTTTCCTGGAGTGATTTAGGGAAATCACGAAAAACTTAAATCTGGATGGCCGGAGGCGGATTTGACCCACCACTTTTACGAATGCGAGTCCTATGTTACCACTGCGCCACCTCGCGCGGTCACAGTTTAAGGATACAAGGTACTTTTCTGGCTCAATATTACGTAAAAATCAATACCCATTTCTTTCAGACAATCTTTATAATGTACACCCCTAGCCATCAAAATTGCCACACCACGAATATGACGTGCTACAGACGCAAAATTTAACCGACAGGAAGAAGATGCTGTCACATACAAATGATTAGCTTTTCAGAGCATCCACACAAGGTTGGCGCCGGTGGCGATACCTGCAACGTGCAGACGGAGGGAAGTTTCCAAGCCAGGCACTGTGGCCGAGGAGACTGAGGCGCTCCAGTCACGGTCTGCACGGCCACTACGGTCGGGGGTTCGAATCCCCATTCGGGCATGGATATTTGGGCCCTCCTTACTATAAGGTAGTTGACAAGTAGTTTGTAAGTTTAGGGACTGATGACTCCGTAGTTAAGTCCCATAAGCTCTACAAACATTTGAACAATTGTTCGTTCCAATTCAATTTATCTTCAAGTTGACCGGCTTTGACTGGTGATACGTTGTTGTGATGCCTCGTGTAAGGAGGAGAAATCCGTACCATCAACTTTCCGATTTTGATAAAGGTCGGATTGTAGCCTATCGCGATTGGGTTTTATCGTATCGCGACATTGCTGCTCGCGTTGGTCGCGATCCAATCACTATTAGCAGAATATGGAATCGGTGGGTTCAGGAGGGCAATACGGAACGCCGTGCTGGATCCCAACGGCCACGCATCACTAGCAGTCGAGATGACAGGCATCTCATCCGCATGGCTCTAACGGCACGTGCAGCCACGTCTCGATCCCTGAGTCAACAGATGGGGACGTTTGCAAGACAACAACCATCTGCACGAACAGTTCGACGAAATTTGCATGGACTATCAGCTCGGAGGCCATGCCTGCGGTTACCCTTGACGCTGCATCACAGACAAGAGTGTCTGAGATAGTGTACGCAACGACCAACCTCGGTACACATTTTTTCGGATGAATTCGGGTTCCATTTAGAGCACCATGATGGTCGCATTCGTGTTTAGCGACATCGCGATGAACGCACATTGGAAGCGTGTATTCGTCATCGCCATACCGTTCTATCACCCGTATGGGTGGTATGGTATGGGGTGCCATTGGTTACACGTGTCGGTCACGTCTTGTTCGCATCGACGGCACTTTGAAAAGTGGCCGTTACGTTTCAGATGTGTTACGACCCGCGAGAGAGCAATGAAGAATAGGAATCGTCCTACAGCCCTATCATTCAGGACGTAAACATTAGGATTTTACTCTGTTGTTGATTGGAGATCAGCTTTGTTCAGATAAAGTTGACGCTGACAAATACAGGAAGACATACATCGTAAACATGTGACGTTATGAAAATTTAAGTGACACTACGAAACTTGAATGCGTGTCGGAAATACTGATTAAAATTTCGTTTTTATTGGAGACACAGAACATACAATGCCACCCGTGGTTTCCGGATTAGATTTCCGGTAGGTTGGGGATGTTCTCCGCTCGGTGACTGGATGTTGTGCTGTCCTCACCAGCGTTTCATCATCATCGACATAAGAGCCATCGAAGTGGCGTCACCTAAAAAGCCTTGCACTAGGGAGGCCGAATAGACTGCGTCTGGGATCTAACGGCCAGACATGGCACACGATCGTCATTATCAGTAGAAAATATTTGTACTGGGTAAAAATAGTGACGCAAACTGCCCAGAGAACGTGGCGATGCATATTTATCACTATATTTCAGATAACTGACTATATCTGAGGATCAACCCAAAGGTACTAAAATCTGGCTGAAATGCTGTCTGTCTAGGGTTAGTGGTGGCGAGAGACACTCGGGAATACAGAAGCAGGAGAGCAGATGCCTCTTACAATTAACAATCACCTCACTGGAGGACCGCAACGACTGGGTAAATGTCTTACTTGAAATTTGTTACGTAGTATGAAACCAAGGGTTTTTACGCCATTGTACACCTCAAATGTGTTCCCTTCCCCGACATACCGGCACAGCTGACAAAATTGCTTAGAACAGTATTATCTGGTATTTTTGGATATCTATAGAAGCAAAGAAGTAACAGTTTCGAATGGAATTGTGTACTTCACAGTATCAGAAGAGCCGTTAGCAACTCCAAGGGCCTATACGGAATGCAAGAGTCCTAGAAGTAAATAATTCACGCAATAATGCAGCTAGAGAGTTAAATCTAAAACACATACTTGTAATTAATGTCATGGATGTTTATTGATGCCGAGGCAGACCGCTCATATAATACACATGTAAAAATTAGGATTAAAATAGAATGTTATCAAAGATGCCGTTCCTTGTAACTAGTGCTCAACATGTCGGCCATTATTCAGAATCACCAGTAGTAAAAAGACAACTATGGGAATAGGACTGTACAGCATATCACTACGAATGATATGTTTGGACAACCGTAGTACATTTCTGACTTGCGGTGGGTTCACAGTCTAATATCACAAGGACTGAGTTTTATGGTTATGGGGGGGGGGGGGGGGTAGTCAGGGATTACAGAAGTGTTGGTTCAGTAAGCGATGCTCATTAAAACGTTGAAACGTGTGCAGGGATCTTTCACACGTGTGGCAATATTCGGTGGACCAGCAGGTGTTTATCGGAAAGGCTAGAAATGACGCGGTTCTATATCTGTGTGCCTCTCACGTGTCACAGTGACAGTTTCAAAAATACTTTCCCCGTAAGTATGACCAACAACTACGCCAGACGGCCTGTAACAGCGACTCGATCTATGCGAGGCCCACCTGGAGACAACTTTTAAATCAGACTGTGTGAAACAGAATTCACAGCGACTGTGTATACTAGACGCCCAGGGAGAGGCCCAGCATTTAAAAAGGTACACAATGCTACGCGATACAAGTGGGCCAGAAATCACAATCAACGGACGTGGGAAAACTATCGTATAATTTTCTTTCCAGAAGTATAATGTGTATATCTGGTACCAGATGACCACCGACGTAGTGTGTGCAGGGAACCTGGTAATGCTGTGTGCAGGAGTTAACGATCAATCGAGAACAGCGAGGCGGCGGATCAGTGATATGCAGATTAGGAATAATTTGTGGGTGGATTTTCGTCGTAATTACTGCCCGCCAAAGCAAAGTTCAAGGCTCCACAATCCACAAATAAGGTGGCCCAAACCTCTGTTGAACCGTTTCGTCGGCATCTCGAGAAATATCTTGAGGTTAGTGATGACATTTTCCAAGTTCATCGCGCAGGAATTGTCAAATATTTCTTTCATATTTGGGTATTGCAGGAGAAAAGCTATTTTTAGTTTTTTTGAATAGAAAAGAAGTGATGAGTTTGGTTCTGTTTGTTAGTAAATCAGGAGATGTACTGCTTTACAACGCTCAATTCACCGCACAATAGAATGCCCAAGAACTTCTGTTAAGTGGACGAAGGAAAATATTTTGTGATGTGTGAGAAGTCTGTCGGTTAGGCGACGCTAGTAATTTGCGAAAATGTTCAAATGTTTGTTAACCTCATCTCGACTGCTGGAACTTAACTACTGCGGTCATCAGTCCCTAGGCTTACAAACTACTTAAACTAAATTCAGCTAATCTAAGGACAACACAGACATCCATGCTTGACTCCGCAACAAGTCACCTTAGCGCACATGGTAATTCCACCACGGATGGCTGATTTTCTCTCGTTTAGAACCATGATTCGTTATTTCTAACTCTTCGAGAACTATTAGTTGAACCTGAATGTTACGGCAGCGTGTTGCCAAGGTTATTAATTAATAATCTGCACTTGTTCACTAGTAAGTAAAAGCAACTGTTTAGAGTGGCGGATAAAATTTTACTTTGTTTCACCCACGTGAAAGAAGTTCGTATATCTAGAATCAAATCAAATTAATTTTATGTTCGACACAGCGACAAGTAATATTTTCAAGGGCGGAAGTAATTGTTTTAATGAACCGTCATGGAAATTGTACGTTAATGCAAAGAATAGCCTTTATCTTTCCTTTTATTTTTACGAACTGTTTAAATTGGTATCAATGACGTCTACGGGAAGTACCTTTGCCTCGGTAGTTATTTTCAGCTGGGGGATGGGGCATTCTCGTGATAAAATTGCCAGTGATCGGTCTCCTTTGAGATTTGCAGGTAGATTAATTTTGCCGCGGTGGAGTAGCCGAGCGGTCTAAAGCACCTCGCAGCGGATCGCGCGGTTGCTCGCCGTGGAGGTTCGAGTCCTCCTTGTGGCATGGGTGTGTGTGTTTGTCCGTAGGTTAGTTTACTTAGGTTTAATTAGTTTGTAAGCTACGGACTGATGACCCCGCAGTTTGGTCCGATAGATTTACAAACATTTGAACATTTTAAAAGCAAACGTTCCATTGTTTGTAAACCTACTGCACCAAATCTTTATGGTCATCAGTCCCTAGACATACAAATTACGAAACAAATTTGCAAAAAAGACAATATACATAGACATTCCCGTGGCAGGAATCGAACCACTTGTGGATACCACAACCTAGACAGTAGCATAAAGCCTTAGACCACGCGAACATTCCGAGCGGCATGTTAAAAACAAAAATTAGAGGTGTCAGAATGCAAACCAGTTGAATTCCATTCACAGTATGCTCAAGTATGTGCATCCGTTCGTTCAATAAGGTATCCGTACCCAATAACTGGAAGGTTGTGTAGACCACACTCAAGAGAAGAAAAACTAAGCAAATCATTGAATTACAGTACCACATCACTGTAGAAGATTTACAGTAGTATTTAGTAACGTATTCTCTATTCCAACATTAAAAGTATCTGAAACCAAAAGGTCTATTCCTTCATAGTCATCACAGACGCCGAAAATATCATTTTGTGCAACACAGCCAGTTCTACGTTTTGTTCATTGTAGCGCAATACAACAAACACTTTAAAAATAACAATAAACCAAATCGCCGCGGTGGAGTAGTTGAGCGGTCTAAAGCGTCTCGCTGCGGAGCACGAGGTTCGAGTCCCCCCTGGGGCATGTGTGTGTGTGTGTGTGTGTGTGTGTGTGTTTGTCCTTAGGTTAGTTTACCTAGGTTTAAGTAGTTTGTAAGCTACGGACTGATGACCACGCAGTTTGGTCCGATAGAACTACAAACATTTGAACATTTGAATAAACCAAAACGCTGATATTTATTAATATTTATTTGAACACGACGGTCCTGTTTTGACTTACATTGCCATCTTCAAGTGTCGGTTATGTCTAGATGGCCGAATATATATATGACATCTAGGCGTCTGTATAGAGACTGTCAAATGTGATTGGTACTTTAATTTTGTATTTTAGAAGTTACAGCCATGGTGTAGTATGTTTGTAAAGCATGCAAACTGTCAAAATACAAAATTAAAATTAAAGTACCAACTAAATTTGACAGTCCATATGTATGTCAGGCCATCTAGACATAACCGTCACTTGAAAATGGTAATGTATGCCGCAACGGGACCGTCGTGTTCAAATAAATATCAGTAAATAGCAGCGTTTTGGTTAATTATTATTATTATTATGTCAGTTTCTGCCCTTACCACGCTGCGGGCCCTATGGAATATAAAACTAACACTTTATTCTCTTAAATTATTAATAGCTATCGGGTGTGCCTTAGAAAGTCATTCCATATTCCTAAACTTCAACGACAGAAGAACAACTAAATTTCTCCGTTTAAGGTTGATTACTCTCATTTTATAATGATGATCATTACTTCCTATGTAGATGTCAGTCAGCTATATATATTCGCATTCCGATAAGAAAGACAGGGGTCGAACCTTCCTAATTAGATATCAACACATTGAGAAACGCCGTTCGCGTAGTAATTCCCACTACAGCTCTTGTTTGATTTCCGTGACACTGTTTCCCATGTTTCCCATAGAGTGCAAAAGACGCTGCCTTTCATTGTTCTCTTTGACTGTCCTCCGCCAATCCCATGTAAGACAGCAATACTCCAAAATACGAGGGTCGGAACTCTCTTTGGTATTTATGTTGCATCGGCTAAGTGTTGTGCTAATAAAACGCATTACTTCATTCACTTTGCCCACAGCGTTTGTGTTCCTTTCAATTTAAATCCTCGGTTGTAATAAAAATTCCTAATAATTATTCGAATTTTCGGCCTTCAGATTAGATTGATTCATCTTATAAATGACTTTTAACTGAATCGTTTCAGTACTCATGCGACGGCTTAAAATATTACATTATTTTGGCAATTGGCAATTTTCGCAGCATTCCGATGCATTATCTAAATCGTACTGCAGTTGATTTTTACCTTCAGATGACTTCGCTGGACCATAATTGACAGCAGCATCTGTAAAAATCTGAACAGAACGGCTCATTTTTTTTCACCAGATCGTTTATGAAGATAAGGAACAGCAGAGGACTAATAACACTACCCTGGGGAACCCCAGATACCACATGTGATGTAGTCGGTGCCTGTCCATCAATAACTACGAGCTGCGTCTTCTTTGACAGGAAAATTCCAATGCGATCACATATCTAGTACGATATTCCACATTGACGGACGTTGATAAAAAGCAGTTTGTAAGGTACGATGTCAAGAGCCTTCCGTAAATTAAGAAATGTGGAATGAATTAGAGCTCCTTTGTCGATAGCTTTTAGTACTTCATTAGAGTAAGAGCTAGTTGCGTTTCACAAAAAATACATTTTCTGTACATATATTGTTCTTGCGTCAAATGATCGTTCTATTCGAGGTAATTCATAATGTTTGGGTAAACGATGTGTTTCCAAACTCTGCTGTAAACCCATGTCATTCCTTTGGGCCTTTAATTTAGCGGATTATTCCTACTTCCTTTCTTGAATAGCGGTGTGTCCGGTACCATTTCACGGGTCCTTCGTTGGCCAAGCGTTTATTTTTGCCTTGTAAGGATAGAGCTGTTGATCACCATACTCAGATCAGAATGTAATCTGTGTACAATATGTAGAGGAAGATTTTTTTGTTACGTTATTGTGTCCACATATATCTACTTCTATGATACTCATGTAGGCAAATGTTCCTAATTCGATATCTGGAATTTGACCTGGTCTTCTTTGATGAAGGAATTTCAGAAAGTTCAGTATTTCAGACATGACTGCGCCTCAGCAACGGTCACACGCTAGCAAATTACTAATCAGTCAACCAGTTGCATCAATAGTAGTTTAATAAACTTTGACCAAGGTTTTGACGAACATAAACCCCTCTTCTTCAGAAACACATGTGTGACCAAAAGACAATGCGACAGCGTAAATTACAAAGTCATAATAATCATGTCTGTTATACGTCGTACCAAAACCATTATCTAAAACATCGTGAAATTAAGTTATCAGAATAAAACTGTTACTTATTATAATTGCATACCACAATAGCTGAAACATCCTTACACTGTCAGTAAATGATTGCAAGGAATCTCAGAGGGGATACGGTGTCTAGTTGTGATACATGAGTTTGGGTGACCATCGTTGAAACAAAGGCATTCTTCGTTGCAGTGACATCTTTTCACGAAATTTTCTTCGTCAACATTCCATTATATATAGGTATATTGTTTCTACCAATACACAGATGGAGAAATAATAATTGTAGTAAAATAGGTGGATGAACTTCTTCGCGCTGTTCGGGTCTGGTAAGGTAGATAAAATATTAGTTCGATTAAACCTTCCGCTAGACACTTAAGTGTGAATTTCAGTGTAGTCATACATTTGTTCGCCTATATGTAAAAGAGAGGTGGCACATTTGAAGAACAGTAGACTCGCATTCGGGAGGACGGTGGTTCAAAAACCAAATGTTCAAATGTTTCTTATCCTAAGGAACAAAACTCCTGTGGTCATAGATCCCTAGACTTACAAAGCACTTAAACGTACTAAAGATAGCATACGCACAACCCCATGTCTGAAGGAGGACTCGAATCACCGACGGGGAAAAACCGCACGCTCCGTAGCAAGGCACCTCAGAGAGGCCATGTTTCTCCATCTAATCTTGTGCTCTGTCTGTAAAGACCATAGTGTAGAAAGGACGCTGAACTCTAACCTCCATTCCGTCCTTCGGAAAAACTTGATTTCTTTGCTGGCAATGTTGTGATTCGTACTAACAAGTCCTTTTTAATTAAAATGGAATGTACGTATACTGCAATCTATGCTAATTTGATTGTCATTAATATTCTAAAACTTAAATAATGATCGGATTTTTCGATCATCGACTAATACCCCTTATCAAGAAAACTGAACTTAAGACGCCTTTCAAATCGACAAAATGTAAGTAAATATCCTAAGATAAAACTAAAAAAAAATCTAAGATCACTAATGTCTGTCGTCTGAAGTGACATTGTCAAAATTGTTACGGCTTGCCTGGGCACAAACGGAAAAAAGTCCTGTTTAACCATCAAAGGTGTTCTGAAGCCCATTTCTATACGAGTGAAACTTCACACCCCTCACACCATCACTTCTGATCATTCTATTTTTTGTGGCTCCACAGACATTTCTAACATATTTAACTGACCTGAACTGCACGCATAATCCACTCATCTGTTTTCTTAGTTGACGGTTGAAAAGATTTTGTGGTCTCATTAATGATCCCCCGATGCTGAAAGTGTTTCTCTTTTCTATGTTGTTCAAAACTTATTTAACGACTAAAAGTAATTTCAATGTTAGGAATCATTAGTGAATTCATTTGTTATAAATGTTGCAAAGGCTTAGAGCTCTCATTCGTATATTTTGGAACACGCAAAGGACTAAGAGTAACAGTCTCACGAGTTCTGAATAATTCTCGCCAACAACCACAAACAACCATACTAGAAACGAAGAGTATAAGACAAGGTATTCGTCTCTGTGTCAGCGATCAACGTACGAATTAGTATTACACCTGCTGCAGGCTTCCAGATTGCAGGCTTCCAGATTCGGAACAGTGTGGAAGAAGAACTTTCTTGAAACTAAATATTTGTGAAAAATGGTGTATTGTACATATGTGAAGTTCTTTATATGATGCTAGTATTTTACACCTTATTTGAACACCCTGCAGATATCTGTGACTCTTTCATGTTATGTATAATACAATTATCTAATCACAACACTCCATATTTTGTGGCGTTAAAACAGCAACTGTAACAGACATTTTGATCAAAAACATTCTTAGTTGCACTATCTACTATGAATTTTCATCTTTCACTTCACTGTTATGCAGAATTACATAAACCTCAGATTGCTCCTTTTGTGATTTTCGGATTTTTTGTGTTAAGCATATATAATCTATTGTGACACATTCGATTTATAAATAAATATTTGTGACGACAGTAAAATTAAATGCATTTCACGACTGAATAACAGCGGTATTCTTGCACTATATCACACTATTTATGAAATAAAGATTTCCTAATTACATTTTAGGGTTAAATTTAAAGGATGCGTTATGTAACGGAAAACCTATAATAAAAAATAAAAAACTGAGTGTATGGAGTGGAGGAGTATTGCTAGGGAGATATAAGTACACTTTACACAAAGACTCCACGACTTTAGTAATAAGTGCAATTTGTTACAAATAAATGAATACACATATATGGGAACTGATGAAGTAAAATCGTTCCAGAATGTTACAGTTATAGTCCATACATCTTAGTGAAAACTTGAAAGTTCCATCGACTGTCCGAGAGGATGTTTGAGTCTCAATAGGATAAAGTCTTGAAGTACTGCAGGGGGCTGAGCTCAAACTTCCGTACAACGCAACCTTTTGCTTTGAATTAACACTAGTTTTACAGGGCATTTTATGTTTATTTCTTAACTATGCTTAGGGTAATCAGATTTGGGACAGGTGCTAATGTTCGTAGTGCATGGCGTCTGCCGAGAATGTATGAACTGATATTAACAACTGATTGCGTCCCCATGGCCGTGTCGATAATTAGGTAGTTACCACTGTGTCTTCATAGTACACGGCAATACATGGAGTTCACTGATTCGCGGTATGTTGCAAAACGAAGAACCAAACATAAATTCTCAGTAAATTACTTAATGAAAGAATGACAAAACCCTGCTTATACAAAGCGTATATGCAAAATCTTACAAAAACACTCTCCTGTACCTACTATTACAATTCATTAATTCGGAGCAATTCATTCTTGAAATATTTATCTTACAAGCTTACTACAAATTCCAGGGGTATAGAAAATAACAGTTTCCTAAATTATATTACTCCAGTGCCCAAACTTTACCGCTCTATTCTAACTGCTACTACAATCTCGCTTCCACTGCCGGCTGCTTGTGCTGTCACAGCCTAACCATACACTACGATGTTTATGACAGTATCTCTGACTTCTACTACTGTGCAACTTAAGAAATCCTATCAACTGATGTCACACATGTTTCAAAAAAATTATTACTGAAATGTAACATACCTATTTCGAAATTATAGACCTTAAAACTTAGCGAATTACAACAAACTTTACACATAATTTCAGATAATTGTTGGAATTCTTCTCGTTCGCACCCCCAACAAAGTAATGGAAGGGAAAACTTTGAAAACTCATTAAATTTACGAATTTGGTGCATTCAAACTATTGTCCACTCTGATGCTTCAACATCTTGTTTATTTACTACTAACTCTACTAGCAACACAGTTCACAGATTACATACACAAATACCCACTGAATATACATTTAAAATTATTTGTTAATTCGTAACATAATTCAGGAGATAAGACGTTAAAGATATTAAGACTCCTGAAAAAACGAGCTTCTTCCCCCAAAAAATACTCTAAAATACCTAAGACACTATTCATCAAGTCTTTCCTAATGAAATAACTTTGTATCTTCCAACAAACTTATACCCTCGCGCCACCAAAGCATGTTTCATAACGTGTATTAACGAAATCTGTGAGGGTACTTTATTCTCAACCGAAAAAAACATATAAAACACACAATTTTAAATTTGCAATACATTCATCTGAACAAAATACTTCACAATAATGTACTTATGCGTAAGATCCTAATGTCTTTAATCTCTATGTGTTTTCACTCCTAGTGTATATACACTCATGGACAAAAAGTACGCCGCGGTGGGGTAGCTGAGCGGTCTAAGGCGCCTAGCTGCGGAGCGCGCTGTTGCTCGCCGTTGGGGCTTCGAGTCCTCCCTTGAGCATGGATGTGTGTTGTCTTTTGGTTAGTTTACTTTAGTTTAAGTAGTTTGGAAGCTACGGACTGATGACCACGCAGTTAGGTCCGATAGATTTACAACATTTGAACAGAAAGTACAGAACACCTTGACCTACTTGTGACAGAAGGTTCATATTCAAAGCAAATTTGCATTACTATTTTCTGCAGAAATGATTATTTGAATAATGTCGGGTCACTGGTTCAAGGCCAGCATCGACATTTTGGCGCAATATCGCCTACAGGTAAGATGTTCCTGCGTCTCTCGCAGAGGTGCCCACCCCATTTTGGCCAATAACTCACCCTCCGCCCCCAAACTGCTACCAACCCCCTCCCCCACCCTCGAGCCAGATATTAGGTTCTGGATAAGTATGGTTTTGCGATTTAATATTAAAATGAATTACCTTTTATTTCATGTTCTGTAAATTGTTTTATAAAGCTCCCCCCCCCCTCGGTGATGGCCAAAAAACTAATTATTAAACTTGGCCCCCCACCCAGAAATTTCAATGACGCAGTGTGCGTTATGTCCTCCCTGTGGGCACCACTGCACCATTGGTCTCTCTCCCTACCGCCTAAAAAGTGCATTTGAAAGGGGGCGCAGAATATGCATCTAACCGGGACACTGCTGCTGTAGGGGACGAAGTGATCGGTACTGTAACAGGTTCTTGCAGAATAGTTAATGGAAGGCCGTAGAACACGAGGAGATGCATTATGTCGCTCCACCCAGAAAACTCTCCTGAGAATATCGAAGCCTTATATGAATGGCATTACAGAACAAATTTGCGTTCTCCTGGGGCCCTGTTGAAATAGGGGAAATGTGTAACTTATGTTCAACGTCGAAGTGTGTTTTGTACATGGCAGGTAAATACGTTAAAGAATCGGAGATTTACTGGCTTAAAAACTGGTATTCAGTATTGAATTTGCTGTATTTATCTTTAATTTATATTAACATCTGATTTCCTTTGGTATTGTTCTGCGTTACTCATGGTATTAGATACAAGCACAAAATTAAAACTGATAAGTTAACCTAAATGGCAGTGTAACATATACCAGGATGTACCTCATTATTTTACTTCCGGAGCTCATTATCAGTAATTAATTTTACTCTCCCAGAAACCGTAGAAGTCAGTTATATTGTATTAATTTTCTCTCTCCAGCTTTATCAGAAAAAGTAAAAACTCGATTCAAAGTTCTGTCTCACAGCAACAGAGTCCTTGGATCTATAGCACTGATTTGAGAAATTATTACATGTAAATCCGAAAGATGTCGATGACTTCATTACATGAATTAAGTTTCTCGGTGATCATCGTCTGTTGGCTACATATACGAAGTAGCTCTGTCTTTAGTTAACCAAAAAGAATTCCCATTGTTCCAGTGGCATCGGTGGAAAATGACCTATTGTACAGGAACTGTCTGAACCCAATTAAAGCTGCAAATAATAATGTTTATATTCCGCTTTCTCTACTATCGCCGCGGTGGTGTAGCAGAGCGTTCTAAAGCACCTCGCTGCGGAGCGCGCGGTTGCTCGCCGTGGAGGTTCGAGTCCTCCCTGGGCAAGTGTGTGTGTGTTGTCCTTAGGTTAGTTTATATAGGTGCAAGTAGTTTGTAAGCTACGGACTGATGACCACGCAGTTTGGTTCGATAGATTTACAGACATTTGAACATCTCTACTATCAAAATTTATTAAATGTCTTATTTAGGTCAGAAAATCTGTCTACGGAATATATATTACTTGTATAAGTGCGCTCGTAGAACAAACAACCGAAAACCTGAGAAGACAAGTCGAAAAGTTTTTAACTTAATTTGAGATACATCCATCCCACCTCCCTCACCATACGAAGTAAATGGAAGTTCAAATGCTCAAATGTTTGTTAAGCTTATGGGACTTAACTACGGGGTCATCAGTCCCTAAACTTACAAACTACTTATGAACTACTTACGAACTAGGACGGCACAAATATCCATGCCCGAGGGGGGATTCAAACCCCCGACCGTAGTGGCCGTGCTGACCGTGACTGGAGTGCCTCAGTCACCTCGGCCACCGCGGCTGGCGTAAATGGAAGGAAGGAAGCTTAGAGTTTAACGGCTCGTCGAGATCGTATTCATTAGAGACGGAACTCACAGTCGGAGTTTTGGGTAAGGATGGGGACGGAAGACGGTCTTGCCCTTACAAAGTAACCACGGCAGATTTGCTGAAGTGATTCAAGAAAATCACGGTGAAACTAAATTAGGATAGCCGTAGGTGGATTTGAACCACCTTTCTTTCGAATACGAGTCCAGTGTGCTACCACTGCGCCATCTCGCTCGGTGGCGAAGAAATGAAGCCGGCCGCGGTGGCCGAGGGGACTGAGGCGCTCCAGTCGCGGTCTGCACGGCCACTACGGTCGGGGGTTCGAATTCCCCCTCGGGCATGGATATTTGTGTCGTCCTTAGTAGTAGCTACTTCATAAGTAGTTTGTAAGTTTAGGGACTGATGACCCCGTAGTTAACTCCCATAAGCTCTACAAACATTTGAACATTTTTGAAGAAATGAAGACTGTATATAACCTTTTATTTATTGTTTCCAGACGATTTTCGTTGATAAAGCTACATGTTCACCCCGTGATCAACATGAATAGCGTACCACCTAAACCGTGAAAGTTTAGGAAAAGCTGTAAAATCCTCTTACGTCACGAATTGACCCTTTACAGCTACTTGCAACAGAATATCAATTTACGGGCAGAACTGGTTTCCACCGAACTAAGGGCGCGCTTTTCGTATCGGTTTACGTAACGAAACGTTCCGCATTATTTAGTCGCCGAGCTTTGCAGTCGAGTAAACTTGTTCTGTCCCCTTAGTCGGCACCCCCCGTTTTCTCGCTTTCCTTTCCGTCCGAAGAAATACGTTTACTCCTTAAACATCCCTTTTCCATTATGGTCGTAGCAACCACTTAGATGAGGTCTCGGAACTGATTACACTCACAAAAGAAATGTTATTCAACTGCTGGAAATTGAGTTTACATAACGGAAACTTCGTTGCGAGAGTCTGAGGAGCTTTTATACGTGCGGACGGGTGTGAATGTGAATAAGAAATAAATGCGGCGAATAAAGGGCCTCAGGGGGGCTGAATAAAAGGTGAGGGGACGGCGTTCCGAAGCACACGTCGTCACACGCAGTGGTCGTGGTGTCCCGTGTAGCCCAATGGGGCGGAAGGGGCGGGCTGTATGGGAAGACCGTAGCTGTTCTGCTGTTCGGGGACAGATTTTCATTTCAATGTCTCCACTACACAAATAATCTACATCAGAATACTAGTACTTACTTTCTCTCACAGCGAGTACCTGGACTGTTCCACAGGACATACCTGATCATATCTACTTGGTCATTCCGTTTTGATTATGGTGAAGGATAAATGTATATATTCGAAGTACCTAAGGACTGACAGAGAGCCTCTCCCAACGATCAAGCTCTGGGTCGCAACTTCAGAACCCGCTTCATGAAGAAAAAATTTCCGTTGAATAATATACGGAATAGTGTATTGGGACAGATTCGGATTATGGAGGAGGAGGCGTTAACCCCATACAGCAATAATACTTACCTTTGCGACTTGGTAGCGTTGTTTCTTGACCGCTTGGACAATACAAGCAAGCGTCAGGCTCAGCAATGACTTTACACTTAGTACCATTTCATGTGTTGTTATTCAAGAAAACATTCTTTCACATTTACTTAGTTTTACAACTAATTTTGTAATTTATTGCATCCAGTATGCAACTTCTATCGATGTTTTAATAGTTTACATACGTAAGTACAATGAATAATACTATCAGCAAACTTTACTAATTGAATATATGGTATGTTAAACGATTACATATCTTGCTTATCAAGCAGGACGCATTTAACAGGTAAAAAGAAAAAAAAACAAAGACCACCTGGTATTACACACACAAGTATCTCAATAATGAAATTCCGCCTTCATGTGTTTGCGTTGGCAGGAAAAAATGTAGATAGAAAGTCTTGATATTTTGACACAACTTTGTACTTTTGATGGAGGTTTTATTTATGGTATCGACTTTTCTATAACGACGAAAGAGGTTGATATAAAAAAGACGAATAGTACATGACGCGCGAATACCCACAATTTATTCGTTCATTGGTAGAGAATGAGACCACTTGGTCTCTTCAAACTTTAATGAAGCTTTCTCTCATTCCCCCTCAAAAACGGGAATGAAGTACGTCCAAATGTATGTAAATCCAAGGGACTTAACTACGTTGGTTCCAGTCCCTAGGTTTACGAACTACTTACATTAACTTGAAGGCCAACACGAACACCCATGTCCGTGGGAGGATTCGAACCCCCTACGGTGAACGGTCGCGCGCACCGCAGCAGGGCGCCTTAGTGCGCACGGTTATTCTCCCACGTCTGAAATATGTTCATTACCTATTACATGGTCGTGATACATGTATTATATCTACATCAGGCTTAACTTTTCATTTTATTACTTCAATTATACCTCTGCATTCGGGATACATTTTGTGTACGGTATTCCCATATACCACTAAATGTGCCTGCGAAATTATATGACTTCATTAGACACAACGATATAAACATTGTTACGTGTACAATACTGCTTCATCACCCAAGAACCTTTAATTTACAACTTTTCTACTACTACTTCTATTCGCGAACAATTTCTCGGACAATAGCCATATTTGGATATTTTGATACATCGTTGTACGATGTACCGTACAGGAGATACCACGACGAAGACATTCAGCTGAGTAAAAACCTTACTGGTGGGTAAAATCAGCTAGCAATTCACCCGATAGATTACTATGTATGCCTTTTACATCATTGTATGGTGTAACCATCAGAAAATTAAACATATACATGTGCAGTACATGTATTTTTGTACCTGAGCTTCTATGTAAATGTGTATCTCCTAAATACCTTCTACAACCTCTATAAGTGTACCACAAATTGTAAAACACCATATGTAAGATTTTCATGCCTTGTTTATCTCTTACTCGAAAAATATGTGACGATCCAATAATGAAACGCGTTGTGGTTCGTCGCTTTCTCCTCAGCTGCTCGATTATAATTTGATTTCCCTTACCCTCCGATATCCACCCTCCCCCCTCCTTCCATGCCGTTGGAGTGGCATGGGCGCATATAGCTTTATGTTGAAGACACTGGAATCCTTAACTCTACAATACAGCAATAATGAATACCATTTACCTGCACATGTGTCACAAGCTGTTACATAAACAACGGTTGTTGAAAATAGCGTTCCCTAGCGTCGGTGAATTGACACTTAAAGGTCTAACTCCAAAGAAGAATGTTTCAGCTTTGTATCTAAAGTAAACAGTTTACATGACAACATACAGTTTAGGATGGAATAAAGTATAGATGTTACTTTACCCTTTATTGGTCTCAAAATGTGACCTATAGGTTACAGTATTCAATGTGACATCTATCGAAACCTGGCGACCACAGATGTAGTAACCCACAGTTCGTCTAACCATCACCTCTCATACAAGATGGCTGCATTCAAGGCATTACTGCACCGAAAGTACATTTTACCCTTTCTAAAGGAAGTTACATGTAGAGAATACCAACCGATCCAGTCCGTTGCTTCTTGTAATGGATGTAATGTGAACATCGCCGACGTCACTAACAAAGAAACAGTAATGCCCAATTGTGTAAGGTATTTCACATTCGATAAAAACAGAAAATTATTTCAGATCAAGCTGAAACCGAAAATCTGCGCAGTACAAACTTTAATCATAGATTTTGTCGCCACGAAGTCGAGTCACAAGTAAATGGCGAAAATTCATCGTTGAAAGTTACTTTCACCATTAATCGTCAGTTTATATGGTAGTGAAATTCGTCTTAGAAAAGCCCAGCTGAAATAATTAAAAACATTGTTATAAAATGAAAATGTTCAAATGTTTGTATAGCTTATGGGACTTAACTACGGGGTCATCAGTCCCTAAACTTACAAACTACTTATGAACTAGCTAATACTAAGGACGGCACAAAGATCCATGCCCGAGGGGGGATTCGAACCCCCGACCGTATTGGGTGTGCAGCCCGTGACTGGAGCGCCTTAGTTCCCTTGGCCACCGCGGCCGGTGTTATAAAATGAAAATGTAGAAAATAAATAAATAGATAATTACAACATTTGTACACCGATAATGGTTGTTCAACATTTTTTCTGCAATATATTAGGTAAAGGAAGTTACCGGATATGTAGGTAAGGACTATTCTTATAACAGAGAAACACAATTCTTAACTTACGTGATTAGTTAAATGCATTTTATAGACATTAAACTGCAGACTATTCGAAATATTCACAATGACTATTTCAGTTTCTGAATTTTGACACCAGCCAATCATGATTCAGTATTTCATATATTTATTTATTTTACCACAGAACACAACCTGCATTCACATAAATGAGAGAAATAAGTAAGCTTTCTCACAAGGCACTCCGTTCACGTAGAACGCTCGGAACCACAAGAAACCATCCATGGATTAACAGGCAACCACAAGCAGGACAGTAAAATGCTTCATTTTACTTCAAGTAACGTTTTAATAGAGATAAGGTTATTAACCGGATATCAAGGTGTATTCACTAATTATTACTTTGTACTAAATATTGCATGACCCATTTTTTTATTTTTTATTTTTTATGTTTTTTTTTTCAGATTTACTAATTTATATCTAAAAATTCGTTTATAGTGTAGAAGGAGTTGCCAGTCAGAAATTCTTTTAATTTATTTTTAAATGCTAGTTGGCTATCTGTCAGGCTTTTGATGCTGTTTGGTAGGTGACCAAAGACTTTTGTGGCAGCGTAGTACACCGCTTTCTGTGCCAAAGCTAGATTTAACCCTGAATAGTGAAGATCATTCCTTCTCCTAGTGTTGTAGTTATGTACATTGCTATTGCTTTTGAATTCGATGGGATTGGTAATAACAAATTTCATAAGTGTACATATATACTGTGAAGATCCCTACCTCTTCAAATAAGTGTCTGCAGGATGATGTTGGATGGACTCCAGCCATTATTCTGATTACACGCCTTAGTGCAATTAATTTTTTACTCAATGATGAATTACCCCAGAAAATGATGCTTTACGATAACAGAGAATAAAAATAATAATAGTAAGCTAATTATTTGAGATGTATATCAGCAAAATTTGCAATTACTCTAATAGCATAAGTAGCTGAACACAAATGTTTCAGCAGATCTTCAATGTATTTTTTCCAGTTTAACCCCTCATCAATGCATACACCTAAACATATTGAATATTCTACCTTGGCTACAGATTTGTGATCAAAGTCTATATTTATTGGTAGTGTCATTCCATTTCCTGTACGGAACTGTGTGTACCGTGTTTATCAAAATTTAATGATAGTCCATTTGCTGAAAACCACTTAATGAATTTCTGAAAGACGTCGTTTACAATTTCATCGATTAGTTCTTGTCTATCAGGAGAGATAAGTATACTTGTGTGATCAGCAAAAAGAACCAGTTCTGTATCTTCATGGATATAGAATGGCAAGTCATTACTATATATTGCCGCGAGACGCCAAGCTAACTAACTGCCGGCGTGGCGCTGTGGATAGCATCACCGATTATAGTGCTGAAGGTCGTCGGTTCAATCCCGTCCACCGGCAAAAATTTATTTCTTTGTAATTATCATTTCTAGAATATTGTACATGTTTCTTATGTTCACTTGTAATTGCTAGATGTTTCTTATGTTAACTATTCTTCTAATTTCTGGTACATTCTGTCTGCGTATGAATAGCAGAGCACTCTGCCCGAGAGGTAGTCAGTACTGCGTGTACGTTTCAGTTGGTAATAAACCTGCTTTCGGTATAAGTGCTGTCTTCAGTTGTCAAGCCTACTTTCATTAGAACGCGACATTGTTTTGTGGATGCGCCGTGTATCGGTCCCGGTACCCCTCTCACGCCAAGCGAAGGGTCCAAGATCGAACCTTGTGGCACTACAGTTTTGATTGTTCCCCAGTTTCAGGGATCAGCTGTTCTTTGCATATAATGTGAACTACTTATATCAACGTTATGCAGTCTTCCTGGTAGGTATGATTTAAACCATTTGAACACTGTCCCAATTTATCTAGAAGAATTCCATGATTTATGAAATCAAAAGCGTTGGAGACATCACAGAAAATCCGAACGGGTGATGTCCGGTTATTCAGAGCATTTAATATTTCATTGGTGAAAGTATATATAGCATTTTCTGTTGAAAAGTCTTTCTGAAAACCAAATTGACATTTTGTTAGCAACATTTTGTTAGCAACATTTTGAAGCAACTTTAGAATACATCACTTTTTCAAGAATTTTGAAGAAGACTGTCAGAAGTGAGACTGGGCAGTAATTGTTGACATCAGAGGTATCCCCTTTTTTGTGCAGTGATTTAATAATAGCATGTTTCAGTCAATTAGGAAAAACACCCTGCTTCAGAGAACTGTAACATATCTGGCTAAGAATCCTATATATTTCTTGAGAACAAGCTTTTAGTGCCCAGCTGGAAATACCATCAATTCCATCAAACCAGTCCCCGGACTGAAGACCACAACAACAACTATCTTTTACTGACTGTTGTATATACGGTTGCGTGTTAGTGGTAAAAGTGAGTGGGCCGTAACACCACCACCTAGAGACAAGGTCTGTGCGTTGCCTGCCAAGAGTAGTCATAACGCAAGACAAATATTTGTTCTCTGTAGCGTTGTGCTGAGTTAGGGAATACGTACACATTGCACAATGTGTTTCATAATGTTCTTAATGTTATTTATGTGATTACAAACAAATTTGTTTTGGTATAAGATATTTATGAACTATTAGATATCTTACCGATATTGGAATCGGACGATTCATATTAGGCATTTTGTCTCATACCAGCAAAAATCTTCACGGAGAATCCCATAGATAACACGATAAACATCTGAAACACAGTGTGCAATATGCTAGTATTCTCAAACAGAGGTACATAAAACAAATAGTTCGCTTTTGTTATGACTACTCTTGGAAGGCAGCGCACAGGCCTTGTATCTAGGTGGCGTTGGCCGTACGTGGCCGGCTCGTGCCTGGGACGCTGCGCTGTCCGATCATCTGGAGGACAACCAAGCGACGCGCAGAGCGCGCTGCCTTTGAGCGGCCTATAGCGTCAGGAACAGAGGGGTCCGCCCCACCGCTCCGCGCTGGCGGCAGCTGCAGAATGCCGACGGCGTGCGGTCGCTGATTGCTGACGAGCGCGCCGCAATCTTCATTACGTGGCCCCGCCCCGCCTCGCCTGCAGTTGCCGTCTGCCGCCGCCGTCGCTCCGCTGCGGTCGCGCAGGCATGCAGCACACGTCTCGCCGCCGCGGAGGCTGCACTGCACAGTAGTCTGTGTGTCAGGGTGCGGGGCGTGACAGGGGGGCAGCCAACGCACCACCCCTCACTGCCGCAGCTGTGGCCAGACAGACAGTCCGGATCACATGGTAGATATTCTCACACCGGGACCCATACGTCACGATCACGCATTTATCAGTGATTCTGTGGTTTCAAAATGTTCAAATGTTAGTTAAGCTTAAGCGACTAAACTGCCGGGTCATCAGTCCCTAAAATTACAAACTACTTATGAACTAGAATGAAACTTTCACTCTGCAGCGCCGCGGTGGAGTAGCCGAGCGGTCTAAGGCGTCTCGCTGCGGAGCGCGCGGTTGCTTGACGCGGAAATTCCAATCCTCCCTGGGGCATGGGTGTGTGTGTTGCCCTTACGTTAGTTTACCTAGGTTTAAGTAGTTTGTAAGCTACGGACTGATGATCACGCAGTTTGGTCCGATAGATTTACAAACATTTGAACATTTTTTTTTCACTCTGCAGAGGAGTGTGCGCTGATATGAAACTTCCTGGCAGATTAAAATTGTGAGCCGGAACCGGGACTCGAACCTGGGACCTTTGCCTTTCGCGGGCAAGCACACTACCGACTGTGCTATCCCGACAAAACTCACGATGCCGCCTCACAACTTTACTTCCGCCAGTACCTCGCCTCCTACTTTCCAAACTTAGGCTGTGGCTATGCCACATCTCCACCATATCCTTTCTTCCAGGAGTGCTAGTGTTGAAAGTTTCGCAGGGGAACTTCTGTGAAGTTTGGGAAGTAGGAGGCGAGGTACTGGCGTAAGTAAAGTTGTGTCGGGATATCTCAGTCGGTAGTGCGCTAGTCCGCGAAAGGCAAAGGTCCAAGGTTCGAGTCCCGGCTCCGGCACACAATTTTATTCTGCCACGAAGTTTTACTTATGAACTACTTTATACTAAAGACGGCACAAACATCCATGCCCGAGGAGGGACTTAGGGACTTGCGCCATGCAGACCGCTTGGCCACAGCGGTCGGCTGATTCTGTGGTTTGTAGAAATTTTTCATCAATCAGTCGTAAGTATTCACAGGTATAGATTTCGACCACTGTTTGGTCATTACAAGTGCTTGACGTTAAGTTTTTCGAAAGGCACTTATTGTTGAAGTTGATGTGCTGGTTCAAAACAGCGAGTTAAACACTCGTATTTTTATAAACATGTGGCGTCTGTTCCGAAGAATAGACGTCACTTCTGATCCTGCAGTTGTTATTCTTTCATATTCACAGAACATACGACATCAACTGCGATTGGTCAAAGCTGAAACTGTGTACCCAGCCGGGATTCGAACACGGGTCCCCGCTTTGTAGGCAGTTGCGCTGACCCCTACACCACTGGGGACACAGTGATCACCGAACCTGCAAGGACTACCCAAGCACGCCTCCCGTCAGATACAAGTCCCAGCTTCACCCTGCGCACAGTACTCAAACTCGTAGTAATGCAACTAATTCCCGTAAGAATAAGGGCCACAAACTGGCCCACCCCACCCAACTAACGAAAGGATCATTGCCTGTCATCGGCATATTATATATAAACACTAGCTGAAAACCCGGCGTTGCCCGGGGATTTATTTATTTATTCCTGCCATTTTTCAGGTATATATTTATTTGTATATTTGCTATATGTATGGAAAATCTCTTGGTAATACAATTAGTAGTAAAGAAGTAATAGATTAATACTTGATGCGTGATGGGCCGGTTTTCCTTGAGCGTCACCGTTTATGTGCTCATATCCCATGAACTACGTGTCGTACGGGCATACAATTTAGAAGGTACACTCAACTATATGAGCATATATTGTTTGTAAAATTTCCTGCATCTAAAATTTGTAGTGCATAAATTATAAATTGTAACATCATACCTAATGCCGTAGTTTTAGTCCATGAACAGCGGAACTTTACTGTTTACGTGCTCATATCGCATGAAGTACGTGTCGTGCTGTGATACAATTTCGACGCTGAATTCAACTGTATACGTGTATACTGTCTGTAAAATGTGCTGCGGCTACAATTTGTAGTGTAGAAATTATTAATTGTAACATAATACCTAATGCCGCAGTTTTACTCCATAAACAGCGGAAAAGTAGGAAGCGAGAAACGTTTTTCCTGTCATCATTTTTCCTATGGTTGTCAGCGAGAAAAATTTAAATAAAGGTTTGAAATTATGTTTAAAGTTGGTTGCAAGTCGATAAGTACTGTCATTCTCATACAGTGTGTGAATAAAATCTCGCCGCATTGTGTCAGCTTTTTGCGAATCCTATTGTTTATGACGTCATATCTTCTGAACCATGTGTCGTATGCGATTCTTAACCCTGAAGCAATTGTTACCTTACGTAAGGAATGGTGTGTATCAAATTTGGTTGACATCGGCGGTATGGTTTAGAAGAAAATGAGCAGCATTTTTGCAAAATACAGCAGTTTTTCGCGCATCTCATTTTTTATGACGTCATATCTCGTGAACTATATCGTATGTGATTCTTACACTTACGGCGACCGTCCTCAGGGATTGCAACTTACGTGTACAAACGTTCGTAAAGATTGGAAGGAAACTGTATATATGTATGCAACACTTACAAACATACTGACACTCTGCTTTATATATTAGATTCTGTGGTTTGTAGAAATTTTTCATCAATCAGTTGTAACTATTAATTTATTCACATATATAGATTTCGACCACTGTTTGGTCATTACCAGTGTTTGACGTCAAGTTCTTTGAAAGGCACGTCTTGTTGAAGTTGATGCGCTGGTTCAAAACACTCTAATTTTTATAAACATGTGGGGTCTGTTCCAAACAATAGACGTCACTTCTGATCCTTCAGTTGTTATTCTTTCATATTCACAGAATATATGACATAAACTGCGATGGGGCAAAGCTGAAAATGTGTACCCAGCCGGGATTCGAACCCGAGTCTCCCGCTTTCTAGGAGGTTGCGCTGACCCCTACACCACTGGGGACATAGTGATCACCGCATCTGCAAGGACTACCCAAGCACGCCTCCCGTCAGTTACAAATTCCCAGATTCATTCTGTCAACAGTACTCAAACTCGTAGTTACGAAACTAATTCCCGTAAGAGTAGGGGCCACAAATTTGCCCACCCCACCCGACTAACGAAAGGATCATTACCCGTCATCGGCATATTATATATAAACATGTGGCGTCTGTTCCAAGAAATAGACGTCACTTCTGATCCTGTAGTTGTTATTCTTTCATATTCACAGAATATATGACATCAACTTCGAACCCAGCCGGGATTCGAAACCGGGTATTTTTGTATTTGTAATATGTAGCACTTGTCCAGTTATGCTGTATTTTTATTAGTTTTGATTCCACGGTGGAACTTGGCCTCAACTACTGTGTATTTGACATGTAGTAATTTTTTCATCAATCAGTCTTAAGTATTAATTTATTCACAGAACTAGATTTTGACCACCACATATTACAAATACAAAAACAGGCGTGTTAAACTCGCTGTTTTGCACCAGCACGTCAACTTCAACAAGACGTGCCTTTCAATTAACTTAATATCAACCATTGATAATGACTATACTGTGATTGAAATCTAGATCTGTGAATAAATTAATACTTACGACTGATTGCTGAAAATGATTCTACAAGTCAAATACACAGTCGTTGAGCACAAGTTCCACCATGGAATCAGACCTGAATCTCTGGTTGTCCAACACCCTCTTACCTACAATCAACGCCTTCATTTCATGCCATGTCAGTCACAACGACCCCCACCGTTGAAGTGATTAGAATAATCTCTGACACACCAGTACTCATAATAAAAATATAAAATAATCTGTGAATATCTTGGAACTTATAATAGTAGTGAACGGTTGGACCTGTGCAGCCGATATATTTCTTTAATTTTTCCTGAAGTGTTCGTGAAGTCCGAGGAAGGTTCATAAGAACAGATAAATTGCAAACATTTAAAACTAAAACGTAACAAAAATATTCCTATCAGACGATGGGCTTATGGCACTTGTGCTCAACGACAGTTTTTGATTTATAGTAAAACTTTTCAGCAATCAGTCGTAAATATTTAATTTATTCATGTCTAGATTTCGGCCACACTGCGGTCATTATCTGTTGGTTTTAATCATTGATAATGACCACACAGTGGTCGAAATCTATATTTGAATAAACTATCATTTATGACTGATTGCTGAAATTTTTTCTACAAAACAATCTTCTTTTCATCCATTCTATTATCAGAAAATGCGTATCTCACTAAACTGCGAAACCGCTGGACCAATTGTAATACACTCCTGTGAAATGAAAAAATAGAACACCATCAGCTCGGCAACCCAACAGAGGGAAATATTACTAACGCATTCCTGAGGATGTATACAACGCATTATGACACAGACAGAGCTATACACACGTGAGCAATGGTAATGCTAGTACCGTGTATATCCTCCTTTTGCAGTAATACAAGCTGTAATTCTCCCCTGAAGACGATATTAGAAGTGCCGAATGCCCTGTCATGCTGTTTCCTCCTGGTGCTTCAGCTGGGTCAGATTTTGTGCCGCCCATGCAGAGCAGGCAACATGACGTTCCATCCGATCCCAAACATGCACAATGGGGAACATATCTAGGGATAATGATGAGCAGGGTAGTTGACATACAACTAGAAGTGCACGTGTGGTTGTACGGGATACTTGTAGACGTGCATTGTCATGTTGGAAAAGCCTTTTTCTACGGTTGAGTGATGATTTCGGTGCACTGTGCACTGTTCAATTTCCCTCGACGATCACCAGAGGAAAACAGCCAGTGTAGGATATGGCTCCTCACACCATGATGCCAGGTGTCTTATCCGTTTGCCTCTGTCTTATGCACTCCAGATTTCCGCGCTCCGTTGCACGACAGCACATACGCGTAACACTATTATTGGCACCAAAGCAGCAGTGACCCATATTACTGAAGACGATCGTGTCTATTCGTCCATATATAAACGCCTATCGCGACACCTGTGGAGGCGGGCTGAACGATGTTGGGGCGTGAGCGGGAACCTTAACCGCACGCATGATTATGCGTCATTGTGTGGGGGGCCATGTCCCATACTGGCCGTTATTCTCTTGTGATCGTCTAGAGAATACTAAATAGTGCATGGTACATTGAAACCAATATTGGACCCGTCTTGCTATCACTCCTTGTACCAAAAAGGCGATATGCTTTTTCGAGACGACAGTGCACATCCACATGTATCCCTTACCACCCAACGTGCTCTGCAAGATGTACGTCAACTACCCTGCCCATCATTACCCCTAGATCTGTCCTCCATTGGGCATGTTTGGGACCTGATGAAACGTCATGTTGGGCGGTATGTCTGAGCGGCACGAAATGTACCCCGACTGAGGCACTAGGTGCAAAGTTCTGCATGGCAGGCCATTCCACAGACCACATTACGCACCTGTACGATCGTCTCCGTGGAAGAAATAGATCTTGCATTACTGCAAAATGAAGATATACACGGCATAAACGATCAAATTGCGCTCGCACTGGCGACTTTACTCACGTACGTGTAGATCTGTCTGTGTGATCGTGTGTTCAATACGTCCTGAAGAAAATGTCAATAAAATTCCCCTCTGCTGTGCGACGAAGTCATGCTGTTCATTTTTCATTTTCCATGAATATAGAATAGATTAATATTTGTTCCATAGATAATGAATACGAGATAGGGCAATGATTTGGATCGTGTTTGTAAAAAATAACATTACGCGACCTACAATTTTGTTTCACTTGTTAGTTTTACTATTTTTTTAATTTTTCATTTATTTTTTATTTATTTATTTATTTTTGGAGAATTGATAAATTCTATGTAAAAATTCATCTACTGAATAGAAGGAGTTGTCAGTTATTCCTTCAATTAGTTTTTAAAATGCTCATTGCTATATGTCAGATAATTGATGTTACTTGGTAAGGGATCAAAAACATATGTGGCAGCACAATTAATTATCTTCTGTGCCAAAGTTAGATTCAACCTTGAATAGCCGCGGTGGAGTGACCGAGCGCTCTAAAGCGCCTCGCCATCGGAGATTCGACGTCTCCCTCGGCATGGGTTTGTGTGTGTGTGTTGTACTTAGCATAAGTTAGCTTTAGTAGTTTGAAAGTCTAGGGACTGATAACCGCAGTAGTTAAGTCTCTGAGATTTAGAAACAAAAGTTTTGAATAGTGTATATAAACCTTTCTCGTAGTGTTGTAGCTATGCACATTGCTATTATTTTTGAATTGGGTTGGGATATTAATGACTGTATATATAAGTGAAGCTAATTGTAAGATAGCGCAATCATTAAATAAGTGTCTGCAATATGGTGTTGGTTCGATTTCAGAAATAACTGTTTTACACAATTTTCTCCAATGAAAACGTTTTTGCTCAGTGATGAATTACCGCAAAATATGTCACAGAAACGCAGCGAATGAAAATAGGCATAGTACGCTAATTTGCTGAGATTTTTGTCACCGAAATTTGCAATAACCTTTATAACGTTAGTTGCTGAACTCAAACGTTGCCATACATCACCAATCCTTCCAATTCAATTTCTCTTCAATGCACACATCTAAAAACCTTGAATATTCTACCTTAGCTACAGACTTCTGCTCACAGGCTGTAATTACGAACCGTTTCACGCCATTTACCGTATGTAATTGTTTTTATTGTGTTTTACCAAAATTTAATAAGCGGCCTTTTGCAGAGAACTACTTATTAATTTCATCAGTTAATTCCTCTTTATTAGGTATGATTATTGTACTTCTGTCATCAGCAAAAGGAACTACTTTTGTATCATCGTGTATATAAAATTTCAAATCATTAATATATATAAAGAACATAATATAACCCAAGCGGAACCCTGAGGGACCCCATTTTTGACAGGTCCTCAGTTTGAGGAATCAGGTGATTTTTGCAGTCTCGTGTATTTCAACTTTCTGCACTCTTCCATTTTAGTATGAATTAAACCATTTGTACATTGCTCCACCAATACCACTATGCTTAAGCTTATTTAGAAGACTTCCATGATGTACACAATCAAAATCCTTTCAGAGATCACAAAAAAATTTTACGCGTGATTGTCGGCTATTCAGAGCATCTAATAATTTTCCAGTGTGTTTGAGTGGACCTTTGGTCCACATATGAGTACCGTAGGTTGCGCAAGAGAACCGAATAAACTGAATGCTGTTTGTCGAAATCTATAGTTTTATTCCGATCTGGGTAAAATTTTGCAATTTTAAATCTCCAAACACGAGAAAAAAATTCACACTTGGCAACGTGACAAAGATCAAAGTCTACATAACATTTCATATAGTTTATAGTCTTATTCCGAGTTTGAAGATCAGTTACGACATAATTTTTCATATGGTACGGCAGAAGGTATCTTACAAAGACAGTGGCTATACCTTTACTAATTACCACGAAATTTAGGTGATGATCGTATACTTTCTGGGAGATGGTTTCTACAATCCACGAGCCACCGTGTTCTGCACGGCAAAGTGTACTTTGTAATAAAACATCGGTCATTGGTCGGAGATGAAGCTAGGGGGCGGAGAGGGAGAGTGGAAGAAATGGATCGACACAGGGTTGAGATGAAGATGTACGGAGAGACGTTAACATGAATAGAGAGAGAGAGAGCGGGGGGCGGGGAGGTGACATAGTCTACGAGAGTATATGTTCAAATGTTTGTTAAGCTTATGGGACTTAATTACGGGGTCATCAGTCCCTAAACTTACAAACAACTTATGAACTACTTACGAACTAGTACGGCACAAATATCCATGCCCGAGGGGGGATTCGAACCTCCGACCGTAGTGGCCGTGCAGTCCGTGACTGGAGCGCCTCAACCCCTCGGCCACCGCGGCGGGCGAGAGTATAAGTAAATGCACCGGCAACGTGGGATTCTTAAGTAGTCGACCATAAAGGGCGTCAATGAAGCACCGTCTTCCTTCGAGTTGTTGATTGTCACACAGTTTCAATCGATAACAGCAGTTGCCAAAGTCGTGATCCATGAAATGACGTTAATCGTCCTCTTCAACACTGCAGTAACCCCCACCACCCAAAGAAATTCAATCCCTCTCTCTCATCGTGAACCTGCAAATCCACCGACTTCAATTGCGCTGTTCTGGTATATAGCACAACAACCATTTTGGCGAATTCTACTTAGCGGGATCACTAGTGATTGTTTCAAATGATTCAGCGATATCAGATACCATCTGAAGTAACGCCTCTGTTTCACACCCTACTGTGGCGTAATTACGGCGAGTGGTTGGAGAGTGTGTGGGGACAGTCGGAGCGGGTGGTGAGGAGGAAGGTGCAAGTTGGTGTGGCGGTGATAATGGTAAGGTGACGAAGAAACCCTTGAGCAGAGCAATTCCACAATGTAGCACAAGTATATTCTCAACATTGTGCCTTGAAAAAATACAATCATTCAGGATTGGTAAAGTTCAGGTATCTGAGAGATACTTCATAGTTCCATTGACAATCAGCCATATTTACTAATATGTAAGATACTCGTGAGGAACTGGTAAACACTGTATCAACACTGTATCCACTCAACCTGATTTCCAGTAATATGTCCTGACACTACGACACTCTCCTACAGCCCGTATGCGCCGCCTTATTGACAACAGATTGAGAGAATTGTAGGCAATGATAGTTCAACTGTCTGCGTTGCCGAGGCCATGACTGTCGATGTAGTGTGTGGTGTAACTGTCGTTGGTTTCATCACTATCTACGACACTACAATACATGCATGACGAACAAAGCAGTTATCCCCACCCACTACGGCAATGCCCTTTTATCGGTAGCTGCACACCTTTGTTCACAATTTTAAAATGTGCCTCTAAAGAGAGAAAACGTGACTGATTCCTAGGCGCCTGTAGGCAGGCAGTCCCAGGAAAAACTACAGACGTATTTTAAACCCATTCCGTTTCTCTACTTCTATCTTTGGCGAAGTCACAAAGTGTCACCCACTGAAAATAATTGGATCCGAATCCATTCCAATAAAAGACGCAAATATTGTAAGAATGGAGAGCGACTTTTTTGATCCGGTACCACTAGTTACGAGAAGCGTGGTAACATGCTCTTCCTCACATGGTGAAAAGTCGGAACACGTAATGTACACAGGGACACTGTTGAAAATTATCATATTGAATGTCCACATGTTACTGTGTAGGGAGGGATTATGTTCCACGAGCCTATTAAATCCATATCGTTGTACACGGTGCAGTGACTGATCACTGTTACGCGACAAAATAGCCGCTCCCCATACAGGTGATTTCCCTAAATCACTACTGGGAAATGCCGCTATGATTACTTTGAAAGACACACCCGATTTCTTTCCCCGTCCCTGACAAGAACCATCCGAACGTTTGTCCCCTCTCTAATGGCCGCGATATCGACGGGACTTAAAACCCTAATCTTCCATCATTTCCGTTTCCGTTAATGCCTTCCTTTGCGCTGCGAATTCCATTTTGTATAAGACAAAATGTGACTGCTTTTGCAAGGTATCCGGAATATAATTATTATATATAAACCGACTAATACTGAGTACTGAGTAAGTGCAAAAATGAGCTTTTACAATTGAGCAATGTGGTGACTCCAACTACCGAGGTAAGTCTAATAATATTAATTAATATGTGTAACGGAATTTACTGAAACATTTTGCTCCTGTTGGAAGTACTCCAGAAGAGTATAATGACCTACTTAACTTGAGTAATGATGGGTGGAAGCAATCAGGCTTTGACAAAAAAAAAAAAAAAAAAAAAAAAAAAAAAAAAAAAAAAAAAAAAAAACTTGATTCTTACTGGAAACAGGAAACAGCAAGCAGGTCGCCGAATGCAGGATCATGCATGTTGTCAATAGTATAAAAATAGTTGATAGGTAATAATGAAGTCAAAGAATAATGAAAACATGAAGAAAAGAGGGGGAAACTAACTACAAAATTTAAAACTCGGATAACAATTTTAAATTCAGAAATCGTATATTATAAAAAAAATTTAAGGCAGGAAAATATTACACCAACATTACAAAATAAAATAATGAATTACAATATGGCGTGGCTCAACACATACCTGATGATACAATTATCAATAAAGTATTTAGCTGATGATATCTCGACATTCTTCAAGTACAATTATTCTTCAACAACAAATATACATATTCCATATATTCCAACTTCTGCACACAACACCCATCACAACTTCTCTCTCCATTACAACTGAACTACATAACCACTACCTTCACCAATTGCTCCTCCCTACTGTTACTCACTAACTCTGGCTTGCAACTGCTCTCTGTCAGTCGGATTGCTCACTCTCTAATCGAACAATAGTTCCATAGACTACAACACAACTTACAATGTATGTCTGTGACCATTTCACAAAATGAACTACATTGCATATCTTTACAACAAAATAAGTACAAAATAGATGAAGCACATTGCAGAATAACAAACATTAAAAATAATCAGAAATAGTATATATTAACAGAAAAATTAACTTTATAAGTACCGGTAAACACTACTGCTGCTTACAGAGAACGTATAACAACTGAAGTATTAAAGGAAATGAATTATATAGGGACAAAGAGAGGGAGAGGAGGATTTGGACAGACAGGGAAGAGAGTAAGAGTACTCGAACCAATAGGATATTGGAACTAACAAACGCGCTATCAAGGCCGGATTTTCATCAATTTTATACAGAAAAAGCCATTGGAAAACAAAGAGCAGGGTAACAAATAGGAGTATAGACGGGAGAATTAGTTATGGACGTAGGGATTAGGTAAAGGGATGTAGGATGCTAAATCATTTTCAGTGTATGTTTCGCAACTGCGAAACATTACCGGGTTTCATTAGCTCCGGAGATTGTGTATTTCTATACAGTCCATAAGCATTAATGTAAGCACACGTAAAAAGGCTCACATTTGAAATTGAGACAGCAAAGAGAGTTTTTAGAATGACCTAATAAGTTGTAGAGGATGGGAAACCATGGTTCCTCCATTGGTGTAGTCATCTGTGCTCCATGGCGCGAGCAAATTGGGCGACAAATAATAGATGGGGTTAAATCCCGCAGAGTATGTTGCGAGGGTAATATGGTAAATTCATTCTGGTATTCTTGGAATTGCGCTCGTACTCTGCCGGCTGTGTGACTAGTAGTCCTTCCGGTGGAAGCCATCGTTCAAAAGGTAACGAACAGTCTGTAGAGGTGCGGAAGATACTCAATGATAGATGAATACCTGTGATACTTTCCACGAAAATCAGATCATGGAAGGCATGCCATGAAAACATTCACTAGTTCAGTGACTATCCCACCTCTGGGTCCGACTGTTCTGACCATTCATGCGGGAAGTTTGCTTTCAGAAGCTTCACGCCGTACACACCAAAGGACATCTGTCCGATGGACGTAAAACGTGAGTCATCCAAAAATTTTATTCTTCGCCAGTCAACAGACGTCCAGTTGCAGTAGTCGGTAAACTCAGAGGTCGTAGTTAGCATTGGTTGCTGAACCAATCGTCTGCTTCGGAGGCGCATGCCCAGCAATGACCGCTTAGTGATCACAGAGGAGACGCTGTTGGTTTCTCATAGAGGATCTGAGTGCTAGCGTGAGTGGTTTATGGCAACATGGTTTACGAAATTAGCCGCTCCACAAACGCTTCCATTGATGACCGAAAGCTCATGAATCTGCTTTTTCAGACGTCAGATGAATCACTACATTTTCTCGTTATGGCAACGTCCGTTCAGGTTGCCGCGTTCCCACGACTCACTTCACTGAAAGTGCTAGGATTGTTGTTGTTGTTGTTATTGGAGCTTCAGATCGTTCAACATCAGCGCCCGAAATGCTAGGATGAAATGTTCAAATGTTTCTATAGCTTATGGGACTTAACTACGGGGTCATCAGTCCCTAGACTTACAAACTACTTATGAACTAGCTAACACTAAGGACGGCACAAATATCCATGCCCGAGGGGGGATTCGAACCCCCTACCGTAGTGGCCGTGCAGACCGTGACTGGCGCGCCTCAGTCCCCTCGACCACCGCGGCCGGCGAAATGTTAGGACTTGCCGTCTGTAAGTGGTTTCTGCACACTGACAGTGAACGTAGACGGAAGTGACCTTAACGTCCCTGGAGCGTATAGTACCTGGTCCAGTGGGTGAGATGATGTGCAAGAATTCACTTGCCGTCCGATGCCGTCCAACAGCTCCGCTCTCGGTGCAACAATCACCACGCACCCGTCAGAACTAGACCGGTGCACAGTCGGAACTGAAGCCATCCCCCTGCATGTCGGACTGGGGATCCACCATAAATAATCCCGCAGAGGAACGGGACAATTGGGCTGGTGAGGGCCAATTTCATTAGAGGCAGAGCGCCGGCCACCGTTTGTCATGGGCGGCGACAGCGGCGCGAGCCACGCCAGTGTCCGCCAGCCGGCGGCGCCGACGCGTCGCGGCGCCTCTGTGCGGCGCCCGACACTCAGCGCTCGCCGTTCCCCGGCAACGCCAACCAGGCAACCCGCTCGCCCCTTTTCGGCCGACGCCTACCACCATCGACACACTGTCTCTTATACGCTGAAAGCTGGGGCACAACCTCATATATCCACTATCGACTGCATAAGAAACGGTATGAAATACCGACCCATACAGAAATTCCACTTTCGATGAAACAATGTATTTGCATTCCGCTCACCCTGCCTCTATATTCGCAACTCCTCACTTTTTCAACCGTTTTCTCATGTATTTTATTAGAACGGCCGATTCTGTTCAGAAGTACAGTTCTTCAGCTTGATCATGTTGGACTTCGACACTAGCCATTCCAAAAAACTCAAATTATAATTGAAGTTTTAGTTTTCAACTAAAGAAAACAATCTTTAAATGTTGCTCGCTAAGTTCTTTTGTAAGATAAAACAAAACTGTTCAAATTCACCCCGGAGCGATAGCGCTGGTGCAGATCTGCTACCACTTTCCTTTAAATGCTCACCTTTGTCGCAATAATGGAGATCCTGTATTTCCGCTTTACATATTCCTGAGTTAAGCCTTAAAAGTGATGTCAGTGTAGGTTCTGAGTTTCTAGTGCACGTAAGTGTCCACTTAAAAAACGTTTTGTTAGGGAGTGCGTCACTGGTAGCAGATTTGCACCGAGCTTCCTGTCATGTAAATAGATTTGAATTGTTCTGTGTTACGTCTAGTTTTCATTGCAAATTGATACGTGGCAGTTTCTAGTAAATATTTATAGCTGAAATTATCTATATCTATAAATGTGAATGTCTGTTCGGTGTACGCTTATCACGTCCGAACGACAAGACGCAGAGACTTAAATATTTGTACAGTTACTAATTTATATCTGAGGAAGGTTTTAGGCACGGTTTCAGAGCCATCTGATGGATGTTTAGCAATTTGATTAATATAACGCGAAATGCGGAACAATAATTACTCTTTGAAAATTATATTTACTCTTTGAAAATGGTTTTATTGGTTGCATTGTTGCTTGAAGGTTGATAATGATAAAAGGGTGGAGTATACTGAGATGGAAAGTTATCGGTGTATATAAAATTCTACGTGTGTGTGTTAATATTTTACTCTGCAGCGAAAACTTCAGAACGCAAACGAATAGTCTGTGTGTAATTTTCCGAAATGCCCCGTAGTACACCATCGCAGTTCCATGCCGATAGCTATATGGGGGTGGAAGATATGGTGGTTGAAAGTCGTCAAATTATTAAAAAAAAAATTCGGACTGAAGGCCAGCGATGACGTTTGCAACTCTATAGCAAAGAGGTTACATACAGCGAAACGTGATGTCACAGACCATATCTTTGGTCTATGCGTGCTACAATGACTTCAGCTCTTTCTCTGTACGGATAAGCATACGAATAAGGAAATAGAAGAATAAATAAATAAAGCAGTAAAAAGAAATTTCTTTTAACACATCTCTTTAAAAAAAATCGATTTGACGTTTCGCGAATTACATCGCGAATCGATCTGTGATATTATTACAATCATTATTGTTGAATTTCGTGATTGGATTCTTCTAAACGAGTGCTTTTTTACGTGTGATTTGATCTACACTACTTACTCTTCAGACTCATAGCACACTACTGAATGATAACTTATGTATCATAATCAACCAACACGTGAATAGAGCCGCGGGTTTAAGCTAGTACTTCATATATTAGAACGCTCAAAAATTTAAATTTATTTCGTAAATAGAAGTTTAACTATCGATAAATTGTCCTCTAGTTTCTCCTGATTACCCATGCTGCAGTTTCCGTCAACCTCATTTTTACCCATTTTTATCCCTTACACAGTGCAAAAATGAGTGTTACTCTACTACATAATTTAATCTCGAGGTCTCGTAGACGTGGTATGGGTCTAACAGATGAGGAAATAAACTTTTTGGACAAGTAATGAAAATCTTAGAGATTTTTGTCTAGATTCCTCATCAGATCATGAACAGGGTACTATTATTCAAATGTAAATCCTAGTTCCGATCCCAAACAAGATTTCAGACGCAATGAATCTGATACTAAAGACGGTACCACTCTGTGGAGTATAACGCCATACAAGCAGCACTCTAAAACACTGAAAACAAAATAACATAAAAATATTTCCTCTTCAAAAGGGAACGCAAGGGGCGTTAGGTCAGAGACGTAAGCTCTCTCATTCATAAGAGATGATAATATGATTGATGAGGTAATTATGTGTACTAAGTTCCACATAACACCGAAAAAACTGGCAGTAATTACTCAATAGACAGGAACTACCGTGAAGAAATGAAAGAGAAAATGATAGTACTGCTGCGTCTATTATACATGATTATTGTCCACATTCGGAATAATGTTACATTTGTTTCACGGAAGGTAATGGATATCCAATTCAGATACTAACAAATGTGATATTTCTACCTGTACATTAAACTATTTTAGTCATTACTATCACTTAGTAGCTATATTCTAGGTTTGTAACACGGAATACACAGTGGTAGCAAATCTCTATTGCGCTGCTGCTGGCCATGCCGCCCGAGGGTTAAATTTAAATTTAGAAGTTTGGTTTGAAATTCAGTCAAATCTTTTGCAAATCACAGATATTGCTCATTGAATCAGTTGTGAAATATATCGATTCATAAAAAAAATTGAACTCACTGTCTTCCAATTAATAACATTGTTGCTGAGTCCGTAAAGCACTTAGAAAATCGTAGAAAATCTTGAATAAGTTCCAAAATTCAGTTTCAACACAATATAAAAACATTCGTTCTTCTTAATAGTGAAATAACTGGTTTTCACACATAGACAATAGAAGTAAAATTTCTCCCTTTGTTAGCGAACGTCACAAATTCATAACATACATAACACTGAGTCAGATCTTTCCCGAAAGGGCTCGACATACAAACTGAAACTGTTTGTAACATAGAATTCCTAACAGAATTCATTACAGTGTAATTCTTCTTTTTTATTATCTTTTTTATTGGTGGAGTTGGCAACGGAGTTCCTCCAACAGGCTCTTCGTGTCGTGTGGCTGTTGCCGCGTGCCAATTTGTAGCTATCTCTATTATCTTTGGCTTCAGCAAAGAAGATGCTGTTCTCCTAGGTTGCTACGTTGTCACCACACATGAAACATAAGAAACAACAAATATTTATTTTAAGAATCATAACTTAACATTTTTTAAGTTTAAAATTATTAACAACAACATAAATAAAAATGATTTTACCTGCAAAACTGAGGTGTCGTAAGGCAGTAGCAGGGACGATATTTCGTCCCAATTTACTCTCTCTCCTTCTCTCTCTCTCTCTCTCTCTCTCTCTCTCTCTCTCTCTCTCTTTGTCTCTCTGTACCTCCCTTCCCACTTTTCTGTTCCTGTGTAGCACTCAGCCAAGCCAACATAGCTGTTACACGTTAAAAAGGGACGTGTCCACACAAACTAAAGCATCATGATGTTATTTACCTCAATCTCGACAGTGACTCTGCATAAAAAAGCACCTTCACAATTTCCACCAATGTTTTAATGCATTTCGGAGCTTCTGTAGACACTTGTTGGAATCCTGTCTTTAATCTTCTCGAACGACGGCGAAACGTTTGCATGCAGCTTGGTTTAGCTTCTCTTAACGCTTTACCACAGTATAACACATAGATTCGCGACACTGACTGCTTTGAAATTTGTTACCAACTGACTGTCGCAACGACTCTAGCGCTTCTATCGGTGGGTAAGCCGCCGAAGGAGTGAATTTGGTCTATAATTATTTTTCTAAGTAATAAAGAAATGGTATAATTATTACGTTACAACCATTAGTAAAATATGAAGAGACATACATAATATGGAAATTAATGTAAAAACAGCTTAATATATAACTGATTCAGTGCTATAAAGAACAACTTCGTCATGAAAAAATTCTTACGAATATGTATATATTTGCAACTTATTCTGCTGAATGTAAGTAGAATGTAAACGCAAGAGAAACATGAATTTCAATTATTTCTTGTCATTACTATGACAGACAGTTTTTTGTCGTGTATCAGATCAGTGTGAAGTCTAGTGATTCGCACTTTTTTACACCTCTCTTGCCTTTCTTACAGCCGCATACGCTTTTGAGTGTAATTATGTTAGCTTAAAAAACAATGTTTTGAAGATTCTTACCGTTTGCAGTTTACCTGGAGCAGCAACTGTGGAATTGGTTTTTCTGTGTTAGGAAACAGTTTGATCACTTTTTCCGTTTTCCCTTCAGCTACAGTTGTGGTGTCGGCTTTGGTAAATTAAACAATGTATTCATCTAATTCTTTATACGCGTCTTACGTTCCAGCCTCGCCGATTTTACTGGAATTGTAATGGAGAAATCTTGACGTTCCTGCGTAGAAAGTGACGTCCCTCTGCTAAAGGATAGGTCTTCTTGTGTTTGCTGGTCATTCTTCATATTTAACAGAAACAGAAATTATTCAGTGAAAGTTTTAGATTACAACATAACTGTAAATAAACTGTACTGTATAGTTTCATTCCTTGCAGGGGTCTTAGGAAACATAAGGAAGACAAATGTGAATCTATTATTAATTTATTACCTATTTTTATGGATGTACGTAAGTCCCCTAATCTAAAAAGTACATTACAATAAAAAAAACGATACTATTCGCACTCAACCAATACAGTAATGAGAAATGTTGCTTCCCAGTCGCATGGAGCGGTGCTATTGTATTGTATAACATAAGTGTGTAGGGTGTCGAGACTGTATACAGTACCCTTCATAAGTTTGGAAAACCTAGTAATTATAGACAATAGAAGGGAAATGACGAGCAACTTTTCAAAACGCATTATTCTCCTGAAAAATTTACTTTTTGGGACATAATGCGTTTTGAAAAGTAGCTCCTCAAATACAGTATAAAAATCCTTTGCTTCCAAATGTTTAATAAGCTCAAATAAAACACCGGAAGATGCAACAATTCAATTTTCGATTTCTCAAAATAGTCACCCTTTGCTTTTATCACTGCTTTGCACAGTCTCGGCATGCGCTGCATCAGTTTTGCAGGACCCACTCATGATACACCGTTTTCGGAGCCTCCTGTACAATTCATCCCACAGCAGCTCGATTGGGTAACAACAGGTGACTGTGGCGACCATTCCATGTTTTTCAATATTTTACGAATCTTTGGAGACTTCACAGTTGTGACACACGGGAGACTATGTGACGGATCGTTACCTTGCTGCAAGACAAACCCTTTCCCAATCAGACGGAAACCAGATGTCTCTGCATGTCGCTGGAGAATGGCGTGATAATCCATTTGTTTCATTTTCCCACTATTTTCACCAAATCTCCGACTGTATTCCCTCCAATGGATGCTCATACCATTACATAAACCCCTCCACGCTGTACAGTTGGAATTACGTACTGAGGATTCAAATGTTCAAGGGGTAAACGGCGTACAAATTGACGGCGTTTACTTCCAAATTTTTGGAACTTGGATTCATCAGTGAATGAGACTCTTTCCCAGTCCCCCACGTCCAATGTTTGTGTGTGTTAGCGCACTGAAGCCTTTTCGTATTGTTAACAGGGCGCGACAGTGGTTTCCTTGTTGCTACATCACCTCGGACAAGAAACACACAAACTCTGTATAATTATTTCGCGAGCACTCAACATGAAATTGTCAAAAATTCGAACTAGTTTAAGTTTCACGAACAGCGTTTCTACACTCTTAAGTTCTTGCGTAAAAATGTGGACACATATCAGCTGCAATGGCGTATCCTTGTTCTCACTAATTCTTAGAGCCCCGAGAAGCGACCGTTCGCTGCACACATCTTAACACTCTATCAAATCAAATCACCCCTATAATCCAGGAGGATTCTTCTTCTTCTACATCTACATAGATACTCTGCAAATCATATTCAAGTGCCTAGCAGAGGGTTTATTAATCACTTTCATAACTTTTTTCTACCGTTCCATTCTCTAATAGCGCACGGGAAGAAAGAACACCTAAATCGTTCCGTTTTCGATCTGATTGGGATGGTCATGTCTCCCTAAGTAGGTGGGTGCTAGCAAAATATTTTCACATTCAGAACTAAAAGTCGGTGATTGAAACTTCGCAAACAGATCACACCGCAAAAGAATAACGTCTTTTTTTTAATGATTTCCACCCCAATTAGTGCAATATTTCCGTGACGCTTTCCCCCCGTAACGTGATAGAACAAAACGAGCTGCCCTTCTCTTAACCTTCTCAATGTCTTCAGTCAATCCCACCTGGTGAGGATCCCACAAGGGGCAACAGTACTCCAGGAGAGGACGCACAAGCGTGATGTAGCCAGTCTCTTTGGTGGAGCTGGTGCATCGTCGAAGCGTTCTGCCGCTGAAATGTAACCTTTGGTTCGCCTTCTCCACAATATTTTCTATGTGTTCTATCCAGTCAAAGTTGTTCGTAATTGTAACTCCTAGGTCTTTGGTAGAATCTACGACCTTAAGGTTTGACTGATTTATCGCGTAATTGGAGTTCAGCGGATTTCTTTTAGTGGTCATGTGTATTACTTCACACTTTTCTTTATTTAGTGTCAATTGCCAATTTTCGCACCATGCAGATATTTTGTCTAAATCGCTTTGCAGTTGCTTTTGATCCTCTGTTGACTTCAATAACCGATAAACGACAGCATCATCCGCGAACAATCTAAGGGAGGTATTCAGATTGTCTCCTAAATCGTTTATAAACACGAGGAAGAGTAGGGGACCTATAAAGCCTCCCTGTGGAACGCCAGATATTACTTCTGTTTTACTCGACGACTTACCGTCAATTACAACGAACCGTGTTCTTTCTGATAGGAAATTGTGAATGCAACCGCACAATTGAGGAGATATTCCATAAGCACGCAATTTCATAAGAAGCCGCTTGTGGGGTAAAGTGTCAAAAGCCTTCCTGAAATCCAGAAATATGGAATCGATTTGAGATCCCTTGTCGATGGGACTTAACACTTCATGTGAATAAAGGGCAAGCTGTGTTTCGCAAGAGTGATACTTTCTGAATCCGTGTTGACTACTGGTTAATAGGTCGTTCTCTTCGAGGTAGTACATAATATTCGAACAAAGTATATGTTCCAAACTCCTACTGCAAATCGACGTCAATGAGATAGGCCTGTAATTTTGGGGATCACTCCTATTGCCTTTCTTGAATATTGGAGTAATTTGGGCAACTTTCCAGTCTTTGGGTACGGATCTTTCGCTGAGTGATCGGTTGTAAATTATAGCTAAGTACGGAGCTATTTCATCAGCATACTCTGAGAGGAATCTAGTTGGTATACAATCTGGCCCGGAAGATTTATTTTTGTTTAGTGACTTAAGTTGTTTTACTACTCCAGGAACATCTACTTCTAAGTTTCGCATGCTGGCAGCTGTTCTTGGATTGAATACTGGAGTGTTAACTTCGTCTTCTTTGGTGAACGAATTTCGGAAAGCTGTGTTTAGTAATTCTGCCTTAGCAGTACTGTCATCGGTAGTATTACCATTGCTATCGCGTAGTGAAGGTATTGTTTGTGTTTTGCCGCTAGTGTACTTCACATATGACCAGAATTTCTTTGGATTTTCTGCAAGATTACGAGACAGGATTTCGTTGTGGTAACTACTATAGGCTTCTCGCATTAAAGTTCGCGCTAGGTTGCGAGTTACAGTAAAAGATTGCCAGTCTTGTGGATTCTGTGTCTTTTTAAATTTTGCATGCGTTTTTCTTTGTTTCTGCAACAATGATCTGACCTGTTTTGTGTACCACGGGGGGTTCAGCCCCCACTTTTATTAATTTATTTGGTATAAATCTCTCGATTGCTACTGATATTATGTCTTTGAAAGTAAGCCACAACTGATCTACTCACATTTTTAGTTTTGAAAGACTGGAGACTATCATTCAGGAAAGCGTGACGCGTATTTTTATCTGCTTTATTGAATAAATATATTCTTCGTTTAAGTTTGGTGCATTTGGGTACTTCGACATTCAGTCTCTCTACTACAACTCGATGTTCGCTAATCCCTGCCAAGACCAAACATAGAATTCCTCTTTTCCTCGCACACCCTTCGTTCCTGCCCTGTCAGAAATGTTGACAGTCAATAATTTACAGATTATTTAAGTGCATTCTGAATTATTCGGTTGTGGAACTCACAGATGTCGCCCAGGATCCCTTACGAGACGCTAGGCTAACAGCACTGATTAGTTTTGAATACAAAGCTTGGGCCTTTCCTCGATGTCCGCCGATTTGGACAAACCGTCGACCGGCTGCTCGGTTTAATCAGATTCCTGGCCTGTCTGGCAGCATCTCCATCCGCTTGCCTCGGCCCACTGCCAGTCCTTTATCTTTCCAAACAATATCATTAGTTGTACTACTTGCTCGTCTCTACAGACATTACTTCTGTAAAGTCACAAAGTTCACTATGGAACGTCTTGTTATCCGAACTAATAATTTACTCGAGTCATTTTCCGATTCCGATACCCATACGTTCAAAATATTTCTGCACGTAATTTCCCTTTTGATAGATAAATGCTGCTGTAACTGGGATACTGAATACATCGAAAGGGATCTCAAATCATATCGGGCTACCAAAATACGTTATAAGTCGTCATTTTTATTCGATGTTGCCAACACCTTACGTTTATCAGCCGGTCTGTTTGAAAACTTAAAAGTCATGAATATATCATCTTTCATTTTTTGCTGTACTGTGAAAGTAACACAATACTGTTAATTTTGTATGCAGAGTGTAGCACTGGTAACCAGATTGCTTAGAAAAAGATCTTGTGCTAAGGTATTATTGGGTGTACTTATTAATAGTTCACTCGTGTCAAAGTATTGAAATGTGTCTAACCACAACAAATGTCGAAACTGTACATCCTACAGAATTCATATTACATAAGCACGGCAACCTGCTATAAAGATTTTATTATGAACATATATCTCGCACTTTCCATACACCCGTTGATTAGGCAAAAAAAATGTTCAAATGTTTGTATAGTTTATGGGACTTAACTACGGGGTCATCAGTCCCTAAACTTAGAAACTACTTATGAACTACTTACGAACTAGGACGGCACAAATATCGATGCCGGAGGGGGGATTCGAACCCCCGACCGTAGTGGCCGTGCAGACCGTGAATGGAGCGCCTCAGTCCCTTTTTTTTTTTTTTTTTTTTTTTTTTTTTTTTTTTTTTTTTTTTTTGGGTAGTTCTGCTCATTGCGGTCGCTGATCTTGATTGTTCTTTGTTGTTCTATTTCTTGTTGGCTCAGCTTTTTTATTACAGAGGGCGTTCAGCCCTCTGACCGGGCGCGCTGAGCCACGGCGCCCGGCAGTCCCCTCGGCCACCGCGGCCGGCTTGATTAGGCAAAATAATGTTGAAGTATTTGTAAGCTTAAAGGTCCAAACTGCTACGGCCATTGGTCCCCAGACTCACAAACCACTGAAATTACCTTACCATAAAGACAACACACCCGTGAGCGAGGAACGACTCGAACCTCCGGCGGGAGGGGCCACGCAATCCGTGACACGGCGAATCACACCGCGCGGCTTTTCCCACGCGCTAGTCAGTAAGCACAAAAGTGTTTCTGTCCGCAATAAGAGTCGACTGGTGAGCAGGCCGGTCAAATACAAGTCAGTAAAATCATTAAATACGTATAAATGTATCTTTGTGTGTTTGCATTTTTATTTGTATTTTATGTGCTCCCTTGCCATTTGTTTGATGAAACTTCGTCAAAATATTGCTTGCACTTTCGCAAAGGCAAAAGGCATTACTATATCACTGTATGATTCATAGTTTAGGAAGTATGACGTCATTAACAATGAGCTACGTGAAAAAAAAACTGCAGCATTATGAAGATTAAAGTTATACCTCCGTTGCTATTAAATGTATTCGTAACATATTTTGAAACAATATCCATCTGAGCTCATTAATGAAGCTACAAAATTATTTCACTGTACAACTTACGACATTTGATCTTCAAAACAAGACGGAAGTCACTGTCTGCGTAAAATTTTGCGTGGTACATGTCAGAGGGTACTTTACTCACGAACTTTGAGAAAATTTACGGTTTTCTCTCTTCGTTGCTGAAATTTTACACAACCTTGAAAACGAGAGGAACTTAACCGTCTACATTGGAGGACGCAATGGATTGCAGAAGCGGAGGGGAGGAAATAATTGGCTCAGAAAGGGAAAGGTGGAAATGGGCAAACAAAGGGGTAGGAGGAGATGAACAGAGTGAGAGAGAGGGTGGGGGGGAGAGATGGACAGAGGTAAGGAAAGGAAAGGTATACGGAGACTAACTTAAGACTGGAATTATCAGTAGCCGAGCGATGCCGGATTTTCATCTCGCCGAAAATACACGTTACAGATGGAGGTGACTGCTCTCAGAACAATAACACTTTTAATAATTTATCTAATTGCGCCTACACTGTAACCACATTAATATATCGGCCTAATGACTTGGTGTAGCCACGTGTGATACTAGTATTAAAAAATCGCACTGACTTGTTTTACGGCCCACTTTAGATTTGTAGTTTTATAAGTTTTTGCAAACATTTTGGACCAAAATTATAATCTAAATAATAATAATAAATTAATTAATAAGAGCGTCTGAAACACAGCTCTCCACCCTACTCTATCCTGAGCAAGCCTTTTCATCTCCTCATAAGAACGGCAACCCACATTCACTTGAATCTGTTTACTATACGCGTCTCTTGGTCTCCCTCTGCGATTTTTACCCCACACACTTCCCTCAAATGCTAAATTTACGATTCCTCGATCTCTAAGAATGTGTCCTACAAAGCGATCCCTTCTTTTAATCAGGGTACGCCAAAAATTCCTTTTCTCACCAATTCTGTTCAGTACCTCTTCATTAGTTATGCGATCTACCCACCCTTTCCTGATGACAACATCCTCCTGAGTAGTCCCCGCCCGGAGATCCGAATGGGGGACTATTTTACCTCCGGAATATTTTACCCGAGAGGATGCCATCATCATATTTCCATACGGTAGAGCTGCATGTCCTCGGGAAATGTAACGGCTGTAGTTTCCCCTTGCTTTCAGCCGTTCACAGTAACTGTGTAGCAAAGCCACATTAGCTGATGTTACAAGGCCAGCTCAGTCAATCATCCAGACTGTTGCCCCTGTAACTACTGAAAAGGCTGCTGCCCCTCTTAAGGAACCACACGTTTGTCTGGCCTCTCCACAGATACCCCTCCGCTGTGGTTGTACCTACGGTACAGCTATCTGTATCGTTGAGGCACGCAAGCCACCCCACCTCGGCAATGTCTCTGGTTCGTTTAAGTTACAATAAGAAAATCATCAAATACGCGTGGAATGTCACGTGACATCTCCGAACTGCTGGTTTTCGTTAATTCAATGGAGGGTGTCAAATCTCCGTTATTTTTGCAAATATGTCTCAAACGATACGAGATATGAAAAAAAGAAAAAAAGAACATAAGGGAGCTAAGTTGTAAAGAATTTTCACCTCTCCCAATTAGCTTATTCAATTTTCTTGTCAGATGAACGGTTCGTTTGGAATTACAATTCTATTACAAACGGATTTTTTTGGTGTTACTACCGTATTTTTTGTCCGAAAAATTTGAAAAAGGGAGGTTCTCGTCTCTGGTGGCCTACAATCATGTCTGTAAAATTTGGTGCTGATCGGTTGAACGGTTCCTCTTACAAACAGGGAACACGTTACGGACAGACAAACGGACGGACAGACAGACAGACCTACATCCCAAAATCGCCGTTATTTTTGCAAATATCTTTGAAACGCTACGAGATATGAAAAAAAAAAAAAAAAAAAAAAAAAAAAAAAAAAAAACATAAGAGAGGAAAGTTGTAGAGGATTTTCTCCTCTAAAAATTCGGTTATTCAATTTCCGTGTCAGATGAATAGTTAAGCCGTTATTTTCATTTAAATTTCGAGCTGTCAAAAGACGATCGCAAAGGCACACTTTTAGTGTTATTACCGTAACCTAAAGTGGCCCAAAACAGATAACAGTGAGTTCAACAAGGTACTAAACAAGGAAATTTCGGGGTAAGTAGTGTAATGTGTCGTGTACCTGCAGCGCAGCGGGATTGCATTAAACCAGGCATGGCCAAACACTGCCCCGCGGGTGGGGCAGAGTTATTTTAATTAGTCTATATATTCACGTTTTTGCCACTGTATGTGTTTTGGAGTGTTTTTCTGTTTTTAGAAGTTTTTTCACAGTTTTATGCTTTTTAATACTTTCAAAGGTTATGTTTTGTGTGGTTTATTATTTGCTCTTATTACATTTTAACAGCACAGTTCACACCATTGATATATATGTTTAAAAAGAATTTGCTTTCTGTCTTGTATGTGTTAGCTATATGCAAAATGACCGTATATTTTTCACTTCAATTTTTTTCGCAGTGATATAATTTACGTTACGTAGTATCTCTATTCTTTTGAGCTTGATGTGACGAAAATTATCCTTTCTCTCTAAGGAATTCAATAAAGGTTCTTAAATATGTTAAACAGCTTAATGAAAAAGTTTAGTTTTTCAAGAAAGATATGTATTTATGCTAATAATATGAATACTGCGTAATGAGCTTATTTCATCAAAGAATATAGTCATTGCTTTGGCGAATGAGAAAGATGATAAATATATATTAGTGCTAAGTCCCGATTATAAAAGTACTCTACGACATTGCTATCTCCACTTAGTAGCTAAGTCCCATAAGGTTTACAAACGTTAGAAAATTTGAACTTAGTAGCCTCACTATGTTGCAAAATATAACTTCCTTCGTTTCCCCCTTGCAGCGATTCCAATATAGCCACCTCGCTCCCAAACGTGCTGCAGGCATTGCAGTGGTAGGGGAAGTAGTGCGCCCGTCAAAACGGCTCGCGCCCCAAATGCGCTAGCACCTTTTCAGAGGAACTGGGGGGGGGGGGGAGGAGAGCACCTAAAACCAATCTTTTTTTGTTAGTTTTTTGTGTTTCAACATAAAATACTTACTTGTAAGTATGAGACTCTATAGCCCTGACATAAAATTACTTTGAAATAGCGTATTTGTGATATTAGTTCATTTAAGAAACATATCTTTCAGAAGAAGCCTACTGTGTATACGAATAATGTGCATGTACAATACTAATAGAACCAAATTTAGGTCACAAAATAACTAATTTTTTCTTCGATTCGTGTTTTGGTTATTTTCTAAAGCTTCGCATAGTGATTCTGCCATACAAACACCATTTTGTACCTATATAGTAAATGATTTGCTTGTTTTACCGTTCTTCGGTCACATTTCATAGCTGCGCTTCCTCTGTTACTTCGTTTACGTTGGATCTGACCGCGGGACAGTCCAGCGCAGAGCAGTGTTGTGCGGTGTCACTCTTTGCGCAGCTATCTCTCTCGCTGTGTTGCCGACATTAGCGACACACAGTCGCGGCCTGGGTTGTGAACTACAGTGTACTCCGCCCGCGGAGCCATGCATTAAACTACAGCGGTAGCGCAGCTCAGTCGCCGTCTATACCAACACGTTCCTATTCGTATACTTTCTCTTCGACTTCGATCACCATTAGAGAAATCGTTAAAAATATATAATTCCGCCCCTGGACACTCGGTTTGTTGACGAAGTGAGTTCACGAGCTTCTACAGTTTTATCCCATCCAGGATCATGAAATCACTGAACTTTTTATCACACAATTCAGTAATATTATAGGGACGCTTACGTTTACAATTTCCTCGCTGATCTAACATATCCAACCGATTTTTATGGTGTCCAGGTTAGACCATTTTCTTGGCCATTTGATATTTGATACGGTGGGGAAGCGTTAACAAAAAAGGCATATGTGCATTCAGAACCATGAACTTTGCTCTGCTTGTAGTAAAAATAAGTACATCAAAAATATACTCAAAGTGCCGACGACATTCCTGTTAGCAGTATTCTCCTGCCCCAGGTTGGAACGCAGCATCACTGACTCCAGCAATTACTGTACGTCATGAAAAGGATTTTTATTCAAAATTATTGAAACGTTTATTCTTTCTCTCACCGTCAGGATGATATTCCGGATCAAGTTCCATGTAGACACGTTGAACTGTTGCTCTGCGATACACTAAACAATGCAGAAACTTCTCACGCCGTATGGCCATGGGCACGGAGTAACACAGTTTCATCTGATAAAAATAACTCGCCCTTCCAGCCGTTTAGCAGTGAAGACGTATCGCGGCGTTTCAGAGAGTGTCATACTCTCCATCTTCCGGCGAAGTGTCGAGAATTCCGGTGATTCAGTTATTTATAGCTGTTGACGCTCCCCTCCAGCAGACCTCGAGAGGCTGAATGGAGAGGAGAGGACGAAGTGGAATGAGGACGGGGATCTTTAGCGGTCACCCCTCCTGCGCCTCGTGCGGTGAAAAGTGCTGAATGCGCTCAGGAAGTATTGCTCCTAACGTGGGTACTCATATCGCATCCAGTTGAAACTCTTCATCTCTTGTTGACAACATTACCGTGATAATAATACTAATCTGAAATCTGGTTTTTGGACACAGAGCCTTGATATGTTCAAAGTCGAAACTGTTGTCTTTCCCATGTGCTATACTCTGATGTCAACGTATGTCTTAGTCGTAAACACCTAATGTATTCTTTGCTACGTTTTGATATACAGTGCAGCGTTTGCTCCATAAATCACTTCTCTTACCGACAAGAGGTTCTGAATATCGCAGTTGTATTCAACTGGTGCGCGTCTTTAATTAAACTGAGGTACTCTTTCGTCTTTCCAATTCGCTGTATTTTTTTGTTTACTTATATAGAAGTGATCGTCCTCTGAAAATAAAAGCTTTAATGTTATAGAAAGCTAGTTAAAGTGTTCTAAACACCAGTTAAATACACATGGCACGCTGATAATTTCAGTTTGGGCTATATGCCAAGAAGAATTTTCAGGGAAACTATAATATTATATTGTGCACAGTCCAAGCAACATACCCGTTACAGTTTCTTTACTTAAAATACATAATGAGAGTTTACTTTTTAATATATCAGGGTCGTTGCTAAAGTAATGCAACGGTGGACATAAAATAAAACGGAGGCCTTTCAGATGATTAAAGATGTATTGAAAATAGTCTCAATTACGAGAGATACATTTCCGCCATCGCTGAATCCAGTAGTCGAATTTACCTGGGAAAAGTTCAAGTTTGCACTGTCGAACCCACTTTTTTACAGCCACTTTTACCTCATTTGTGTCCTGAAAATATCGCCAGAAGGTGGGAAATCCGGACTGTACGGTGGGTGATCAACGACTGACCAGACCAGTTAGCCAATCTCATGATTTTGGGGGTAAAGGGACTTCGCATTGTCATGAGGAATTTCGATCTATTTAAAAATCTTGTTTGGTCTCCTAATGGCTTCTTAATTTGTGAGCGTTGTAATGTAGCTGTTGCTCATAGAATGAAGGCTTTCACGGCAGGTATCGTCATTGCTTAAAGCTTCCGTGTTGAGATGCTGTGGTCCATACATAAAACTATCCCCTGACGTTTCGCCCTCGTGTGCGGAAGGTATCCTCGGAGGAATCGCGGCGATTACTCCCGCTCTCGTTGCAGTCCGCCGCTTTACCTCCTAGGATGCCTTCCGCAGACGAGGGCGAAACGTCAGAGGATAGTTTTATTTATGGACCACGGCATCACAGCCCGGAAGCTTTAAGTAATGTAGCTGTTGCTGTTCATTGTAAAATCATGTTCACGAAAAACAAGGGGAATGACTCCCTTGTCATCCCGCACAATTGTCGCCATCAGTTTCACTTTAAAAATATGTCTTCGCTATATTGATTGAAATGCTTCCAGCAGCTCAGAGCAGACTTAAACCCTTGTGTCATTAAAACCAGGTATCAGCTACCTCATATCCAATTGGGTACACACTTTCCGATACGCTAAGTTATTCGGCATCTAATTTGTGGCACTATGGGCACAGTCCAGTTGTGCAGAAATCTCTTGAAATAATATCGTCTGTACACACGAATAAATTCATCCAGGCGCTGACGATTCAAGTCACTGGTCGCAGTTACGATATTCCATTGCATGGTTTGTCTTTAATACTGGTTTCTTCTTCTTAAAATTCTTTTATCGATCTCTGCATACGGCTGTTGTCAATCGTGCAGTCCCCGCAGGTATTTTTCAGCCACCTGTGACTTTCAACAACGCCGCATCCCTGCTTTCTAGAAAATTTCAGCTTCGAATCCATGTCCATTTCCTCGCGAAAAAATAAATTACGGCATATTAGTATTCATGAAGAGCTACTCTACTAACATGTGCCACCTAAGGTACGATCAACAAGTTACGCTCACCCTTGCTTTACTTTTTGCACGGCCGACGGACGAGAGTCGTTGAAATGAAAAGGTGGGAAAAGTCGAAACGACCAAAGCGGTTGAAACTTGAATATCCCGCTTTGGGATAACGTAGTGCGACATCTAGGAACGCGAAGCGCACGTCGTGGACCCCCTCTAACATACTGAAGGATGCGCACATGTACAGCTAAGACTTTTCACAGACCAGCACAAAGGTGTCATGAAGCACATGGCTAGCCTTTAGGACAAAGAGAGTGGTCATAAATACAATAATTCTTAAATTTCTGACGACGTATTCCAGTCTAATGAAAAATTACGATTCGTTTGAAGTATTACAAAGTTAGGTCCGATTAATATTCAAGAAGTTGGTAAAATTAATCGCCAATAAAGTCATATGAAACTAATTTTCCCCGACAATCTAAAATTACCGTTTGCTTGCCTGACCGTAGGACCATCGTCTCGTGGAGGCGAAAAAACTTTTCCGTGTCCTGTATTAATATATTAATATGGGAAGATGGAGATCAGCCACAACGGCTACCGGAGCCGTTAAGTTTAAACTCGGAGATCCAACGTCTTCGCGAAAGGACACGTCCGTTCCCGCCGTCTTTGACGAGTTGCCGCCAAGACAGGCCGACACCCTAGGAATCGTTAAACCGGGCCTTGCGGCCAAGAACGAACTCTAACTGTACTCTGGATCAGGTTGGTAACACGTCGCTAGTTTTGCCGGTGGAAGAATCAGCGGTGCGAAACTCCCGTTAACGAAACTGGCGTGAGCGACGTGGCCGCTCTCAGTTCGGTGGTTGCTTCAGATGCTTGCACTTCTTCGGAGGACAGGTCCACCCTCTCCTATTGTGCAGATGCCGCCATGCTCAGTCTTGTGATATTTCATTGACCGACAGGAACTTGTCAGTTCCACCGAGCTGGTATTCGCGATTAACGTGAAGTAATTGCATTCGATCGTGAGTTAAATAAATATGCAACGATCTGCATAGGTGCGATGATTACAAAGATGCTTTTCCTTTAGTTTTTTGCCGCCCCTGTTTCGGACTCACTCTACTGTTCTCAGGACCAACGGAAATTTTCGTGAAACTCAAGACACTCTCTTTCTTTCTCGTTAAAGGCTGGTCGAACTATTTGAATGTGCTTTACTTTCGATGTGTGCTCTGTATTGTATGTCTCGTCCTGCAGCAAGAATCAGTAACCGTTTAATAAGATGTCACAGGCTACCTCGTAATTCTATATGCTACTTTCAGAATACAAAGATATTTCAATGAACTGTCCGACTTCTTGTCTGTAGTCTTCTCCTGTTCCTATGATTTCTATTCATTTACAAAATAATAGAAATCCCTTCTAGAAGAGAGGAGGTCCAATGTTGGCAACAGTCACAGGAATAGAAGATTAACAGGTAAATCACCTGTTAATTGGGAAGCGGAAGTCAGGCAGATTGTTTAATTCGTAATCTCGTTTCTTTCTTCTCACAACCAACCATAGGAAGAGACAGGCGCTACACATTCCATAGACAAGGAGACGCTCCCCGTAATTTTCGACGTCTGAGATCTGATATCCTCGAGCACGGAGAAACCATTAACAGTGAAGTCTACTGTGAGACACTTCGTAGCGTACTCTAGCCCATCAAGAGCAAACGACCGGTGCTGCACACGGAGGGAGTAGTTCTGCCCCGTGATAACGCGCTTTCACATGCCTCCGTGGTCGCACAAAATGTACTGTCCAAGTTCAAGTATAAACGTGTTGAGGATCCACCCATCAGCACGGAAATGTCACCCTGTGGCATTAGTCTATTTGGCCCACTAAAAAACATCTCCTTGGGAAGCGCGCTTCAAGTAGGACGACAAACTGAAGGATACGGTAGAGGATTGGCTTATGTTACAGCCACAGGAATTCTGGGAAAATGGAATCTTTCGTATCGTTAAACTGTGCGGTAGTTGTGCTCAGGCCTCTGGTGATTACTTTTGAATAAAGACTTCAGTTATATCCAAATTCTTGTTTCCTACCTTTTCATTTGAACACCTTTCGTATTTTATTAAATGACGCTTGAGAATCAAAAAATGTTTGGGTGGGTCTGCATAAAAAGAAATCAGGTTTCGTTTAAGCTTGAAACATGTCTGTACAAATTCAATAATATTGTTTCGCATGTATTGTATCGATATTTGTGAGTAAAATGTTACAGGAACTTCTTTGAGTAACTACGTCTTTAGTTTACTGTGTTGTGTTATATATCTCTCAAACACTATGTATGTGAGGAGTAGCTGAACAGAGAGAGAGAGTCAGTCAGTGTGTAGCTCTTGTATAGAGCGGACGTGCTATGGTTTGGCTGCTGAGGCAGCAAGTTTTGTATGAGCTGATGGAATAGTTTTGTTATCTGATTTTGTGGAACAGACACAATATTTTATTTATAAGATTTTGTATCATTCATATATGTAGCAGTCTGAGAGGATTTTGTTGTACTCCAAGCATGTGCAAATGTTCAAATGTTTGTTAAGCTTATGGGACTTAACTACGGGGTCATCAGTCCCTAAACTTACAAACTACTTATGAACTACCTTATACTAAGGACGGCACAGATATCCATGCCCGAGGGGGAATTCGAACCCCCAACCGTAGTGGCCGTGCAGACCGTGACTGGAGCGCCTCAGTCCCCGCGGCCACCGCGGCCGGCACTCCAACCATAACGTAGTGTAACCATTATTGCTAGTAATAATGGGGAAAGTTAAACTTCTTCACTTGTTAACTTTTGTAGTTAGAAAGCTGACCCTCTTCCATTCATTGAAAGTTATTTACTATTAAAGGCATAGCATAGTAGTGACTAAGCTGAGTTTAACAGATTCTTTATTGGTGTGGCGTATTAATGATAGTAGTGAGTGTTGTCGACTACTGCACGCTTGTGAACAAGATACTAAGTTTTTGTAATCAGTAAGTTGGCGCGATACATTCTCGCAGTTGCTTTATTAGAAAGTGATTTGTGCTTATTCATATTTCCCTCATTGTCAAATTAATAGTGTAGTCAGTGAACCATATGCAGACTAGTATTATTCTTGCTTTGTTCAAAATATGCGTTGCGCTTTCAATGAGTTTAAAAGCACTGTTTCGTAATCAACTCTGCAGGTATTAATATTAGGGCCATAACAAAACAGAATTACAGTGTTAATCTATATCTATAAATGTGAATGTCTGTTCGGTGTACGTTTATCACGTCTGAACCACAAGACATAAAGAGCTAAAAATTTGTACAGTTACTAATGTCTACCCGGGGAAGGCTTTAGGCACGGTTTTATGGCGATCGGATAGCTATTTAACTATCTATATTAATGTGAATGTCTGTCCGGTGTACACTTATCACGTCCGAACGACAAGACGCAGAGATTTAAATATTTGTACAGTTACTAATTTATACCTGAGGAAGGTTTTAGGCACGGTTTTATAGCAATCTGATAGCTATTTAGTAATTTGAAGAATATAACGCGGAATGCGGAAGAATAATTACTCTTGGAAATTTATATTTACTCTTTGAAAATGGTTTTATTGCTTGCATTGTTGCTTGAGGGTTGATAATGATAAAAGGATGGAGTGTATTGTGATGCAAAGTTATCGATGTCTATAAAACTCTACGTGTGTGTGTGTTAATATTGCGCTCTGCAGCGAAAACTACAGAACGCAAACGAATGGTCTGTGTGTAATTTTTGTCCGAAGTCTCCCGTTGTACACCATAGCAGTTCTATGCCGATAGCTATAAGGGGGTGCAAGATATGATGGTTGAAAGGACTAAAGGCCAGCGATGACGTTTGCGACTCTATAGCAAGGAGGTTACATACAACGAAACGTGATGCCACAGACCATATCTTTGGTCTAAGCGTGCTGCAATGTCTTAAGCGCTTTCTCTGTAAGGATAAGCATACGAATAAGGAAATATGAGAATAAATAAATAAAGCAGTAAAAAGGAATTTCTTTTAATACATCTCTTTAAAAATCGATTTGACCTTTCGGGCATTTCATCAAGTAATCGATCGGTGATGTTATTACAATCATTATTGTTGAATTCTGTGGATTCTTCGAAACGAGTGCATTTTTACGTGTGATTTGATCTACACTTCTTACTTTCCTGACAAACAGTAAGTGCATAGACTTCCGCAATCTGATACAAATATTTTTTCAGTTCCGCTTTATCAGCGACATTTTCTCAAAAATGAGTGAAGTTAATGACATTAATTTAATTGTTATTTAAACTTTGTTTCTGATATCTTCTCCAATAATGTTTTCAGAAAGAAGGAAATGAAGAAAGTGAGAAGACATACGAGAAGTACTAAATCAAGGCAGGAACAAATAAATAAATACCCGGGCAACGCCGGGTTTTCAGCTAGTGAACTAATCTTTAATGAGCTTGATTGGAAAGTTAGTTATCGCTAGTGTTAACTACCATCTGATGACAGTTATTAGTGCTGCATTTATCATCAGATCAGTTTTGAACGACTAGCTTTGAGACAGACCACCTTTAGCTGGCTCACAATTGCCGAAACCATGTAGCCTTACAATATTCCACCAAGCAACATACCTGTTTTAGGTAAAGTTTTCATACATGTAGGCATAATTTCTCCGTACTTAATTACCACATACCTTACCTTAAAATACGTGTTTTTCAAATGTCTTTCAAGTGCCGTTACATTTAAGTTGCCAGCTGTCGTAATATTGAAGTATAAATACAAAATCCACCAAATAAGGCACATTTGCTTCCGATCGCCTGAATTGGAGGCTGCGCAACGCGATGTTCATTTGTTGCAGACCACGTGATTATGTGGATAGCGAATCACAGCACAAAGAAGATCATCGACGTCAACCAATGGTAACCAAACCTCACCTCCGAGCAACATGCAAATAAGATTTTTTGACGTTGGAAATTAAATATGCGGTAATGTTTCTATACACGAAACCGCGCAGTGTATGCGAGATGTGAAAATTAGCATGTTAACGTTAAGTTTCAATTATTTTATTTTCGAAATCACTTGATTACACTTTCAGACAGACGATAAAATAAATAAAACATGCTATACCTGCTCTATGGTTTACAGGTTCTTGTATGTAGCCTTGTCCGATCAGGAACAGTATTGACCCCGTAAAATGAAGATATAGAATTACTTGATAACTGTTTAGTTCTGATCACAGGGTAAATAAAACATGCTATACCTGATCTATGGTTGACAGGTTTTTTTATGTACCCCTGTCCGGTTAGTATCAGTTATTGGCCTCGTAAAAAAAAGATTTAGAATTAGTTGGTGACTGTTTCGTACAGATCAAAGCGTAAATAAAACATGCTATACTAGTACCTGCTCTATGGTTGATAGATTATTTGTATGTACCCTTGTCTGATCAGTAAAAGTAATTAGCTTCGTAAAATGAAGATTTAGAATCACTTTATGCTGTCAACCGTATGGAACTATAATTCCAAATATTCATTTTACGAGGCCCTTAACGGTTATTGACCAGACAAGGGTACATACTAGAACCCGTCAACCATAGAGCAGGTATAGCATGTTTTATTTGCCCTATCACCCGTACGACACAGTCGCCAACTAATTCTAAAACTCTATTTACGAGGCCAATACCTGTTGCTAACCGGACAAGGGTACATACAAGAACCTGTCAACCATAGAGCAGGTATAGCATGTTTTATTTGTTTTATCGTCTGTCTGAAAGTGTAATCAAGTTATTTCGAAAATAAAATAATTGTAGCTTCAAGTTAACACGTTAATTTTCACATTTCGTAAACAATGCGCGGTTTCGTGTATAAAAACACTACCGAATATTTAATTTCCCACGTCAATAATTCTTATTTGCATGTTGCGCGTTGGTGAGGTTTGGTTACCATTGGCTGACGACGATACTCATCTTTGTGCTGTGATTCGCTAGCCACATAATCACGTGGTCTTCAACAAATGAACATCGCGTTGCGCAGCCTCCAATTAAGGCGATCGGAAGCAAATGTGCCGTATTTGGTGGATTTTGTATTTATACTTCAATATTACGAAAACTGGCAACTTAAATGTAACGGCGCTTGAAAAGACATTTGCAAAACTCGTATTTCAAGGTAAGGTACGTCGTAATTAAGTATGGAGAAATTATGCCTACACGTTTGAAACCTTTACCGTGTTTTAATGCTGGAGTTAAAAAATAAACAAATCCAAGAAACTACTGAGGACGTTATGAGACCCCTCTACTGAGGGAAGCTAACCATCTTCCATTCATTGGAAGGTATTTACTATTAAAGGCAGAGCGTAGTAGTGACTAAGCCGAGTTTGGTTAACAGATTTCTTTATTGGTGTGGCGTATTAATGATAGTAGTGAGTGTTGTGGATTACTGCACGCAAGTGTACAAGATACTAAGTTTTCGCAATTAGTTAGTTAGCGGGATAAATTGTCTCAGTTGCTTTATTAGAAAATGGTTTGTGCTTTTTCACATTTCTCTCGTAGTCTAATTTATAGTGTAGTCAGTGAACCTTATACAGACTAAGTATTGTCCTTGCTTTGTTCAAAATATCCGTTTCGCTTTCAATCAGGTTAATCGCACTGTTTGTTAATTAACTGTGCTGATATTAATATTAGAGCCATAACTAAATAGAATTATAAAGATAATGAATAATAAATGTGTTGAACTAATCTTTAATCAGCTTGATTGAAAAGTTAGTTATTGCGAGTGTTAACTACCAACTGATGACAATTATTAGTGCTGCATTTAACATCAGGTCGGTTTTGAACGCGTGACTTTGAAACAGACCACCTTAGCTGTCTGACAATTGCCAAAATCCTGTAACGACCCCATTTTTTCCCTATCAGTAGACCAGCCTTACAAAATTCCACCAACCAAATACCCGTTTAAACCTCTCATGCACGAATTAACAACCCTACATTGAACAGAATTCCTGTGCGGAATTCAGGATAATGTATCTAAAAAATAGTTTCATAGACCAGTAGGGAGATGTCCTCATATGAGGACAGTGAGTACGAAAACTACTACATGTTACATGGTACATCTATTAAGAATATCAAAGAAAACATGAAGAGTGTACACCATTTTGTATTTTTCGTACAATGAAATTGTTTTAAGCACTCAGGACACACAGCAAGTTTACAGTTTTCTCAGGCGTAACGTGTTTTCCGCCGGCAGTCCCGATCGTGACACCTCTTGGCATTGGAATCACCTGACTTGGCTGGCCAGTGTTATAACCTCATCGAAGCGTAATTCGTTGGGTATTGAATGACAGGCATTTTTTTCGATATACAGACAACTACTGAGAGATGTATCTGACAGAGCACTGAAAGACCTAGGCCAGAACGAGGCCCCTGGAGTAGATGACATTCCCTCAGAGCAACTGAAGTCTCTGGGAGAACCAGCCATGACAAAACTGTTTCACCTGGTGTGAAGATGTATGAGTCAGGCGAAGTACCCTCATACTTTAAGAAAAATGTTATAATCCCCATTCCAAAGAAAGCAGGCGCAGACAGGTGTGATAATTACAGAACCATAAGTTTAATAACTCATTGTTGCAAAATATTAACACGAATTATTTACAGAAGGATGGAAAATCTGGTAGATGCCGACCTCGGGGAGGATCAGTTTGGGTTCAGGAGAAATGTAGGAACACGGGAGGCAATACTCACTTTACGGCTTATCCTAGAAGATAGATTAAGAAAAGGCAAACCTACATATCTAGCTTTTGTAGACTTGGAGAAGGCTTTTGACATTGTTGATTGGAATACACTCTTTCAAGTTCTGAAGCAAGCAGGAGTAAAATATTGGGAGTGAAGGTTATTTACAACTTGTACAAAAACCAGACAACGGTTTTTAGAGTTGAAGGGCATGATAGGGATGCAGTGGTTGGGAAGGGAGTAAGACAGGGTTGTAGCCTTTCTCCAATGTTATTCAATTTGTACATTAAGCAAGCTATAAAGGAAAGCAAGGAGAAATTTGGAGAAGGAATTAAAGTTCAGGGCGAAGAATTAAAAACATTGCGTTTTGCCGATGACATAGTAATTCCGTCAGACACAGCAAGGGACCTGGAAGAGCAATTGAACGGAATGGACAGTGTGCTGTAAGGTGCATATAAGATGAACATTAACAAGAGAAAACTAAGGTAATGGAGTGCAGCCTGTGAAAATCAGGTGATGCTGAAGGAATTAGATTAGGTAACGAAACAATAAAGGAGGTAGATGAGTTTTGTTACGTTGGCAGTAAATTAAGAAATGATGGTCGCAGTACAGAGGATATAAAATGCAGAATGGCAATGGGTAGAAAAGCGTTCTTGAAAAAGAGAAATTTGTTAACCTCAAATATTGATTTAAGCCTAAGGAAGTCCTTTCTGAAGGCATTTGTGTGGAGTGTTGCCTTGTATGGGAGTGAAACATGCACGATAAAGAGTGCGGACAGGAAGAGGATAGAGGCTTTTGAAATGTGGCGCTGCCGAAGAATGCTGAAGATTGGGTGGGTGGATTGCATAACTAATGAGGAGGTACTGAACAGAATTGGGGAGGAAAGAAATTTCTGGCATATCTTGACTAAAAGAAGGGATCGATTGGTAGGACACATTCTTAGACATCAAGGAATCGTGAATTTAACATTGGAGGGAAGTGAGTGGGGTAAAAACCGCAGAGGAAGACCAAGAGATGAATACAGTAAGCAGATTCAGACAGATGTAGGTTGCCTTTCTTATGTGGAGTTAAAGAGGTTTGCTCAGGATAGGGTATTGTGGAGAGCTGCATCAAACCAGTCTCCGGACTGAAGACCACAACAACAACAACAACATACAGACAACAATGTCCTTCCATCTGAAGGCCTGCCTCTACTGTCTCTTGTAATCTCTACATTCCATTTCTTTGTTAGCCTAACGAGTAACACTGCCATCTAGGAGACATTCTAGCATTCGTTATTAGTCCTCATCGGAGGTACGTGTGCTTTTACGGGCACCTCAGATGTAAAAGATTACAAGAATGAGACAATACTTAAATGCCCTCATTTGATGACACGACGCATGAGAGGGTTAAGCTGGAGTTAAAAAAAAATCCAAGAAACAGCTGAGGACGTTATGTACCTGCTCTGATGGGATGTTGATGCAGTAGAGGCTGGCTGGTAACTTTAACAAAAATCCATGTTAATAGCCAGCATCAGTAACAGCGGCTGTTCCGTACTCTAGCATACGCGCGAGTTTCGCGTGGACGGTAGCGCTGAAGAGAAGTTGGGGTGCTCGCTGTAAATGCGATTAGCACCTACCTCTCTCTCTCCGGGCTGGAGGCGGCCTCTCCACGGAAAACAGGAGTCGCCGGTGGCAATCAGGTAGGCGACGCACGCGCCCCTGCCGGCGGCGGAGTTAGTTCGCCGTTAACGAGAGGGGAGGGCCGGAATAACTTTTCAATCAGGCGAGTGCGAACGCGGGGGCGGAGGTGGGGGCGGCGGGGGCGGCGGCGGCGGCGGCTCCAACTTGGCTCCGGTCTCCGACAATGGGGCGCCGGACCTAGCAGGCAGCCGCGGCGGCGGGGCGGCCATGCGTCTTGAGAAGTGGCCGTTTCTGCGGGCCCACCGGGGCGAGGGTGTGCTCCTCCGCCATCCCGCAAACTAGTGGCGATAGCCGCGCGAACCCACCGGGATAGTTGCAGAATTCCCGAGGATTTGTCCGCGGAATTAATGGCGCCGCAGGCGATTGCGGGAGTTTTCTTCGCCGGGTTGGAGCCCGACGATCGCAGTTGGTGGGTGAGAGGCGGCGGTGGCTCCCTGGCAATTGGGCGCGCGGTGTAAACTTGTCGGCGGTCGCCATTGTAGGCCGGTGACAATAACTGCCGGCCGCTGGAGACGGGGGAGGGCCGCGCTGTGGCAGCCGCCGACCTGGTAGCGTCCCACAGATTTAGTTTCCAGAACATTATAAGAAATAAATCGCACTGACGTGTTTTACGACTGACTTAAGATTTGTAATTTTATAGGTTTTTACAAACAATTCGGACCAAAATAAAAATTAAAACAATATGCACAACTCTAAACATTGAAGATCATAACTCCATTTAATAATAAGAGTGCCCGAAAACCTTCTAGGGAAAAAGTTTTTTGGATAGTGGCGGGTTCCGAATCACTGACGATCTGAATTACAAAAAATGTTCAAATGTTTGTGTAGTCTATTGGACTTAACTACGGGGTCATCAGTCCCTAAACTTACAAACTACTTATGAACTACTTACGAACTAGGACGGCACAAATATCCATGCCCGAGGGGGGATTCGAACCCCCGACCATAGTGGCCGTGCAGACCGTGACTGATGCGCCTTAGTCCCTTTTTTTTTTTTTTTTTTTTTTTTTTTTTTTTTTTTTTTTTTTTTTTTGTTCTATGGGTAGTTCTCTTCGTTGCGGACGCTGATCGTTTTTTTTCATTGCTGTTCGACGTGTTGTTGGCTCAGCTTTTTTATTACAGAGGGCGTTGAGCCCCCTGACCGGGCGCGCTCAGCCACGGCGCCCGGCGTCCTCTCGGCCACCGCGGCCGGCTCTGAATTACAGTCCAACGCGCTGCTCCCAGATATTACAGACATAATTGCTTGTCATCAGAGAACAGAATCTCCCTTTTTGAAATTGTTCGGACAAACAATACATTAGTAACACCAAAATAAGCTGTTTGTAATGTAGTTGTAATAGCAAACGAACCGATCATCTGACACGAAAATTGAACAACCTAATTTATAGAGGGGAAAATTCTCTACTACTTTGTTATTTTACGGTTTTATTTTTTTCTTTTATTTATTTATTTATTCCTTATCTTGTATCCTTTGAGATATTTGCAAAAATAAGTGTCTAAAATGCCTTATTAGCATCAGCTAACTGCTCACGGCTGACATTTGTAAAATGCGCCCTTTAATCTCGTACTATTGCTGGCAGTTATTAACTAATGTTAATATGTCATGCTACACACCAGAGTATCATCTATCGCACGTGTTTTTGTTCATTCTTCAGTGCGCCATTGCCTTGAAATGACAAGTGAGTTACAATAATAAAATCATCAAATACACAACGCAAGATGGCGTATGCCAAAGAGACTTCTGGGCGAGGAATGCCACCTGATATCTTCGAACGGCTGGGTTTCGTTAATTCAATGGATGGTATCAAATCTCCGTTAGTTTTGCAAATATCTCCCAAGCAATATGAGATATGAAAACAAAACATACGAGAGCAAAGTTGTAGAGATTTTTCCCTCTACAAATTAGATTGTTTAATTTTCGTGACAGATGAACGGTTCGCTTGCAATTGCAATTACATTACAAACAGCTTCTTTTGAGGTTACTAATGTATTGTTTGCCCGAAAATTTTGAAAAAGGGAGGTTCTGGTCTCTGGCGACCTGAAATGATAGCTGTAAAATTTGGTGCTGATCGGTTGAACGGTTCGACGTAAAAAGTGGGAACACGTTATGGACAGACAGACGGCCACATATTGTAAAATCGCCGTTATGTTTGTAAATATCTGTGAAACGATGTGGGTTAAGAAGAAAAAATAAGAGACCAACGTTGTAGAGATATTTCGCCTCTACAAATTCATGTATTCAGTTTCCGTGTCCGATGAACGGTTAAGGCGTTATATTCATTTAAATTTCCAGCTTTCAAAAGGCGATCGCAAAGGCCGACTTTTAGTGTTACTACCGTACCCGAAAGTGGGCCAAAAATCGGAATCAAGGCACCAACTCCGCTCCCTATGTGATACTGAATCTTTTATAGCCCTTAACTCCCCATATGAGGTGCGGCCCCTGGGACATCTACGTTGGAAATATAGCTTTAAGCCGTCGGCACACGGAGCGTGTGTCTGGACGCGTGTGGTCAACGTGCTGAGTCCAACGAGCGGCTGAACACTCGGAGGCGGCGCGATCTGAACGTACGAGACGTGTGTCTCAACGAGCTACACACGACAGCTCTAAAGACGGTAAGTTGTCAGCCTCATAAGGTTCAAAATTAAATGTTCAAATGTTTGTAGAGCTTATGGGACTTAACTACGGGGTCATCAGTCCCTAAACGTACAAACTACTCATGAACTAGCTAACACTAAGGACGGCACTAATATCCATGCTCGTGGGGGGATTCAAACCCCCGACCATAGTGGCCGTGCAGAACATGACTGGCGCGCCACAGACCGCTTGGTCACCGCGGCCGGCGGCATCAGGTTTTGGACTCACACTCTTTACTAAATCAAGAGAATCAAAATCCTGCTTTACCTCTATTAAATCACTTATTTCCGCGCTTGTCCATATGCGCGTTATGTTCTGTGATATAGGGCTACGTAAGTAACAACTAAATATCTATGAACATAAGACTCTTATAAAAGTTGCATGTTATTTCAATAAGTGCAGCGAATTATAAGAGTTTCGTGACAAATCGTGCGATATAAAATTAGAAAAGGCCTTCGAGGTAAACAGTATTGCAACAGCCTTGATTTTTAGTAAAACGTAAGGTCATTACTATACACATTGTTGGAATAAAGGTTCCAGCACTGCAGCAAGCTGCCTTCCCCTCACCCTCCACTCCACCCAGCAGACGTAATGGAGCTCCCAGCAGCCACCGCGCAAATCGTCAAGTTATCGTGGCCAAGCAGTATACGTAGTGACAATAATGGTGGCGTGTGTGTAAAAGCAGTGCTACCATTATGAAGTCAAATTCGTTGTTTCAATGCTTCATTTACTATCTTTCTTCAGTAAATACAAATATAAATATCAGTTTATTATAAATAGGACATAAAATACGTGAGTGAACAGTAACTAGTCATGTCCAGAAGAGTACGTATTTTCTGACATCTCAGAACTTTTCGAAAGTACAGTAGTCACTATTCACACCATACTTAATAAGAAGTATAAGCCAGGAAATCTAAACCCCAAGGGAATGTATCAGCTTTATAAGAAGTTTTATGAAGGAAGGAAACAGAGCCAGCAAGTGAAAGATTTTACTGCCATAGGCCACATACTGACGAGGTACGGGTGACAAGCTTAAAATATCATTGATCATGTACCGCTTGATGAAAATAAATATTTGCTGTTATTTTAAAGAAAATACATCGATGAAAATAGAAAGTGCTTGGAAACAAGTGGTAGTTGCAAACAATCTGTTCGCTAAAGATGCTCGGCACGTGGCTGAATGTTTTGACTTACGGAAAATGCTTCAAACACCAGTTCTGACATGTTCACAAGCTTATTACTCTCGGCAGTTGCGGACTTATAATTTGTGTGTACATTAATTAGGTACGGGAAAGGCCTTCATATTCATGTGGCACGAGGGTCAAGCTTCACGCGTGCGTCAAGAAATAATGTTTAGTCTACTATAATTTATTAACAGTTCGCCACCAACCATCACGCATTTCACTGCATTTAGTGACAAAGCCGGATGACAAAACAAACTTAAATATATAGAGAAATTATGGCTCTATATAGTCAACACCCCTCACAATCACACTGTTGACACTACGTTTATACTTTCTGGCTATTCACTTAATGATTGTGACAGAAACTTCGGAATAACTGAGCGCAGTAAAAAAATTTTACAAAGGGGTATTTACGTTTCTCAAGACTGGATTGATGTAATCACCAAGGCTTCAAGTCGTTATGATGTAGTACAAATGAGTGACGAGGATTTTGTGACATTAGATGTGACTGAAACAATCTTTGTAAAATCTGTAAAGCGAATTTAAAAAATGCAGTGATTGCACTTTACAAAAGATCAACGACATACATTCAATGAAGATTTTGGATTCTTCACCTACAATATGAAAGCTAAAAGCTTTGGTACACATGATCAGATGCTCCCAAGTCTAACTTACAGAACAACTTCGCCAAAAATTAGGGGAAAAAATCAAAAGACTTACTAAAACTTATATCATTTGTGGCTCCTGTTCATCATAGATTCTAGACAGAACTCAGTGCTGAAATACATCGACAAGAGTGAAAAAATCGACCAAGTTTGCAAAGGAAACCGAGAGGAGACACAAATAAGCGTTGGCAGTTGTCAACAGCATGAAGGACAGTTCATCCCAGAAAGGGATAGCTCAGAAGATGCAATTGATAATATTTCTGGCAGCGATACAGATGAAGAATACAATAATAGAAGAAGTTGTTCAAAGATGTTTCGGGCTGCAGCCGCATAAAGTTGACTTTTTCTAATATTCCGGCTGAGAGTCGTTCAGCCATCTTCAGAGACAGTCGAAGACTGGCGCTCCAGCACACGCTTCGTGCTTATAAACGCGCTTGCGGCCACAGATACAACAAGGCGCCAAAGACGTTATACGGCGGCAAGGAACTACGTCTTTGGCGCCTTGTTGTATCTGTGGCCGTATACGCAGTGACGCGGTCCGTGCGTTTATATCACGAAGCGCGTGCTGGAGCGCCAGTCTTCGACTCTCTCTGAAGATGGCTGAACGATTCTCAACCGAAATATTATAAGAAGTGAACTTTATGCGGCTGCACGCCCGAAACCTCTTTGAACAGTCATTGCGCAGCGAAAACATGAAGATGCACACAGAAGAAGTTGTTTAGAGTTAGAGTTGATACTATTAGAATGAAACTTTCACTGTGCAGCGGAGTGTGCGCTGATTTGAAACTTCCTCGCAAATTAAAATTGTGTGCCGGAACGGGGACTCGAACCTGAGAATTTTGTCTTTCGCGAGCAAGCGCTCTACAGTCTGAGCTATCCCAACACGACTCACGATGCCGCCTCACAACTTTACATCCGCCAGTACCTCGCGTCCTACTTTCTAAACTTCAAAGAAGCTCTCGGGTGCGAACCTTGCAAGACTAGCACTACTGGAAGAAAGGATATGATGGAGACATGGCTTAACCACAGTCTCAGTGATGTTTCCAGAATGAAACTTTCACTCTGCAGCGGAGTCTGCATGATATGAAACTTCCGGAAGTGCTAGTCTTGAAAGGTTCGCAGGAGAGCTTCTGTGTTTGGAAAGTAGGAGGCGAGGTACTGGCGGAAGTAAAGTTGTGAGGCGGCATCGTGAGCCGTGACGGGATAGGTCAGTCGGTAGAGCGCTTGCCCGCGAAAGGCAAAGGTCCCAGGTTTGAGTCCCGGTTCCGGCACACAATTTTAATCTGGCAGGAAGTTTCTTGATTCTAATACTTTCCTAATTTATGTTTCAAATCAAATGAGAGATTATAAGAATTGACAGTTTTTCTACAATTTATAAGAAATTTTTTTCTATATTTGATTTGGACATTCATTATTATTGTATTTAATGTGCATTATCTAATTGTAATATATCCTTAAGATTATACTATTCTGACTCTCTCATGGAAGCCAAGGGGTACAATAACACCTGTCATCAAATTATCAATGATCATTGTCAATTGACAAAACTTTTTGTAACAGTATTATGATGGAGAAAAGTATAAAACATTATCCTCAAAATGCAATAGATTTTTCTATATTAACGTCCTGGAATTAACTATTCAACTTCAACTTTAAACTTGATTACCTCAAGACTAACTTCTTGTCACTTGTACCCCTTGGCATCTCGCCTCACTTAACAGGCGTATCAGATACCAACGCAATACCTTGGATCGGTGATCGAGAATTTTTATCTGTCGGATTACGCTACAACGTTGCTGGGCTGAAAAAGTGATGTCCGTAATGGATTGGGCGTTAGGCGGCCAACACGTGACGTCACGTGGGCCGGCCAGAGGACGCGCCGACGACCGGGGGCGGCGCTGGCGGCGGCGGCGGCGGCAGCGGGCAGGCTGGACGCGGCGGATCGACCGCCTGCCGCGCTAATGCGGATATCTGGGGATAAATCCTATTAAAAGAGCACGGACGGCAAATGAGCAATCCCTGTTGCGGGCCCCGCGCAAAAACACGGCCGGCGGCGGCGCGCTAAGTCCACCAGGCCGGCCGGCCAACCCCGACCCAAACCCAAACCCCAACCCAGCCCCAGCCAGCCCACCCGACAGGCGAGCGCGGCGCTGCCCGGCGCGGTCCGCCCCTGCCGCAGCTCTTTGTTGTCGCCCCGCCGAGACAAAAAATGAAATGGCACGCAATGCAATCAGATGAAACGGAACGGAACGGGACGAAACGAAACGAAACAGGGACGGCGCGGCGCGGCGCGGGATGGGATGGCTGGCGAATTAGCTGGGGCCAACGACAGGTCTCCACCACTTTGTCACGCGACGAGGGAGAGGGAGGGTAGGGGAAGAGAGCTAGCGGTAAAGGGGTGTGCGGGAGGGGCAGGCGGGGGCGGTGGCCGGCGGCAGGCAGCGAGGCTGCACTGCCCTCTGGACGACCTGCAAATCTGTTTGATCGCCCAGAACGTACCTACACTCATTTTCTGGAATCAGACGATGCGCTGAAAAATTGAAATTAATTTGATGAAATACTCTCCACTCCATTATGGACCGGCTGGTACCGCAACTAATCAAACAGTCTAGCAGTAAAAGACAGTCGTGGTCGCAACTTTTTTATTTATTTTTTATGCGTTTCACCCTTGTTAGATTTCCGCCCACCCCCATGAACCACAGACATTGCCGAGGTGGGGTGGCTTGCGTGCCTCAACGATGGAGATAGCCGTACCGTAGGTGCAACCACAGCGGAGGGGTATCTGTGGAGAGGCCAGACAAACGTGTGGTTCCTGAAGAGGGGCAGCAGCCTTTTCAGTAGTTACAGGGGCAACAGTCTGGATGATTGACTGAGCTGGCCTTGTAACATCAGCTAATGTGGCTTGCCACACAGCTACTGCGAACGGCTGAAAGCAAGGGGAAACTACAGCCGTTACTTTTCCCGAGGACATGCAGCTCTACTGTATGAACATATGATGATGGCATCCTCTCGGGTAAAATATTCCGGAGGTAAAATAGTCCCCCATTCGGATCTCCGGGCGGGGACTACTCAGGAGGATGTTGTCATCAGGAAAGACAATACTGGCATTCTACGGATCGGAGCGTGGAATGTTAGATCCCTTAATCGGGTAGGAAAATTAGAAAATTTAAAAAGGGAAATGGATAGGTTGAAGTTAGATATAGTGGGGATTAGTGAGGTTCGGTGTCAGGATGAACAGGATTTCTGGTCAGGTGAGTACAGGATTATAAATACAAAATCAGTTGGGGGTATCACAGGAGTAGGACTGATAATGAATAAGAAAATAGGAATGCGGGTAAACTATTATGAGCAGCACAGTGATCGCATTATCATTGTCAAGATAGACACGAAGCCAACACCGACAACAGTAGTACAGGTTTATGTGCCAACTAGCTCTGCCGATAATGAGGAGATCGAAGAAATATATGAGGAGCTAAAGGAAATTATTCAGACAGTTAAGGGAGAGGAAAACTTAATTGTGATGGGATACTGGAATTCGGTAGTAGGAAAAGGAAGAGAAGGAAAAATAGTAGGTGAATATGGACTGGGCAGGAGGAATGAAAGAGGAAGCCGCCTGGTAGAATTTTGCACGGAACATGATTTAATTGTAACAAACACGTTGTTTAAGAATCACAAAAGAAGGTTGTATACGTGGAAGAGACCAGGAGACACCGGAAGGTATCAGATAGATTTTATAATGGTAAGACATAGATTCCGGAACCAGGTTCTAAACTGCAAGACATACCCAGGGGCAGATATAGACTCTGACCATAACTTGTTAGTCATGAACTGTAGGCTGAAACTGAAAAAACTGCAGAAAGGTAGGAAAATAAGGAGATGGGACTTAGATAAATTGAAGGAAAGCGAAGTTCTGGAGAATTTCAGAGGGAGATTTAGGCAACAATTGACAGAAACAGGGGGAAATAAAACAGTAGAAGAGGAATGGGTAGCATTGAGAGATGAAATAGTGAAGGCAGCAGAGGACAAAATAGGTAGGAAGGCAAGACCAACAAAAAATCCTTGGATATCACAAGAAATACTAAATTTATTAGATGAAAGGAGAAAATATAAAAATACAGTAAATGAAACAGGCAAAATGGAATACAGACGACTAAAAAATGAGATTGACAGGAAGTGCAAAATGGCTAAGCAGGAGTGGCTAGAAGCCAAATGCAAATCTGTAGAAGAATGTATAAGAAGGGGAAAAGTAGATACCGCCTACAGGAAAATAAAAGAGTCATTTGGGGAAAAGAAAAGCAACTCTACGGAATATCAAGAACTCGGATGGGAAACCAGTTCTCAGCAAAGAAGGGAAAGCTGAAAGGTGGAAAGAGTACATAGAGCAGCTCTACAAAGGAAATGAACTTAGAGACGATGTTGTAGGAAGGGAAGAGGAAGTAGATCAAGATGAAATAGGAGATACTATACTGAGATATGAATTTGACAGAGCACTGAAAGACCTAAGTCAAAAAAAGGTCCCTGGAGTAGATGAGATTCCCTCAGAGCTACGGAAGTCTCTGGGAGAACCAGCCACGACAAAATTGTTTCACCTGGTGTGTAAGATGTATGAGACAGGTGAAGTACCCTCAGACTTTAAGAAAAACGTAATAATCCCCATTCCAAAGAAATCAGGCCCAGACAGGTGTGAAAATTACAGAACCATCAGTTTGATAAGTCATGGTTGCAAAATTTTAACACGAATTATCTACAGGAGAATGGAAAAGCTGGTAGAAGCTGACCTCGGAGAAGATCAATTTGGACTCAGGAGGATGGTAGGAACCCGGGAGGCAATACTCACTTTACGTCTTATCTTAGAAGATAGATTAAGGAAAGGCAAACCTACATTTTTAGCTTTTGTAGATTTGGAGAAAGCTTTTGACAATGTTGACTGGAATACACTCTTTCAAATTCTGAAGTCTGCAGGGGTAAAATATAGGGAAAGGAGAGTTATTTACAACTTGTACAAAAGCCAGACCGCAGTTATTAGACTCGAAGGGCATGAAAGGGAAGCATCAGTTGGGAAGGGAATAAGACAGGGTTGTAGCCTTTCTCCGATGTTATTCAATTTGTACATCGAGCAGGCGGTGAAGGAAAGCAAGGAAAAATTTGGAATAGGGATTAAAGTGCAGGGGGAAGAAACAAAAACATTGCGTTTTGCTGATGACATTGTAATTCTATCAGAGACAGCAAAGGACCTGGAAGAGCAGTTGAATGGAATGTATAGTGTGTTGAAGAGAGCATATAAAATGAACATTAACAAGAGCAAAACAAAAATAATGGAATGCGGTCTTAGAAAATCAGGCGATGCTGAAGGAATTAGATTAGGTAACGAAACAATGAAGGTGGTAGATGAGTTTTGTTACTTGGGTAGTAAAATAACATGTGATGGTCGCAGTACAGAGGATACAAAGTGCAGAATGGCAATGGGAAGAAAAGCATTTTTGAAAAAGAGAAATTTGCTAACATCGAATATTAATTTAAGGCATTTGTTTGGAGTGTTGCCTTGTACGGGAGTGAAACATGGACGATAAGCAGTGCGGACAGGAAGAGAATAGAGGCTTTTGAAATGTGGTGTTACAGAAGAATGCTGAAGATTAGGTGGGTAGATCGCATAACTAATGAAGAGGTACTAAACAGAATTGGTGAGAAAAGGAATTTTTGGCATACCCTGACTAAAAGAAGGGATCGCTTGGTAGGACACATTCTTAGACATCGGGGAATAGTAAATTTAGCATTGGAGGGAAGTGTGTGGGTTAAAAATCGCAGAGGGAGACCAAGAGACGCGTATAGTAAGCAGATTCAAATAGATGTGTGTTGTCGTTTTTATGAGGAGATGAAAAGGCTTGCTCAGGATAAAGTAGGGTGGAGAGCTGCATCAAACCAGTCTCCGGACTGAAGACCATAACAACAACAGATTTCTTCAGAAAGTCTTGAAATAGCACATCGGATGAGTAGAAGTAAAACTATTGCTAGCCACAATCTGGCAGCGTCAAATCATTAAAACTATTATATGGTTGACAAAACTCGTCAGAATCCTAAAACAGAGCAGCAGCGGCGGCCACGATTGTGCAATGATAGGAGCACATTCACACTCCTGGTCAACATGCCTATGTTTAGAATAGTACTTCAACACTATTGTCAGGCTGGATTAAATTAATGCGGAAGGCTGATACTGTTCGCAACGTTGTAATGAATTAACATTAATTTTCATAATGAATTTAGGCTCTAGAACGATAAGCCATGTATATTCATTGGGACTTTCCTACTGACATATTAAACTAAAAGACTTCAAAGTTGGAGACTTCTACACCTACTGCGAGTAACGTGCTTCTTATGACACTATTATTTTGTGCCAAAGTATAAAAAATCTCTAAGGCTGATACTTCTAATACCACTAGACTAACACATAGTTTCACAGGAACAACCGTTTTCACGGCAGCTAGTGACGACGTCGATTAATCTTGACGGGGTGTCTAGAGGAAAAGGAAAACGTTAGTCCCAACTGTGGAAAGAGTGTGAATGCGATTTTTTTCTGTTTCAGGAGACTCATAGAAGTACCATGAACCAACTAACCAGATAACATGGCATGGAGTAGGTGCTGGAGAGACAACATGACAAATAACCTTCTCTCACAGGCAGTAATAACATCAAACATTAACCGTTCTAACCCAAAAGTGTGGATATAAACATCCAGAACTTCATAGAACGCTCCAAATTCGGTCATAAAACGTAAATTTCTTGTTAGATGACCTCAACTTCCATTGCACTGCCTCCGGAACCAAGAGTAACGATTAGATTGGTGACGGGCTTGATAAATTGGTCGACGCAAATGATCTGATACTTATCGATGATCCGAAAGTACCGCAGTCGTTCAACGGTAGCAGGTGGAAGAATGACAATAATCGGGATGACATATTTCTATCCTCCAAAAACTTAGACCAATGCGAAAATATGGTGGGTGAATCAATATCCAATAAACAAAACTAACAACATGTTGTAGATGCAGTCGTTAAATCAAAATATGTTCTTTTCAAAAGAAGGCTAACTTTGATAAGATCAACTGCAGGCAGTTTAGGGAGAATCTTAGACAGCGCCATACTTAACATTCCTCCACAGCCAGAGACCTTCATCGCCTGGTACAATAAATATCAAGAATATCGAGATCTACAGTTTGCAGAACACACTATATAGGAAAGATATCTGAGAATGTCAGGCATGTTTTTAGAGCTATCAGATCCTTTTTGAAGTTGATTCTTTTGTTGTGGAGACTTTTCAGGCAATAAAGGATCTTATGTTGTCGTTTGCTGAAAATCGCAGAACAAAGTGGTGTCAGCTGATAGAAAATTTGCATATGAAAGGAAACAGAATGTGAGCTTGAAAGCTCCTAACAAATATTAATGGAGATGTTACTAAACCACCACCTAATCTCACTGATATAACATTCAACCAGGTAGTAAGTCAACTACGGAAAAGTGCGATGTACACGTAAAGAGCTTTGCGTCTATTCATTGAAACTATATAATTCTCCAGATGTTGAGAAACGGTAAAATCTTTTAATAAGAATTAATAATAAAACTGTGTTAGGTAATTAAGGACAAAACGAGGATTCGTACATTGAAATTTATTAACACCCAGAATTTGAGAACTTCACATTTAAACTCAGATGAATGATATTCAGTGAGAACATGAATCGTTTATTCTCCCTCTCCAGCCCCTTTCCATTCGATTAATATAGTAGCTGTATTTCATGGGTTGGGTCACAATTTTTGCTGTAAGCTACTTCAATTACATTCAGTTTACTTTCCAAATCCAATTTAGTTTGTGTCACAGGAAGTAGGCGGTGCAACATGCTGTGGAAGGCTGTGTGTGTGTGTGCTAAAGAATTCTGTGAATTGGCCGACATTACTGGATCTGTACCAGTTTCCTTTCTGTATACCTTAAGTAAATTGTTTTGTTTATTAATGTTAATGGTAAGATCCAAGGGGTGATAGTATGTCCTCCCAACACTATTCAAATCTTTATTTTACTGTGTTATCAATTTACATGTGTTACTGTTTGCATACATACCACATATTCTACAATTATCTACATCTGTAGTCCAGTTTTGAATTTAAGAACTCTTTCTCCAAAAATGTCTGTTGGAGGCTACCAATGAATATTTCCTCTAATAAGGGATTCAGAGGAGTCCCCATTGCCAACCCAGTTGACTGAGTATACAAAATGTATTTTCCTTTAAGCACATGCCTTTTGTCAGTCTTATCCTTTCTTATTGTTCTGGATTACAATTTCATTGTAATTACCGCAGCCGTTCAGTTTGATTTCTGTAGAATGCGCTACTCACAAAAAAACAAACTAGCTTAGCGCTATGTGAAATTGGTACATCATTAAGATTTCTCACAAAAGAATAAAGCAATCAATGAATATTATTGTTGAACATATACAACGTATTGAAGTTTTAGTACGTCTATGTTACTCCAGGTATCTAAGCAACAGCCCATAAATATATTAGCCTCGGTTTCCGGCACTGTCCGGATGTATAATTTTTCCAATTTTATGTTAGCCCGTCTCCTTTCCTATCAGTCCACTACCATCTAACCCACTACCTGTCCATTTCAGTTCCGTTTTCATGCATCTGAATCATTATGCCGCCATATCTCCCGTACTATGAGCCTACGGCAATACAATAGAATGAGATGTTAGGAAACAGTCTGTGAAATGAATTGCGAAGATTGACATGCCAGATGGTATGGCTTTTTGTGCATTTCTTTGTTTATGAAATCATGTCTCATTGACTATATGTCGTAATGTGATATAAGTTCTAAAGTAAAATAAATGGTATGTCTACAGGCTGTCTGTTAAATGTCGAGACTACAATTTGTAATGTAGAAATAAAAACGCCGCAGCTTTGCTGTATGAACAGCGGATAAGTAGTAAGGGTTGAACTTCTTTCCATTACAGATTTTATTGAAAAAAACATATTTCATAAATTTTTGATAGAATGTGCGAAGTTATTTTTGTTTACTATTTTTAGTTTTACTTCTACGTTTTTGCAATTAACTAAGTGTTCTACTTCTCAAATCTAGTACGAATAAAATTTCGTTATTTACGTATGTCATATCTGCTGCCAGCACAGAAATTATTTCTTGGCGCGAAAGGATCCTTGTCCAATTTGTTTATGAATTGGTGTTGAACAATTTCATTGTTTAAGGAGTCCTAAACTCCATGTCGTAAGTGCTTCATGCATTCCCAGCAATTTTTCTCTAATAGAAAGATACAGGTGTGCGTATTTGGTTGAAATCGGTCCCGTAGGAGGAAATGTAAAATACAGACACACAACTTCATATAATCAATTTTGGAATATTTATAGATTTGACATTTTATTACATGTAGCGGGATACACCCCGTCTCCGTATTGGAGTTAACTAGTTCACATGTAGTTTCGTCATTCTTTCTGTGCCTCTACGGAATGCTCTGCAAACTGTCTTTCGATAACATGATGGCAACTGATCTGAATTTGTGAATTCGTGCTATGTGTGACGACTGTATAGAAATGATACCAAGTCGAAATTGAATCTGTCTTTAACTTTAGCCCCTGGTATCAGAAAACTTAAATATATGACGAACAGCATGTTTCAAGATTTTATTGTTTTAACTCTTTTTCAGTTCAATTTTACGATTCAGTATATTTTCCAAACTCTTCTTTATTTTATGCGGACATGGATCTAAGAGATATTACTAAGCTATACTTTAAAAAAGGAAAATTCAAAATGTGTCCACTTGACACTTTTCGTTTACACAAGGGATTTCTTTTATTTTTTTATTTTTTTAAACTATGATGTTTCTGTGTACGGTTGTGTTTTATTTTTTTGCTGTATGGTAATATTAACACATTTATCTGCCTGAAGGTCAGATTTTCTCTGCAATGTTTTATATCAGAAAGTGGTATCTCTTCTGCCTCATTGCTGCAAACCCGCAGACCTTGGTTGATTTTTTCGCATACATTATAAAATGATAGTATGTCTTAAGCTTTTATTAGTATCAGACGAAGAAATCTTCATCCTCTGTTTTAAATTAGCATTCCTCATCTGCCGGAATTAATTTTTTCAGAAACACCTTTATCATTAAATTATCCTTCAAACTCGATGTCAACGGGAAGCCGTCTGCCAAATCAATCATTACTTACGTGTTCTATTCTATGTTAACCTTTTATCCAATACGATTTTTGGTGAAAAAACCTTCGTACTAAGTGCTGTCATGCGCCTGTAGAATTCTATCAATGGGGCAGACGGAAAGCACAGCAATAGAATCGTGTCCATATTCTTGCAACAGTTAATATGGAATGTCTAAACGACATTAATATAGACAGAGAGTCACTTTGAATATTCGATGTACTCTGTCTACCGCCGTAACGAAATAAATATGCATTTCCTTCCAATGATTACCTTTCATGTTTCTCTTTCACCTTTGTTCGGCATTCTCACGATCAGCAAGGTTAATCGAATTGTGCGTCGTAAATTTGGTGGCGTGCTGTCCTTGTCATCACCCATTTAGGATTTGACCGCTAGATTAAGTCACATAAATGTCCTATGGAATTCATGTCGGGTGACTTGGTAATGTCTTTAACACTCTTCAAATCAATATCGTGATCCGATATGATGACGCATTGTCATACTTGAACATTTCATCTTTCTTTGTTAACATGATGTTTATGAATGGTTGCAAACGGGATTAATCAATTGCCAATCAATGAATGGCTTATTTGGACCAGAGGAACCAGTCCATTTAATGTGGAAACAGGCCACGCCCTAATGGGTCCATCAGGAGCTTGCAGAGTGCCCCATTGATATGTTTTGTGTTTCCCTTCGAGGATCTGTATCACACTCAACGTCTACCGTCAGCTCGTACCAACTGAATCAGAATTCATCTGACCAATCCTCGATTTTCCAGTCGTCTAGGGTCGAACCATAAACGTCATTAGCTCAGAACAAATGATGCAGGATATATCGTGCTGTTAGCAAAGACAATAGAGTCGGTAGCACGCTGCCATGGCCTATTCACGTCCAATCGCAAAGAAGTATCCTGACGGTTATCTCTGTCGTACAGTCCATTTATTTCTACGTTTACTTGACAATCTGTTGCTTGTAAGTCAGCTCTGACAACTCTAAGCAAACACAGAATTAAGTGCTGACCATGGGCCACTAAGTTGTCCGTGGTGGGAGGTATTGACTGAAATTTTATACTCTCAGCACTGTCTTGACACTGTGACTCCTGCAATATTGAAACCGACAATGATTTCCGAAATTGAATCTCACGTTCGTCTACCTCCGACTTACATTCCACATTAAACGTTTGTTAATACCTTGATTAAGTTGCACATCTTTCCACATGAATCACCGGTTTGTATGTGACATGTCTGCAAAGGCATCCCGCTATTTTACAAGGTGCTTCTTAAATGTTCGGTGAATGATTCCATATTTTACAAGCCGACCGCGGTGGCCGAGGTGACTGAGGCGCTCCAGTCACGGTCAGCACGGCCACTACGGTTGGGGGTTCGAATCCCCCCTCGGGCATGGATATTTGTTCGTAAGTAGTTCATAAGTAGTTTGTAAGTTTAGGGACTGATGGCCCCGTAGTTAAGTCCCATAAGCTTAACAAACATTTGAACATTTTGAATATTTTACAAACCGCGCCGGTGAGGATGAGGTGCCAGCGCATATACATTAAGGTACATGTCATCATGCGCCCCCTGTCGTGCAGAGCACTGCATTGACGCGGTGGTACACGTTGAGATCCAGTTAACGGGGTCAGTGTGAGAACTCTAGTCATTGCAACAAATTGGGCAAAACGGCGATACTGACCCATCAGATGTTATTGGAAGTTTATAGTGTTGAAGCTGTGAGTATAAAGTGTGGGTTTGAGTGATTTAATCGCTTGTGGATGGAAATGAAGGTGTCAACAGTGAGCTACGTTCGGGTCGATCATGGTCCCAGACAATATCGAACGAGTGCAACGGATGCTTGCGGATAATCGCCGACCGTCTTTGAGACTGACGCAGACGAGTCATAGATCGGCACAGACAGTGTTAGCAGTACTGATCACAAACATTTGGGAAAGCGGAAGATTTCTAGCCCGTTTCTACCGAACTTTCTGGCAGACGAAGAGAAGCAAACTAGAATTGACGCAACTGCAATCAGCAATATTTGGTAACCATCATGGTAGGAGAATTTGTCTATCAGTACGATCCGCAGAGCAGACGACAGTCAATTCCATGGTGTTTATCGCTTTCTCCACCTCAAAAATAAATCAATAAATCGGCTGACAAAATCGCAGATAAAAAGGATGTTCATTGACTTTTTCGATAGCAAGGGCCTGATCCATTACGAATTTGTACCCGAGGTTCATACCGTCAACGCATATGTTCACGATGGAGTTTTGAAACGGCTGCTGCAACGCATCTAGCGGTTTCGGACAGAACTGTACCGGAATTGACAGTTGAATTTCAAGGACAACAATGCCCGTCTGCACAATGCGAGCCCCGTGTACAACTTTGTTGCTAGACACATGGTCACTGCGCGTCCTCACACTCCTTATTCTCCAGATTTGGTAACGGCAGGCATCTTTCTGTTCCGCAGTCTTAAATTTTCTGTGAAAGACTTAAGATTCGCAACGGTTGCGGAGATCCAACAACGCGTGACCTCAGTGCTTCGAGCGATTCCACAAGAAGCGTTTACAGACAATTTCCAACACCTGTACAACCGATGTCAAAAGTGAACTCGTATTGTATTGAATGGAGATTACCTTAAACGCCAGTCAATGTATTTTCTTTCTAAATCATGTTTCCTATATTTCCTGAGACCATTCAGAGAAGTTTTCAAATGCTCCTTGTATCTTGTGAACACTTTACTACTGACATCTGTCTCTGTGAATATCGCTATCTCACAGATTATGTCTCCGTGGTCTATCTGTAATCCTATCGTACGAGGACGGTTTGATAAGTCTGATAAAATGGAAAAAAAATGTTTTAAAGGCGAAAACTCACTTTACTTCTCGACGTATTCTCCTTGCAAGGCTATACACTTGGTCCAGCAAGTTGCCAATTTCTTCAAGCCTTTGGCAAAGTAGGTTTTTTCAAACTCTGCAAAATAGTCTGTCAAAGCAGCGGCCACTTCTTCATTCGATGTAACTTTCTTCCCACCAAATTTTCATGTTTGGGATTAAGAAAAAGGCACTTGGAGCGAAGTCTGGTGAATAGTGTGAGTGAGGAATCCATTCCATTCCTAAATCGTACACTTTTGCCATTGCTATAGCTGCTGTGTGGACTGGAGCATTGTCCTGATGAAACAGCACTTTCTTCCGTGACAATCTCGGACGTTTTTCAAGTACTTCCTGCTTCATACAATCCATCAGAGCAGCACAAATGAGCCCAGTTATGGATCTACCTTTTTTTTTCAAATAATCTATCGGGATTATACCCTGGGAATCCTAAAAGACTGTTGCCAACACCTTCCCAGCAAAAAAAAAAAAAAAAAAAGTCTTTGCATTCTTTGGTGCACTCTCCCCAAACTTCGGTTGTTGTTTGGTCTCTGGAGTGTAATGGTTGGTCTAAGTTTCATCGGCAGTTATGAGTCAGCGCAAAAATTGCTGTGGATTGCGCCTGAACGGTGTGAGTTTCTGAGCAGAAATGTTCTTTCGGTTCCGTTTTCGGTCCAAAGTGAGCAGGCGCGGTACACACTTGTTCATGGCCAATTTTTCATGTCGAATGAAATGCACTCGTATAGTTGAGATGCTTACAATGATAGCTACCTAGCGAACTTTTAATCTTCGATCTTCCAGTACGATATCACGCATCTTATCGATGGCTTCCTGTATGGTGTCTCCAATGGGCCGCCCGGAGCATCTTCCATGTTTCTCCGACCACGTTTAAATTCATTGGTCCATAACTAAGTGGTCTTCCATGTTCATGCAGAACCCGCTTGGACCTCATCCAACTCGGTTTTGATCTGTGCAGCTTTCCAAACATTCAAATGAAAATGTTTCATGACCGCATTAAATTCGTTTTTCTCCATCCTAAGAAAATAACTACGCAGTTACCACTTCAGCTGGCAGCCAACAATCAACTAATAACAGCTGCTGTTCGAAACTTTATGTAATATCCGTGGAAATGTCAGGCTTACCAACAGCAGTAGAGCTTCCAAAACTTTCCAGTTGTCTTCATACAAATTTACCAGACTTATCAAACGCCCCTAGTATATACTGTATATCTACTTATCCAGGAAAGAGGTTGTTCTTTGTCAAATCATTGGACAGAGAAAACGTTTTTGTGTTAATATATCTCGCTACCAGTCACCTACTCCCAAAGAAACACCGGCGAATTCAAAAATGTTGAAATGTTTGTTAAGCTCAAGGGACTTCACTGCATGGTCATCAGTCCCTAAACTTAAAAACTACCTTATACTAAAGACGATACAAACATCCATGCCCGAGGGGGGATTCGAACCCGGACCGTAGCGGCCGTGCAGACTGTGACTGACGCGCCGCAGTCCCCTCGGCCAACACGGCCGGCATACTAGATTTCTTTAACACGTAAAAACCTGAAATAGTACCATACAGAACGAACGAATATGCCAGTAACATTTACATCATTGTGGCCACAGTAGAACAAATGATCGACATCGTTCACGCGAGTGTGGGTGCATAGGCAACGAATCTCTCCGATAAACAAAACCGTGTTTCATGAGCTTCATCAGTTATGCGTCAGCAGGGAAAATATACACGTGATTTGGTGGACACGGAGCGCTTTAGTCGGGCACAAAGACAGCCGACGCAACCCAAACCCACCCCCACACCACCCCCACCTGCGGCGTTTGAGGGATTTCCGGCCCCCAACGGAATCGGCTTATGTTCTGATTTTACCTAAGCCGGTTTGGGCGCAACCATTAGTCTGCTCAAAAATGGACGCCGAATTCGGGGAAAAAGGAAGGAGGTACTTCGGTGATTGTTTCAGTAGCTGCGGGGGATGTGCTGCGTTTCGGATGCGGCACCGAGATTAGCAGGAAATTTTCGTAGAAAAATAATAACGGCGCAAAATGGATTGTAATTTTTTCAGGCTAATGGATACGGTGTGGTGGAGTATGCGACACGTGTATCACTGTCAATCGGAAATGGCCAGAAATAAAAAGTACTCTGTGCTTTCGATTTTGTAGGCAGCCACGCACTCATTCCGAAAAATGATGGCTGGTACATAGCGGAAATACCGTCTGCATTACTTGTACCAATAAAATTGCATTTACAGTCGTCTTTTTCAGAGTTTGATACCTCAGTCTGTAACAACTAAACCCTTCTGAGATCACTTTGCAGCTGTACTTAATGTCTACAACGTTAGGTGCAAGAAAACATCTTCCCAGTAATAAATCTCCCCACTGTTGTTCTAATTGCCAGCCATGAAAATCGCAACTTAAGATTTTCTGCTGGATATATCGTTCCAGGAGTCACTTTTTTCAAATGCTGCCAGCCGCAACGTTCAGTCAATGGTGGATTACAGAAATTTTATGGGGAGGGGGGGGGGCAGTTGCCTCGAAAAGATAGGGAATCTGGCGGTGTTTACCCCCACTCCGATAAAAAGGTCTTTAAATTGTAGCATTTAAAGCTTTTTGACTTAAAAAACATATGAAAGATGTGGTTACAGACGTATATAATTTCTTCATACGTCTGACCTCCAAAGTCTTTACGTAGGTATTGGTTATTGTTGTTGTTGTGGTCTTCAGTCCGCAGACTGGTTTGATGCAGCTCTCCACGCTACCCTGTCTTGTGCAAGTCTCTTCATCTGAGAATACGTTCGGCAACCTACATCCTTTTGAATCTGCTTACTGTACTCGACCCTCGGTCTCCCTATACGATTTTTACCCCACACGCTTCCTTCTAATGCTATCATATCTCGTATCTCATCTTCCGTCACTTCGTCTTCCCTTTGTATAGGCCCTCTATATATTTCTTCCACAGTTCAGTCTCCCCCTCTCTGCTTAGTACTAGTTTTCCGTCTGAGTTCTTGATATTCCTACAGCTGCTTTTCTCGTCTCCAAATATCTCTATTATTTTCCTGTAGGCGGTATCTATATTTCCCCTAGTTATGCATTCTTCTACGGTTCTGCATTTGTCTTCTAGCCACTCCTGCTTAGACAGTCTGTCAATCTCATTTTTCAGACGTTTGGATTCCCTTTTTCCTGTTTCACTTGCTGAATTTTTATATTTTCTCCTCTCATCAATTACGTTCAGTATATTCTTTGTTATTCAGGGATTTCTATTAGGCCTTTTCCTTCTGCCTATATGGTCCTCTGCAGCCTTCACTACCCTATCTCTCAGAGCTACCTATTCTTCTTCTACTGTATTACTTTCCCCCGTTTCAGCCAATCATTGCCTAATGCTCCCTCTGAATCTCTCAACCACCTCTGGTTCCTTCAATTTGTTCAGGTTCCATCTCCTAACCTTTCTATCTTCATGCAGCCTCTTAAGTGTTAATCTGCAGTTCATAACCAACCAACCATAACGTAAGTATTTACGTCTACATAATTCTAAACAGGAAAGCAGCAAATTACATACCTGTTTTGTAAACACAAATACTTTATTTTAAAGCAATATTAGTAAAGCCGTAAATAAATCCATAGTTCTTTCTACGTTTTCAATTTTCAATACAGGACCTCCTGTTAACTAGACCGGTGCGCTAACTGTCTGTTTGAGCTTCTTTAATTCGTGAACTTCTGCACGTATAGTGATGCGGTTTCTTTTTAATTCTTCGTTACATTTCTGGGACAAGCTTAGGCTACATGTGTTTCAATACAATTAATGAAAATACAAATAACGACACTAAGGTAGAATGGTTTACCGTCAGCGCACTTTCTTAAGGTAGGCTGGCTAAATTATAAGAATTACTCCAAATTATATATTACGTAATTGTAGAACTCAAAAGGATCTAAAAAACAGTCTCTCTCTCTCTCTCTCTCTCTCTCTCTCTCTCTCTCTCTCTCTCTCTCTCTCTATATATATATATATATATATATATATATATATATATATATATATGCTGTTGAACCACAGTTACCATTTTTCTCTTTTGAAGCGCCTGCCAAGAGTGGTTTTAGGAGAGCTGTAATAGATAAATATATGCTCTTGCAGACATTCTTTTAAAGTAGATCTTGCTGAGATCTTTAATTTGTACTGTGTAATTTTATGTAGGGCCCAAGGTTCACGCAGCGAACCGAAGAAATATTACACTAGCGTCAAATTTTTGGCCTTATTTCCATTTGACACTGATATTTCAGGTCCTACTGCATCAAAGTCCTACTGCATCAAAGTATCTTACGTGTTAAGTAGTCAAACATTTAGATTTTAGATCATGGTTCCCAGAAAACGCGCATGTATTCGAAAAAAATAAATTATTACATTTAAGTGATGTTGTTGTTGTTATGGTCTTCAGTCCGGAGACTGGTTTGATGCAGCTCTCCACCCTACTCTATCCTGAGCAAGCCTTTTCATCTCCTCATAAGAACGGCAACCCACATCCACTTGAATCTGGTTACTATACGCGTCTCTTGGCCTCCCTCTGCGGTTTTTATCCCACACACTTCCCTCCAATGCTAAATTTACGACTCGTCGATGTATATGAATGTGTCCTACCAAGCAATCCCTTCTTTTAGCCAGGGTATGCCAAAAATTCCTTTTCTCACCAATTCTGTTCAGTACTTCATTGGTTATGCGATCTACCCACCTAATCTTCAGCATTCTACTGTAACACCACAAGCCTCTATTCTCTTCCTGTTCGCCCTGCTTATCGTCCATGTTTCACTCCCGTACAAGGCAACACTCCACACAAATGCCTTCAGAAAAGACTTCCTTACACTTAAATTAATATTCGATGTCAGCTAATTTCTCTTTTTCAAAAATGCTTTTCTTCCCATTGCCATTCTGCATTATATATTGTAATTAGTCTTAAAGGTGGCACATTAGATGACTTAGCATTGAACGTGAGATTTAAACGTATCCTGATAGGTAAATTGCCATGATAGTGACAAACTGATGAAGCAAGAATCCAGGTCTGTTTCTTCGTATATTTTCTGCCACCTACCATGAGTTGTATCTTTTCGTTTGTTAATTGTACCATTTCATAGATTAATATAGCAATCGTAATGTACCGTATTTATATACATCGACCATAAAAATATTTGCAGTGTCTACAACTTGGCATGCAAGCGCAATGCCAGTCGTTTGCTATTTTAGGAATGACGGGCGGAAGCAACAATCTTCCGTAATAATACATTATTGCGACTTCATATTCAAATGTGGCCATCCGATGTATTCTCAAAAACAATTAATCTACCTGCAAATCTCAAAGGATACCGATCACTCGCAATTTTATCATCAGCTGAAAATAACTTCCGAGGCAAAGGTACTTCCCGTAGAAGAAAGGAAAGATTAAGGCTATTCTTTGGATTAACGTACAATTTCCATGAAAAGATTCTTTAAAACAAGTACTTCCGCCCTTGAGAATATTACTTGTCGCTGTGACGAACATAAAATTAATTTGATTTGATGCAAGATATACGAACTTTTTTCACGTGGGTAAAACAAAGTAAAATATTATCCGCCACTGTAAACAGTTGCTTACTTACCAGTGAACAAGTGCAGATTATTAATTAATAACCTTGGCAACACGCTGCAGTAACAGTCAGGTACAACAAATAGTTCTTGAAGAGTTAGAAATAACGAATCACTGTTCTAAACGAGAGAAAAATCAGCCATCCGTGGTGGAATTGCCATGTGCGCTAAGGTGACTTGATGCGGAGTTAAGCATGGATGTCTGTGTTGTCCTTAGATTAGCTGAAGTTAGTTTAAGTAGTTTGTAAGCCTAGGAACTGATGACCGCAAGTTCCATAGGTTAAGTTCCATAGATTTCTTCGTCCACTTAACAGAAGTTCTTGGGCATTCTATAGTGCGGTGAATTGAGCGTTGTAAAGCAGTACATCTCCTGATTTACTAACAAACAAATCCAAACTCATCACTTCTTTTCCACTCCAACACAACTTAAATTCGCTTTTATCATGCAATACCCAAATATGGAAGAAATATTTGACAATTCCTGCGCGATGGACTTGGAAAATGTCATCACTAACGTCAATATATTTCCCAAGATACCAACGAAATGGTTCAACACAGGTTTGGACGACCTTATCTGTGTATTGTGGAGCCTTGAACTTTCCTTTCACAAGCAGTAATTACGACGAAAACCCACCCATATGTTATTCCTAATCTGTACATCATTGGTCCTCCTCATTGCTGTACTCGATTGATGGTTAACTCCTGCACGCAGCATTACCAGGTTCCCTCCTCACACTTTGTCGGTGGTCATCTGGTACCAGATATACCCGTTATTCTTCTGGAAAGAAAATTAAATGATACTTTTCCCAAGTCCGTTGATTGTGATTTCTGGCCCAGTTGTATCGCGTAGCATTATGTACCTTTTTAAATGATGGGCCTCTCCCTGGGCGTCTAGTATACACAGTCGTTGTGACTTCTGTTTCGCACAGTCTGATTTATAAGTTATTCCTTCAAACCGTCTTCACTGCAAATTTTTTATTAGTTAATGACGCGTTTCGCCCTTTAGCAGGGCATCTTCAGATTATAATGCGCTCTCCGTGGTGTCACACCGTAAGTTGTTATTGCTGTGTTTCTATTTTCCTGGAATGTTTTTTGAATTTCCTTGTGGCCCTTAATCGAAGCGTTGGTCCCTGATGCCACAAGATAAGCCCATGTTCACAATTGCGCTCACAGGCGGTGGGCGGGCGTGGTGTGCTGCTCCGCCGACTTGTCACAAGTCACAAGTCGGTTCCGATGCGCGAGGCCGTTGGCCGTCGGGGGTTCGAATCCGCCCTCCACAATGCACCGTAAGGTGCGTGGCGGATGGAACCTTGTACCACTACTAGGCATTTCCTTTCCTATTCCACTCCCAAATAGAACGAGGAAAAAAAGAATGCCTTTATGCCTCCTTACGAGCCCTAATTTCTCTTATTTTGTCTTTGTGATCACTACGCGAAATGTAAGTAGGCGGCAGCAAGATCGTGCTACACTCAGCTTCAAATTCCGGCCCTCTAAATTTCCTCAACAGCATTCCACGAAAAGAACGTCGTCTTTCCTGCAACAATCCCCAATTGAGTTGCCGGAGCATTTCCGTGACACTCGCGAATTGGTCGAACCTACCAGTAACAAACCTAGGTGCTCGCCTCTGAACTGCTTCTATGTCTTCCTTTAAACTGATCTGCTGCGGGTCCCAAACACTTGAGCAATATTCAAGACGTGGTCGTACAATCGTTTTGTACGCGATCTGCTTTACGTACGAAGTACATCTTCCCAAAATTCTCCCAATAAACCGAAGTCTAATGTCCGCCTTACTCACAAGTGTCCTTATATGTTCGTTCCATTTCATATCGCTCTGCAGTGTTACGTCTAGGTATTCGAACGACGTGATAGCATCAAGGAGCTCACTACTAATGCTGTATTCGAACATTATGGGATTGTTCTTACTACTCATGCGAATCACCTTACAATTTTCTACATTGAGAGCTAGCCGCCATTCTTCGCACCAACTAGAAATTTTTCCTAAGTCATCTTGTATGCTATTACAGTCAGTTAAAGACGATACCCTCCCATACACCACAGCATCATCAGCAAACAGCCGCAAATTACAAGTTACTCAGACCATCAGATCAATTGATTTCCATATCTCCCACTTTGTCGTTCTTGCGGCACTTGAGGTCAGTGTTTGTCAAACACTGGGCCATTCATGAGCGTATGACTCTAATGCCAATGTCTGCGTTCCGTCTCCAAAGCGCTGGAACCGTGAGCAGAGTGTAGCCGCAGCGACACGCACCGTGCGGACGCAGCCCGGCCCTGGGGGCATGCATTATGCACGGCGACAGACCGGCCGAAATTCTGCCTGGAATTTCCTCCAGGCATTAACTGCGCTCAAAGAGCATCGAGATTAAAGGCGGGCGGCGGGAGACGCGGCCTAGGCGACACGACGCTTCGCCACCAGGGCGCGCCGCCGTGTCTGCTGGGGGAACGGCCGCTGCATACAGCTGGACATCCAACAAGCACCGGAGGTAGCCTCATTCATTTAGCACAAAACAAGTTACAAAACGAGCGCAGGGCTGAAATACAGTGCAATGTCAATTGAGGAAGGCGGTACCCTTCCTTATCCTCTTTAGTGACGTAAAATTTGCTATTGCCCGCATCAGTAGACACGAAAACAGGAAGCAGGTTCGAAAAAACGTGACCCCCCGTTCTTATTAAGCGTTGAAAAGACTTGCCCAGGAGAGGTCAGCGAGGATAACTGCTTCAAACTATTCCTTCAACGGAAGACTACAATACCGTCGCCGGCCGCGGTGGCCGAAGGGACTGAGGCGCTCCAGTCACCGTCTGCACGGCCACTACTGTCGGGTGTTCGAATCCCCCCTCGGGCATGGATATTTGTAAGTTTAGGGACTGATGACCCCGTAGTTGAGTCCCATAAGCTTTACAAACATTTGAACATTTACCCGCCCCTCCTCCCGGCAAAGACAACAACACCATGAGGGAAGACAAAGTCCTACCGCAAGCCGATTGATCGATCTTGCACAGCGATCCGGCTCATATACCTCTCCTTCTGCTAATCTACATCTACATCTACATCGATACTCTGCAAATCACATTTAAGTGCCTGGCAGAGGGTTCATTAACCACCTTCATAACTTTTCTCTACCGTTCCATTCTCTAATAGCGCGCGGGAAGAAAGAACACCTAAATCGTTCCGTTTTCGATCTGATTTCTCTTATTTTATTGGGATGGTCATGTCTCCCTAAGTAGGTGGGTGCTAGCAAAATATTTTCACATTCAGAACTAAAAGTCGGTGATTGAAACTTCGCAAACAGATCACGCCGCAATGAATAACGTCTTTCTTTTAATGATTTCCACCCCAATTCGTGCAACATTTCCGTGACGCTTTCCCCCCCGTAACGTGATAAAACAAAACGAGCTGCCCTTCTCTGAACCTTCTCAATATCTTCCGTCAGTCCCACCTGGTGAGGGTCCCACAAGGGGCAACAGTACTCCAAGAGAGGACGCACAAGTGTGATGTAGGCAGACTCTTTGGTGGAGCTGGTGCATCGTCTAAGCGTTCTGCCAATGAAACGTAACCTTTGGTTCGCCTTCCCCACAATATTTTCTATGTGTTCTCTCCAGTCAAAGTTGTTCGTAATTGTAACTCCTAGGTATTTGGTAGAATTTACGACCTTAATGTTTGACTGATTTATCGCGTAATTGAAGTTCAGCGGATTTCTTTTAGTGGTCATGTGTATTACTTCACACTTTTCTTTATTTAGTGTCAATTGCCAATTTTCGCACCAAGTAGAAATTTTGTCTAAATCGCTTTGCAGTTGCTTTTGATCCTCTGTTGACTTCACTAACCGATAAACGACAGCATCATCCGCGAACAGTCTAAGGGAGCTATTCAGATTATCTCCTAAATCGTTTATAAACACGAGGAAGAGTAGGGGACCAATAACGCTTCCCTGTGGAACGCCAGATATCACTTCTGTTTTACTCGATGACTTACCGTCAATTACAACGAACTGTGTCCTTTCTGATAGGAAATCGTGAATCCAATCGCAGAATTGGGGAGATATTCCATAAGCACGCAATTTCATTAGAAGCCGCTTGTGGGGTACAGTATCAAAAGCCTTCCGGAAATCCAGAAATATGGAATCGATTTGAGATCCCTTGTCGATGGCACTTAACACTTCATGTGAATAAAGGGCAAGCTGTGTTTCGCAAGAGCGATACTTTCTGAATCCGTGCTGACTATTGGTTAATAGGTCGTTCTCTTCGAGGTAGTACATAATATTCGAACAAAGTATATGTTCCAAAATCCTACTGCAAATCGACGTCAATGAGATAGGCCTGTAATTTTGGGGATCACTCCTATTGCCTTTCTTGAATATTGGAGTAATTTGGGCAACTTTCCAGTCTTTGGGTACGGATCTTTCGCTGAGTGATCGGTTGTAAATTATAGCTAAGTACGGAGCTATTTCATCAGCATACTCTGAGAGGAATCTAGTTGGTATACAATCTGGCCCGGAAGATTTATTTTTGTTTAGTGACTTAAGTTGTTTTACTACTCCAGGAACATCTACTTCTAAGTTTCGCATGCTGGCAGCTGTTCTTGGATTGAATACTGGAGTGTTTACTTCGTCTTCTTTGGTGAAAGAATTTCGGAAAGCTGTGTTTAGTAATTCTGCCTTAGCAGTACTGTCGTCGGTAGTATTACCATTGCTATCGCGTAGTGAAGGTATTGTTTGTGTTTTGCCGCTAGTGTACTTCACATATGACCAGAATTTCTTTGGATTTTCTGCAAGATTACGAGACAGGATTTCGTTGTGGAAACAAGTATAAGATTCTCGCATTGAAGTCCGCGCTAGGTTGCGAGTTTCAGTAAAAGATTGCCAGTCTTGCGGATTCTGTGTCTTTTTAAATTTTGCATGCGTTTTCCTTTGTTTCTGCGACAGTGATCTGACCTGTTTTGTGTACCACGGGGGGTCAGCCCCCTCTTTTATTAATTTATTTGGTATAAATCTCTCGATTGCTACTGATATTATGTCTTTGAATGTAAGCCACAACTGATCTACACTCGCATTTTTAGTTTTGAAGGACTGGAGACTATCACTCAGGAAAGCGTGAAGCGAATTGTTATCTGCTTTATTGAATAGATATATTTTTCGTTTATTTTTGGTGCATTTGGAAATTTCGATATTCAGTCTCGCTACTACAACTCGATGTTCGCTAATCCCTGTATCTGTTTTGATGCTCTTTACTATCTCGGGATTATTTGTTGCTAGGAGATCAAGAGTATTTTCGCAACCACGTACTATTCTAGTGGGTTCATGAACTAACTGTTCGAAGTAGTTCTCAGAAAAAGCATTCAGAACTAGTTCGGACGATGTTTTATATTTGCCCCCGGTTTTGAATACGTAATTATGCCAACATATCGAGGGTAAATTAAAGTCGCCACCGATTATAACAGTATGCTTCGGATACCTATTTGAAATATGATTCAAGCTTTCTTTGAACATTTCTGCAACCGCATCGTCTGAGTCAGGGGGCCGATAAAAAGATCCAATTATTAATTTATTTCGGTGGTCAGGTATAACCTCTACCCAGACCAATTCACAGGAAGTATCTGCCTCAATTTCGTTGCAGGATAAACCGTTTGTAACAGCAATAAACACGCCACCCCCTCTTTTATTTAGTCTATCCTTTCTGAAGACCATTTGGCCCTTTGAAAAAATTTCGGCCGAATTTATCTCAGGCGTCAGCCAGCTTTCAGAACCTATAACGATTTGTGCCTCAGTACTTTCTATCAGCGCTTGGAGCTCTGGAATTTTCCCAACACAGCTACGTCAATTTACAACTTTTACACCAATGGTTTTTATGTCTACTTTCTTCCCGTGTCTGACCTGCCCCCTTTGAGACTGAAACCCATTTTGTGTATTCCCGAGGCCATCTAACCTAAAAAACCGCCCAGTCCACGCCACACAGCCCCCGCTACCCGTGTAGCCGCTTCCTGAGTGTAGTGGACTCCTGACCTATTTAGCGGAATCCGAAAACCCACCACCCTTTGGCGCAAGTCGAGGAATCTGCAGCCGACACGGTCGCAGAACCGTCTGAGCCTCTGATTCAGACCCTCCACTCGGCTCTGAACCAAAGGTCCGCAGTCAGTCCTGTCGACAATGCTGCAGATGGTGAGCTCCGCTTTCATCTTGCAAGCAAGACTGGCAGTCTTAACCACTTCTAATAGCTGCTCAAAACCAGAGAGGATCTCTTCCGATCCAAAGCGACACACATCATTGGTCCCAACATGAGCTACCACCTGCAGTTGGCTGCACCCTGTGCTCTTCACGGCATCCGGAAGGAGCCGTTCCACATCCGGAATGACTCCCCCCGGTATGCACACGGAGTGCACATTGGAATTCTTCCCCTCCCTAGTAGCCATTTTCCTAAGGGGCTCCATTACCCGCCTAACGTTGGAGCTCCCAACTACCAACAAACCCACCCTCTGTGAGTGCCCGGATCTTGAAGGCAGAGGGGCGAGTACAGGACAAGCGACACCATCCGCATCAGGAACATCCCCTGCCACAGACAGCGCCTCGAATCTGTTGGCAAGACTAACCGGGGAGGCCTCCACTTCGGTCCCCCGGGAAGTCTTACGCCGCCTGACACGCGCTGAGGGGACCTCCCAATCCACCACGGATTGGGGGGCTACCTCCTCGCGGGCAGTGAGCGGGCTGGCCACAGCCGCAGGCCGATCGGAGGGCACAACAGACGCACAGGGCGTCTGCTGTATCCCCGCGAGCGGCCCACAACAGCGGCGCCCACCCACCGCAGTCTCAAGCGTTGCCAGCGAAGCCAACGCCGCCTGAAGCTGCGAGCGAAGAGTCACCAACTCTGCCTCCATCCGTTCGCAGCAGTCACAGTTCCTAGCCATTCTAAAAACCTTTGTTTCTTCCAAGTAAGTACGTCAGAGGACTCAGTAGTTTGATAAACAGTGAGCTTTGTAAAGTATAGACCTAACGCTGAACTGTTTATTAACGGCGAATCTGAAAAATATATACGCGAGCTAATAAATAAAAAATTCAGTAACTGAGCTGACAATTAAACGCGATTCTTAATAAACAAACACGCGAGCACACTAAAGTATAAAGAGCTGCAAGAGAAAGTACACACGAAATGTAAATAAGTCGCTTCTATTAAGAAGCCGGTTACCGTACAATGTAGAGCTGCTGCTGGTCACGTGTGCACTGGCCGCCGGTCACTGAGCAACTGATCAACTGAGCAACTAATCAGCAGAACATCACCCTGAACTTTAAATTTATTTTCGAACGGGTCGACGACCTTAACCCCAACATGAACTCCTTTTCCAGCTGCACCACGTCTCAGATTCCTGGTCCTTATACAAAATGGCTTATCAGCAGTAATATACGAAGTACCAAAGTTTCTATTACGTCTCAGATTCCTGGTCCTTATATAAAATGGCTTATCAGCAGTAATATACGAAGTACCAAAGTTTCTATTACGTCTCAGATTCCTGGTCCATATACAAAATGGCTTATCAGCAGTAATATACGAAGTACCAAAGTTTCTATTACGTCTCAGATTCCTGGTCCTTATACAAAATGGCTTATCAGCAGTAATATACGAAGTACCAAAGTCTCTATTACGTCTCAGATTCCTGGTCCTTATAGGTAATGGCATATTAGCAGTAATATACGAACTACCAAACTCTCTTTTAGGTACCTCTGCGATATTCCATGTACGAAAAGCAATAATGTCTCCCTCGATGAAAGATTCAAGGCCAAGCTTCTTGGTGTCACTTGTACGAACCAAACCCATAGTATACCAACCAGCCCCACCAAATATTTCCGTAGCAAATCAAATCTGGCACCTTCAAAAGAATAGGACTACATACTGATAAAGCCACCTTGACCCAAACATGAACTCCTTCTCCAGCTGCAACACGTCTCCGATTCATGGTCCAGCTGTCTGAGGCGCTCCAGTCAGGGTCTTCACGGCCACTACGGTCGGGGGCTCGAATCTCCTCTCAGACATGGATATTTGTGCCGTCCTTAGAATTATCTAGTTCATAAGTACAATTATGTAATTCGACGACATTACAGCGTTCAAATTAATGAAATAAATCACAATTTGCGATCTGTTATGGCTTCGCTGTACTAGGTTTAGATGAAATACCGAAGTGAAGCAGGAGATCCCGGGTTCGAATCCCGGCAGGGCACAAATCTTCATTCGCCGTACTTCGGTATTTTATCTAAACCAAGTACAGTGAAGCTACATCTGATTGCAAATTGCGATTTATTTCATCAATCTGAACGCTGTAATGTTGTCGAAGATATATAACTGTATACAAGCCGAGCCTGAGATCCTGACGACAATTAATTGAGTCACGATACCTCATGGTCTGTTCTTCCTGATGTGGGAATACAGTATTGTGGCTGCGAGCATTACAGAACAAAATGGGCTGTGGTTATAGGAAAGGGACAGCGTGGCGAATGGAGATTTGGGTGTGGCGGGAGACGTGCAGGGAAGAGTCCTCTGAAGTCGGGTTGGTCACTGTGTCCTCGGTGGCGGTGTGGTCAACGCGTCTGCCTTGTAAGCAGGAGTTCCCGGGTTCGAATCCCAGCCGGGCACAAATTGTCATTCGCCGCACTTCGGTGTTTCATCTAAACCTAGTACAGTGAAGCCATAACAGATCGCAAATTGTGATTTATTTCATTAGCTCATAAGTACTTTGTAAGTTTACGGACTGATTACCCCGCAGTTAAGTCCCGTAAGCTTAACAAACATTTCAATCTTTGTCAATTTATTTCATAAATTGCTTTTCTGCACCGTTCTGGTGCGTGCCAGCTCCATAGTTACGCGATCTACCCATAGAATTTCCAGCGTTCTTCTGGAACACAATATTTAAATAGCTCCGGTCCTTTTCTTGTATAAACCGTTTATCGTCCATGTTTTCCTTTAACAGTGATCTAATATTCTTTTTATTATTATTATTATTAACAGTTTTCGTTTTGTTTTTTTCTCTACTCGGGTTATCATCAAATTTTGAACTGCCCAAATAATGAAACGCGTTTACTACCTTCCTTACCTCGTTTGAAAATCTAAGTATATCATATTCAACAGCTTTGTGTCATATTAGCGACCGTAAAGTTGTGCTATAAATATCAATTAATAAATCATCGTCCAGAGACACACTTTGCCTCGATATATATATCAAAGATAAAAAATCTTTAGGACAGGAATTGAATCTGTGCCATGGCCAGGATTCAAACTCGGGACCTCCTGCTCACTAGGCAGCCACTGTGACTTAATGGCACATCTTCCTCCACAACACAAACCTCAAAATGCCTCATGTGCCCCTATATAAATACTTATCAGTTTGGCCAAGACTCTAAAATAGTGGAATAGTACCCCATAAATTAACGTTAATGGGAACAATCCTGCCTTGCATCTCAGGTAGAGATGATATAAATAATGAAACAATATGAAACTTCCTGGCAGATTAAAATTGTGTGCCGGAACCGGGACTCGAACCTGGGACCTTTGCCTATCGCGGGCTAGCGCTCTACCACTGAGCTACCCCGACACGACTCACAATGCCGCCTCACAACTTTACTTCCGCCAGTACCTCGCCTCCTACTTTCCAAACTTCACAGAAGCTCTCCTGCGAACCATGCAAGACTAGCACTCCTGGAAGAAAGGATATGGTGGAGACTTGGCTTAGCCACAGCCTAAGGGATGTTTCCAGAATGAAACTTTCACTCTGCAGCGGAGTGTGCGCTGATATGAAACTTCCTGGCAGATTAAAATTGTGTGCCGAAACCGGGACTCGAACCTGGGACCTTTGCCTTTCGCGGGCGAAACAATAAATCAACGTTGAGAGACATGTTGTTATGGTCTTCAGTCCGGAGACTGGTTTGATGCAGCTCTCCACTCTACTCTATCCTGAGCAAGCCTTATTGTCTCTAAACATATCAAAGATATAAAACCGAAGGGGAGGCATTGAATTAAAATTAGTGCCACGACCAGGATTTGAACCCATGAACTCCGTGCAGTCGATGTGTCCATTAAGTCACGGTGGCTTAGTGGTATAGAGCCTGTCTAGTAAGCAGAGCAGGAGTTCCGGGTTCGGATCCTGACTGTGGAACAAATTTTAATTCAGTGCCTCTCCTTCAGATTTGTATCTCTGGTAAAATTATGCATTTTAATATCGAAGCACTTAGACCGTTCCAAAGCATGAAATAAATTCAATGGCAAAGTTGGAAATTTGTGCTGGATAGTGATTCGAATCCGGATTTCACGTTTTGGGTCAGTTTTTGCCTCAACCATTTTTTTTTTTTTTTCGGGTAGTTCAGGCGATTGCGGATGTGTGTTCGGTTTTGTACTTTGTTCAGGTTTTACTTAGTTTTCATTTTATCAGGTAGAGCTTTAAGCCCTATCACCAAATGCGCTGTGCTACCACGCCAGTAATCAATTTCGTTATCCAGGCATGCTTCCAGACCTGACCGAATTCTCAACGTATCGCACACTTTAGTGGTAGTGCCCCCTGACCATTAGTCTGCGACGTATTAAGAATTTGTGCAGGGGAGGAATCGTGTTGCATAGCCCAATAGGTTAAGGAGACCGCTGACCTGAAGGAGAAGATTCATGTTCGCCATTGAATATATTTCAATACCTTGCAACTGTTGAGATTTCTTAATATTTTGAATTCATCTCTTGTCGTCACCTGACTGAATCAGACCACATTCCATTACTCTTTCTACATTACTGTAAATTTTATGTTATATCCTCTTTTCAGGACACTGTCAAATAAATTCAAATGTTTGTAAATCTATCGGATTCAACTGCTTAGTCATTAGTGCGTAGCTTATAAACTACTTAAACTAAGGTAAACTAACCTAAGGACAACACAAACACTCATGCCCGATATGGGAATCGAACCCCCGATGGCGAACGACCGTGCGCACCGCAGCACCGCACCCCAGTGCGCACGGCTAATCCGCCGCGGATCAGAACACTGTCCATTCCGTTCGGTTTCTGTTTCACATCCTTTCCTCTCTCTGACAATTATAATTTCATCAGCTACTCACAATTTTTTTTTTTAATTTATATTACTTCAGTTTCCAAATTCGTCATTTCTTAATCTTAGAGAATTTAATGTATAGACTTAATAACGTTGTGGGAAAGCTGCAATACTGTATTTCTCCCTTATTAACACCAGTCTACTTTTAGTGCTCTTTGACTCTTGTATCTGCTGCCTGATTTTTGTACGAGTTGTATACAAATTTTAGTCGCCAATATTTTATTCCTGCTACCTTGGGAATGTTAAAGTGTGTATTCCAGTCAACATTGTTACATGCTTTCTCCTAATCTAAGAGATATATAAACAATGGTTTGCCTTTCCTTAACCTATGTGTTGTAGTAAGTTGTAAAGTTAGTATTGCTTCTTGTGTTCCTACTTTTCATCTAAATCCTAATCGATTTTCCCCGAAATCGAATTCTTCAATATTTTTCAGTCATATATAAATAATTAGTGTAACTAACAAAATAATAATTATGTAAATTTCATGCCTTTCCGCAATTGGTTTCATTCCAGTTTTACTTATTAGGAGGGTTGGAACTTAAATAGTGGTAACACTGTTGTGGAAGAACTATGCAATGGAACCTGCCATAGTAGCTGTTAGAACAGCAAATGGACTCGCCCGTCCCACGTAACCGGCGTGCGCGCAATCTAGGAAAAACAGTCAATTTTGAGCGAGTGGTCTAACGTAACGGTGTCACTGCATGAGACATGGGCCACATCGTACGAACCAAAACTGAAACGCAATTCCAACAAATGGCGTAATTATTGGTCGCCGCGAAAGTAAAAAAATACGTCAGGTCTTCAGTATGGTGAAAGTTATTTTGATTTTCGTGGACGACTCTTATGGTATTATCCTAACGCATTACATTCCTCTACCGCAGACCATCAAAGCACAATATTACTGTTCCGTTTTGCACCATCACCTGCGACTAACTTTTCGAAAGAAGCGGCACCACTTCCTGCGCAACCCACCCATCAAGTTACACACTGCGCGTTTGCATTCAGCGCAAGCTGTGGCTGCTCTGTTCGGTCTATGGGTCTGGAAAGTACTGTACCATCCACCATACACCCCAGACTTAATTCCTTGTGACTTTGATTCAGTAAATGAAGAAACCACTTTGTGGCATTCGCTTCAGAACTGCTCCAGAGATTCGTCAGGCAGTAGACCGCTCCATTCGCTTGATCAACCGAACAGGCTCTGCTAATGGCACACTGCGCTATTCACATCGCTGGCAATGGGTTCTACACAACGCTGGTGACTACGTTGAAGGTTAGTTGCCACTATTTTAGGTCAATCCTCGTATATTCTTCTTAAGGGTGGTCCCCTGTCACTTACACAACAATTGGAATAGTTGATAAAAGAAGTATTGCTTTCAGCCGCTATTGCTGGTAAAACTACTGTGATACGTTGTGTCATTCAATCAAACAGACTTTGGTTGAGTTGTGGATATCTGACCATTCTGGTACAGCAAATTACCTAAGTTGATCTGGTGTAGCAACTGGCAATGTATCCTGGGCCAGTGGTATCGCAGATGATGACCAGACGTTTTCGATAGATTGGTGTAACAGGGAGGTCAAAGCAGCAATTCATTCCGATTGGCGACGAAGGATTGTTGAACACTATATGCTACATATGGTCGCACAGTATCTTGTTAAATACAGCTTAGGCAAATTCCAAATATATGGCTGGACAACATTTCATAGACGCACCATAGTTGGCGCCATGTAGGAAGGCGCTTCCGCGGAGGCGGAGCGGTAGGAAAGGCGTGGAGGGGAAGAGCTAAGCGCCACTCTTCTTTATATATAAAGATCAGTTTAGTTTAAAACCACTAATATTAATAGAAGAATTTCCGAATGAAGCTATCTACTTGTCATGAGCTGAAATTTTTATATGATCAGTAAAGCAACAAATAACCGCATTCTTTGCCGAGAAACAATGAACTGGAAACTCATAAATTTTTCTTGATGTCGTTTCAATTTGTTTCTTGTAGCACTGCAGTCGTCTACAGCAAGAATTTTCTATTTCTCCCGAAGATGACTTCACGGTTTAAAGGACTCATTCTGGGTCCATAACCCTTTCAAACCCAAGGTTGTAGGTGATGTGATATTAATGTATTGCGGGACGTTTAAAATACAAGTAGATACGGCAATTAATTACAAAACAGAAAATAAATTTATTTTCTAAAATTTTTTACCCACACAATTGTGTGGTTTGAGCCATCACTACAAATTTTTATGATGTGCGCAATATTACACCAACTAGACTTTTGAAAGAAATTATGTAATCATAAGTTCATAAAAAATCAACTGGTTGTCAGGTATGATAGCTTCATATGTCAAAACAAATAAGGATATCAACACCTTGTCAACAATTATTTATCATAAAAATCTGACAGACACAATAGGCACAATTGTGAGTGTGCTAATGTTTCAGATTATACCTCAAATATTTTTTTTAAATGAACAATTTAAGAGATACGTTGCTTGTAGTGGCCATTTATAAAACAAAAGCTGAGAAAAAGTTGCTACTATATAACCAAATAAACCTGACCAATCAATCACGGGTCTCACTGATTGACTATATGATAGACTCATAATTACAAACCCAACCCCCCTCCCCCCACACACACCGAGTTACAAAAACAATAAATAAGTAAATAAATAAAAATAAATTAATACAAACACACACACACACTCACATACACATACACAACCACACACACACACACACACACACACACACACACACACACACAAAGATACTGTCAACACACTTTCAGTGAAATAGTTGAATTTCAAATAAGCTGAGAAGGTTGGCAACACAACAAAACAAACTACTGTGGACGCAGTATGACAACAGATGACAGTGTAACTTGAAAAATGCGAAGTTTTTCAGAAAACACTGGAACCTTTCGACCTGGTTCCCGGAAAGAGACTGATATGAAGTAGCAGGTGCTGTTAGTACAACATTTTATAGCAAAACACGAACTGTTTTAAATCAGAAACGAAATGTTTTGTACATATGTAAGAAACCTAATCTTTATGTGTAAACAGAAACATGTAAATATAATACCCACTGATGATGCCTTGTGACAAAGGCGAAACGCGTATAGATTAATTATAAAAATAAAACCCTTCATTTGCAGCAACAAAAGGCCGTTTTTTTAAACAGTACAGTGAAATACATAATTTAAAAGATATTTACATAAAATGATCTACAGTAGATCTATGTCATTAAAATTAACGAAACCAAATTTATATAACAACAATACTGCTGGTGACACCCACTGTAGAAACGTGGAACTAAAACTCGTCTCGCACGTTACCACAATCCACTCACGATTTTGTGATGCAGGCATGAACTTCCTAGCGTGAATCACAAAGAAATAAAGCGTGCTAAACCAGATCCGCACAACTGTGCGTGTAGGACCTGAAAGAGATAAACAGACCAGCACACTAGTAGAAAAAAATGCTCAAATATTTGTACAGCTTAAGGGACTTAACTACGGGGTCATCAGTCCCTAAATTTACAAACTACTTATGAACTAGCTTATTCTAACGACGGCACAAATATCCATAACCGAGGGGGATTCGAACACACACCCCCTCCCCGGCTGGCCGCGGCGGCCGAGGGGACTGAGGCGCTCCAGTCACGGTCAGCACGGCCACTACGGTCGGGGGTTCGAATCCCCCCTCGGGCATGGGTATTTGTACCGTCCTTAGGATTAGCTAGTTCATAAGTAATTTGTAAGTTTAGGAATTGATGACCCCGTAGTTAAGTCCCATAGACTATACAAACATTTGAACATTTTTTGGATGAAACGGACGATGGAGTCCTTTGAATGTGGACCAGTGCGATAACAATGGTAGAGCTTCACCATCTTACTGTTGTTGTTGATCCTGCAGAAAGCATTTAATGCACATATTAGTACGACTGAATGTGTCCTCTAGTGTGACACGCCGCCTTCGTTCGGCGGACAGTGTATGGGATGTAGTCCATTTCCAGGTTCCGCTCGCCACTCCCGAAATTTCGCGAAGCTGTGTCCGCCGGCGCACGATTGCGTTCAGATGCAATTACGCTCTAAATTATACGCCCTGCTGCAGCTGCGATGTGGCGATCAGTAAAATGACTGCGGCGAGGGGCCCCTGCACCATCTCCGCGGCCGCCAGAAAGACTGCGGCAGCAACGCAGTGCAGAGCGCAACAATGTGTTCAGCGCATTACGGCACATCGGAAACAATCGCGCCAGTGATTCGAGCGACCGTGCAGAGCCAGACAGCGCGGGGTCGTGTTTTGCGGCCGCATTGTAACCCCCTTAGCAGCGCATTAATAGCGACAACAATAGGGGTGTTAATGGCTTTACAGATATTGCAATGCAAAGCGGGCTGCTGTCCGCCTGACGCCGGGGGTGGGGGGATTTCCACCGCTGCGAGGCGGCAACAAATTGACCGCGCGCATGCGCGTGCGTGGCCGCGGTGGAAAGCGCCGAAAACAAACGTCCGCAGCTGTAGAGCCGTGTAGTGCTGGCCACAGGGGCGCAGGGGGGGGGGGGGACAAAAAAAGCGAGGGAGGAGAGGAGGAGAAAAAGAGGGAAAAAAGGGCGAATCGCCGGCAAATTTCGCACTTCTGCGCGGGGATTAATTACTCGACACTGCGGCTTTGCGCCCCCGCGCGCTCTAGCTTCCTGCGATTGGAAGCATGTTCGTGCGTGATAGTGGAGGCGCGAGTGTGTGTGTGTGTGTGTGTGTGTGTGTGTGTGTGTGTGTGTACGTGTGGTCGACCTTGTTTATGCGTGTTTGCCCTCACGCGTTGCAGCGGTAGGCATACACGCAGCACGCCACAGTTAAACTGCACAGTAAAGCCGGGTTCAGACAACTAATGGCGTGCAATAGCTAGTTGCATAGTGAAGTTGTAGTCTAGTGGCAAGTGTGAACTACGTCGTTTTAATAGCGCCACTTAAGCATCACTACTATTTCCACGCAACAAAATGTTCAACTTGGTTGTACTTTGTTTCGCCACTTACCACCAAAAATCGACATTGGGCTGTCATCTCGCGGGGTATTTCGAACCATTTTACATCGTACCAGTGTGTTTGCGTTCGAGGATTACGTTTTGGCGTCTTCGTTTGCGGCGCAAATGTCGAATCAATTAAGAAAACACTTCGTGTGCTTGTGGAACAAATTGTAACGATCGTTTGGCCGTGAATGAAATGAGCTGTGCAAATCGCGAGACTGCGGACGCCATGTTCAAAACTAGATAACTAAGTAGTATTTGTGAAGTTCTGTGTGTACAATTGCTCACAGCATAACTGCAGAAAGACACACGTTGTTGTCTCAATTTAGTTGCTCGTGTGAACCTGACTTTTCTTCCTAAGCGCGCAACGATGTCTCTACCGGATGGTGTTAAATAACCTTCCATTGTAGACTAAAAGTGGCAATTTTTTTTTGTTTTTATTTATTTTTGTTTGTTAAGGTAAGGTAAAGCAGTCAACAATCCGAAGATTTGTTTGATCACTACAGTGCTTTACTAAGCATGATCCTATGCTACTCAGTATTTTTCACATGTGCAATAATGCCAGAGGTGAAATATCTGTAAGTTCAGTGAGCTATGAAGTAAAATGTGACTGTCGTAACAGTAAGTCATCTTCGAGTGACGAAGAACCTACGCCGGCCGCGGTGGCCGAGGGGACTGAGGCGCTCCATTACCTCGTAGTTAAGTCCTATAAGCTATACAAACATTTGATTTTGAAGAGCCTATGCCAGTATTTTCCGAGCTTTCCCGTATGGCAAAACCCTTTCTAATATATACATTTTACTCGACACTATTTTACTATTACCGTATCTTATCGCATAAGCTCTCTGCTCGCATATTCATCTTACCTACGATTTCTCATAATTAAAAATTATTTTATTAATATCGCTCTTAATTGCCTCTTCTGATTCGTTCTTACTGGAGCGGCCTTCAAATAACTTGACAATGGACAATAATTGACACAACGGTACTGCAACGGCCTGATATTTCCATTGTCACAATATACAGGAAATTTCAAATAATACGTCGCAAACATATTTATAGGTTAGTTTGCTACAAGTCGTCATAATGGCGAAATATTCAAACTAGACGACAAAATTTAAATTCAATTTGTTATCTTAAGCCGATAAAAACGGAGTGAATGCTGCAGGAAAACTTTTCTCCATCGACCCTAATTCAATGCATTATTGGCGGAGACAAAAAATAAAAATAAATAAAGAAATAAATAAACTCTTGACTGCAAGTTGTGTAATTGCTTATGTCAATGAATTTGGAATGATGGTTGTGCTGTCTTTTATGAATCGATTCAGAACAAAGCTCACGAGATAGCTGTGAGGCTATACAATGACAGAAAGGATATCAAAGCCAGCATTGGACGTGTGAGGTCAAGGGAGATGGCAGAATCTCAGTCTACGAAGGAAAACATCTTTGAGCCAGCGATTACCTCTTGACTACACAGCTGAGGTAAACAAATTCCATCGTTACGTAATTCAAGTACGACAGTAATATGACTATTTGCTCTCCCACATTGGTAACGCTAACCAGTCGCCAGTGTTTTTGATATGCCAATTCCTCCAACTGACTCAAAAAGTGTCTCGTGAATACGACTGTAGCGGAGAAACTAAGATCCACATTGAAGATGTGCGTTACAGCAGACGGGAATAAACTTCCACCGAATCCGTATGTCAGCTTTTAAAGGAGGACATTAGCAAAGGGGACTACTCGTTATGGAATTCACATACGAGTTAAATAAAAGTCCTGGATAGCAGCAATTTGAACGGTGGATTGGTTGGAGAAAGTCTGGGGATGACTTATTACAAAATAAGTCATTCCTTGTCCTAGACTGTTTCCTGGGTCACGTTGTGGAAGCTGTAAAGGAGAAAATTAAACGGATGAAGTCCCATCCTCTGATCAATCCTGGAGGTTTTAACATCCATTCTTCAACCTTTAGATGTCAGCAGCAACATACCTTTTAAAGAAAATCTTCGACGCCTGTATTCACAATGGATTCCCGCGAGATCTCATCATCTGACTCCAGGAGGCAAGATAACGAATCCATGAATACCGACAATGTGCGAGTGCATAATCCATGCATGGGGAAAAATTAGTGTCGATATTGTTAAGAACAGTTTAAAAAAACTGGAATGTCTTGTGTCATTGACAGTTCCGAGGACATGTTGTGGAATAGTGAAAATTAAGAAGATCCCGTGTTATCTGATCCAGCAAATAGTGATGATAGTTACAAAACCGAGGCCGTAGAATAGTTAGAGAAAATAAACAATGAATCAATGCAGTGCTGCTGTTCATTGTAGGCATCATGAAACCGTGGTATGAATCCAGTTATTTTGTGTTAATTCAAAATAAATAACGGTAGGTACCAACTTTTTTTCATTCTTAGCTACCTAATACATTGTTTTAATTCCTTTCTGAATTCCTACCCGCATAAGTACCTCCCTAGTGTTTTCAAGAAAATTTATGGTGAAAAAAGGAGAGGAATTACGCTATAAAATACGATATTAATTTTAGACACTCAAATGTAATAAATTATACGTCATAGAAACATACATATTACAGTACACACTGGATAAAAAGTAACGTAATTCATATATTTTTCATATTTCGTATTTTTTTTTATTTTATATTAGATAGTATTGCGACACACTTGATGTCACTTTGCAACATCCCCGGTGTCGCGACATCCACTGTGGAAAGCTTTGATCTATGCACTCAAAGTCCGGTAGTTCGGATTAATTGGACAGCGTCCCTACATGTTTCTTTCATAATTTTTGTATTTGACTGTAATTAGTAGTATCACGAGGCGCATGAAATGGTTTATATAAGGTAGTTAGCCCAGTTCCCCAGAATATTTTTGCGTGGGTTGCACTCAAATCAATCGCGAGCCAATACGGCCTGCGGTCTGTCGATTGCCCACCCCTACTGCAGGGTGCAAGAGCCGGTCCTTTACCAGCGCAGACGGCCATCTTACGGTTCCCCTCGCCCCTCCTTGCCGATGGATACGCTGACTCAGGTCTCGGAACCACGGCAGTGCCTAGAATCGCTGTGGCACTTAAGTTCCTGAAATTAAAAAAAAAAACAATAAAAAAACAAAATAAAACAAAACAAAAAAAACCTATTTCTTCTCTACTGGGTATTTACTCAACCAGAGAACAAATAGGCATTTTGCGTATGGTAATAGATTTATTGACCATGTGATACAGTAAGAGTTCCGATTTTACCTATTCAGGTAGGGAGCTGTAGGAAACGACAGCATACCAAAATCGTCTTTTAACTTACGTTGCAAAGAACAGCACGTTACAGCCTGTAGTGCATTAAGGCATGAGGATCGTATGAAATTTTCCAATTTTGTGAACAGAGTATAAAAATACTCAATGAACTGAGGACGACAGACGCATTATACTCTAGAAATCCAATAAACGTGTAGACGTCGGTATTAATCATAATTTCTTTCTTATTACTCTACAGATGTTAGCACAGTATTTAAATTTCTATTCTTCTTCTCTTGAGGGAAACGAATCAAAAGACTTCCTCTAATTCAAATGTTCAAATGTTTGTAAGCCTATTGGTTCATAGTGCTATGAAACATCAGGCCCTATACTGAGCCGGCCGCGGTGGCCGAGGGGACTGAGGCGCTCCAGTCACGGTCTGCACGGCCACTGCGGTCGGGGGTTCGAATCCCCCCTCGGGCATGGATATTTGTGCCGTCCTTAGTCTTACCTATTTCGTAAGTAGTTTGTAAGTTTAGGGACTGATGACCCCGTAGTTAAGTCCCATAAGCTATACAAACATTTCATTTTTCCCTATACTGACAAACAATTTTAACTTACACTCAGGAAAACACACACATACTCGGGTCCTTCGGAGGACTCGAACCTCCGCCCGGGACGGACACCCAATCTATAGCATGACGCTTTGACCACGCGGCCATTCCGCGCGGCCCTCTAATTCAAGCACCGTATACTACATATTAAATTTCAACTATCAGAAAAGTTACCCCAATACCAAACACAGCTTACGAAGACGCAAAAATATGAAATACAACGACAAACAAAAGAATATTGTACGACATACAGACGCCTTAACATAAAATGTAAATCGTGACATAAAGCTGGGAACAGCTGTTGGCCACACCACTATTGGCCACACGACATACAGATAACTACCAGACTTTACGCCGCGGTGGAGTGGCCGAGCGGTCTAAAGCGTTCGCCGCGGAGTGCGCGGTTGCTCGCCGTGGAGGTTCGAGTCCTCCCTGGGGCATGGGTGTGTGTGTTTTTCCTTAGGTTAGTTTACTTTAGTTTAAATAGTTTGTAAGCTACGGACTGATGGCCATGCAGTTTGGTCCGATAGACAAACATTTGAACATTTGAGCCAGACTTAACCACCGCGATGGGTGAAAGGGAAGAGTTAACCTGAATCGAGTTCATTAAACGGCGAAAATTGACATCCCGAGTTCCCAAATCATCAACGTACACTACCAGGACGGCACGAATGCGCAAATAGGATTACATCTCGTAACTAGCAACTAGTATCAATTTAACGTAGCGAAAAATGTGCTGAAATGTTACTTTCATCCCTAAGAACTAAGAAGTGCTGTAATGAATTTGTAATAATGCAACGAAAATATTGGACAATACAGAATCAAACACATATTACGGGCCAATAAAAACGAGAGAACTGCATACGACACATTAAACATAACATCTTAGTTGCATTGGGCGAACCACATCCCAAAGATTCAAAAAAAAAAAAAAAAAAAAAAAAAAAAAATCTTTCTATTCAACGAAATAATATCCAACTGAAACACTTCCTGTATGAAGAATAGACATGGAATCTTGGGACGCTCCATTGCAAATTAGTTTCAACTGATTACTTATAGAAACCAGCGTCATGATCAGTTCAGTAACTGTAATTAAATACAAGAAAATGTGAATCCAACAATTTCCTAACAAACCTCTCAATGTGTCGGCGCGAAGTTTGATAACTGCGCGCAATGTTTTTCTCAACGTTGTATTAATTTTTGCAAAAGAATTCCGTAGAAAAGGTAAATACTTCATAAGGATCATAGATATGTCGCGTATATCAAAACGGTTATACCTTTTTATACCAGCAATTGTTAATGCATTTTCGCATGGAATGCCTACATAGAACGCTTCCACCAACTGATGTTATGGTACTAGAATTTTTCACGAGTACACTGTTCCCCGTTGTAAATTAGCACATATATAATTCTCCAAAGCCTCCCTTAAATCGGTTTTCACTAATTTTATATTCGGAATTATTAAGAATTTTATATTTACTTATTTATTTTTATGTCGCAAACTAAATCGTCAAATCACTTTACCGGAACCAGCTCGGTTATTGGAAATATTTGCACGTACCCCTTCCCTTCCCTTTCGCGTCACTCATGCTGGAAACGAGTACTGTACGTAAATTTCTGTCGCCAGAACGCAAAAAAGAAAACGTTGGCTCAGTTCGTGGACAGATGCCCACACGAAGAGTTCCGCTAAATTTAATTTCTGTGATCACGTATTTAATTATACACTGGTCAAAACAATTAGGGGATCACGTGTAATATCATACACAGTATATATATGGTAACCTATCATATTCAGATATTGGTTAAAATTGTAATTTGTATGTGATACAGTACGATACTTTGCTGTCTCAACTCTTTGCTTGAGATTTACATGGAGTTTACTTTAAGCGCCTCACCATGCGGCGACCGTAATAGGGAAAAAGCCATTCACGTTGCCCTCTAATACGGCGTGGGATCACTTCGGACGGCCAGCACAAATCCACACCTGCGTGGCATGGACAGTATGAAATCATCATCTGCTCTTGAGAGATACTTAACCATTATTCCATGGCAGCAATATCCAGCTCTGCAGCGCTTTTTAGGGGTACTTGTCTGGCTACAGTGCGTCTACCAAGTGCATCTCAGACATGATCAATAGGGTTTACGTTCGGTGAACAAGCTGGCCACTCCATTGGTTCAATTCCCTCAGTTTCAAGCACGTTGTCCACCAGTGCAGCTGTGTGGAGACTAGTGCTATCGTCCATTAGATTGGACACATCTTCTATGGCACCAGCGCAGGGCACAACTAAAGGTTGAAGGATCTCGTCTCAATACAAAGAGCAGCCGATGCGGCAATTTGAACGGTATAGAGGTCTGAACGTCAGCCTATACTGCTGCCAACACGTTTCATACACCACCATTATATGTTGATGTTTCCTGCTCGTAATAAGTGTTGTTCCAGGTTTTCTCCATATGAAGGAACGCCGATTGCCCGGCTCAATACAAAATCTCGACTCATCTGGTAACAGAACCAGTCGCCAATCGTTAGCACTCCAATTCTAATGTTTTCCGCCCAGTTTTTGCATGATAAACGGTGCAGCAGTTATAACAGGACAGGCTTCGGTGCATTGAAGCTACATTCCTGACGGACTGGTTGTGTTGATATTGCATGTCTGTTGCTGTCTGGATGGTGCGTTGCAGTTAACACCCGAACCTTCAGATGGTAGACAGTCATATCTATACAAAACGGTGTATATCAATATAAACTACGGGCCATTATAATTGCTACACCAAGAAACAATCCAGATCATAAACGCGTAATCATTGGACAAATATACTAGAAGTGACATGTAGTTACATTTTCGCTCAATTTGGGTGAATAGATACTGAGAAATCAGTACCCAGAACAACCACCTCTGGCCGTAATAACGGCCTTGATACGTCTGGGCATTAAGTCAAACAGCGCTTGGATGGCGTGTACAGGTACAGATGCCCATGCAGTATCAACACGATAGTACAGTTCGTCAAGTGTAGTGACTGGCGTATTGTGACGAGCCGGTTGCTCGGCCACCATAGACCAGACGTTTTCAATTGGTGACAGATCTGGAGAATGTGCTGGCCAGGGCAGCAGTCGAACATTTTCAGTATCCAGTAAAGCCCGTACAGGACCTGCAAATTGCGGACGTGCATTATCCTGCTGAAATGTAGAGTTTCGCAGGTATCGAATGAAGGGCAGAGCCATGGGTCGTACCACATTTTAAATGTAAAGGCCAGTGTTCAAAGTGCCGTCTATGCGAACAAGAAGAGACCGAGACATGTAACCAGTGGCACCCCATACCATCACGCCGGGAAATACGCCAGTATGGCGTTGGCGAATACACGGTTCCAATGTGCGTTCACCGCGATGTTGCCAAACACGGATGCGACCATCATGACGCTGTAAAAAGAACCTGGATTCATCCGAAAAAATGACGTTTTGTCATTCGTGCACCCAGGTTCGTCGTTGGTACACCATCGCAGGCGCTCCAGTCTGTGATGCAGCGTCAAGGGTAACCAAAGCCATGGTCTCCAAGCTGATAGTCCATGCTGCTGCAAACGTCGTCGAACTGTTCGTGCACATGGTTTTTGTCTTGCAAACGTCCCCATGTGTTGACTCAGGGGTCGAGACGTGGCTGCATGATCCATTACAGTCATGCGGATAAGATGCCTGTCACCTCGACTGCCACAATACGACCTTTATCAAAGTCGGAAACGTGATGGTACGCTTTTCTCCTCCTTACACGAGGCATCACAACAACGTTTCACCAGGCAACGCCGGTCAACTGCTGTTTGTGTATGAGAAATCGGTTGGAAACTTTCCTCATGTCAACACGTTGTAGGTGTCACCACCGGCGCCAACCTTGTGTGAATGCTCTGAAAAGCTAATAATTTGCATATCACAGAATCTTCTTCCTGTCTGTTATATTCCCCATCTGTAGCACGTGATCTTCGCGGTGTAGCAATTTTAGAGGCCAGGAGTGTAGTGCCACCAGACCTTCTATATAATTAATGCTATTTGCTGTCCTGCAGAGTAACGTGAATAAACTATAATAACAAGTAATACCTGACTTACAAAATACAGGAAAAGCATAATTGTACGTGCATATCATGTCGTGCTCTTGTGGGCAAGGCGATAGAGCGTAAATATCTAGAGTATTTGGTTCAACCCTTTCTCATTGTACATTTATATATTTACTGCTGTTCGCTGACAATTGTTATATGCGGCAATGTGTTTCTCTCGGGTAAAATGACTGTTCGGTTTTTATAACAGTGCGTTATAGGCAGTTTGCTTTTACTTGGTTATTAGAAAGTAGCGAACTGTAGGGGATATTAAAAGATTCACAGAATAAAAAACGCAGTCGGAATATAAGAATTTAGATACTGCATCAGACGTGCATCTGTATTAATATTACTATCATCATCATTATTATTACTACTTATTCTTTCGCACTTGTGGTACGATTGTTTCTTTATTCTGTTTCTGATTGCTTCTTTTAAGCCTCTGACACTATGAATATACTCTACAGGTTAGCTACTTTCAAACATACAAAGTAAAAGCAAACTATCGATAACATAGGTATGTTATTCCTGTACTTCGTGGGACGGTCTTCTCGTTTACGCACTATCTCCTGCACGACAGCCCATAGCACCAATGATATCGAAGTTTTGGTTGATACCATATCGATATTCAACGTTTATTACCGATTTCAGTGTCTGAAGTATGATAGTTTGAGTGTGAATTGTATTCAACCTTCTGTTTCGCAGGCCTGTTAACGGGAGATAACGATAACTTCTTGCTGTTGTTACCCATGGACGACCTTCTTTAAAAGGTACCTGTTATCTGAAATTGCATCCAGATCTTGGATATTACAATTTGAAACACTCTAATAGTCTTTTTTTTTTTTTTTTTTTTTTTTTTTTTTTTTTTTTTTTTCACTTAGTAGAACCAACAGAAATACGTCGGACCAATTTCGTCCATTCTACAGATCACTGTACTTCAGAACCTAAATATCTCAACTGATCCCCTAATTGTTTGGCCAGTGTAGTCTGTGTCACGAATCAACACACATCGACAAAATCTGAAGATGGACTGAGACTGTTAACTAAAATCTAAGTCGGTGCTTTTGCCCGGAGTAAGATAACCAAACTCGTATACGTTCAATCACCACGGCGATTTTGAACATATGCTGAGACAATGATTTGTTTTGAGCTGTCCTGTTGTTGTTTAACGTGTTAGAACCAGTAAATTCAGTGACAATTGCTGTAAAGATTGGAATTTGTAGCGTCGGCTTTCTAGGATGTGGTAAAATTCAAATGTTCAAATTTTTGTTAAGCTTAAGGGACTTAACTACGGGGTCATCAGTCCCTAAACTTACAAACTACTTATGAACTACCTACAACTAAGGACGGCACAAATATCCATGCCCGAGGGGGGATTCGAACCCCCGACCGTAGTGATCGTGCAGACCGTGACTGAAGCGCCTCAGTACCCTCAAATCAAATGTTCAAATGTTTGTAAAGCTTATGGGACTTAACTACGGGGTCATCAGTCCCTAAACTTACAAACTACTTATGAACTACTTACGAACTAGGACGGCACAAATATCCATGCCCGTGGGGGGATTCGAACCCCCGACTGTAGTGGCCGTGCAGACCATGACTGAAGCGCCTCAGTCCCCTCGGCCACCGCGGCCGGCTCAGTACCCTCGGCCACCGCGGCCGGCAAGGTAAATTTCACACTTAGAATTTGTCGAAGTAGCATAACGGAGTGAAGTAGTCTACGACACCTGACTGTGAATATTGTGTTTTGTGTCATTTTAGTATTTTCAATTAGTAGACCGCTGGCATGAACGAGGGTAACTGCCTAAGAACCAAATCCAGGCGACCCAATGTTTCATACGACTTTTCTTAATCCTTCCCATGGATTACATCCAGAGAATTTGCTCACCTCCATGTTTTGTAAACTAATTCAGAGCTTAAAATGCTTATACGAACGCGCCGATCATAACCATTCTAGTGATCGAACTGTAAACACTTTATAGTCTTTTGAAGGATCTTGGTTTAAAGGTGCCACAAAGAAGCTTGTGCTTTGAAATAATTGTTAGGAAGGTTGCTGACTCCTTACGCTGTTTGTGATGTAATTTGCACGGAAATTCGACAAATGTGTTGTTGTATACGCAAATTCATGCATCCTGGCTGAGGTGTCGTTGCTGAAAGTGTTACTGCTTTGGTTAGCTGAACCGTAAACAGAAGCAAAAAATGATAACGCACCAGAATACTGAGCCATTGTTCCAGATACGAAACTTACGAGTTCCCTGTATCCCTTTTCTGTATCTCTGTCAACTATGATTAGACGAAACCATAAAAAGAACACGTTAGGAAATACTTTCCACTAGAACGCTATTAGACACTGCGTGCGCTATGATCCGAATCATTATTCCTGAACAGAGTCTACGCTGGAACATTCTTGTTAAATTTTTGGGCGAGACTCGTCATTTTTACCAGCGACAGTAAATGCGAAAGTCTTGTTCTACTTTTTCACAGGAACCTGACGTACGGTGACGTCAAACGTTACTGTTTTGTCTACAACCAACACGTCTTTAGCAATACAGTCAATCAAATGAAAACAGTATTTACACTTTCCGAACCGTGAGAGAAATCTGTAGCAAGTTGTCCGAAACCACAGATCAGAAAAAAAAAGCCTGACCCTTTTGACCTGATATCTAATGCAATATGATAATTGAGATACATTCGAAATCAAATTTTCTATTCAATTAAATAATATATATTTGAGTAATGGTCTCAGCTGTCCATATGTACATATGTATGGTTGGGATTTTATGCAACTTCTGAAAAGTTTCACCGAAATTCATTAAAAATATTCTTTCACATGGAATCGACAACTACAACTACACTGAGGCGTCGTACAGAACCTAAGTATTGCATATTTCCTTGGACTTTGTAAAGAAAAACAACAGCCGACTCGTATTTGGCATATGTTGATAATATTTCGACACCATTTCCTGTATTTTGTGTTATCAACATTCGACTACATTTAAGTCATTTAACAGATGATCCATTGTTATACATAACACTTAAAATAATATTTTCCAAATTGACCACTGATCTTCGTATTCAAGTGGCCGAATATTGACCTATGTGTATTAACCCGCTAGGACTCGGGTGTGAGCATTTTGCTCACAGTACGTTTAAAACAATCGCCATTTAACCAATTTAAATAGTCAAATATGTGTGTTTTTTATAAACGCAACTAGAAATACTTATTTAAACATATTAAGTACATTACAAAATGTTCTTAGACTGCCATAAAAATACTATACACGCGATAGATCGTGTAACTTTTAAAGGAGCGAGTTCTCGCGGGTTAAATGAACCACTCCAATTCCATAATCATCATTATTCGACAAATCTTACCAGAATAGGTACTCTCCGCACACACCGTCGGAGTATGGAGTATGGATGCAGATGTATAAAAGTAACTCTTAATCCTCTTAGCAGGTTGTATCGCAACCACCGTAATTGGTAAAGAATATACTAATTACAATGCACATATTAATAGTTGTCTTCAACGTTCCCGGTAGACTTTTTGATATAAACATCAGAGTGTTTCTTTGTAACCACAGAATACGGGAATCGTACTGAGTTTCCACCTGAAATTCATCAGTACCATACTTTTGATATTACCATGGAATTTTTTCCAATAAAGTACCCCCTCTGGAAGTATCCACCCTTCAAATTAATACTTAAGTAGCTTGTCATCTAAAAAACCACACTACACACTGGTTTATTCTGTATGACAAATATTATGATTAAAATTGCAGTGTGGTATATTGAAATCTTAATAATTCGGACGTGTATTACCAAATGCATCCGTCGAATGTAAGAATGTGATGTTACCTCTTAAAGTTATTTAAAGTGAAGACGTTGTCTAACTGGAAGTTTAATGTAACACCCCAGTATTGTAGGTGTTTGACGTATTACTCTCACTCTTAACTTATAAAGGAAATCATCATCTGTTGTAGCGTGTTAGCTAATGAGTATAAGCTGATTTAGCAAACCTGCGTCTAATTGGAGAACTGCTTATAACCTTAATACATGGCCACAGATATTGACTGATTGACAGCAAACTTGGGCGAAGTACATAATAGGTTTTCGTTACTCACGAAGAATCATAACTTGAGCATTTAGTTCGTATTTTGCAGATGAAGAATATTTTTCACAAAATAAGCACAGAGCATACACAGCTATAACAGGCGGTATACGACACACAGAAGTACTTTGTTTTATTATGTATTATTAATCTTCGTTCATGTTTATGATTATTTACATTGCAACATCTCCAGCTATTGTCATGGGAAAGGAAGATACGAACGAAGGAAAAAATTTGCTAATTTTTAATTATTAATATACTTAAGGACCCGTACAACAAATCGCTTAATTCATCTGCCAATGGAGAAATTCGGAGGTTTAATGTCATAACTTTTAGCGTGACTCTTCATAGATAATATAAATGATTAAATGACATACTTCCTTTATAGAAAACCCAGCGTCATAACGTTATATTTGTGTTAGACTCTCATTTTACGTTACAACAATGTTAACATCATGAAAACAACAGTAAAAACAAACAAAACAATAACAAAATAAATCAAATGTCTACGCGGAACTTTGACATAGGAATGAAGTACGTTAGTATATGCTTTTTTTGTACCTAGGGCCACAGTCATGTAGCCCTAAGTCAGAAATTCACATAGTACGATAAACATCAAATCAAGTAAAATGGCGTTAAGCTCATTTAAAAGAAATAATTTGTTAGTAATGGCTGTACATCTGATATCGTACCTTTGCTCCCGTGAACACCTGAAGCGAATATCTCAAAAACCTATATTACGGAATCCGTTTAAAAAAGGATAAATCGCTTGTCACGAACCTCTATGAGACGTAGAAGACCTAGAAAGTGTGAGAAATGACACTAACTGCATTATATGACCTGAATTACCTTGAGGGTCCGAAGATCATATTTGAGCTTCTGAAAAATGTACACGCTGTATCTTTAATTCAAGTTAAAGATACTAAATGACGAGATTCAAAGAAAAGAAAAATTATTGAACAACAGTTCTAATGTTATTTTTTAAATTTCAAAATAAAAACCGTTTAAGGAATCTGTTGCGTTTAATACAAATGTTGGCTACCATTAGTTTCCTAAATTCCGTTTAAATTGCACTATGATACCTACCAAAAATTAATTTCATTACGCAGATTGAATAACTTTCTTCCTACGTATCCGTCTCATAGCTGTAGTGGTGTTGCTCTGTTCACGAGTTTCTTTTGTATTTTAGTTTTCAAAAAATGTTCAAATGTTTGTAAATCTATCGGACCAAAGTTCGTGGTCATCAGTCCGTAGCTTACAAACTACTTAAACCTAGGTAAACTAACCTAAGGACAACACACACACCCATGCCACAGGGAGGACTCGAACCTCCACGGCGAGCAACCGCGCGCTCCGCAGCAAGACGCTTTAGACCGCGGCATTTTAGTTTTATACTTGTTGTGGCACTGTTTTACCTGATAAGAAATATTCGTAAATCAAAAATAAATAATTAATATACAGCGTAGCACACAAGTTGTGGCAATAAAATTTGTGAAAGAATATAGGTTGTGCGGATAAGTAATTGCTTTAAAAAAATTGTACATTGAGAAGTTCCCAATGTAATTAAGATTGAGGTCATCCAATAAGAGCATTGTGTACACACACATTCACGCAGTCTGCCAGAGGGGTACTGATAAACGTATTCCTCCATTCTTTGTACGTTCCTCACAAACGATTTGCTACTGCACCTGCAGCTATTAATATTATTAAACTGTTAATTACTAGTTTGGGTAATATAATATTACCATCTTCAACACATAAATTTAGATATGTTGTATTATGTCTTGTAAAAAGGGCCTATAATGGTTACCTAATACATAGATCCCTCATTTGTGCGACCCGATAAAGTTATAAAAGATTGAAGAAGTTAATGAAACAATCACAGTATAGTACAATGCGTGAAAGCGGGAAAATGTTATCGGACAGTAATTATTGAGAAATTAGTATTATGTGAACAGAATTAATGGCTACAATGAATATATTCGTAATTGTGAATATGAATCAGTATGGGCAATGAAATTCATTGGTTACACCGTAAGATTTGTGGCCAACCGGGATTCGAACCCATTTCGCCTGGGGTGCATGATTCAGCTCTCTTAAATTCTGAGCTCCAAACGCGAATTTATAATCACAGTTTTTTATCACTGTGTAAGGACTCTGTTTAGTACTAACACTCTTGTTTTTCGTTGGAAGCTCTCGAATTTGTCTTCCTTGCTTCGAATTTCATTGGTTATTTTGATTGAATTTAGCATAATTTCTTGCCCTCGTCTCCTTAGCAAAGAACAATTTTGACGTTACGTTTCTCATTTTTATCTTTTCTGCTACTTGTTTTAATACCGGCTACTTATGTTTACTCAGAATCAATATGCTGACATACTAGATCTCACTCCATTCGACAGATCCTTAATTTCTTCTTAATTTCTGCTGAGGATAGCATTGTAATCATGTGGAGCATAGCTGACTACTGTGACTCGTCGAGGGGCTTCACGTTGGATGTCTTGTATTTTTGTTTTAGCTTGTGACTTGTAAGCTGTAGATTCGGCTTGACTTTCACAGTTGCAGTGCATGGATGGGTTCATTTTATTTGAAACCTCAGTATGAAGTGTAAGTTGGTAGACCTGGTACTTCTTCGTAATTAATAAAATTTATGTCTTTGTTGAATTTTTCATACTGTAAATATTGGTTCCACGTATCAATTAGAATGAAAGACTTTTTATTATGTTTGAGCATGAAATTCCGTTTCTCAGGAGCTGATATTTAATAAACCGAAAAAATTGAATCATTGAGTCCCGGTAGTTCAGACAGTTTGAAGCCCGCCACAAAAGATATTATTTGTACCTGCTTCTTTTCTATTGAATTATTCTTTAGAAAAAATTTCATTAGAATTTTCTTCTAATCAAAACTGTTAAATATTTTCTTTCACATATTAACTGATTCATTACGAATTTCATAGATATATGTTCACTTTTAGAATTTTTTGGACAATATTAGGGAACTAAATACTTGAACAATTGTTTAAGACTTGTTTAAGTATCACAGATTCTCTATTTTGAATTTAATTTTTACAACAAAATCACTTACACAGGAAACAATGAGTTCACAATGCATGATTATTTTCGTCATAGTCTCATTTATATTAAAGTTTCTGGATCCTATTTCATTGCTTAAGAACTTTAACTCTTCCAGATACGTATTTAAACGTTATTTCATTAAACTTGACAATAAGTTCAAATTACAAAATCACGAATATTAGTCAGTCAGAAGTTTCCATCCGGCCGCGGTGGCCGAGGGGACTGAGGCGCTTAAGTCAAGGTCTGCACGGCCACTACGGTCGGGGGCTCGAATCCCGCCTCGGGCATGAATATTTGTGCCGTCCTAGTTCGTAAGTAGTTCATAAGTAGTTTATAAGTTTAGGGACTGATGACCCCGTAGTTAAGTCCCATAAGATTTACAAACATTTGAACATTTGAGAAGTTTCCAATTCTTCCGTCCTAGCCTATGCCTATCAATGTCGAAATATAATGATCACGATATGAAAGTTTATATTAATAAATACTTTTTCTTGGGTTCCTTCCTATCTTGGAAATAAACCGCTTATGATACATTGAAATTAATCACGGAGAGCTATCACATAGAGAGCTAAACACTTCGAGATCTAGTAACATAAAGAGCAACTAACGTAGAGAGAGAGAGAGAGAGAGAGAGAGAGAGAGAGAGAGAGAGAGAGAGAGAGCGCAATTCAACTGCAGGTACTATTTATAATAGCAACTAGATATACGAGGTGTTTTGACCTACGTATTCCCTGGATACTGTTATTCTGAATTTCTCTGATCTAATTTGAATTTACTAAAAATTTTGAAAAATGAGAATAATCTGCCTCTATACAAATGATTAAAATAACGTAACGATGAAAAATTTTGGAATATGGTGATTCTAATTCTATGGTCACGATGTGGTGTTAGACTACAGAGTCGTTAGCCGTCTACACTGAATTTCTCATTTGAGGACCAGTATCCTGATGGAATAACACAACTAATTCTTGGGTTTAAATTCGTGGCATTTGCTAGTTGGAGTAGTACACAAAATATGAAAATGAAAAAAAAAATGGATTCTGACCGTCGATTTTCGACAATGTCTTCAAAAATATTGGAACGTATTGTTTAAATGAGAGTGTGAGTATTAATTGAAGACAAGTTGGATGAAAATCGTTGTGGTCTTGGAACCAATATGCAATGACGCGTAGAGATGGACAATGTCCGCATCTAAAATAGTCCTAACTACCTCGAAAAACATTCTCCAGTCCATAACCCTCCGTCCTCAGATCTAAACCTTCGCGACGTTTGTTCTGTGTATTTTTGTGTATTTTTTTTTCAGATGTTGCACATCAACACATTTCTGTCCTACAGTGCATAAAACGTGATCAGTTTGCAGAGGTCACCTGTACCCAGTAAGTGGACGTTCAGTTCCGATACTGGTGTGCAAAACAAATTCCAGCTTTCGTCGACTACCTCCTATGGAGGACTATAGGCCGCACCGTACCCTGTGTGGTCGATGTGGAGACAATGCTGTTAGGCATTGGGTTCACCTATGGGTCTAGGTGAATTATAGTTGCAAGTCTATTCTTCCGTACGCATCTGCGCAACTGTCATTCAGTCCGGCCACCCATGAACCATGATGCACCATAGTTTCCTTAATGGCGGAGAGCACCATTTTACCAAGCACGGTATACTTCAATCAAGAGCTGGAAGCGAAGGCCTTCCTGTACTCCTCCCACGCATGACCTGACTGCCTTGTATTACATCATTTTGGGCGTCAGGTAACATGCTCCGGTTTTGAATTACGCCAGTCTCTTAATATTTTCCGCTTCCACTGAACTGTAAAAGGAATGGACAAGGTACAAGGACACACTACTTGAGGTGGCTAGAAAATATCTTGTAACAGTAGTGTGTCAAAGCAGGAAGAAGCAAACAACTTGTTACTTGGTGCATTGACATAGTCTCAAGACAGAATGTAAAAGAAAAGAGAAGGCGTTTGAAAAATGGCATACAGGCAAAATAGAAAGTAAAATTGAAAAATGAAACAAAGCCAAACATTGTTATAGAATCCAAACGGATATCTTGAGAAGAATGTAGAAATAGGTTAAAAAATTTGGTGCAAGCCGCGGAAAAACCATTCTGCTCTGTAATAAGCAGTCTTCGAAAAAGAGGGAAGAAGGAATTGACAAATGTTTTGGACTGCATATGAAAGCTACTACTGTATCCCGTGTATATTTGGACGGATGGAGGGAATATTTTGAAAAGATGGTCAATTCAGTTGAAACGTTCAGTGATTTGTCAGATTTTTAGGTACAAGGGTATAGGTGATGGCAAAAAGATGACATTTAGGAAGTGGAGGGATGGTCAACATACAGCAGTGCAATAAAGCTGCTGGGGTAGATTAAATTAAGTCGGGACTCATCAAATACAGTCAAGTGTTAGGTCTCAAATGATTACAAAGTATTATTGAAATGGTGTTATTACGTTATGTTTTCCGTCTGAATTGATGGACGCATGGGAAAAGAAACATTGAAACAAGTTCAGAGGCATCACAATAATTGATGGACGCATGGGAAAAGAAACATTGAAACAAGTTCAGAGGCATCACAATAATTAGCACGGGGAGCAAAATATTCTCTTTCACTTTAGAAAAATCAGTCACGATCACAATTTGTTTAAAGCTTACCTGTTTAGACCATCTAAGTGGCCATCCGCAGACCACTACAATCATATTGTTCACCTCCGATTTCGCTGAGCAGGGGCTACCTGAATGATATATGTCGAAATCTATTGTTATAGTGATCTGAGAATGGACATTTAAATCGACGAAACCAGTTACATTTAAATGAATTCTGATAGGTGATTCTCGACAATGTCTTCAAAAATATTTGAACGTATTGTTGAAATGAGAGTTCGAGTATTAATTGAAGACAAGTTGGATGAAAATCGTTGTGGATTTAGCAACTTTGAGGCTGCCAGGACCAGATCTTTTGCTTACGGCAGATAATGGAGAATTGCTACGAGTGGAACAGGGAACTGTATCTTCTTTTTATAGATCTATAAAAGGATGATGGCAGTGTTTCTAGGAGAAAGCTATTGTGTTCTACAAGACTATGGAATAGGAGGCAAACTTCTGCAGACAATTAAAAGACTTTACGCAGACTGTTAGGCAGCAGTTAGTGTGACGCAAATAGAAATCATGGTTTACGGTAGTTTCTTGGGCAAGACAACGCTGTTACATCTTACCACTATTGTTCATACTCTTTACGGATTAAATGTTGAAAACAATAGACTGGCAGAGTGAGATTAAAAGAGGTGGAAAAGAAATACTCAGTCACGGATGTGCAGACGGTTTAGTTGTGTTGAAAGATTCGATTGAAAGGTTGCAGTCTAATATTTCATAGCTAGATAAGACATGTAAAGATTATGATATGAAGATTATCATCTCCAATACGAATGTAATGGCTGTGAGAAAGAGATTTAAAGAGATTAAGTGCCAAATAGGAGGAACATAGTTCAAACAGGATGTTTTTTCTCACAGGATGGCAACATATAAAAGACCTGGAATGAAGGTGTAGCAAAGCAAATGCAGCAAGTGTTCAGCTACAATCTGCTCTCTTGTGCAAGAAAGACGTCAGCGCCTAGACTAAGTTAGAAGTGCATAATTCTCTCTTTCAACCAACTTTGTTGTATAGGAGTGAAAGCTGGGTTAACTCATTAATGAGGTTAAGATAAGGATTATCTTAGGTACTTATAGATGGGCACAATGGCAGTAGGGTGTACATAATGAGGAAATCAAGGAGAAACTGGGAATGAACACTATAGATGAAGATGGTGGAGGTCACGTCACACACATGGGAGAAGCAACTGCCGGTCGCGGTGGCCGAGGGGACTGAGGCGCTCCAGTTGGGTCTACACGGCCACTACGGTCGGGGGTTAGAATCCCCCCTCGGGCATGGATATTTGTGCCGTCCTTAGTCTTAGCTAGTTCATAAGTAGTTTCTAAGCTTAGGGACTGATGACCCCGTAGTTAAGTCCTATAAGTTCTACAAATATTTGAACATTTGGAGAAGCAACTATACCTAAAAGATCCCTTGGGTCGTCAGTACAGGATAAAATGAGTCGAGGAAGACCTATGAGGATATACTTGGAGTCCGCCAAGAATGAATTTGAAGCAACAGGCTTAACATGAGACGAGGTATGGGTGTTAGCATTAAATAGAGGATCATGGAGGAATTCTGCCAAGGAGACTGTACCTCAAACTGACGCTGAAAGGAATAATAATTCTATAATGATTATGACGATGATGATGATGACTGAAACCGCTGATGACCTTCCGCAGTGACTGCCGTAACATGTCGTCAGTAATTGTTCGCATCACATTAACGCGGAAGTAGGCGGTGTTCACATTAATGTTACTAAACCGTGAACAATGTCCAACCATGTCTTAGATCGACAACCCAGCAGGGCGTCTTCACTTTTATAAATCACGTTTCAATAACTAATTTCCTGTCGCGGTGGTATGTTCGTATGCTCTAATTGCTTGTTGCGGAGCGTGTGGTTGCTCTCCATCGGACGTTCGAATCCACCCTATGGCATTGGTGTGTGTGTTGTCCTTAGTTTCGGTTAGCTTCAGTAATTTGGAAGCTTAGATACTGATGACCTCTGTCTCATAGATTTACAAAAAATTGAAAATTTACTAACTTCCACTGCTGGGCGGTGCCTTTATTTTTCCGAAAACTGCACTGATAATAATCCAACAGCTGCCACAATTCCGGTTTACTCCCTTTTGTAGACTAATAACGCAGATGCCTGAGTGTGAAATGTTGCCTAACTTTAAAAAGAGACAGCGTAAAGAACGTGTTTGTGGATTAGTCGTTAGTACTCATCTACATCTACATGGGATACTCTGCAAATCACATTTAAGTGCCTGGCAGAGGGTTCATCGAACCACAATTATACTGTTTATCTCCCATTCCATTCTCGAATAGCGCGCGGGAAGAAAGAACACCTGAATCTCTCTGTTCGAGCTCTGATTTCTCTTATTTTATTCTGATGATCATTTCTACCTATGTAAGTGGGAGTCAACAATATATTTTCGCATTCGGAGGAGAATGTTGGCGATTGGAGTTTCGCAAGTAACCCACGCCTCAGCGATAAGCGCCGTTGTTGTAATGATTCCCATCCCAAATCCTGTATCATTTCCGTAACGCTGTCTCCCCTGTATCGTGACAATACGAAACGAGCTGCCCTTCTTTGGACTCTTTCGATGTCCTCCGTCAAACCCACCTGATAAGGATCCCACACTGGGCTGCAATACTCCAAAAATGGACGGACAAGCGCAGTGTATGCAGTTTCTTTAGTAGTTCTGTTGCATCTTTTAAGGATTCTGCCAATAAAACGCAGCCTCTGGTTCGCCTTTCCCACGATATTATCTACGTGTTCTTTCCAGTTTAAGTCTGAAGTAATAGTGATTCCTAGGTATTTTGTGGAGTTTACGGCGTTCACATTTGATTGATTTATGTTGTAAACAAAGTTTAACGGATTTCTTTTCGTACTCATGTGGACGATTCCACACTTCTCATTATTTAGAGTCAATTGCCAATTTTTACACCATAGTGATATCTTATTTAGATCGTTCTGCAGTTGGTTTTGATCTTCAGATGATTTTACTAGACGGTAAATGACGGCGTCATCTGCAAACAACCTAAGAGAGCTACTTAGATTTTCCCCTAAATCGTTTATGTAAATAAGGAATAGCAGAGGACCAATAACACTACCTTGTGGAACGCCCGATATCACCTCTGTTTTAGTCGATGCCTTACCATCGATTACTACGAACTGTGTCCTCTCTGACAAGAAATCCCCTATCCAATTGCAAATTTGGGGCGATATACCATAACCACGCAATTTGATTAAAAGCCGTTTGTGAGGTACGGTGTCAAAAGCTTTCTGGAAATCAAGAAATACGGAATCGATTTGCGAACCTTTGTCGATAGCACCCATCACTTCGTGTGAATATAGAGCTAGTTGTGTTTCGCATGAACGATATTTTCTAAATCCGTGTTGACCTTGGGTCAATAGATCGTTCTGTTCGAGATAATTCATAATATTTGAATACAGGATATGTTCCAAAACCCTGCTGCAAATTGACGTCAATGAAATAGGCCTGTAGTTTAGTGGGTTACTCCTACTGCCTTTCTTGAATATAGGTGTGACCTGTGCAACTTTCCAATCTTTTGGTACAGATCCTTCTATGAGAGAGCGGTTGTATATGACTGATAAGTAAGGAGCTATCGCTTCAGCATAATCAGATAGAAATCTAATGGGTATACAATCCGGACCAGAAGACTTGTTCTTGTTAAGTGATTTTAGTTGCTGCACTACTCCGATGATATCTACTTCTATGTTACTCATTACGGCATCTGTTCGTAATTCGAAATCTGGAATATTGGTTTCGTCTTCTTTAGTGAATGAGTTTCTAAAAGCTAAGTTTAGTAACTCTGCTTTAGTAGCGCTGTCATCGGCAGGATCGCCATTACTATCACGTAGTGAAGGTATTGTTTGTGACTTTCCCCGAGTATATTTAACATATGACCAAAATCTCTTTGGGTTTTCAGTCAAATTACGAGAAAGAGTTTCGTTGTGATAAATGTTGTAGGCATCTCGCATTGAAATCCTCGCTAAATTTCGAGCTTCTGAGTACAATCGCAAATCCTGGGGATTTCGTGTTCGTTTAAATTTAGTATGCCTTTTCCTTTGCTTTTGCAACAGTGTCCTAACCCGTTTTGTGTACCAAGGGGGATCGCCTCCTTCTTTTATTAATTTATTAGGTATAAAACTTTCAATTGCTGTCGATACCACTTCTTTGAATTTGAGCCACATCTGGTCTACACCTACGTTTAGTGTTAGAAACGAGTGGAAGCTGTCTTTCAAGAAGCAATGTATTTTGTTTCTATCTGCTTTCCTGAACAAATATACTTTGCGTTTATTTTTGGTAACTTTGGGACTTTCGATATTCAATTTCGCTACTACAGCTCTGTGTTCACTAATACCTGTATCCGTTTTGATGCTCATTATGAGCTCAGGATTATTTGTTGCTAAGAGATCAAGTGTGTTTTCACATCCATTTACAATTCTAGTTGGCTCATGAACTAATTGTTCGAAGTAATTCTCAGAGAATGCGTTGAGTACAATTTCGGACGATGTTTTATGCCTACCTCCTGATTTGAAAATATAATTTCGCCAACAGATCGAGGGTAAATTAAAATCACCACCTACTATTATCGTGTGAGTCGGGTAAGTTTTTGTAATTAGACTCAGGTTTTCTTTGAACCTTTCTGCTATTGTATCGTCAGAGTCGGGAGGCCGGTAAAAGGAACCGATTATTAACTTCTTACGATTTTCGGGTACAACCTCTACCCATAATAGCTCGCACGAACTATCAACTTCAACTTCGCTACATGAAATACTATTTTTGACGGCGACAAACACGCCCCCACCTATTTTGTTTAATCTATCCTTTCTGAATACCGTTAGATCTTTTGAAAATACTTCTTCTGAACTTATTTCCGGCTTGAGCCAACTTTCGCTGCCTATAATGATGTGTGTTTCGGTGCTTTCTATTAACGCTTGCAGTTCTGGAACTTTCCCGACACAGCTACGACAATTTACAACTGTTATACCGATAGTTTCCGGATCTACATTTCTCCTGTGATCCACCTTATCCCTTTGAGATTGCCCATTTTCTATTTCCCCGAAGCTCTTTATCCTAAAAAACCGCCCAGTCCACGCCACACAGCCCCCGCTACCCGTGTAGCCGCTTCCTGCGTGTAGTGGACTCCTGACCTATTCAGCGGAACCCGGAAACCCACCACCCGATGGCGCAAGTCAAGGAATCTGCAGCCTACACGGTCGCAGAACCGTCTGAGCCTCTGATTCAGACCCTCCACTCGGCTCTGTACCAGAGGTCCACAGTCGGTCCTGTCAACTATGCTGCAGATGGTGAGCTCTGCTTTCATCTTGCAAGCAAGACTGACAGTCTTTACCACTTCAGTTAGCCGCTCGAAACCTGAGAGGATCTCTTCAGATCCGAAACGACACACATCATTGGTACCGACGTGAGCCACCACCTGCAGTTGGCTGCACCCCGTACCCTTCATGGCATCCGGGAGGACCCGTTCCACATCTGGAATGACTCCACCCGGTATGCACACGGAGTGCACGTTGGCCTTCTTCACCTCCTTGGCAGCCATCTCTCTAAGGGGCTCCATCACCCGCCTAACGTTGGAGCTCCCAACTACAAGTAAACCCACCCTCTGTGAAAGCCCGGATCTTGCAGGCTGGGTGGTGACAGGGTGAGAGACACCATCCGACTCAGGAACGTCGTCCTGAGCAGACAGCGCCTCAAACCTGTTCGCAAGACGAACCGGGGAGGCCTCACGATCGGTCCCCCGGAATGTCTTGCGCCTCCTGCCACGCACTGGAGCAACCTCCCACGCAACCACGGGTGGGATGTCTGCCTCACTGCTAGCAGTTTCAGGGCATGTCGCTGCCGCAGGCCGATCGGTGGAGACGACGGGAGTCCGTTCGGTCCCCACCGCCGGCCAACAACAACGACGCCCATCGATCGCAGCTTCCAACTGTGCAACCGAGGTTAACACAGCTTGAAGCTGGGAGCGAAGTGTCACCAGCTCAGACTGCATCCGCACACAGCAGTCACAGTCCCTATTCATGATTACAGTGCCAACAAAAACAAAAACTACAGTCGCGATGCGTTCAAAGGAAAACTAAACTGTTCGTTAGAACGCGGATGTGAATCCAATACGCACGACACCTCAGTAAAACTTTACAAATTGAGACGAGAAAGTGTAGACGAAACTCAAAATACTATATGTCGCTTCTAATCAGAAAACAAAGACAGACGACTGTCGCGACACGATTCACACGGCGGAATAATACACTAACCAGATATTTAACGCGAATATGAATCAAACAAAAACGCGAGCACACAATAAATTTAATGCACTCAAGGGAAAACGCACTGAAAAGTAAAAATATGTAGCTTCTAGAGAGAAGCCGGTTACACTTACAACTGACAAATTACTGCTACGCTACTGGAGAGGTGTGCTCTGGACGACGTCCGCTGGGCGACTGACTGGAGTAAACAAACGGTAACTGTTTCAAAACAAAGACAGACGACTGTCGCGACGCGATTCACGCGGCGGAATAATACACTAACCAGATATTTAACGCGAATATGAATCAAACAAAAACGCGAGCACACAATAAATTTAATGCACTCAAGGGAAAACGCACTGAAAAGTAAAAATATGTAGCTTCTAGAGAGAAGCCGGTTACACTTACAACTGATAAATTACTGCTACGCTACTGGAGAGGTGTGCTCTGGACGACGTCCGCTGGGCGACTGACTGGAGTAAACAAACGGTAACTGTTTCAAAACAAAGACAGACGACTGTCGCGACGCGATTCACACGGCGGAATAATACACTAACCAGATATTTAACGCGAATATGAATCAAACAAAAACGCGAGCACACAATAAATTTAATGCACTCAAGGGAAAACGCACTGAAAAGTAAAAATATGTAGCTTCTAGAGAGAAGCCGGTTACACTTACAACTGATAAATTACTGCTACGCTACTGGAGAGGTGTGCTCTGGACGACGTCCGCTGGGTGATAAGTTGTTTATGATATACAGAGTGAGTCACCTAACATTACCGCTGCATATATTTCGTAAACCACATCAAATACTGACGAACCGATTCCACAGACCAAACGTGAGGAGAGGGGATAGTATAATTGGTTATTAAAAACCATAAAAAATGAACGGAAGTATGTTTTTTAACACAAAACTACGTTTTTTTTTTTTTTAAATGGGACCCCGTTAGTTTTGTTAGCACATCTGAACATATAAACAAATAAGTAATCAGTGCTGTTTGTTGCAATGTAAAATGTTAATTACATCCGGAGAGATTGTAACCTAAAGTTGACGCTTGAAACCTCCGACGTTCAGTTGCGTGTTGGATCAAACACGGACCACGGTCGGCGAGCAGCATCTGCAGGGACATGTTTACGATGACGACCGTGTTTACGAGTATGGCTGTAGTGAACTTTTATGCTTTGGTCTAGCTGTCGCAGTGTCCGCATGTAGCGATGGCTGCTATTGTTATTCTGCATTCGTCTTTGCACGCAGACTATCTGTAGTACACTGTGTTACCAGACGTCTGTGATGGTATAGTGTTGTAAGAACTGTGACCATGGTGTTTATCGAACTCTGAAAAGACGGATATGATACTCATCTATGGCGAGTGTCGCAAAATGCAGCTGAAGCTTGCAGGATGTATGCAGAACGGTACCCGGACAGCCGCAAGGTAATGATGCCAAAGCCAAGTTTTAAAAGAAGCTCTGCAATCCTGGGTCTGAACAGGAGAGAGATTAGACTCATGGTTGGATTGCTGACAGGCCATGGGAATTTCAAAAAACACCTACATTCAATGGGAATAACAGAAGAGGGCCCTAAATGTAGGATCTGTGATGACTGTGATGAAACTGCATCACATCTAATCTTCGAATTCATTGCATTGGAGAGTAAAAAGCACAGAACATTTGGGACAACCAAACCCGAAGAAATTGTGTCTAATAAATAACTGGTAAAGGGACTCCTTGCGCTGTTCAAGGGCATTGGTTGGCTTTACTAGATATACAGGGAGCATTACCGCACAATATACTTAGTTTCGGTGCGGGCAGTGGCGGGTTGGAACAAGACTGTTTGGCTTCCCTGAAAAAATCAAATCAAATCATACCTTAAGGTTGACATCTGTTCTCTGGAGTGGGGGATAATTTATGTCACATTATTCTATTCAGAAATTTAATTGTACCATGGATGGTTCTATTGATCAAAGGTATTAAACGTGCAGTTTTGCATGGCCCTTGGCCGTGTAATCATTAATATATCAATTAGCCTTTATGATTTTTTGTTACCAAAATTAGGAATATACGGAAATAACGACTTTCACTAAAAGCGGGAGTCGGCACACAAAGGTTTCTCTGGTCTCTGATGGTCAGTCGTACATTACATAATTTAAAATGTATACATAAAAATCACTAGTCTATAATTCATGTGCACTGTCGAAACGTTTCCACATGATTCAAAGTACATGAAAAATACATAAATATACCGTCCTATCAGAAACCACAAAAAGTACCCTTATGTGTCGACAGCGGTCGTCAAAGAAAATAAAAATGATTGTTTTCAACATTCTTATCCTTTGATGAGATCTAGAAGTTCAAAGCTACTGTATTTATGCAAAAAAAAAAAAAAAAAAAAAAAAAAAAAAAAAAAAAAAAAAAAAAAAAAAAAAAAAACTGTTTCAGACTATTTACATCGCCGATCAGTATTATCTATTTGACAAATGTCTATCTGACAGAAAACCGGGGAACAAGGTGCCTAGGTGCTACTCAGCAAAATTTTTGTCATGAGAACAAACATATTCTGTATTTTTGTGCTGAAAAAGAATAACAAAAACCTTACGCCCTGTAGATGTAGGGGGCGAGTACTTTGCTGGTTTTGTGGGCTGTGGGATTCGTCTTCTGGGAGGTGGTGGCTTAGAGTTAAACAGCGGTTTCTGTACAACAAAGATACTGTCTTTATTCAACATTCAGACATGTCAGGTTGTCTTTTAACTGCGTCTTCTGGTGCCCGTAACGTACCAGGTCATAAAATAAGCCGGACGCGGTGGCCGAGCTAACTGCGGCGCGCCAGTCACGGTGTGCACGGCCACTGTGGTCGGGGGTTCGAATCCCCCTTCGGGCATGGATATTTGTGCCGTCCTTAGTATTAGCTAGTTCGTAAGTAGTTTAGGGACTGATGACCCTGTGGTCCCATAAGCTCTACAAACATTTTAACATTTTCTTAAAATAACTCGATACCAACGTCTGTGTTGGGCATGAAACACATGACGTAAAAAACAATGGTTCGATCAAAAATTTTAAATCACATATTTTGACGTTTAGTGCACTGTATTAACACAGAAAATATCGAATTTTAACTATTTAAAAGTTGAATTCATAATGTGGAAATGAAAGGTTTAATTTCGAATGCAAAGTATACCGCGCTCCTGAGTGTGGTTCCTAGTAATTTTTGTTGAGCTGATGACTGCGAACTAATTTTGTTACCGCCCACCTACATACGGAGACATGATTATCATAATAAAATATGACAAATCAGATCGAAAATAGAGATTTTGGTGTTCTTTTTTTTCCCGTGACCTATTAGAGAATGAAACAGTGTGCCGCAACCGGGACTCGAGCCTGGGACCCTTGCCTTTTGCGGGCGGGAGCTCTACCGACTGTGCTGTCCCGGCACGCTTCACGATCCGACCTCACAACTTCTAGCAAGGCGTATCTCGCCTCCTACTTTCCACCGAGCGAGGTGGCGCAGTGGTAACGCACTGGACTCGCATTCGGGAGGATTGTGGTTCAAATCCACCTCCGGCCATCCAGATTTAGGTTTTCCGTGATTTCCCTACATCACTCCAGGCAAATGCTGGGATGGTTCCTTTCAAAGGGCAGGACCGATTTCCTTCCCCATCCTTACCCAAAACTCCGAGCGTAAGCTCCGTCTCTAATGACCACGCTGTCGACGGGACGTTAAACTCTAAGCTTCCTTCCTTCCTTCCGTAATATTCCGAGCGAGGGCGGTAGCAGTCGTCGCCTGGCAGCGGCGTCTGCGCTGACTCAGGCGACGGGTGGAACGCGCCACTACAGCGAGCGGCAGCTCCGGTGTCAGAGAGCCGTAGCTTGTCTCCCGCGGCCCAGGTGTGTGCGACGACGGCGTGGCGTCAGGCGTCAATGAGCCTACATATCTTATCCAAGAGGCGTCGTGCTGCCTTGTGAGGTCCGGGGCGCCTCGCGTCTTACGGCGGCAGCGTGGACAGTCAGCACTGTCTAGATACAAGGCCTCACAACAAGCTCGTGTCACGTCACACCGATAGGCAGCCGTTGCAAGGTGAGTGGCTGACCGCTGGGGCACAGCCCACTGCCTCGTAGCGCCATCCAGTGAGCTTGCGGAGGCTGCCTATCGGTGTGACGTGACACGTGGGGCAGTCGACCAGCAGTGACGTAGGAGTCTGGGACTCGGGGCTCGGTGTCTGCCGTTGTTGAGATGTCGCGGCGAGGAGGCACAGACAGTGCGCGCTACCGCTGTCCACCGCAGTCCTTTCGATGATGATTAGAACGTGTGGCACAGCCTGGGCGACCGATGACCGCCCAGCTGTGACTGACAGATTACAAGCTGGCTGGTGCTCTTTAAATACGTCACTCCCGTTCTGAATTCGGCACTGGAAACTTCCAGATCGGGTCAGTGCATCAGGGTTGACATCCGCGTGCCGTTTCGTCATGTTTCTGAACCATCTGGCTCGGGTCGATGCCTTCTCGGTTAGTGACCTCACAGTTTTGTCACGTGGCCGGAGCTTCTGTTTTGTAGGCCGCTGACAGTGCTAGGCGACTGACGGTCTTCTTTCAGCCGCTGTGGTTGTGGCAATGTGCCGGATACTGGAACAGCTACGTACCCGTTCCTTTACGCTAAATTTTTTACACTCTATTTTACACTTTGCGTTGCTAATTACTCCAAAATCCTCGTATCTCTACAGCCCGAAAACAGAGGAAGCAGTTCAGTAGATCACAGAGAGAGACAGTGGCAGTGAAATACGTAAATGGATGGAGGTAGTGGGTTTGGGAGAAAAAGGGAAAGTAGGCAGTAGAAGAAAAACGAGAGATGTGTGTAGACTATACATAAACACTGGGCGTATTGTCCCCACTAACGGGTGATCTTGAGCAAGAAAATATTTTTCGGTATCTTGTGCAAAAATTTGTCAGTTGAAGAGTTAAACGACCGAATATATTATCTACAAAGACATGTTCGACATATGACAATGGAGGATGATGAGGCAAATAGTGTCTCCACCTACACTACGGTTGGGGGTTCGAATCCCCCCTCGGGCATGGATATCTGTGGCGTCCTTAATATTAGCTAGTTCATAAGTAGTTCGTAAGTTTAGGGACTGACGGCCCCGTAGTTAAGTCCCATAAGCTCTACAAACATTTGAACTTTTTTTTTTCTTTTTGAGAGAAAAAGAATGAACTAAACCAATGAGAGAAAGACACTGAAAGTGGTAGAGAAGAAGTAGGTGTTACGGAAATTCGAGAGAAAGGAATGGAGATAAGGAAAGTGGGAGACACAAAATGGAGAAAATACCTGTGGGAGGAAGAGGAGACAGTGGAGGAATCATAATTTGAGTGTAAAGGCAATAGGGAGATACAGGGTGTGAAAACTGCGCTACGAGGAATCATATTTTGACTGTAACAGCAATAGGGAGATACAGGGTGTGAAAACTACGCTACGAAAAGTATGTTAATATATTCACGTGCCAACAGTTTTAGCTGACGCACTTTTCTGTCAGAACCTTATATACAGGAAAATATTTACCTTTTCTATCCTCCGATTAGCGTGTTTTTCAACAGGAGAAGTAATCGTTTCGCTCAACTTTACTGAAAAAGCATTTGCAAATTTATTGGACGAGTTTGCTAACACTATACATTGTCCTATTTGTGTGATAGTCCATTGGTCTGTGAGAGACGATCGGTAGATTCGGAGTAGTATTGGTGCATAGCTATAGTATTTTCATCCATCTTCCATTTCTGAGGAATGCAGTAAGGGAATGACAAGCAGTGCAATCTATGTTGGCAGGCGGACTATATCTGTAGATATTGAAACAGTGTAAAAAGTATCTTACCTGTTGGTGACTCTTTTCCCTTGTTGGTGATGTGTATAACTGTGCTGTTGCAGTGCCGCCCAACATCGATGATTCGCTGAGTAGCTCTGACGTCATCGTCCGCGAAGGCGCTGACGTCACACTGACGTGCCACGCCACCGGCTCACCGCAGCCAAGCGTCAAGTGGAAGCGAGACGACGGCTCCAAGATCGCCATCAACAAGTCGCTATCCGGTAAGCACCAAAACATCAACAATGTTGCCAGCTCTCCAAAATGTTTTAAAGGCATCATTTCTTTCTAGCTAAATATATTTATTGGGTCTGCTACGTAGTTACACAAAACATTTATGAATATCCGCAGTAAATCACTTTATTTCTTCCAATTAGCAGAATAGAAAATTCGAAGCTGCAAACTTTCGTTGTTGCGATGGCTATAGAAGCCGCATCGCTTAATATTCATAAGTAGAAAGTTCCAACGACTTTTCGAGTTTATACAAAGTCTAAATGTTCAAATGTTTGTATAGTTTATGGGACTTAACTACGGGCTCATCAGTCCCTAAACTTACAAACTACTTATGAACTACTTACGAACTAGGACGGCACAAATATCCATGCCCGAGGGGGGATTCGAAGCCCCGACCGTAGTGGCCGTGCAGATCGTGACTGGAGCGCCTCAGTCTCCTCGGCCACCGCGGCCGGCAATACAAAGTCTATTAGCTACATTACACTGGTAAAAAAGAATATCCAATGTGACATTAGAAATTTATCATGGTTATCGATTACAACAGTAAATTATGCTGATTGTCTGTAGTTGCTAAGAGGTATATTTCTTTTCTAATTTTAGAATCTGTTGTAATTACACTTAGCACACAAAAGAATATCGTATTGCTCATAAAATCTGTTACTAGAATCAGAAACATAAGAAAATGTCTACGGAAAGGATTTATGTTAGGAGTACCACATGCAACTAATCGGAAGTAAATTAAATCATCAATATAGAGTGTAGCTTACGAAACGCATATCCAACAAAATCTTACATTTTCCTCTTAGGAGTCGGTATAGTTGGGGAACAGTATTAACAGAAGTAACAAAGATGTACGAAAAAAGATCGACTGTTTTCATTACAGGTCCATGTAGTAAGCGTGAAAGCGCCACGGATAAGATCAATCAACTGCATTGGTCGAAGGACATTACGAAGTTCTTTGCTGTGAAAGATCCCAGAGAGTACACTGCTAAAATAAATGGAGAAAGGAAAATCTGGGTTTAACCTTAGTCAACATCAATCAATAGAGACGGGGTTGCTAAAAGAGTTAATTTACAGCTCTCTCCTAAAATTTTGAGGTATTATATTGGAACTCAGTTGGCGACTTGGCAATAATTGTTCTCATAGCAGACAATTCGTGATTGGAAAAACGAAAGATGGAAGTGACTAAAATCATTATATACCCGCTCTTCACACCATATGATGGATTGCAGAATACATAGGTAGATGAAGGCGTAGATCATACATGGTAGCTCGGTTTAAAAGTAAGAAAAGATTACTTGATGCAAATGACTATAGAAAGCAACTCCGTCATTTTTAATATAGTATTTCCAGTTTGTTGTTAGACATAATAGCGTCTATTGAACATACACGCATACCGTTTCAGGGCTCTATCAATTGGAATTAACACTTAGGAACAGTTATGGAGAAGATTGATGTTCAATTTGAGTATATTAAGACAATTTCATGAAATTCTTATTCACCTGTAAATGAAACCGCTTATAGATCGATAGTGTGACCTATTCTAGAGTGTTACGCAAGTTTTTAGGATCCGGAGATGCTTCGACATCTCAGATAGGTTTCCCTGGAGGGAAGACCTCCTTTCCGAGGTACACTCCTGATATATTTTGCAGGGCTGGCGTATGAAACAAACGAAGTTCACTGGCGCCAACTTTTATTTCGCGAAAGAATCACAATGATAAGATAAATGAGCATTTGAATGGAGGCATATAGTCATTTTTCTCCACGCTATGTTTGGGATTGCAACAGGAAAGGAAAAGGCTGTAGGCGGTTTAAAGTACCCACCACAACGCACCATATTTATGTTGATGTAGTCGCATGTGCAATATGAAATGATGTCGCAAAGCTGTAGTCTGTAAACATCCCAGACAGCGTAATTCACGTAATTGCAACTGCACGACACCCTTAAATCCACTCCAGGTCGGTTTAGAGGAATACTTACAAGCACTCTCAAATAACGACGACAATTTTTTGTTGGTGTTACTAAAACAGAGAGGCTTACTACTTCCTGGAAATGCTAGCTATCGTAACTAAAGGTTAAAAGTCACTTCTTTTATTATTTCAGATGAGGCCACAAGTGATTACCAAACTTTGAACTAAACCAGTATTTTTCCTTCTCAGCATTATCTCGTTAAGTATCTGGTAAGAATTTTAATTATTGTCTTTGGCAATGTTGGAGGTTGGAACCACCCTTTCCTCCTTGGGCAAAACTTATATACGCTAACTGTGAACGTTCAGATTGAATCTTTTAGAAATCTGGTTACTAAGGAGAGAGGTGGTATTCACATGGTATGACGTGAAGAACCGCCTAAAAACCACATCGAATCTGGCCCTCACTCGTCCGTGCTCGATAATCCGCTAGGTGCAACCGATCCTTGGGGGCACTTCTCCCGGAACCCCAGAGGCATTGTATTAATACTTGTGGCTATCTGCTAGGAAGTAGTAAAAACACTTCACATTAGGAAAACATATTTGTTTTCGAATTTCATTCAGTAATGCGTGTAGTGTATTGTACAAGTCCTAGGCTGTTTTACACAGTTCGTATTTTCTACTGTGAACATTCCGACGATGATTTCATTTTACGCAGATAAACCTTTAGATAAAAATAGTAAGTACTACTTTTGGTGGGTTTCAAACTAGAACCTTTTAGGAAACTTCTTACAAGGATATGTACCTTTATATGAAAAATTCAAGCCGGCCGCGGTGGCCGAGGGGACTGAGGCGCTTCAGTCACGGTCTGCACGGCCACTACGGTCGGGGGTTCGAGTCCCCCTCGGGCATGGATATTTGTGCCGTCTTTAGTGTTAGCTATTTCAAAAGTAGTTTGTAAGCTTAGGGACTGATGACACCGTAGTTAATTCCCATAAGTTCTACAAACATTTGAACATTTGAAAAAATTTAAAACACCTATTTTCCTGTTCAGTGCACTGTATTAATACATAAAACACTTTTTTTTAATACAAAGTTATCAACCACCGACATAGGGAAACATGATCTTCGTAATAAGAAAAATCTGATCGAAAACAGTAAGATTTAAGTGTTCCTTTTTCCGCGAGTTATTAGAGAATGGAACTGTAGATAAACATTGTAAAAGCGGTTGGATTGAACCTCTTCCATGCACTTCAATGTGACTTGCAGAGTACTTATGTAGACATGCCATTTCGCACTCAACGTACACACTACGTCTTCTCTAAATCCAATTGAATATGACAGTTATTAGAGGTCAGTGGAAAGCAACATGTTATAAGATCCTGTAACACCACCTATAGCGAAGTAAACAGGGTTGATTCTGTTTAGAATGGCCGCGGCGGAGCGGCCAAACGCATTGAGACGCTATGCTAAGATGCGCGCGGCCGTTCCCCGTCGGTAGTTTTAATCCCCTCTCGGGCATTGATGTTTGTGCCGTCTTTAGTATAAGGTAGTTCAGTAGTAGTTTGTAAGTTTAGAGACTGATGACCCCGCAGTTAAGTCCCTTACGCTTGACAAACATTTGAACGTTCTGTGTAGAACTACTGAGAGTTTTAATCCAATGTTTGCAGATTATAAATGGGGTAAAAAGTTTCCCAATTATATTTCTATGGAAGGGATTTCAAATTAGGTAACCTAACCCAACCATGGGCAGTAAAGTGGTGTTTGGTACGTGTAAAATTGTTGGCAGAGCAGTATCTTCATTCTAAAGAGTAGTACAACAGATGTATCAGTTGGTGGGTACATGGACGTGCTGAATATTGTCAATTTTCAGTTACATTCATTACTTGAAAACTCTGGGCTCTCATTCCATTCTTAAGTTAGTCCATCTCTCTTTCCGTTGTCTATCTCCAGCTTCCATTTCGTTCTGTCTCCGACCATCCACTCCTCTCCCCGGTATCTCTACCTGTGTTTAACCCCTCACTTCCCTTCTGTTCATCTCCTCCTACCCTTTTCTCTGTCAATCTCCACCCCCTTTCCCTGCGATTCACCTCATCGTCTATTTGTCGAACTCCTCCACCACCTTTTGAGTCCATTGCCTTCTCCATCTGCAAAAAATTCTATTATATCCAGTTAACTTTGACAGTATTAAGTGAAACTGTGTATCAATTTATTGCTAGTTCCCACCGCCATCTACCAATTATATCTTAGGCGGACGATTGTGTTCCTCGTGCTTGGAGGGTTAGGTGTACGAAATTTCATCACGCTCAGGGTAAAACCGTAGATTTTGTCGGAGTTCGTCGGTGGACGCGCGTTTCCGTGGAACAGAATCACGCCATCCGTGAACATTCCAGGCCATATGCGCTTGATGGACTTCCGTAGGCTGCAGAACGTACCACAGTGCACGTCACAGTTCATAGTTTTTCCGTGCTGGAGGAATTATATGACTATCGGGTCTCGGGATTCGAAAATGACGGTGAGCACATAGCCTTGAAATTTTTAGGTAGAATTGACGAGTATGCTTCGCGTCCCTAGATGTCACACTACGTCACACAAAGCGGAATATTCGAATTTCAACCAGTTTGGTAGTTAAAGACGTTCCATACCTTTTCATTCTGTTCACTTTCATTTAGAGCGGAGAAGTAGTGTCTAAGTTTATTACTAGGTACTCTCTGCAATGCATCGCATGAATTCTTAGGTAGACAGTCATGTTCATCTTGCTTTGAATGTCAAGTGTACAAAATTTTATCAATTTCGCAATAAAACTACAGATTTTTCAAAGTCAGAAGGTATAGTACTCTCTGTCATGTACCATCAAAAATTTTACGTTAACAGTGACTTTCCCTTTGTTACGAAGATCAAGAGATCAAAGTTTCATAGCAATAGGATGATCGGTAAGGCAGTGCATAAAATAGGAACAAACGTATGAACGAACATTCATTTTTATATAATAGACTAGCTGCAAACATGGCGTCTTATGGGTATATATTTATTCCTTTCTTAAGTTGGTCCACCTCTCCTTCCCCTTTTTCTCTCTGTCCGCCTTTTCTTTCCTTCTCTCTCTACCCATCTCCTCCTCCTCCTCTCCCTCCCTCCCTCCCCCCCTCTCTCTCTCTGTTCATCTCCCCTTTACCTCCCTCTCTCTGTTCGTATCCTGCTATACCCCTCTCGGCCCATCTGCACCTTCCCCTTTCTCTGCCCGTCTCCTCCTCTTCTCTGTCCAACGCCACCTCCACCTCCTCATCCATTGCCTCCTCCATCTGTTAAAAATTATATAACTCTGTTTCACAGTGATAAGTGAAGTGGTTTCTAAGTACTTATTGCACGGTACTCTCCGACATGCACTGTGTGAAATCTTACGTAGGTGTTTACGTTTCACTATTTTGAAGGTTAAGTGTACAAAATTTCGTCAAGTTCTGAATAAATCTGTAGATATTGTCGACGTTCATAGGTAAAGTACCCTCTGCTGCGCACCAAAAATATTTTACGTAGGTAGTGTCTTTCCTCTTGTTTTGAAGATAGAGTGTGCGAAGTTTAATCCCTATCAGGTTACCGGTAGGTACGGTGGCGCATATAATAAGAACAGACATGATGCCGCAGTTTCCCAAGTGTCTCAGTGTTCGTGACGTCATATTTTATAAAATGTAATTAACAGAATGAATTAATTTTGTTGTTACACTAACTGGTATAAAAGGGTACCATATTCAAAAAATATGTTTCGAATGCATTAAGTGAAAAAGAAGTAATATATTTAAACGTCATTCACAAAGTAGCAATTTTTCACGCATTTCATTGTTCATGACGTCATATCTCCTGAATTAATGTCGTACAATGACATAGTCACGCGTAGAAGCTCAACTTAAGTGCAATCAACCTGCTGACCAAGCTTTATCGTAATTGTGTGTATGGTATGACCGTGCATAAAATACGAAAAAAAAACCCAAACATTAGGTATTATAAGTAAGATTAGTGCTTTTACTTAGTCTGTAAGAGTTCCAAAATAGATGTCTTTTGTAGTGTGTTGCACGGAAAGTGATTTGCAGTTGTGAAACAAACCGCTGGGGTGCGTGTTGCAGTATTGGAGTGGGAGGGGGAGGTGCTGGAGCTGACCCGCATCTCGCGCCTGGACATGGGCGCCTACCTCTGCATCGCCTCCAACGGCGTGCCGCCCACCGTCAGCAAGAGGATCAAGGTCAGCGTGGACTGTGAGTACCCCACCATCCCTCTACCGCAGTCTCTGATGGTCGGCAGCACGCACAGGCTATTCCATTTCAAATCGGACCAAACATGATGAAATTAAACTTATACTTTTATTGTTAATCTAAGTAATACAAAAATGCTGCTTTACTTATTAGATGTTAAATAATAGGCCTATTTCGGCACTGTGGCCATCATCAGGCTATCTGCGGGCAAATATTTATGGTTAAAATGAGTAAAATATAGATACTTACAATTTTGATACTTTTTCGAGACATATTATTCTAGACTTATGTCCATATGGCATCTTGGAGGTATAATTTATTACAATAACTGCATATAATTGCACTATAAGTGCTCTTTAGATGGTATTAATTCATTACTGCCATTCTGTCAGTTTGACATATCCTCCAGCGATGCTCTATGGTTACAGTTTGTTTATTGCTGCATATACTGTGATCTTTGGTAGGGTGGTGTGATCTTTATTATGATATAGTATTCCGATGTACATCTTTGTTTTAACTCAATTCGAAAATTTTAATAAAGTTGTGTAGATAATTTTGTTAGGGCTGTCCTTCAAATGTGTATAAATTTCGAAGATTTCCAGGATATTCATATAATAACCTTGAGTTAAAACAAAGGTATACATCGGAATACCATAACATAATAAAGATCATACCACCTTATCAAAGATCCCACTATATGCTGTAATAAACAAACTGTAACGTCAAACTGACAGAATAGCAGTAATGAATTAATACCTGATAAGCATACAATTATATATATATATATATATATCTATATATATATATATATATATATATATATATATATATATATATATATGGTATAATTATATGCAGTTCTTATAATAAATTATACCTCCAAGATGCCATATGGAAGTTATGGCTGGAATAATACGTCACGAAAAATATATCGAAATTGTAAGTATCTATATTTTACTCATTTTAACTTTAAATTTTCGTCCGCAGATAGCCTGATGATGGCCACAGCACCGAAATAGGCCTATTGCTATATTAATAAATAGTATTTTACATCTAATAAGTCTATATTTTACTCATTTTAACTTTAAATATTCGTCCGCAGGTAACCTGATGATGGCCAAAGCGCCGAAATAGGCCGATTGCTATATTAATAAACAGTATTTTACATCTAATAAGTAAAGCAGCACTTTGGTATTACTTAGATTAACAATATATCCTTAAAAGACATACACAATGCTGCAGTCTCAAATGAAATGAAATTATATTTTTTAAATAACTAAGAACTTCTACATGTGCCAATTAAGGTAAAGGAAGCAGCTATCATGAACTTATACTTTAATGACAGACAGCAAGACGTAATTCTCCACAGTGTTGAAATGGTCATGAAGTGCAGTAACAATGGAGCACAGTTAAGTGTGGAATGCCCCAGGGGTCTGTTTTTAGACCGATTCTTTTTCTTATTAGTGTAATTCAATGATGTTCAAATGTTTGTAAAGCTTATGGGACTAAACTGTGGAGTCATCAGTCCCTAAACTTACAAACTACTTATGAACGACCTTACACAAAAGACAGCACAAACATCCATGCCCAAGGGGAAATTCACCCCCGACTGGGAACGGCCTCGCGCGTCGTAGCGTAGCGCCTAAATGAGCTTGGCCACTCCGCTGGAGGTTTATTTATGTAAATGATATACCTTCGAGTATAAAAGTGATTGAAAAATATTTTTGTTTGCTGAAGATACCAGCTTGTTAGTGAAGGATGTTGTTTGTAATTTTGGCACAGTATCAAATAATGCAGTTCAAGAGATAAGTTCATGGATTATAGAAAATAAATTGATTTTACATCACAGTTTTTACAATTTCTAACACATGATTTAACAAAACCTGACATTTTGATTACACATAATGTGCATATAATAAGTGAGTCTGAACAGTTCAAATTTTAGGTGTTCAGATATATAGTAAGTAGTAATCGCACGTTCAGGATCTTGTTCAAAAACTAAATTCTGCTTTGATTTACCATTAGAACATTATTTGAAATAAATGATTCTTCAGCACGAAAAGTAGTTTACTCGGCTTGCTGACATTCACTTTTAACGTAAGAAGTTATTTTTTGGGGTAACTCAACTGATACAAAAAGCATATATTTTGGATCATAAACGGGCGGTTCGAGCAATACGTGGTGTAAGTTTGCGAACTTCGTTCGGCCTTTTTTCAGTAGTCTGGGAATTCTGAAATTGGTGTCATAATACGTATGTTTTTTAATGATATTTGTTTTTAACTATATTAGTTTATTCCCACAAGTTAACAGCTTTCACTTGATGAATACCAGACAGAAATCGGAATCTACATTTGGATCATACCTCCTTGATTCTTGTGCAGAAAGTTGTGCAGTATTCTGCAGCATCCATTTGCAATAAGCTGCAACAAGAACTCAAGAATCATCGTAATAACCCACACATTTTGAAATCTAAATTGCAGAGTTACCTTGTGGCTCACTCTTTTTATTCTTGTTCCGTGACCTTTGAGTCTTACTCCTCAATTAGGTCATGCCGAACAGAACACAATATTATTATTATTTTTATTATTATTATTACCTTAAATCTGTTGTTCATTTTTAAGCTGAATATCTAAAGCTGATGTAGATATATACCAATAACATGACACCAATTAATTTATTGTTGTAAAACTTCTTTTTTTCGTTTAATAACATAAATGCGTTTTTCATAAGGATTACAGTTAGATAGGCTTGAACGTCTTTTTATTACACGTTGATTTCCGTTCTAAGTATCATGGAGTGCCACATCTTATACGTAGAAAGAAATAATTAAATAATTAATACGTAAGTTTGCGATGCACCTACAAATTACACTGCACCGGGCTGCCGTCTGTCACTAAAAAGAGGACGACCCCCGCACTGGGCACAGTCAACATGGAGCTTAAGGACTGACTTGTTGCATATATCTCCATGGAAGATACCACAAAGCTGTTTACTGATACTGTTTGTAAATCAAATGCTAAATAATATGGCATACATTTTATTGCATTTAAAAATCTATTTTATTGTCGAAAGAGGGAAAAATGAGGAAAAATAATTGATAATTAAATTCTAAAAATACCACATCAATCTATACAATTGTGCCTTCATTATCTAATTTATTTGAAAATTTTACTTCCTATAGTTTCTGAGCTATGAGTCTCATAAGTGTGTTACTTCGTGAAATTACGTTACTAAATACAACAAGAAGCGTTTGCATATGACAGGTGCGTGTGTGTCAAAAATATGAACATAACATCTACTTTATATCACAGAAAAATGATACCCTACAAAAAAAAGTTTCCTATTGTCCGATTTGAAATAGAATCACCGTAAACGAGCCAGGCGTGTAGCACGTGAAAAGTGTCATCGAGTCTCGGTCGCTGTCGGCTTTGTTCCGGACGTCGCGGACTCTGAAATATTACGCCAAAGATCACAATTGACAGGCCACGGACAGTGGTAAATTTCATGTTTGTGCTGTTGTTCTGAATTCTTATCTAGCCCCGTTTATATTATATATGTTTTTACCATGGGTGAGAAGTGTGTGATACGCCGTAGGATCGTTAGTTCCGGAACGTGGTGTGAAACTTGTAGTGGGCTCTTTCATTGGGACGAATGTCGTGGCGTTGTAGAAGGAGAGATAGATGAGGCTCACCAATGGTTTTCTAGGATCTGCACTAGGGATAGGAAAATAATGACGCAGGAGGGGAAAACTACAGTTCTTCAGGCTGAATTAGATAAGGCAAGGGAAAACTTGAGTAAATTAAAGAGGGAGGAGGGTGAACAGCAGTGGGAAGTGGCAACAGGTAACAGAGGGAACAGGCGTATGGCAGTTTGCGACAGCTTTGTCATTTATTAGAAAACTAGATTTGACCTGTTCCCTCAGAATCGGATGAGCCTCATGTAGCTGAAGCTGTAGAAAGGGCACAACAAACTTACAAGAAGGATTTGAAAAAGGTATGGAAATTTGTGAAAAGAAAAAAAGTTTTGTTCTTAGGTAGCTCTCATGATGGAGGTGTTCGCCAATTACTGCAGGAAGAGCTAGGTCCAGAGTACCAGGTCACAAACTTCTTCAAACCAAATGCGTGTCGGGACAGGTAATAGAGTATGCAGGTTCTTTATGCAAAGATTTCACAAAGGAGGATACCGTGGTTATAGTGGGTGGTCCGGGAAATACCATTGACAGAGACTCTGAAAATTCCAAAGAGTGTGACCTGGTGAAGGTAGCATCAGCAACGAAGCATACTAGTGTGGGATTTGTGTCTTTTTTGAGTCGCCATGATCGGCCTCATTTGAACTCTTCCGTAAGGAGAGTGAACTTGGAGCTGGAACTGCTGCTCATGTCAGATATGGAGTCCCATTTTTGTTCGACTTCTGCGAATGCTAGCTGCAGGTGGGGCTACACTAGGCATGACCTACACCTCAACAGGAAAGGGAAGGATAAACTGTCTGGGTTCATTGCAAGTAACTTACACGGGGGCACTGTCACAATTGGTAAAATACCAGTGGTTACAGGTGTCAGAGGGATGCCTTTTTACGTTAGGAAGGGGGGAAAGAAAATCAGTTTTGAGAGAGCTTGGAAAATTCCGTCAGTTTGAGAAAACAGATAAACAAGAGACAGAATTTAGCAAACACTGATACGAAAATTGAATAAATGAATGCTTTGCGGACGTTTGTTCATATTAGTTTGTTCAAAAATGTACAAATGTTTGTAGAGGTTATGGGACTTAACTACGGGGTCATCAGTCGCTAAGCTTACAAACTACTTATGAACTAGCTAATACCAAGAACGGCACAAATATCCATGCCCGAGGGGAGATTCGAATCTCCGACCCTAGTGGCCGTGCAGAACGTGACCGACGCGTCGCAGACGGATCGGCCACCGCGGCCAGCTATTGGTTTGTTCATGGGCCATAAAACACGCCAGTGTTTTTTTTTTTTTAATTTACAGACGGCTCTAACATTCCGTTACAGTGCGACCTTACGAATCTTATGATCTTTAACGTGTGAGGATCATTATTACCAGAGATTTGGAAAAGAATCAATCCTAAACCCAAATTTTACACGTCCATAGGAATGCAAAAATCCTAGTCATGTCAGGATGACAAAAATAGGGGAGCTGACAGTAACAATTTTGATATCAGTAAAATAGTTTTGACATTTTCCTTTCCTGACCAAAGGTGCATTCTGTTTTAAAGGAGAACATAAAGGATTGCTTTTTAATAGTTATGAGATAAAAAACCGACTAAATAATGAACAAAGACCTAAACAGCCTTAATGCTGCTGTTTGTTACATGGAACAGGAAAATGTTTGATTACACTTATCTTTTGTGGATCAGAAATAATGCCTGTAGATTGAATGATGATAGGATATAGGAACATAATCTCAGATATTGCAATTTTTTATTTCTTTAGGTCAGGAGACACATCAGAAGACAAAAATTTAGCTAATGTTCTCTCGAATAGTTCAAGATGTACCACCCAAGTTGCAGTGGCTATGAGGATATCATATACGTATACTGTAACTTTGTCAAAAAGATCTGGCCCTGGAACAGTGTCAAGTACCGTAATAAATACACCAGAACTGTTGTTGACACTGAAAGGAAAAACTCAAACTGATACTTTCTGCCTGCAAATATAAATACAGTATATTTTTGGGACTCAAGAGTTAGGAGCAGTTGCAAGTATGAGGCTCGCGCGTGAAGACTGGAGAGATAATCAAATGTTAAAATGCTTGTATAGCGTATAGGACTTAACTATGGGGTCATCAGTCCCTAAACTCACAAACTACTTATGAAGTAGCTAACACTAAGGACGGTACAAATATCCATGCCCGAGAGGGTATTCGAACCCCCGACCGTAGTGGCCGTGACTGGCGCGCCGCAGTCCCCTCGGCCATCGCGGCCGGCCCAAATGGAGAGATATTTTACGACAAAAAATTTCTGTACTTGCTCTTGAAGGATTTTTAGGCCTCGTTCTTACTGGTATAATAATGTGATTTACAGCTCAAGCACTAATACTAGTCTAAACGAAATTAGGAGAATAGGACTCGAATATGGAGACAGTGAAGTTTCAATTACCTTCCATCCTAACATCCTCTTAATTTCTTGGTTTCTGTTTTAGATCAAGTAATCTAGTAGGTATGTTTCTAAAATGTTTCATGATTTTTAACTTGAATGTGGTATTGGTACGTGTTTATGACTCCGGGCCTCTTGGTAAACAAACGAATTAACTTTATTAATACTATAGCTAGTTCCTCATTTTGTAAGGCAGAAAAATTAGTGGACTCTGAGAGCTATTGTAGTATTTATGGTAAATTGTCATTATTATTTGAAATTTCTTCTCCTATTTAGTAGCTAATATTTGGCCAATTTCTGTGTGTGTTAGATCGTTGTTTGTTAGCTAACCTTTGCCAGTTTGACCTTTCAGATTCTAACACTGATCGCACATCTGAAATTTCTTCTTGAATATGTTCTACTGTGGCTCCTTGGTGCTGATAAACGTTATCTGCTACACCCTTTACAACCTGACCTAGCTCAGATTCCACCCTTTCATTTATTTTGAGCGTTATTGCTTTGTAGAAATTAATTTAATTTTATCTGGACGTCTTTGATGAAATTTTCAGCTTGGTGTGTAGCCTAATATGTGATACAGATTTCTTGAAAGTGTCCTGTTCTACTGTAAAATTTGAAATATCGTTTGTCAAATCATGAGTGGAGCATGGCAAGTCTTTTACAGTTCCTTTAATGCAATCTACTTCAGTCGTTACAGAACGCAACGTTTCACTTACAGCTTGCATCATCTTTTTATAACTAAGGTGGTGACTCGTGTGTAAGTGTTTACCAGTTCTTGTTCCAAAGTGTTTGTAATTGCTTAGCTATTTCCTCTGCCGTATGTGTGTGTAGATCCTGCTGAGAATTTTCTCATTTTGTAAGTCTAACTTCCATCTTTTCCCATCATATTGTGTACGAGTTTCTGTTGTTCCTTATCTAACTTTGCAAGTCTGTGCTCTATTGTTCCTATCATGTTTTGCTGATGTTTTTGAATGTTCTTTGAAATATCATCAAATCAACTTTCGATACCCAACTTAATTGACAAGTTATCCGTTTTAGTTGCCATGATTGTCATCTGCTGATTTACATTTTTAAATGTAGCCTCAGTTAGATTGCTTATGTTACTAATAAGTTCTTCAAATCTATGAAATAAACTAATCTGAATGTATTTTAGTTACTGCGGTTTGTTCGCGATGTACTAGCTGCATAAATCTCTCTTTACCCACATTATGTGGATTTGTTTCAACAACATTATCACTTACTGCTGCAGTTTGTGCCTGTTTCAGTTGTTCAAAAAAATTACTAGTATCTTTTTGGTCCATCTTTGTTAATTTTCTGCATGGTTCTAGCCATGCTGAAGTATAAGTTAAATTGAAAACTGACCCTGTATTTAAATGCAAACAAAAGACAGAGCTGGGTGACTGAAAATTTCCTATCTCACTGTTATGGTGCTGCTCGATAAAAACAATATGGTAGAAAAATATTTGGAACGCCCTAGCAATAGAGTTTCATCACTGATCCCTGATATCACAAAGTAAATTTCAATATCTGCGACGGATATAAAATAATGCTAAACTTGACACCGCAGTAACGCAATACAATACAAGAATCAAAAGTGATTACTTAGTTTGGCAAAACAGGTCTGGCCTTACCTTGTGTTGTGTTGTTATGTAGCTGAATGTGTACATATCAAACCTCAATCTGGAAAATTTTCTATCGGATCTTGACAGTCTTTTCTCTTCAATATTGGTACCGTAGAATGTTGCCTCGCTCAGGAAGCGGAACATAAAATTCTGAAACCATTATTAATACAGAAAGTTAGTAAAGTTACAAGTAACAGTTAAAGAATAAGATTTTGTTAAGATTTATAAGCAATTTTCATGGGTTCGTACTATCAATTTTTAATATATATAATATCCGTCCGGTGCCTCCATTTGTAGAGTTGCTCGAATGATTTTATTCTAAGTATGTGTTATTTAAATGATGCCGCCAGATGGCCTAAATTCCACTATTGGCCTCAAACAGACAGCGCGGCTGCATCAGGTTGGTAACATTAGGGAGAAGAATTTTATTATCGGCGATCCGCGCGTCGCGCCGTAGCGCGAGCAATTGGTTACACAAATATTGGTTCGCGTATCGTGCATAGAGATTTAATTCCTAACTTTTGCAACTGAACTTGCATAATGAAATTTTAAAGGGAAATACACTAATAATTTTAATCCGAACTACAAAAATTGATGCGCCATTATTAGTAGAAATATATTTGTTGAGAGAAATATCACAGATAATATTCGACTAAAATTGGAAAGCTACTACTATGATGGTGGGGAACGGCGAGCGACAATATAATTGGCGAAAATTACCTACTATTTTCCCCGTATTTTAGAATTAATGTAACCATTGGCATTGAAATTAATTGAAGGTAAACTTCGCCTGCTACGATAGATATTTTAAACTCTATTAAACGATTAAAATATCCTATGTTCTCGCTACAGTTATGGATGAGAAAGATAACACGGATAGGTAATGAAATTATTAGGACTGAATATTACAATAGAAATATTTGCATTTCATTTAACGGTCACCGTCAACGTAATGGTGACCAACAGTGGCGTCTGTCATGATAAGCTACAATTACTGGAAATGTATTTAATTAAAGTGAATAATTTACATGATGAGACAATAATTGAAAATAATTTTAAATCTGAATTTTGCAATTTATTTATTAAAAACGGCTTCTCACTACATCACACTTAAAAATGGTGCGCAGATCTCAAAAGCGACTGACTTATGCCAGGACCTAACACGAACAGACAACTTCCATCGTCCCAGTTTGTTCTCCTTTCTGATACGGGAAAGATAAAGGAATGTGAAGACAATGGGCATAGATAAGTATAGAGAACTATAGCAGAAACATGAAATTTACCACTATCCGTCGTCTATCAATTGTGATCTTTGGTTTAAAATTTCCTCGGTGTGTCTAGGAACTACTCGGTATAGCGTCACATCTCACTGATGAGGGAAGCCTCCCATCCCTTCCCCATCCTCTGCGATGCACTGATATGATGACCTCGTCAAAACAAAACGGATGAAGCTTGGAAATTGGAAGGGGGTGAAACGAATTATGAGAAAGGAAGTAAAGTACGAGACGCATCCATTCCCGATATTCTTTCATTTAAAGTTCACCTGTTTACCCAAGAAATTTTGTCATGTGCAACAGAACTATGCCGTAACATATTCCGACCTGCCAGGTTCCGTCTGGTCCCAATATCGCGACATCAGGGCTCCGCTTTGGCGTCTCGTATTCCGTGTCCTTCTACCAGAAAGGTACGGCCAGTGGTAAGGTTCATTAATGTACAATACACAGCACTGATCATCGTTCATTGTCATCCTTGTCAGATCTACGAACAAAGCATCATCTGAAAGCAAATGCTGCTGTAGTCTTTTTCCTAAAGTCGGTGTAGTGTCTCTGACAAAAATTGCAGATGCTGGAGACAGAGACAGAAACTGATGCTCACTGCTGTTTGGTCCCATAGAAGTAGAAACATTTTCGAAAAAAGAAAATGGAACACGAAGCAGTTTCTATCAAGGATACACCGCTTTGCAGGTCATCACTACGAGCACAAAACCACAACCAAATGACCGTTTAAATGTGATGGACGTCTCAATGTTGACCATGAACCGCTCATTGTGTCTATATTTTATTGCTTCTATATCAGTTTGGTACACCTTCTTCCCGATTTCATTCTTTACCTGTGTTCAGGTTTTCATGTGTGGTCCACTGGGCCATTTTAGTACTAAGTTTGAGGTTGTTACGACTGGTAGTTCGTCTTGCATTCAGTAGGTCAGTGATATGGAGTCGGTGCTGTGCATCGGTGCCATTTGTTTACAATGTAAAGGAAAAAAAAATTCAAATGTTTGTAGAGTCTATGGGACTTAACTACGGGGTCATCAGTCCCTAAACTTACAAACTACTTATGAACTACTTACAACTAAGGACGGCACAAATATCCATGCCCGAGGGGGGATTCGAACCCCCGACCGTAGTGACCGTGCGGACCGTGACTGGAGCGCCTCAATCCCCTCGGCCACCGCGGACGGCACAATGTAAAGGAAGCTAATATGGCAAATCGTTGTTCCCACGATACTTGGGCTAAATAGTGATCTAGGGTCTCCGACCTTCAATTTTATTTGAATAGTATAAGGAAAACTTTACTATTATTATCTATTATGCGGTTGCAAAATCAGTCTGTACGACAAATTTGCTGTCTAACTAAATTAAATCACCTTGCACACAGAATTTAATTTCATTGTCGGAGGAAATGGAAGAGTGATTGATTGATGTTTCACGCTAATACCAACATCAAGGAGCACTTTGTACTAAATTGGCAGGCACCGCGCACATGCTGTAATTGACCTCACGAATAGCAAATTTTTTGACGTCACTCTCAATTTTACGCTCAGTATCGTGTAACGGGTCCTAGTTTCAGTAAAATTATTCAATTATCTATTTATCTGGATGAATATACTAGCGGAGCTACAATTATCTTTAAACAGTATACTTGTTGTCATTACAATTTTTTGTAGGGAATGGGAATTATGATATTATTTCTCAAAAATATACGCATATCATGTCACACAGTTATCCAAAATATGATTTCCAGCCACGGTGGAGTAGCCAAGCGGTCTAAAGCGTATCGCTGCGGAGCGCGCGGTTGCTCCCCGTGGAGGTTCGAGTCCCCCCTGGGGCATGGGTGTGTGTATTGTCCTTAGGTTAGTTTACTTAGGTTTAAGTAGTTTGTAAGCTACGGACTGATGACCACGCAGTTTGGTCCGATAGATTTACAAACATTTGAACATTTTTATGATTTCCAGATTATCGTGATTTTGCAGTGCTGCGTTCAACTACACTGACTCACAAAACAAAGAACAATAATTACTTTTTTAATTCACGTAACTCCTCCACCTAGACGACTAGTTTACCTATCTAAAAACACTGCCTTTAATAGAAGTTCCTGATACAGTTTTCCTTATGTATTGTTGACACCACAAATGCATTAATATTAACAAATGGTAAATTTAATCAGTTTCCTTTTTATAGGGACCTCTGGAGATAATAATAAAATTGTAATATCTATGTTTGTTTAAACTTAAACCTAAAGAAATTCAGCCAGCTGCAGTTGTAATTGCATACTTTTATCCATGTTATTCTGAAAAAATTGCATTGCATATTATTATTGTAATCCCTTTCCTTTTCCCAGAAATCGATTACCGGATCAAACATCGAAGATTCTGAAACTTCCTATCAGATTAAAATTGTGTGTCGGTTCCGGCATTCCAACCTGGAACCTTTTCCTTTCGCAGACAAGTGTTCCACCGACGTTTTTGTTTGCTTTGTTTTTCTGGGGTTTTTGTTCTTCGGAGAGTTCGGTCTGTTGCGAACTTTTGTTCGCTTTCGTTCATTGTTCATCGTTGAATTCTTTGCTCGGTTTTTTGACTAGAGAGAACAGACAGTTTCCTCACTGAACACGATGGGCCACCGCGGTGGCCAAGCTCTTGAGCCATTTCGGCACGCTTCGCGGCTCCTTCTCACCGCTTTACTTCCGCCAGTGCCTCGCCTCCTATTTTCCAAATTTCACAAACATTCTCCTGCGAACCTTGCAAAACTAGCACTCCTGGAAGAAAGGATATAGTGGAGCCACAGCTTAGCCACAGTCTGCGGTGTGATCCCAGATATGATTCAAACACTGCCAAGAGGCCCAGCATATACAGTTTCATACAGTAAATGGCATGACACCATTAATAAATTTAGACTTCGAACATAAATCTGTAGCTAACGTAGAATATTCAAAATTTTTAGGTGTTTGCATTGACGAGGGACTGAATTGGAAGAAACATATTGAAGATCTCCTGAAACGTATGAGTTCAGCTACTTATGCTATCAGAGTCATTGCAAAATTTGGTGATATACATCTCAGTAAATTAGCTTACTACGCCTATTTTCATTCACTGCTTTCATGTGGGATCATATTCTGGGGCAATTCAACATTGAGTAAAAAAGTATTCATTGCACAAAAGCGTGTAATCAGAATAATTGCTGGAGCCCACCCAAGAGCATTCTGCAGACATTTATTTAGGAATCTAGGGATTCTCAATGTAGCTTCACAATACATATATTCACTCATGAAATTTGTTATTAACAATCCGATCCAATTCAAAAGTAATAGCGGTGTGCATAGCTACAACACTAGGAGAAAGTATGATATTCACTATTCAAGGTTAAATCTAACTTTGGCTCAAAAAGGGGTGAATTATGCTGCCACAAAAGTCTTTGGTCACTTACCAAGTAGCATCAGAAGTCTGACAGATAGCCAACTAGTATTTAAAAAGAAATTAAAGGAATTTCTGAATAGCAACTCCTTCTACAATGTGGATGAATTTTTAGATAAAACTTAAAAAATAAATAAATAAATAAATAAACAAAAAAATATTTATTGTCAAGTATAGACAAAATTTACTAAACTGACACGTTCCATATCAGTACGAAATGTGGTATATATGATCTATGGAACAAGTATTAATCTAATCTAATCTAAACTACTAGTTGTATACCGTAAGAAAGGCCAGCGCTACTAGAATAAAGTTGTATTCCCACTTGAACCAATGTTAAGTCATAGATGCAGGCTTACCTTAGAATATTGTATTTTGAAATAAAACATAGGCTAGAATGAAGTGTAACACAAAGGGCTTAGAGAAACTACTTCAAATTTGTGATCTCAGATGTAGGTCAGCTGAAATAAACGAAATTAAAACTAAATAAATAAATAAGATGTCTTATATGATGCAAAACGGTGCAATATTTTTTAGATTTTAGAAGGAAGATTTTACAGATCTTTTCCTGTACTTAGTGGTGAAATACCTACTTCGGCCACTTGTCTCTACCCATGTTCCTCAAAAATTATATCGTATGGAATAAGTTATTTGAATTAAACACTTAAGTAAAAATACTTTGAAGATCTTCTGTACATTACAAAATATACATTCTTCGTCACGAAATGACGTATTTGACATTACAGTAAAACTGCGTACTCACGAAAACATTAGAAAAAAATTTACTAACAATGATTTGATAACCACACAGATCACATTAAGATAACGTTTGATTTTATTTAAATATGTGTTCAAATTGTTTAGCACGGACTGCAAGACAGTTTCCATCACTGTTCAAAAGAAATATGAAGTGCACTTCTTAAAAAAATGTTCAAATGTTTGTTAAGCTTAAGGGACTTAACTACGGGGTCATCAGTCCCTAAACTTACAAACTACTTATGAACTACCTACAACTAAGGACGGCACAAATATTCATGCCCGAGGGGGGATTCGAAACCCCGACCGAAGTGGCCGTGCAGACCATGACTGAAGCGCCTCAGTCCCCTCGGCCACCGCGGCCGGCTGCAGTTCTTAACAGTGGGTGTTATGGTAGATGACGCACTACCGATTCGACTGTACCTTATAGGCGTCGTACACTGCATGTTTGACAATTTGTCAAGGAAAGCTATCAAAGGTAGTTAAACGAGAGTACCTCGAAGGCCATTTTACAACAGAATTTCTTCCTGTCCAGTGTTGAGGCAAGCTGTCATTCAATATTTGCTTTGAAACAACATCCGTCGTGTTGTACCTACATACGCTGTGAAAATTCAGATATCTTCTGGAAGAACCGAAAAACATTTTTGGTATGATATTTTGAGTACGAATTTACATTTAGCACAGCTGAGATGAAGTAAGGTCTGACAGTATAATTTCCTATGATTCCGCACCATGCATTCATGTTCCGCAGGAGTTGCTGTTGGACCTGGTAGTCGGCTACCCAGCTTTGCATGTAATCAAATTTACCTTAGCTCAGTTGGTAAACGTTGTTTCATTGGTAAAAAGTTCACGTTCTAAAAGCACAGTGTCGTCTCTCAGCTGATAAAGGGCAAAATAATAAAATTTTCAACGACGTTCGAAATCACGGTCATCTAGAGCTTAGTGTAGTGCCATACGATAGGAGTGGATTTAGTATCGATGAAAGATGCAAATTAAACTCGTCTGGCTGATTACACTGTGCTTTTACTTTTATCTCGTACCACTGTGCTGAATCGATAGCGTTGTAGTTATATTTCTTCGTGTTCGCTGTCAGTTGTACTCTTCTTTTTTCTTCTCATTTTAACGTTCAAGTACCTTGTCGCCACTTTTATTAATTCGTGCATTTCCTTGGCAGGTCGGAATTGGAGGATGCGGATAGATCGTATAAAACCCGCAGTTCCGTTTTAGCAGAACATCGTTTAATTCTTATTTAAAAGTTGTACATCTATCTTCTCCTAACTGGAGTACATGTTTGCACGCAAAGAATGTTGAAGGAGAAATGAGCAGCTTGCAATGTAGAAAAGTAAACGGTATAATGTGTTGATATTCTGACACAGCGTAGAACGAGAGCTCCGCTGGGAGTTTTTTTTTTACATCGATAATGCCGATTCCGGCCACCGTAGGAAATTTGTCGCATATATATATATATATATATATATATATATATATATATATATATATATATATATATATATATATTTTTTTTTTTTTTTTTTTTTTTCCTACGACCGACATCTTTCAACTTCTACGTCAACTAACGCTATATCACAGACATCCCAGTACTCTTTTCTCGAGAGGTATCTTATACAGCTGTGTCAGGTTCACGGCTGCGTTTAAAAACGCATCATTTTTAATATCTCGGTTGGTATCAGCACTAATATTATTAACAAATAATAAAAGTAATGTTTCCCTTCCAGTTTCTAACGTTTGCTGAATACCATGTTTCGATATGTGTAACCGTTGGCGAAATATAAAGGCCGCTACTGGCTCACATTAAATACTTTTCGTAAGTTCATTGTTTGGAAAGGCAGTTACAATTAATGTTTGGGCTGGAAATTTTCGAAAAAAAACGTGAGAGAATGTTCTGAAGTCGTTTATAAGTGCGACTGCTGTCGGCTATTTTCGTGTAAACAAGGCCAAGCAAAGCTGCCTCGCTATGACCCGTTGTTCCACTGGAAAGAGATGCCCTACACTACTATGATACAAGCTTATTCCTTACGTCGCTAGATGTGCTACAGTATTTTTATTCGGATCTACGGCGTATGCTACCTTCTGGTGAATAGGAAAAACTTTTCAGCTATGCGTGAGTAATACGTTTCTGTGGACACAGCTACAGTTTTCCCAGACAGTTCTCAATCCAATTCTTTGTTGTGGCTGCTTACTTGTGGAAGCCGTAAAAGAGACGACGGTCGTTCACAGCTTATAATCATAAATAACTGCTTTGGAAACAAGAGACGCCCCAATAATCGTTAACGGTAAAACAGCTGCTGACAAACAGCGTTCATTGGCAACAGCTTCCCACCTTTAGAAAATTTCACGTATTTTTGATCAAAAGGATTAACGTCAATATCACCTAGCACAGTATCGCTGCCATTATGTTTCCGTGTTTTGTCGAAAGCAATTATGAAAATTACACAAATCTATTAGAAGAAAATCTATTTGTCATGATGAAAAAGTCGTTTCGATATTTGGAGTCGTTCACTAAAAGAAATGGGTGTTACGTCTTAAGTGACACAACCTGTATATATTATACTTTATTCAATGTAGAGGTACAATAGGCCTCAATTCTTTGGGCAATTCTACAAAATGCAACAAGTAATAAGAGAAAATGGGAAGTGCGCAATACGTTAGTAACATGTGCAGAAGTTGAAAATTAGAATCTTGTTTGAGGTGTGTTAGGATATTTCATACAGTCGTGCTGATTGCTTTGTCCCGGTGGCATACCGGAAACTTAGTGAGCAGGTGATGAGGTTTAGAGTCCCACCTGGGCACAAATTTACAGAACTCCCCCATTATTTGATTCAATGACTACTTCCAGGTAACGTCGTAAATATTATTCCCTTGTCTTTTATATTCGCACCACGATACACAAACTGTTTTACTTAATCGCCACTATTACCTGTAATAGACCTACACAGAAACGGCCTATGAGTCAGATTTCATACTCGCAGCCTGTCTTACGGATTCCAATATTACCTAACTATTTATCACTTGGAATTAGTTCAGACTTGCCGATGGAATGATAAGTGATAACTTCCATCAAACAAATATGATAAATCTGAAGCATAGAATTAACATTTGTAATGCGGCCGGGAATCGAACCCGGACCTTCATGCTTACTAGGCAGTCGTCTTACCGTTAGACCACCACACCACTAACGATTAAGGCGCCTCCGTATAGTCTAAGTACGATTTCCCTCAACGTAACAAACTTTAATTCAGCTTCTGTGTTCCAAAGATAATTACCACTACTGCCAAGGCTCTCCATGCAGCGGAATAGCACCTCGGCAATGGACATATTAGAACAATCCTGTTTAAGGTGATATAAATGTCAATTAAATACAAATAAACAATCCCTGAGACGGATTTTCGTCTCGAATATGATGAATCTGAAGCATAGAATTAAAATTTGTGATGCGGTTGGGAATATAACCCGGACTCCATGCTTACTACGCAGACGTCTTACCGTTAGACCACTGTACCACTAACGATTAAGGCGCCCCGGGATTGTTTATTTGTATTCTATCGATCAGTCTACAGTCGACTATATTGCAACTCCTACTCAAACTAGTCACTACAATAAAATCTCGAACTGAAAATGTAAATAGAAAAAACTTTTAGTTGTTTAAATCCTTATAATATGCCATAGACGTTAACTATTATTAAGTTACTTCAGCCTTATTAAAGCGATATAAAATATAACTTTTCTTTTGAACAATGTACAGGGATGTTTCTTAATAATTTCATCTTAGATTAACCCCGGAGTGTGAAACGTTTTCCAAAAATTATGTGGAAAAGGTAGGCATTATGTTACTTTTCCACGCCTTATTAAACGACATAGACTACGGTATACGACTACGTCTCTATAATACATCAAGTTGTGTATCAGTCAAGATGATATCTACAACACTGAACGGAATTCCGCTAACTGAAAAACCCTACACTGCCCTGTAGGAACAATGAACTAAGGGAATGAGTTTTCTCCCACTAAACAATGATTTCACAGTCGTAGTGCGGTGCAGTGGTCGAGCGCTGTAAGACGCCTTGCTGTGGAGAGTTATATTACTTGCCGCCGGACGTTCGAGTCCTCTGTCGGGCATGGGTGTGTGTGTTGTCCTTAGCATAAGCTAGTTTATGTTACTTTAAGTAGTTTGTAGGCCTAGGGACTGATAACCGCAGCAGTTAAGTTCCTTAGATTTACAGACATTGGAAGAGTTGTACTTTCATCCTTCATAACACGCTGTAGTGGCTTGAAATAGCCCGACGGATGTTATTATCTTCGCCGTCCGTAATGCAGATAAGCTGAGATCTATGACTTGACCGTGCCACACCTTTTGCCATCGAATCTTATGAAACGTAATAGCTTGCTACATGGTCACAGTGTTCGTATAGAGTTTCCAGTTGTAAGCAATGAAATACAGGTTTGTCCTACACTCGCAGCATGAGGTTTGGGTCACTTACCATGGAATATTCCTGGACATTTGAGAAGCTAGTTGTAAATTACGATTGTGCATAATTTAGACTCTTCCGATGATAGAGCTTAAATATTGTAGTGAACAAATGCTACAGACAAAACATATGCAGTTTTCGACTTCATATCCTACTTCGCAAAAAAAAACGGGAGTTACCATTCAAGACTACAAAGTAGCCCTCCGCTACCTAGGCACGGGTAGTCTGCGGAGAATGTGTGTTATTATTGGATGTCAGCTTCCAAGAAAGATAATTAAAATTATACCAAGTTTTGTTCCGATGTGTAGTTTTCTAAATATTTCTTCGCGTTAAACGAAAACATCCGAAGTATTGGCAGACAATCAACGTAGCCCCAGAAAAAAAAAAAAAATAAAACCAAACGCGTTGCAAGAATGGTAGCATTACTAAACTCTTGATGTAGTACACAGGATGTTATACAGGAGAAGAAAAATTACTTTTACTTCGTCAACAGTTTACGATATTTACGCGACGATCACAGCAATTGGTAGTAGGCAGGCAGGACGTAATTTATATCTATTGTTAATACTCTTAACTCTGGTGTGTACTGGAATGCTGGAAGGTTAATATTATTTATGCAACGGTGCATTAAAGGGAATCGAAACAGCACGCAAACACAAATAGTTTTACACACAGCATGTTAATGTTAACTTTTATTCTTCTCTCAAAACAAAAGCCTAGAAACACGATGAAATCGGCGACCGGAAGCCACAACTTCGTGTCTCACGCCAGAATGCGCTTTTGTTGCTACGTATATATTGGACACAAGTTCCTGAAAACGCAAACTGAATTTCGAGAACCATTTTTCGCTGTCGATTTTACTTGTTAATGCCAGAAGCGATTTTATTAGGTTTGCGGAATATCGGTTTTCCGATCGGCAATTGTTTTACGCGAATATAAGTGGAAATACTAAATACAGTTTTCCAAACTTCCTTCATCAAAGAGGACGATGTGATAATCCAGAATTCGAAATACAAACATTGCATGAGTAGCACTGAAGTAGATATCTTGGGTTCTTCCAAGCATCTCCAATCACGTACAAAAACAAATCTTGCAATACAGATTGTATAACAATTAGGCTTCCACTATGACGTACTCGTGTAGGAACCCCAAACTTATCATTCGTATTCAGCTGATCATGTAGCATAAGACGGGAAAGCTTCACGTGTAATACCAATACTCTAGTAGGGGAGTAATTCATTGAATTAAATATTACCTAAGTGATTGCAGAAGAATTTTTCTGAATATAATGGCTACCTACATCAATAATTATCTTTAAGAATACTTTCTATGGATATATATATCTGTCCATCTCGGCTTCAAAAGATGTTGCTTTTGTGCAACACAACTAGCTGTTTATTGACGTAATTGGTGCAATCGTTAGGAATCTCAAATTCATTTCATTTTTATGTATTTCTAGAAGTCTTTCAACTACGATCTCGGACATGACATTTGATCACATTGTGAGTATATGGAGTATTCTTTCAGTTTTCGAGTGGATTCCCGATATCCTCTAACCGAGGTCACTGTTCTTAGGGAATGATGGAAAGGCATCGGCAACAACAGAAGTGATATCTGTAGTTCCCCAACTAAGAATCACAGGCCATGTGCTGTAATTGGTCTCAACAGTGTAAGAACTGTTACCTCTAATTGAAACACTACAGTTTTACATGTACACCAAACCTTATGAGACACGTGTTCTTTTATGCTGCTTATTGGTGTTCTCTCTTCATCGCAGCTAGTGCTGTAATTTACCGTCTAGTAAAGTCATCAGATGATCGTTTACCTTTGCAAAATTATCTATACGATCCATCTGTAAGGAGTCAAGTATGGCAGTTGACACTAAATAAAGAAAACTGATGGGTATTCAACATGAACACTAAATAAAGTTCGTTAAATTGCAGTATGGCAATGAAGTGCGTAAATGTCAATTCGCGTAAATACCTAGGATGTACAATGATTAATGACTAAGATCATGTAAGCCAAAGTCTCTGCTTCGTGAAAAACAGGGCATGCTGCAATTCAAATCAAGAACATTCGGCCTCGGTGAAGTGCTCTAGGGCACGTTGCTCCGGAGCGCACGGGTGCTCCCCGTCGGAAGTTGGAATCCTCTCTCGGGCATGGATATGTGTGTGATTTTTTTAAATTTTTTTGTCCTTAGCATAAGTTAGTTTAAGGACTTTGTAAGCCTAAGGACTCGACGTCTTCTGCTCGAATATAGCTGAGACGTGTCTGATTCTTAGTAGACGGGATTAGCAAAAGAAGTGAAAGAACTGCAGAGAGGGACAACGCGTCTCGTATTATCACGCAGTACGGGACAGAATGTCACAGACTTAATAAGCGAGTTGGGGTGACACTCATTAAAACAAGGTATTTTCTACTTGCAACGAGATACATCTATGGAAAAAAATCAGCACATTTCTGCTCATTATGCAGAAATCGGATTTAGGAGGAGATTTATGTATTGCCGAATATCATCAACGATCGTGAGTAGAAATTTTCTTCGTTCGGGGTAGTTGATGGTATTGATAAAATTGTTTCGGCTCGTGCTGATCGACGTGTAAGTGTACAAAGTACTATCAAGTCAAAAAACTTAAAACGAAAACGCCTAACTACTAAACAAGATGTCTTCCGCCCTGCAAAGCTTAAACTCCGGAAGACTGTTCTGGTTGTTAGCGTAATGTGCCTTCCTCTCATACTAAATAGAAAAGATAGCACGCATGTGTAACTTTTGTGCTTCACTTTTACTTATCAGGACGTGGTTCCCTCTAGATTATCGGGATATATTTAAAATAAGACGTAACTTAACAACCTAAACAACTCTCAAAACGTTTGGGCGTTTAGATGGAGTGAGATTCGATTGTGGAAGTTCAAGCGAGGTAGACAAGAACGCATTTTTATTATTTATGTTGGACCGTTAACTTCTATATCTACACAAAATACAGCAAAAATTACCACCTTGAGCGCAGTAAAGAACTTTTGTAGCAGTACTAGTCATTTCCTACTACTCGTCTAATAAGTGCGAGTCCAGAAAGAATCCATATGAGCTCTAAGATATCTTGTCTTTGAGGTCTTTACGCGAAACGTCAGTTAGTGCCAGTAAATTGTTCTATAGTCGGTTCCAAAGGGCGGTCCTTAGAATTTTCCAAATGGTGGTACTCATTAATGACGTTACCTTTCCTCTATGAATCCCCATTTCAATAACCGCATCAACCGTGTAACTTTCGCTTGTTAGAATCAAATCTTTATTTGTTTACGTTATATGTCTTAGTCGAAACCGACGTGGTAGGGAAATCAAACATGCGAGAAAGACTTGCTAATGGGCGGCAATAGTGTTATAGAGAGGGACTTCTTTACAGATGAACTACATCTTCCCAAAATGTACCCAATAAAACGAAGCAAAATTACAGGCCTAAATCGGTTTGCACCAGAATTTTAGAACATGTATTTTCGTCAAACATTATGAACTACCTCGAAGAGAACTACCTAGTGACACATATTCAACAAAGATTTGAAGTGTACCGTTCTTACGTAACACAGCTAGGTCTTTACTCTCATGAAGTGATGATTGCCATCGACAAGGGATCTCAGATTGATTCCATATATCTATATTTCCGTAAGGCTTCACACACTGTACATAAAAGAGCCTTATGAACAAATTGTGTGCTTATGGAATATCGCCATAGCTGTGCTATTGGATTCGCGATTCTCTGTCAGAAGCAACAAAGTACTTAGTAATTAACGGAAAGTCATCTAGTAAAACGGAAGTAATAAATATTTGCCATTCACAGGTGGGGTGCTATAGGGACCCTATTGTTCCTTAATTTCATAAACGATTTAAGAGACAATGTGAGCTGGTCGCTTTCATTTTCTCGCCGATGATACTGTCGTTTTTCGGTTAGTAAGGTCGCCAGAAGATGAAAAGCAAATTATAAGATATCTGCATGGTTTAAAAATTTGGTAATTCACCCTAATCAATGAAAAGTGTGAAGTCATTCATATGAGCGCAAAATGAAATTCGTTAAACTTCATTTACTCGATAAACCAGTCAAATCTAAAAGGTCGTAAATTAAACAAAACACATGTGAATTACAGTTACGAACAAATTAAATCGGGAAGAACACACAGAAAATATACCAGGTAAGGCAAACCTAAGGCTACGTTTCGTAGCCACAACACTTGGAAAATACAACAGTTCTACTAATGAAACTGCCTACATTATATTTGAACGCTCTGTTTTGAAATATTGCTGCCCATTTGGGATCCCCACAGAGTGAGGGTGACAGATGATAAAGAGAAAGTTGAGAGAATGGCAGGTCGGTTTGTAATATCGCGATATTGGCGAGAGAATCTCACAGAAATAATGTACGAGTTGGAATGGAAATCATTAGAAGAAAGAAGTTATTGGTTGCGGCGAGCTTTACTTGCAAAATGTGTCACGAATTTTCCTTTCCGAATTCGGACATATTTAGTTAGCACTCACCTACGTAGGGAGACTAGCTAATCATAAAAAAGTATGAGAAATCAGATCCAAAACGGAAAGACTGTTAATATTTTTCCTGAGCGCTATTAGAGAATTCAAAGGTAGAGAAATATCATAAAAGCGCTTCGATGCTCTCACGGCCACGCACTTAAATGTGATTAGCAGAGTAATTATGTAGATATAGATAGATATAGAAGTCGACTATCCGCCTACCCCACAATTTTTCCTATATGCTATTCCATTTTATATTGCTTTGTAACGCTGCAACTAAAATTTTGATGTCTGTTCTTTCGAACATGTCCGAAAGAACAGACGCCACTTTTGATCCTGCAATTATTATCTGTTGATACTCACGGAATGTATGACATTAACTGCGAATGGTTAAAGTTGAAACTGTGTACACAGCTAGGATTCGAATACGGGTCTCCTGCTTTCTAGGCAGTTTCGCTAACCCATACACCACTGGGGACACAGCGATCAACACAACTGCAAGGAATTACTCAAGCACGACTCCCGTCAGAAACAAAATTTGTAACTTTACTCTGTCCACTAGAACTCAAACTCGTAGTCACTTTGTTCTAACTCCTGTAAGAGTAATGGCCTAGGAATGCCTCTGCACTCAAGAAAGGATCATTGACCGTCATCGACAAATTATATATGTTTTATATATGTGGTATCTGTTCCTTCTGATATGTCCGAAAGAACAGACGCCACTTTTGATCCTGCAGTTATTATCTATTCATATTCACGGAAAATTGTGACATTAACTGCGAATGGGTAAAGTTGAAAATGTGTACCCAGCTGGGATTCAAAACCGGGTGTCCTGTTTTCTAGACAGACACCACATATATATAACTTATACAATTTGCCGGTGACGGTCAATGATCTCTTATTCAGTGCGGAGACACTCCTAGACCTGACTCTTACGGGAATTAGTAGAGAGTGACTACGAGTTTGACTTCTAGTGGGCAGGGTAAAGTTGCAAATTTGTATCTGACGGGAGTCGTGCTTCAGTAATTCCGTGCAGCTGTGATGGTCGCTGTGTGCCTAGTGGTGTAGGGATCAGCGCAACTGCCTATAAAGCAGCAAACCCGGGTTCGAATTCCGATTGGGTAAACATTTTCAACTTTTCCCATTCGCAGTTAATGTCATTCATTCCATGAATAAGAATAGAAATTTTTGAGTGTTGTAACTTTGCTATTAGCACACCACTAACGCTACATCCGAACGTTAGGTGATTGATATTTCTGCCCATTAGTTTAATTTTTTCTACATTCTGAGCTAGATGATATTCATCATACAAACAACAAATTTAGTGTTTTATCCTATATGGTAGTTTAGTCACTCAACGACAAGACCTTCTCGTTCTTCATACTTTCATCACTGAATAGTCGCAGTGTGTTAGTCACACTTTTCGTGAGATTATTAAATGGATAAATAAAATTATAGTGACACTGAAACCCGAACCGTAACCTTGTAGTTCATGAAAACTAGTCATCGATAAAGACATTAAGGGTTCTGTTACCTAAGATATCTTCGAACTTATCCCACTTCTTCGTACCTTAGAAGCCGCGGCGGAGTGGCCGAGTGCATTGAGGCGCTATGCTGTGATGCGCAAGGCCGTTCCCCGTCGGGGGTTCGAATCCCCTCTCGGACATGGATGTATGTTCTGTCTTTAGTATAAGTTAGTTTCCAAGTAGTTTGTAAATTTATGGACTGATGACCCCGCAGTTAAGTCCCATAAGCTTCACAAACATTTCAACATTCGTACGTTCGAACACAATCTGCCGTGGAGCATGCTATAATTCTTTTTCGGAAGTCAAATATTATTGCCCCCCCCCTCCGACCTGTATCCCTTCATTCAATCATCGCCAGATATCATGTGATAAAAAGGCTGAATGTCACAATACCGATGCTTTCTGAAGCTGTTCTGATGAATTGACAGTAAAGCCCCTGTCTCATGGAAATTCATTACATTAGAAATGAGAATATTCTCAAGACATCTGCAAAGAACTGACATGAGTCACGAAGCTCTGTAATTCTGCAGACGCGTTCTTTTAAACGTCGTATATACCGAATTCAACTGCCGTTCCATCCAGTCTCCTGAGACGTTGCACTGCAGATAGAATCGCCAAATATGCATGCCTAGTCAGCGGGGAATGCCATGGAGTACTCTTCGTAAAACCGAATTGGCATTCTATCTTGGAGATTCATCTTTTCCATCTCTGGAACCTATTTTTCTACACAAGAGACTCCATTATACATGATCCTTCATGTATGATCCTCGTGCGTGAACGTTTTTCTAAACGCGAAATTTAAAATCTTTTCTGTCTTCTATAACCACAACAGACTGATCAACAAATATGACTCGATAACAGCCTTCGAGCTACTTATCGATTTTCTGTATTGATAGATTATTCCCGAGTTCTCTGCAAAATCTTTCGCTTTGCTATGATGGGGGTAGTTGTAGAATGTTTCGCACATCTATAGTTTTACAGACGTGGATATCTCTAATGATCTTAACCATCTCATCTTTGCAGGAGATAAGAGATAAAAAAAAAGGAAACAAAAAGGTCGGCTAACAAAAATCAAAGATAAAGACGATGTTGATTGGCTTTTCCGACAGAAACGGCTTGATGCATCATGAATTTGTACTCGAGGTTCATACTGTCGACGCGGGAGTTTACGATGGAGTTTTGATACAGCTGCTGCAATGCATCCTGTAGTTTCGGTCAGAACTGTACCGGACTCGACAGTGGAATTTCCTGAACGACAAAGTCCGTCCGCGCTCTGCCATCCAAGTGTGCAATTTTGTTAGTAGACGCAAAGTAACTGTGCTTCCATATCCTTCTTATTCTTCAAATATGACGCCGGCAGACTTTTTTCGTTTTCCTCGCCTTTAATTAGCCCTGAAAGGCTTACGCTTTGCAACGGTCGCGGAGATCTAACAATGCGTGAGGGATTCGACAAGAAGCATTTGCTGACAGTTTCCAACAGCTGTACAATAGACGTCAGAAGTGTATATTGTAGAAAATGCTGACTATGCTTTTCTCTCTCTCTCTCTCTCTCTCTTTTTTTTTTTTTTTTTTTTTTTTTTTTTTTTTTTTTTTTTTTTTTTTTTTTTTTTAAATCTTTGTTTCCTATATTTCCTAAGACCTTTCACAGGATTTTTCAGACACATGTGGTATATTTTCTGCGATTTTTGAAAAACAAGATGAAACGTACCCAAAGGCAGATATAACAGATATATTTTTCTGTACCTGACACACAGTTTGTTTACCTGTCGCTGTGGCGCAGCGGTAACACACTGGATTCGAATTCCTGACGAGTGGGTTCAAACCCGCCTATTGTTATTCTTATGTTTTCCCTAAAGCACTCCAGGCAAATCCTGGGATGGATCCTTTCAAACGCAAGACCGATATACTTTCCTGTCGTTAAATCCACAAGCACTAAGCACGAACATACCTCTCCTATTACAAAAACATGATAAATATGCTTCTTTGTTCATGGTGTTTTTTTTTTCTATTTGTCCCTCACCTTATAAAGTACTTCACTGTACATTTCTGTGGTTACACTTTTAAAAGCTACAAATAAAATATAGAAATTTTGTGCCCAAGGGCACATTTTGCCCTGGGTTGGCACTCCAAGCGACCATACTTTTTACTTTCTTCCTTACAACAACCAAAGCGAACTGTGAATAGTACAGAGTTGCCAGATATCCTCCTCCTTCTTCAGCCATCTGCGTACCGATATGGCGCTGTCACAGTGACGTCATTAAGATGGAGTCGCTACCAATTCCAGAACAAAATGGCCGCCGTTGAAAGCCCAGGAGCACGCCACCCTCTACCCCATATGACGTAATCCAAGATGGTGCCGCGGCGGAGTGGCCAAGCGGATTGAGGCGCTATGCTACGATGCGCGAGACCGCTCCTCGTCTGGGGTTCGAATCCCCCCCCCCACGGGCATGAATGTTTGTGTCGCCTTTATTATAAGTAGTTTGTAAGCTTAGGGACTGATGACCCCACAGTTAAGTCCCTTAAGCTTAGAAAACAACAACAACAAGATGGCGTCTACTGAGGGGTTTGAATTTGGAATTGTCCTAAAATGTATATAAACAATATTTTTGTCCAGCGCGGTGTTGCTGCTGCTGGGGACGATGTCGAGACATTACCTCCCTCCCCCTATCAAATACACTGTATGGGAGGGGAGGGGAGGTGGCTATGGTGCTGACCCCCCAAAAGAAATAGAGGTGATAGCCAACTGAAAGGAGGAAAATTAAAATTCAAAATTCCTGGTAGACCCCATAGACTATATGATAGGAGGAGGTGGAGGAGGAGGGCGTGGCGCTGTGTTTTCTTGGCCGCCATCTTAGACTGAAAAAATAATTACTTAAAATAAATGCATATTAAAGGATTTACAGCTTACTGCAGCATGGGCAAAAATTGCCCTTGGTTGGTGCTCCGAGTAACCCCAGTGCTTGTTGGGCTAACAGTAGGTTGTGTTATCAGACGTAGGAGACATAAATATAACAAAGATTGCATACTTTGCTTACTTTCGTTCCATAATGTCATATGGTATAATATTTTGGGGTAACTCTTCAAGTCATTCAAAAGTCTTCAGAGTCCAAAAGCGTGTAGTACGTATTATTTGTGGAGTACATCACGGACGTCCTGTAGAAGCCTATTCAAAGAACTGGGTATATTAACTACTGCCTCTCAGTATATTTATTCCTTAATGAAATTTGTCATAAATAATGTATCCCTTTTCCCAACAAAAACTTCAGTTCACACATACAATACTAGGAATAAAAATGATCTACACAAGGACTCAAAAGTAGTTAACTTAGTTCCAAAAGGGGTCCACTTCTCAAGAACACACATTTTCAATAATTTACCATCAAGTATAAAAAATTTAGCTACTAATAAAGATCAGTTTAAGAGAAGCCAAAAAGACTTTCTAGTGGCCAACTCTTTCCACTCCATTAGTGAATCTCTAAATAGTACCAAATGACGCATGTATCGGTATTCATACTATATTACTATTATTATATTATCACCACTAACAAATATGTACATATATTCTTAAAATGTATGTATCTGCATTATTAGTATTATCTATTATTCAGCTTGTAAGTGTGATTTCTTGTCATGTTCCACATCCACGAGGATCCCCTCAACATGGATCTACGGAACGAAAAACTAACCTAATCTAATGTAAACACACAGTCCGAGCGTCTGATCTGCCAGTAATGACCACACTGCCGCCGGTACATTTTCCATTCTCCTACTACCTGTTATACGCAAAAGAACAAAAACGGATGCTATTGTCGGCAATTCGGCAAAAAAAAAAAAAAAAAAAAAAAAAAAAAAAAAAAAAAAAAAAATCAAATGTTTCTAAATCTATCGAAACAAACTGCGTGGTCATCAGTCCGTAGCTTACAAACTACTTAAACCTAGGTAAACTAACCTAAGATCGAACACACACACCCAGGCCCCAGGGAGGACTCGAATCTCCACGGCGAGCAACCGCGCGCTCCGCAGCGATACGCTTTAGACCGCTCGGCTACTACACCGCGGCGGTCTCTCTGCAATCTGAGTTTAGATTCGCCCTGTTTAGCTCCCTGCAACTCTTTACTGACAGCGAAATTTTGCTCTCAGACCTAATTTCAACCCTACTTGTGATCACGAAGACATCCATTTCAACAGCTAGCTCGTAATCACGTAGTGGCAATATCAGCCTCCCACGCCGTCTCGCAAAAGTGGGAGCGTGGCCGGCGGCGCGGCGGAGATCTTGTTCCAGGTGGGATTGGCTAAATTAATATCCTTCTTTCGGCGCCGCCGTGGTTGGGCGTTCCTCCGCGGCGCGGCGCTGCCCTCCCCCCCCCCCCCCCTTCCGCGGCCTTTGCTGCCGCCTGTTCGCCGGCAGACTCCTGCCTTCCGCCGCAGCCGGCGCAGCACAATATCCGTCCGCTGCGGGTCCGCCCAGGCCGTAACGAGACTACTTGCAGCGACCAAGTCGTGCAAACTTATAATTGTAATGAAGCGCCTCCCACCCTCCCCGCCCCGCCCCTCTTCCCGGGGCAATTTTAGGTGCAGCGGCGACTCTGGAAGCTCTTGGAGCAGATGTCAGCGTTCGCCGCGCTCATTGGTGTTCTCGCTGACATCACACTTCCGAATGGTCTCTCATATTAATTTTACGAAAAGTGCCGGCCGCGATGGCCGAGGGGACTGAGGCGCTCCAGTCACGGTCTGCACGGCCACTACGGTCGGGGGTTCGAATCCCCCCTCGGGCATGGATATTTGTGCCGTCCTTAGGATTAGCTAGTTCATAAGTAGTTTGTAAGTTTAGGGACTGATGGCCCCGTAGTTAAGTCCCATAAGCTATACAAACATTTGAACATTTTTTTATTTATTTTATTTTATTTTTTATTTTTATTTATTTATTTATTTTTTTTTTTTTTTTTTTTTTTTTGAAAAGTGCCGTGACGGTGTCCACATGAATGCTGCGACATGAGATCTTTTGCGATTAGTGATATATTACACATCAATAATACTAATGGTAATCAAAGTATCCACGGGTGTACTGCCGGTCTATAGTGCCCGTTGGACACTATAGACCGGCAGTACACCCATGGATACTTTGATTATCAAATACGCCGGGAGAAACTGAAGAATCATACAACACTAATGGTGGTTGAGGACTGAGATTGATGAGAATTAGTCTTGTGTAGTTCGCGAAGAGCGCTCCCACAGGCGAACAACTAGAGCTACTGCGCAAATCCCTCGCCTCTTTTCCGAAGACTGGCGGGGAACAGCGAGATGACGCGAGAGCCCACAGAATCGCGTCATTTCCTTCTGCCAGTTTACCGTCATTTAGAGCTGAGATGCAGCTAAGCTGTAGTTTCATACATCACTGCCACAAATGTTCTTTTCTAAGGTATTCAGCAATGTCTAAATAATAATAATAGGACACGCTTGTGCAACACTGATCGGTATATAAAAAGCTGTCATAACAAAAGAAGGAGCTATTACAGTAGCGGTAGCAAAAGCCAAAACGAACGGACGAACTAAAAAGAGCGACCTACTTCGCGGCCGAGCTGCGAACTAAAAGGAGAGCTACCGATCGCGAACTAAAATATGCGTGATCGGTCTCGAATTAAGATATGTGCGATCGGTCGCGAACTAAATTATGTGTAATCGGTCGCGAACTAAAATATGCTCAATCGGTCACGAACTAAAATATGTGCAATCGGGCGCAAATTAAAACATGCGTTAACGGTCGCTAACTATTATGCCAAACGTATCACGCTGATTAATTCGTTGGATTCTTTTCCGAAGACCGACGGACAATAGCGAGAAAGCGCGCAGTAGAATTAAAAATCACGCGTTTGCCTTCTGATGATGAGAGCCATTTCGAGGTGAGCGTATGCCTTAGTCATCTAGCGATTACATAGTTCAATGACACAAAATTTCTGTTTTGAAGTATTCTGCACTCTGCAATATCTGACTAATAAACTCCATAATGCAAAGGTATAGACACAACTCTAAACTTAAACGCGACAAATTATCCACAAACTGTATCTTTTGGTTTGCGTGATATCGTTAGCAGCTCAAGCAGCAAGCGCATGAAGCAGCTAGGTGGGGGAACTTCTCCCTCCACCTGCATGCGCAGACCACGCCGCTCAGCCGTCGCTCGGAGCGGACGAATTAAAAGAACGAACTAGTTCCCGGCAGAGACGCAAACTGAAGTGAGCGCTCCCGATCGCGAACTATTATGCACAAGTCTAATGAGTATGCCAAGTCCTGGACCCGGTTGTTGTTGTGGTCTTCAGTCCGGAGACTGGTTTGATGCAGCTCTCCACACTACCCTATCCTGAGCAAGCCTCTTCATCTCCACATAAGAACGGCAACCTACATCTGTCTGAATCTGCTTACTGTATCCATCTCTTGGTCTTCCTCTGCGATTTTTACCCCACACACTTCCCTCTAGTGCTAAATTCACAATTCCTTCATGTCTAAGAATGTGTCCCACCAATCTATCCCTTCTTTTAGTCAAGGTATGCCAGAAATTTCTTTTCTCCCCAATTCTGTTCAGTACCTCCTCATTAGTTACGCGATCCACCCACCTAATCTTCAGCATTCTTCTATAGCACCATATTTCAAAAGCCTCAATCCGCTTTCTGTCCGCACTGTTTATCGTCCATGTCTCACTCCCATACAAGGCAACACTCCATACAAATGCCCACAGAAAGGAATTCCTTAGGCTTAAATCAATATTCGATGTTAACAAATTTCTCTTTTTCAAAAACGCTTTTCTACCCATTGCCATTCTGCATTTTATATCCTCTGTACTGCGACCATCATTTGTTGTTTTACTGCCCAAGTAACAAAACTCATCTACCTCCTTTATTGTTTCGTTACCTAATCTAATTCCTTCAGCATCACCTGATTTTCTTACACTGCACTCCATTACCCTAGTTTTGCTCTTGTTAAAGTTCATCTTATATGCACCTTTCAGCACACTGTCCATTCCGTTCAATTGCTCTTCCAGGTCCTTTGCTGTATCTGACAGAATTACTATGTCGTCGGCAAAACGCAATGTTTTTAATTCTTCCCCCTGAACTTTTATTCCTTCACCAAATTTCTCCTTGCTTTCCTTTATAGCTTGTTCAATGTACAAATTGAATAACATTGGAGAAATGCTACAGCCCTGTCTCACTCCCTTCCCAACCACTGCATCCCTTTCATGCCCTTCAACTCTGACAACCGCTGTCTGGTTTTTGTACAAGTTGTAAATAACCTTACGCTCCCTATATTTTACTCCTGCTGACCTCAGAATTTGAAAGAGTTTATTCCAATCAACATTGTCAAAAGCCTTCTCCAAATCTACAAAAGCTAGGAATGTAGGTTTGCCTTTTCCTAATCTATCTTCTAGGATAAGCCGTAAAGTGAGTATTGCCTCCCGTGTTCCTACATTTCTCCTGAACCCAAACTGATCTTCCCCGAGGTCGGCTTCTACCAGATTTTCCATCCTTCGGTATATAATTCGTGTTAATATTTTGCAACCATGACTTATTAAACTGATGGTTCTGTAGTTTTCACACCTGTCTGCACCTGCTTTCTTTGGAATGGGGATTATAACATTTTTCTTAAAGTCTGAGGGTACTTCGCCTGTCTCATACATCTTACTCACCAGGTGAAACAGGTTTGTCATGGCTGGTTCTCCCAGAGACTTCATTAGCTCTGAGGGAATATCATCTACTCCAGGGGCCTTGTTTCGACTTAGGTCTTTCAGGGCTCTGTCAAATTCTTCTCTCAGTACAGTATCTCCTATTTCATCTTCATCTACATCCTCTTCCCTTCCTACAATATTGTCTCTAATTTCATTTCCTTTGTAGAGCCCCTCTATATACTCTTTCCATCTTTCAGCTTTCCATTCTTTGCTGAGAACTGGTTTTCCATCCGTGTCCTTGATATTCATAGAGCTGTTTTTCTTATCTCCAAATGTTTCTTTTATTTTCCTGTAGGCTGTATCTATTTTTCCCCTATTTATACATTCTTCTACATCTTTGCATTTCCCTTTTAACCACTCCTGCTTAGCCATTTTGCACCTCCTGTCAATCTCATTTCTTGGTCGTCTGTACTCCATTTTGCCTGTTTCATTTACTGCATTTTTATATTTTCTCCTTTCATCGATTAAATTTCCTGTGATATCCAAGGATTGTTTGTAGGTCTTGCCTTCCTACCTATTTTGTCCTCTGCTACCTTTACTATTTCATGTCACAATTTTATCCATTCCTCTTCTACTGTTTTATTTTCCCCTGTTTCTGTCAATTGTTGCCTAAAGCTCCCTCTGAAATTCTTAAGAACTTCAGGTTCCTTCAATTTATCTAGGTCCCATCTCCTTATTTTCATACCTTTTTGTAGTTTCTTCAGTTTCAGCCTACAGTTCATAACCAACAAGTTATAGTCAGAGTATATATCTGCCCCTGGGTATGTTTTACAGTTTAAAACCTGGTTTCGAAATCTATGTCTTACCATTATAAAATCTATCTGGTATCTCCCGGTGTCTCCTGGTCTCTTCCACGTATACAACCTTCTTTTGTGATTCTTGAACCAGGTGTTTGTTATAACTAAATTATGTTCTGTGCAAAATTCTACCAGGCGGCTTCCTCTTTCATTCCTTTTGCCCAGACCATATTCACCTACTATCTGCCCTTCCCTTCCTTGTCCTACTACCGAATTCCAGTCTCCCATAACAATTAAGTTTTCCTCTCCCTTAATTGTCTGAATAATTTCCTTAAGCTCCTCATATATTTCTTCGATATCCTCATCATCGGCAGAGCTAGTTGGCATATAAAACTGTACTACTGTTGTCGGTGTTGGCTTCGTATCTATCTTGACAATGATAATGCGATCACTGTGCTGCTCATAGTAGTTTACCCGCATTACTATTTTCTTATTCATTATCAATCCTATTCCTGTGATACCCCCAATTGATTTTGTATTTATAATCCTGTACTCACCTGACCAGAAATCCTGTTCATCCTGCCACCGAACTTCACTAATCCCCACTATATCTAACTTCAACCTATCCATTTCCCTTTTTAAATTTTCTAATTTTCCTACTCTATTAAGGGAGCTAACATTCCACGCTCCGACCCGTAGAATGCCAGTATTGTCTTTCCTGATGATCACATCCTCCTGAGTAGTCCCCGCCCGGAGATCCGAATGGGGGACTATTTTACCTCCGCAATATTTTACCCGAGAGGATGCCATCATCATATGTTCATACAGTAGAGCTGCATGTCCTCGGGAAAGGTAACGGCTGTAGTTTCCCCTTGCTTTCAGCCGTTCGCAGTAGCTGTGTGGCAAAGCCACATTAGCTGATGTTACAAGGCCAGCTCAGTCAATCATCCAGACTGTTGCCCCTGTAACTACTGAAAAGGCTGCTGCCCCTCTTCAGGAACCACACGTTTGTCTGGCCTCTCCACAGATACCCCTCCGCTGTGGTTGCACCTACGGTACGGCTATCTGTATCGTTGAGGCACGCAAGCCACCCCACCTCGGCAATGTCTGTGGTTCATGGGAGTGGTCCTGGACCCTAAGGCACAAGAATTCGTCGGTTTCCATCTTCCAATAATATCTCTTTCCTGTTATATTTCGTCTACCTCATCTTAATACACAGAGCGGTACAAAAAGTATCCACTGTGTAAAGGTCTGTAACTTGCAAACTAATTGAAGGAGTTGTCTCTTCTCTGGTAGTATAATAGTTTTTAGTTCCGACAATCGCCACACAAGTGTTGATTTGCGTTGTTTTGTTTTGTCAGTCGACAGTCGCCTTATAGTCAGTGTTTTGTTCTTACTTACACCTAGTTACTCGAGTAAACATGGCTGACGCAAGGCTTACATTCGATGAAAGAAAGTCAGTTTTTATGTGGTGTTTTAAGTACGAAAACATTACTGATGTTCAACGGCAATGGTGAAATCAGTATCAAACACAGCCGCAGACACGTTTAACGACCCGTCACATTCGAGACAAATTTGAAGCCGGAGGCTGTGTTAAAGATGCACACAAACAGAGATCTGGACGACCTGTAAAAGATACAAGTCCAGCCAACTCCCGTCGTGTGTTACAACAATTCACCCGCTCACCATAGAAGTCTGTGAGACAGTGTGCCCGGGAAACTGGACAGAGTCGCTCAAGTATTCGGCGAATTTTGAAGAGAGCAAAGTGGAGATGCTACATCCCACATTTGCTACGCGCAATGAACGAGGTCGGCCCAAATCGTAGAATGGAGTTCTGCGAGTGGTTTGCTAACATGGTGCACAACGATGAACAGTTTGCAGAGATGATTGTGTGGTCTGATGAGGCACAGTTCAAACTCAATGGAACAGTAAATCGGCACAATTGCATCTACAGGGCGGCCGAAAATCCGAACGTCCATGTATAACAAAACCGTGAATTTGCTAGGTGTAAATGTGGTGTGGTGTGGGCTGTCTTACTGGGGCTTAATTTGGGACATTCTTCTTTGACGCCACAGTTACCGGTGAGGTGTGCCTTCATAAGCTTCAGACAAATATTTTACCTGACATTCGAGACTTGTATGGAGACGGAAGATTTTACTTTCAATGAGATGGTGCCCCAGCCCACTACAAAAATCGTATTAAGGCTAATCTCGACGAAAATCTGCCAGGAAGATGGAGAGGCCGTAGAGGCGCTGTGCAGTATCCGCCACGTTCCCCAGACTTAACTAAAAATGTTCAAATGTCTGTAAATAGATCGGACAAAACTGCGTGGTCATCAGTCCGTACCTTACAAACTGCAGTCAATCACTGTTTGTAATTTCATTAGTAGGTTCTAGTGTTAGTGTGGCTAGTGGGTTAAGAAATTAATAAACATTGTAACTGGAATTAAATGTAGAATAAAACAACCCAATTTAATTTTAAGGTATTGGGTTAATATGTATCAATTAAATAATAAAGAAATTAAAGAAAAAAACTAGTTAAACTACGGTAAACTAACCTAAGGGCAACACACACACACACACACACACACACACACACCCATGCCCCAGGGAGGACTCGAACTTCCGATGGCGAGCAATCCCACGCCCCGGCTACTCCAGACATAACTCTTCTACACATTTACCTGTGCCGAACACTGAAACACGTCGTTTATCGACATAAGCCGCGCACATTGGATGAACTTCGAGAATTTATCGTACATTCATGTGCTGATATCCAACTGAAAATGTTGCAGTCAGTAGTTCGTGCTGCAGTTCGGCAGCATCGTTCGTGTGTGGATATTAATCGTGACCATTTAGAACACATACAATGATATCTTTAAGTTGGACTTTAAGCTACACTTTCACCAAAAATGAGACAACTCCGTCAATTAGTTTGCAAGTTATGAACCATTAAACAGTGTATACTTTCTTTGGACCCCTCTGTATATAATAATTGAGGTGTTTGTGCCTTTATTTCACTCTGCAGCCTAAACTACACGTCGCAAGTGAATAGTGTTTGTATGAAGTAGTAGGTATTATTATCCCATTGTGAACTATAGTGTTAGAGAGCTGATAACGATAAGGGGGTGGGTGATATGGAAGTTGATAGTCACATTGTTATTCAGCAAACTTAAACAGTGGAGACGAACGATCTCTTTGTGTTGTAATACAAAGTCTGCCGTTGTACACCATAGCAGTTGCGTGTCAATAGCTTTACGAGGGTGGAAGATATATTGGTTGAAAGTCGTCAGCTTACATAAAATTTGGACTGAACACCAGACTTTTGAGACTAAAATAGCAAAATGGTTATGTACAGGAAAAGTTGATGCCAATTCTTCAGTTGTTTTTCTGTAACAAGCGTCCGAATAAAGAAAAATAAGGGCGTCTTGCACTTTGAAAACTGAAACTACCGAGAAAGACGCCAAAGTGTAAGAAAGAAATTTCGCGTTCTCGATCCGTTTCTAAGAGACAAAAACGGCGCTGAAAAGTGTGTCTACAGACGATAGAAACTTGAAATTTTTATACGTCGTTTACCTTACACCGTGGTCATTAGCGATTTTTCGACTGTGGATGAAAGGGTTTTTGAAAATACGTTACTGTTCAGGCAATTTTGAAGCAGGAAATACAAAACTTCGGATTTAGAATTTTTATTTGAATTTTAAAAACACGTGTTACGATATTTTTGGACATTCAACCATTAAGCGGGTAAAATGAGGGAAAATCTGTTAAGAGTGCTAGTAAGCCTATTTTTATGCTAGAAATGCGAACATTTGTATCTGGAACCATTAATGGTGCAATAGGGGGTTGCAAGTTGTATCAAAATACTTGATTAGGGAAGCATTTTTAAAGCTGAATCTATGGAAATTTATATTTGTAAGTAGAAATAACCAATGCAGATCATCCTATCTACTCGTGCGAAGCAGCGGAAATTAAGTTAGTTGAATATAAATTGACGTTATTCTTTCACATTCCAACCCAACCTAAGCTATTATGGGGCAATGATAAAATGAATTGGTGGGGGCCACATAAAACTCTGTACTTGTCTCTTTTCTCTACTTTTTCTTTTTAAATGGCTATATCGACATAAATTATATATGGTTACCCGGCATCTTTCGTCAATGGAGAACGACCTGATTAACTGTTATTAAAAATACGATCGCTGATAATTTAATTATTTTTTTTAATTTTTTTTTCAGTAGAGTAACAAAACCGCTGCTCCCTCCGCTCCTGAGTGCAGTCGTGTGTGACATCCCCTCGTTGGATATCGGGTCCGCTACAAAAGAGATGGGTGAAAGTGCGGGACTAAGAGAAGAACTCCTAACTCCATTCCAAACGTCTATCCTGAGTTCAGAAGTAGTTGGCTAACTTTCATCGCCACTTGCCACAAATTTTAACTGAAAGTTCGCAGTTTGAGTCGCTGTCTGTGAATTAGATTGTTTTCTTTCTACTGCTTTCAGGGATATCGATAGGTACAGACAAAAAGATAAACTAGGTACTTCGGTCTGCTAGCAGGATCTAGCTCTTGAATCTACATGCCTGTGTGCTGTAACACCGAAAGAAGCGTTTCCTCGCACCTCACAATTATGAAACGCAAATAAAGTCATACAAACTGCATATAAGAGATGCAATAAACGCGCTAAATGAGAGTCCACTGCGGATTTTGATTTTTATATACAATGTGTTTTAGCTGTTGTTTTTATGCCCCACTCTACATTTCTGGGAACATGCGAAGAGGAGACAGCACGTCCTATTTTGTCGTCATGGTCAGCCACTGTTTTGTTCTTTCATAAAAGGTTCTGTTCAGCAATCGTGGACATCTATAACAGTTATACTGCTTAGTAACACAAGTTTTATGTTCTGAAATAAACAATACTCAACTTTTATACATGCGTCTGTCTCTTCTCTTCTCGCGGCGTTATCTTCTGTACGATGCTAGCTGCCCTGTGTCCTAGTGGCTGCCTATTTCGGAGCCGAGTTCAGATCTGTCCGTCGAGACGCATGTTGGTCTAGATACAGCCACTTATAGACTTGTAGAGGGCGCGCTTCTCCGTTTATTCCCTCAAGGATGCGTGGCGCCGGCGTGTGATTGGCTGCCGGTCGTCCGCTGTCTTCTCCACGACCGTTCTCGTGTGTCTGGCATGTGACGCTCACTTTACGCTACAACACTTACTCCGTTGTTTCAGTGATTAAAACATTACTTACTTGGCAAAAATGTCAACAGGCATTCCTGTTCGAAAATATGGAGTACTTGGAAAAGGCTAAGTGCATGTTTTAGAAGGGTCTAAGGTTCGACTACCTAAGTCAAGTATATACGTACAGGTGTTATTCACAGCTCACCTGTAACAACAGGTGGAAGAATCGAGGTATTTGCTTGTCAAACCTGTCAACAGACGCGAGCTATGGCAAAATGTTTACATCAAATTCTGTAGTGTTATTATAACATCAATACGAATAAATTCCCCAAACAAAACTGTCTGGAGCTTTTTCCAAGCTAAATAGCTGCTGAACCTTCTATAAACTAGGCAAATACATTGCTGCCATTAAAAACGTAACCTGAAAGCCTAATTTTGTCTTCGAGAGAGGACAGAACTAGCATGGCATGACTTCATTGCCATTGATTATTAAAATAATATTGTAGTGACTATTAAATCTGTAAAGGAAGTTTTCTGATATAATTTACTTGCTGAATTAGAGTTTAAATTTTGCAAACTGGGGCGAAAATAAACCATTGTCCAATTCTAGCTCAGTCTTCCCTTCAATAGATTCCACAAGTGGCTTAGTACGAAGAACACGACCTACCAAACGTCACCATACCTTCGATAGCACCACTGGCTTAGTGTGTAAAATAATCGCCTTTTTCTTTCTCTGCACACTGTATGGTTTGCTAAATTATTTCGCAAGTTTCTTACACTAGCAAAATGTCACTACGGAATTTACAAAAATGTTTATGACTCACTTTCCTCGATGTATTAACATAACCTACATACGTTTGCACACCTAGTGCAATCTTTGTACGACAATGAGATCAGTACATAATATTTTCCTTCATGTTTTAAGACTCAATAACAAAGTCAATGAAGTTTTTGTACCTTAAATGCAAATGCCATAGTAGTACAGAAATTTTTAATAGTGAAATATATTGTGTTGAATAGTATACTACTACTTCGTGTATTTAGCTAAATTTCCACCCTACATAATTGTTTATTGGTACTGAGTATCGGTATCCCCTGTGATAGTTATATCAAACGATGTTCCTAATATTAAATAAGCTGCTATTATTCTCAAAAATTTAGCGTCATAAGAGCATTCCTTGATGAGAGGCTTTGACAAATGTACTTCTAGGTTGACATGACTGCGAGTTTCCAGCGATTAAAACACTTTATTACAGGTGTAAAATAAGGTCTTTCCGTTTCCTTGTTACTGTGTGTGTGTGTGTGTGTGTGTTTGACTGTGTCTCTTTGTAAAAGTTTCAACTTCTGTAAGTTGTATTTGGCCTTTAGGTAGCAAGGAGATGCTTACCTTAGCCTTCTTTTATGGTGTTAGAAGTAAATATCCTGATTATTACTATGCATTTCATCCTGTAGAAGGCTAGGCCATACAGTTATGAAAACATAGAGTTCACCTGGTTTTTGCATGACTTTATACTGTTATTAGGTCTGCTAGAACTGGATACACCTATAGGCGTTTAATTTAATGATATTATAAACTTACTTTATCATTACCTTGTGATATTTGATGTAAATATTACGACGCACAGAGTTATAATTTTTAACCACAAAATCACACCTTTTGACATAAATATTGCTTTTTCTGTACATTCTAAATTACTATGGCATTTGAGTCGAAGGAACGACTTAAATTAGCATATTTAGGTGTCTTAAACGATGGACGAAAATGTTATGTCTTGAATTTGCTGTGATACAAAGAGGTACAAAATGCGCAATATATGTTGGTCAGATTAATACAGCAGTCAGCAACGTAGTTGGATAATATATAGCGACATTCACTAAGCGTCACAAATGTGACAAATAATGGTGTGAACCATCCACTGTACATAGAGAACAAAGTACTATTAATTTTACTTTCCAAGTCAGTACTGTATTTCAGCTATTATTGAGGAAAGAAAAGGCATCAGAGAACTTACTCTACGAAGCTTCTAGGAATTACGACTTCTTACATAATTAATTTCATAGCAAGCTAGCGCTGTCCTCTCTTGTCGATAAGATTACACTTTCAGATTATGCTATCAATGGCATCAATTTACATTTAGTTTATTTTATAGAATGTTCAACATTTACTTAGCTAGGAAATAGCACTAGACTATTTAGTTTAGGCATTTTATTGTTGTTAAAGTTACAATGATATTACATTGGTTGGTATAAATTTGTAAGCCATGTCACATGTTTGTCACCTAGACCGCAGTAGTGTCATCATCTTTTAGGGGTGAGCTAATAGGATGTTAGACTACAAAGGCTGTTATTTCGCATTTTTCATGATTAGTGCTATATAATTTACGCTAAATTGTCACGGGCTGCGTGTTAGTATTAATTTCGTTAATTACATTGTTTAAGCAAATAATGGATTCTGAATCATTTATACACAGTTTCATGTGTACTCACTGCCGATTTTCATAATACCCCTTATATAACAAGCAATGGAATTTAGTTGTTTGTCCAGCCTTAAAATCTGTGGGTTAGGGCTCGGAGGGGTTGAGTGCACGTATACCCAGCCATAAACGTGTTGTGTTTTTGGTGGTCACTATATGCTATTGACCTTGAAAGCAGGCATTGGATCTGATGAAATCAGTGGGGCAAGGGTGGGGTTAGGGAGGGTGATATTGTCAGAATAAACATGATGAAATTGTGTAACCTGGTACTCAGAACGGTAGGTTGACTCTCCTCTTGCCTCGTTTAGTACATGGAGCTTTAGTATGATACTGTTGACCTTGAAATAGAATTCCCAAAGCTACCTATCCCCTCCCCTCCCTCCTCCCTCCTCCCCCCTCCCACATTTATATGTAGAGCTGTTATGCGACAATGATGAACTTGAAATGGAAAGAAAACGTAGTAAACGCTGCATTCATAGTTCTCGGGTTTACTTCCAGAATAAATCATAAATTTCAAATGATTCTTTCTGGACGTACACCAGAAATCTATGGACGCAACGCTTAATGTTTTCTTTCAATATCTTTCATAGCGATAATTGCTGGATATTTACCTGAATTTACGACCATCAGTCTTTATTGATTGATATTTTATTTGAGGTTTATCACAGTCGGTTTAGTACTCAGGAGGACGACTTTACACTTTCAATAATTTAGTTTCAATTGCCAATTATTACAACATTCCGATACGGGACTGATGACCTAGTTTTTGGTTGATTACTCCAACCAACAAAGCAACCAACCACTCAGATATCTTATCTGAATCACTCTCCAAGTGGTTTTGATTTTTCTATTACTTAACTATCTGATAAATGGCAGCATCACCTGCAAACAACGTGAGAAGACATCACAGATTTTTATGTAAATATGGAATTGGAGAAGATCTATAACACTACCCTGTGTAACGTCAGACGACACCTCCTTTTAGCCACTGTCTTCCCGTCAGTTTCGGCGAATTGCCTAACCTTTCGTAGGAAATCTTTAGTCCAATCACATACTTGAGACGATATTCTACAAGCAAATAATATCATCAAAAGCCATTTGTGAGGTACCGCATAAAAAGTCTTTTAGAAATCTATATACGGAATAGAGTCAAATTCCTTGTCCATTGTATTCAACACTTCGTGTGTGTAAAGAGCATGTTGTGTTTCACGAGGACGAGATACTCTAAATCTATGTTGACCATGGGACACCAGATCGTCGAGTTCAAGGTAAATCGAAACCCAGCTGAAAATTTTTGTTGGTGACGGAGGCCTGTAATTTAGAGGGTTACTCCTATTGCCTTTTTTGAATATAGGTGTGACCTGTGCAACTTACTAGTCTTCAGCTATAGATCCTACTTTGAATGGCTTTTTTGTGACTGTTAAAATGGAGCTATTACACCAGAAAATTCTAATAGGAACCTATTCGGTATACAACGAAGAACGGAGGATTTACTTTTGTTAAGCGATTCAAGCTGTTTCACTGCACAATGGATAACTATTTCTTTGCTGCTCCTGCAGGCAGCTGTTTTAAATTCTCAATCTGGAATACAATCTCTTGGAACGTTGCATGTCAATTTAACCTTCGCCTGCTTCACCTAACAAAAAAATCCATCTTTGGATCAATCCTTTTAGGATCGTTGAAACGACCACGTTCTTCCCTGTGATGATTCGGCAAAGCAAACGTTCTGCGTACCAGAACCAACGATTTGTTTTTGTTAGTATTTTCGAATTCCATCAACCCACACGTTTCCATGAAGAAATATGTCGTAACTGGACATTAGGGGTTCCCGCAGCGACGCCATCCTTCTTTTTCAAACACGTGACATGAGACAACATTTAAAATTTTCTTCAATAACAGGAGTTGAGGTGAGATTCGCCTGTTGCAACGACTCATCGAGTTGAACTACAGTAAATAGTGACACCACATAAAAAATAACTAAGTTGTTCTACGGATGCACCTATATGCCATTTAACTTACTGATAAAATATTCAGGATTCTTGATGTACGAGTCAGATCGACCTGCATGTTGCGGTAATGGTTTTGTCAAGTACTTGTGATTCAACAGATAGACAGGTGAAGAGGGCACTTACAGTCGTACTCAGAGGAATACACACTTTATCACTCATCGACATCCATAGATTATTAACACTACTGCAACCGAATTGAACGGACTTATTGAACGCCCGGTTAGTGAAAGAATTTTTTTATCATCCGCGTGATTCTTCTAAGTATTGTATCACTAGCGTCTATACTAACGTTCCTGTATGTCTGCCGAACCAACAAGTCGTTAACCGTATTACGATAGGCGGTTGCATTTAAAAATTCAGTAGAATTATTTTATCCATTATTTTTGGTTAGAGAACATCGGAGCTGTTCTGGTAAAAACGCTATACTAAATGTATAATGCAACCAGCCACAAGATTTATATAAATCAATTTATTTCACCACCATCAGACGGTTGATTTAAATTGATGTTACATTGGTCTCCTAATATAGCATACATACATCTCTCTCCTATAATACTGTATAAAGAAGACCTTTCTGTGAAATAAGTTCAGTATATAAGCAACAGATGTAATCTTATTTCAAGTGTAAACAATACAAACATGAAAACTTTGTTACATTTAGTATAAAAGTATTCACCCTTCTAACCTAATGGATTCACATAACTTTGTTATTTTAGGACACCAATGGAAACCTGAAATAAACACTACCGTATAATGATGGGCTCAGACCCGAAACTAGTTACGGTGAAATGAATTTATTTATAAAAATCTTGTGGCTGGTTCAGTATTTATTTACTTCAGTATTATTCAGTAGAAATTACCTATCACTGGCACGCCTGATAAACTAAATGTTTTATGGCGTTCTTCTCATCCTTAGTTAAATTGCGTTTTGAAGGCTTTGCACGAGCAAATAAATTTGCTTCTGTTGGGGTTTGTTCAATTGTAATCCCATCCACAATACAGATGGTTGCTTCTAACAGGCTATTATTTTCTCCGTGGACACTCCCAGCGGAGTCATGGGAAACTTTTCACACCTGCCTAAGATACACACCTCTTATTGTGAAATAACAAATTCTCCGAGACACTGATATAATTGCGTTAAGGTTGAAAGTGGCAGTTTATCAAATTAGACTGAAGATTATCGAATTCATCTTCATGTCCATTAGACTTTGTCAAGATAGACTCAAGCGTCAAACGTCAATATATAGTGATATGCAGAGATATAAATGACCTATTTATCGGGTACACAAGGTAAAAAGGGAAAGTACATTGAGAGAGCTCTTATTTCTATACCAGCGATTCATCTGGAATGGTTTATTACGCGATTAAAGCTACAAGTAGAGAGTTAACAGACTCTGAATGGTAGCTGGGATAGTCGCATGCGACGTTACATTTCGGAAAGTGTTATAGAATTCAATATCCCAAAACGCAAAGTGTCAAAAGTGTGCCTAGAATACAAAAATAAGGCATTGTCTCTCACCTCGGACAGTGCAGTACCCGACCGCCGTCACGATAGAGAGGTTGCGTTTCCGTGGAACTGTCAGTGTTAACATACAGCAATCACTGTTCGAAATAACCACAGTAACGAATATATGACGTAAGATGAACACATGCATTAACCTGGTGCCGAGAAGTTTGGCGTTAACATTTTGTCGCAGGTAAAGACCAGCACGAGTGCCTTTCCTAAGACCTCGATATCTGCGGGAGCGCCTGTGTTGAGTTTTTGATCAAATCGTTTTGACCTTTGACGACTATAAAGCCGCGACTTGGTAGGACAGTTGACTACTGAGAACTGGTCGTGACCCCATTTCAGTTGATATGAACCGGCGGTATTATTTTAGCGTGACGCAAAAGCAGTGGCAGACTAAGGCTGTCGGAGGCCTGGTGTGGCGGCTAAACAAAATGAGGCACTCCCGTTTACTTTGAAATCCATATACACTCCTGGAAATTGAAATAAGAACACATTGATGCCGGTGTGTAAGACCCACCAAACTTGCTCCGGACACTACGAGAGGGCTGTACAAGTAATGACCAAACGCACGGCACAGCGGACACACCAGGAACCGCGGTGTTGGCCGTCGAATGGCGCTAGCTGCGCAGCGGTTAGGCACCGCCGCAGTCAGTGTCAGCCAGTTTGCCGTGGCATACGGAGCTCCATCTCAGTCTTTAACACTGGTAGCATGCCGCGACAGCATGTACGTGAACCGTATGTGCAATTGACGGACTTTGAGCGAGGGCGTATAGTGAGCATGCGGGAGGCCGGGTGAACGTAACCGCCGAATTGCTCAACACGTGGGGCGCGAGGTCTCCACAGTACATCGATGTTGTCGTCAGTGGTCAGCGGAAGGTGCACGTGCCCGTCGACCTGGGTACCGACAGCAGCGACGCACGGATGCACGCCAAGACCGTCGCATCCTACGCAGTGCCGTAGGGGACCGCACCGCCACTTCCCAGCAAATTAGGGACACTTCTGCTGCTGGGGTATCAGCGAGGGCAATTTGCAACCGTCTCCATGAAGCTGGGCTACGGTCCCGCGCACCGTTAGGTCGTCTTCCGCTCATGCCCCAACATCGTGCAGTCCGTCTCCAGTGGTGTCGCGGCAGGCGTGTATGGAGGAACGAATGGAGACGTGTCGTCTTCAGTGATGAGAGTCGCTTCTGCCTTGGTGACAATGATGGTCGTATGCGTGTTTGGCGCCGTGTGGGCGAGCGCCACAATCAGGACTGCATGCGACCGAGGCACACAGGGCCAACACTCGGCATCATTGTGTGGGGAGCGATCTCCTACACTGGTGATAGTCGAGGGGACACTGAACAGTGCACGGTACATTCAAACCGTCATCGAACCCACCGTTCTACCATTCTTCGGCCGGCAAGGGAACATGCAGTTCCTACAGGACAATGCACGTCCACATGTTTCCTGTGCCACTGAACGTGCTCTAGAAGGTGTAAGTCACTACCCTGGCCAGCAAGATCTCCGGATCTGTCCCCCATTGAGCATGTTTGGAACTGGATGAAACGTCGTCTCACGCGGTCTGCACATCCAGCACGAACGCTGATCCAGCTGAGGCGCCAGGTGAAAATGGCATGGCATGCCGTTCCACAGGACTACATCCAGCACCTCTACGATCGTCTCCATGGGAGAATTGCAGCCTGCATTGCTGCGAAAGGAGGATATACACGGTACTAGTGCCGGCATTGTGCATGCTCTGTTGTCTATGTGCCTATGGTTCTGTCTGTGTAATCATGTGTTGTATCTGATCCCAGGAATGTGTCAATAAATTTCCCATTTCTGGGACAATGAATTCACGATGTTCTTATTTCAATTTCCAGGAGTGAATTATTATACAAAAGTAAGTTTTGACATTTGGAGGCCTCGCAGGTAGATAGGCACGGGACAGTGTAAAAAGAATAGATTTCGAGATTTGTAGGACACAGAACGAAAAGGAGGCTTAAAAAAAATCTTACTTCTGTGGACGAAGGAGAAAAATATGGCTATTTAGGTTCTTATGTGTCTGCAACAAGAAGGCAGAAATGATATATTGCTGCGAGGCAACTATGAAGTCACAAGAACAAGGGAGCTGTAAATTTTGAGGTGGCGAAACGTTCGAAAAATTATTAGGCTCTAAACGCTTAAGGCGGCAGACAAGACAAGAAGCAGCAGCGCCATAATGGAGGCTGGCGTCAGTGGGGAGTGAATTACTCGCAGGCAGGCCGGAGGCGGGCCATCTCGCCGCCCCGGCCTTGCCGCCGCGCACAAAAACACACAGCGCTGCAAATAATAAAAGTCTCCGCATACTGCCACTCCCTACGTAGCGGTTTCGGCTTCCTCTTAACAAAGGCACGCCACGTGCCTGCTCATGTTCGCGTTGTTTGCTCGTGCACCTGTCTATACCTAGAGCTCCGTACTTAGCTATCATATACAACCGATCACTCAGCGAAAGGTACGTACCCAAAGACTGGAAAGTTGCCCAAGTTAGTCCAACATTCAAGAAAGGCAATAGGAGTGATCCCCAAAAATTACAGGCCAATCTCATTGACGTTGATATGCAGTATCATTATGGAACATATACTTTGTTCGAAAATTATGGACTACCTCGAAGAGAACGACTTATTAACCAATAGTCTACACGGATTCAGAAAGTATCGGTCTTGCGAAACACAGCTTGCCCTTTATTCACATGAAGTTATAAGTGCCATCGACAAGGGATCTCAAATCGATTCCATACTTCTGGATTACCTGGAGGCTTTTGACACTGTACCCCACAAGCGGCTTCTAATGTAATTGCTTGCTTATGGAATATCTTCCAAATTGTGCGACTGGATTCACAATTTCCTATCACAAAGGACATAGTTCGTTGTAATTCACGGTAAGTCATCGAGTAGAACAGAAGCGATATCTGGCATTCCCCAGAGAAGCGTTATAGTTCCCTTCTCTTCCTTGTGATTATAAACGATTTAGGAAACAATCTGAATAGCTCCCTTAGACAGTTCGCGGATGATGCTGTCGTTTATCGGTTAGTCAAATCAACAGAGGATCAAAAGCGATTGTAAAGCGATTTAGACAAAATTTCTACATGGTGCAAAAAGTGGCAATTGACACTAATTAAAGAAATGTGTGATGTAATACACATGACCACTAAAAGAAATCCGCTGAACTTCAATTATGCGATAAATCAGTCAAACCTTAAGGTCGTAAATTCTACCTAATTCCTAGGAATTACAATTACGAACAACTTAGACTGGAGAGAACACATTGAAAATATTGCGGGGAAGGCGAACCAAAGATTACGTTTCATTGGCAGAACGCTTCGAAGATGCACCAGCTCAACCAAAGAGACTGCCTACATCACACTTGTGCGTCCTCTTTTGGAATACTGTTGCCCATTGTGGGACCCTCACCAGGTGGGACTGACGGAAGATATTGAGATGGTTCAGAAAAGGGCAGCTCGTTTTGTTTTATCACGTTACCGCGGGGGAGAGGGGTCATCACGGAAGTGTTGCACGAATTAGGGTGGAAATCATTAAAAGAAAGACTTTATTCATTGCGGCGTGATCTGTTTGCGAAGATTCAATCACCTACTTTTACTTCTGAATGTGAAACTATTTGGTAGCACCCACCTACTTAGGGAGACATGACCATCGCAATAAAATAAGAGAAATCAGATCGAAAACGGAACGATTTAGGAGTTCTTTCTTCCCGCGCGCTATTAGAGAATGGAACGGTAAAGAAAAGTTATGAAAGTGGTTAATGAACCCTCTGTCAGGCACTTAAATGTGATTTGCTGAGTATCTATGTATATGTAGGTGTAGTAACAGGAGTAAAGATTTCAATAATTATTTCCCATTGTGAAACAAAAAATTGAAACTACCTTTAATGTACCAAGAAGTCTGATACCGTAAGAAAGCTTGAAGCGACGCGACGTCAACCTGGACTTTACGTCTATAGAAAGCAACATACGAGACGTGATTTTTTAAAGTAAGGTTCGTGGAACGTAACTACACAACGAAAGGTTATTTAAAAGAAGTAAATTTATTTTTAGGAAGTACGTACTTTGCTTTTCTACATAGTTGCGAAGTTTGTTCAGACACTTATCATACTTCTCAACCAATTTTAAAATACCCTCTTCATATAAACTTGCCGCCTCCTTCGACAACTAAGAGTTCACTGTCGTTTTCACGTCGTCATCATTGTACCAGTTGCCAATGAGGATTCGTTTGAGGTGGAGCTATAGATGATAATCACTCGGAGCAATATCAGGATTGTAGGGTCGGTGGTCTAAGACTTCCCAGTCAAAATTGTCCGAAAAATTCCGGGTTTGACTTGGAGTGTGAGGTCTTGCATTGTCATGAAGAAGAACAATACCCCATGTCGGCATGCCGCGTCTTTTCTTTTGAATCGCTCTGCGTAGCTTTCTAAGGGTTTGGCAGTATGCGTCTGGTATTGATTGTGGTTTTTCGTCGCATGAAATTGACCAACAAAACACCATGCCTATCCTAAAACATCGACGCCATGAATTTACTCTGGGACAGAGTCTGATTGGCTTTTACCTTTATAGTACCTCCATGCTCTGCTGTTTCGATTACGGCGTGATATGCGAAACCCATGTTTCGTCCCCAATTACGATGTGATTCGATAAGCCTTCACTTTCTTCGTGCTAACGAGTCAAGAATTTCATCGCACACTAAAATCTTTGGTTACTGTGGTCCTCTGTTAGGAGTTTTTGGACCCAGTGGGAGTACAGTTTCCCTTAGGTCTTCGGAAACACGTTTGTAAAGCACTCATCTCGACACGTAGGTACATTCGTTTGAGGGACCTGTTACTGTGAAACGCCTCACGAATCCTCGCTTCATCTGAAGCCACCAAATCTTCTGTAGTCGAAGAAGGGCAACCGGAGAGGTCATCATCATAGACGTTGTCATGGCCATCTTTGAATTCTCCTACCCATTTACGCACTTTGCATTCACTCATGACAGTATCACCATACACTTCGCAAATATGTAGATAAATTTCTGCAGCAGACAGGTTCCTTGCTGAAAGAAACAGTATCACTGAGCGAATGTCATACGCGTCGGGCGAGTTCATGGTCTTAAACATTTTGAAAGCACAGAACAGAACCATAGACGTAAGCTCCAGAGTTGAAACTGAGCACAATTGTTCTCGAGGCATGCCTGTACACGACGCACACGCTCGTTGCGGTAGGCGCGCGAACTACCAGTGTCTACAACAAAACGGATATTACTTAAAAAACACGACTCGTAAATACTCCGCTAATCAGATTTAAGTGCATGATAGAGGTTTCGTCGAACCGCTTTTATGATATTTCTGCACCGTTCCCTCTTGTAATACCGCGCGAGTAAAAGGTAACCTAAATCTTTCCGTTATTTTGTTGTGATTTCTCTTATTTTATTATGATGATGGTGACAGAAATTTTGCAAATAAAACTCGCCACTATAACTCCTTTCTTTTGATGACTTCCTCCCCAACTCTTGCGTAACTTTGTCACACTCTTTCCCCCGTATTTCAATAATAAAAAAACGAGCTCCTCTTCTCTGAACTTTCTCTGCATCTTCCGTAAGTCCCAAAATGTTCAAATGTTTGTAAATCTATCGGACCAAACTACGTGGTCATCAGTCCGTAGCTTACAAACCACTTAAACCTAGGTAAACTAACCTAAGGACAAACACACACACCCATGCTCCAGGGAGGACTCGAACCTCCACGGCGAGCAACCGCGCGCTCCGCAGCGAGACGCTTTAGACCGCTCGGCTACTCCACCGCGGCCGTAAGTCCCACTTAGTAGGTATCGCACCATAGGCAGCAATACTCGAAAATGGAACGCACAAGTGTAGTGAAGGCAGTATCGTTTGTAGAATGTTGCATCTTCTAACTGTTCTGCCAAATGAACTTATCATTAGGTTCGCCTTCCCTACGATATTTTCTGTGTGTTATTTCCAGTTGCGGTTTTTCGTAATTGAAATTCCTAGGTATTTAGTTGAATTTACGGCCTTTAGATTTTACTGATTTATCTTGTAAATGAAGCTTAACAGATTTATTTCTAATGCTCATATGGATAACTTGACACTTTTCATTATTTAGAGTCAATTTCAAATTTTTGTACCATTGAGATACCTTACCTAAATCATTTAGCAGTTGTGATCTTCAGGGGACATTAGCAACCGATGAACAACAGCATCATTGGCGAAAATCCCAAGAGAGCTGCTCAGATGGCCTCCTAAATAGTTTATTAACACAAGGAAGAGGAAAGGCCATATAAAATTTCCCTGGAGAACGTCAGATGTCACTTCTGTTCTTCTCGATGACTTTACCCCTTGCAACAGTAGTGGTTTTTAACCCCACATTACTTTTCGATGGAAGTAACGAACCCTAGACAGACTATGTTCTCTTTCAGTTCAGATACTCTAATTCTACATATCTTAAAAAAAAGTAAGCCGGCCGCACTGGCCGAGCGGTCTGTGGCACGCCAGCCAAAGTTTGCACGGCCGCTACGGTCGGGAGTTCGAATCCCACCTCGGGCATGGTTGTTTGTGCCGTCTTTAGTATAAGGTAGTTCATAAGTAGTTTCTAAGTTTAAGGACTGATGACCCCACAGTTAAGTCCCTTAAGGTTAACAAACATTTGAACAAAAAGGCAGAGAAAGTTTCAACCTTACCAGCATAAGTTATAATAATATGTAACCAAAAGTATTTCTTTGCATGATTCTATTTATAACTAACTGGAATAACGTTTTTTTTTTTTTTTTTCTTTTTTTGTTGAGATTTTTTAGTTTTTGGAGGGAAATTTGGGATGACTTCATGTGGCATTACGTTTCCGTTACAAAACCTACACCATCTTCAAACTGTTTACAACTAATTTAGACATTTTACAATAATTTATTAATGAAAATTTCAGATTATTTTGTTTCGTTTACCTTGATATAATATATTGAAAGTCTTGCTGTCTGTAATCTTAGACATTAGGCAACAATACATACGTTTTCAATGTTTTGTAGCCTAATGCTCATCCATTTCCTCAAAGTAATGGCAGTAAAGCTACACACAATGAATTTTCGAAAGTCCTACAGTGTTCTGTATAATATTTGGTCAATAAAAACCGAAAACTATTTGTTTTTAGAGGGTTTTTCAGTATGATTAATCCTTAGCTTCCCAGGTCATTTTTCCGTCACACTCTGTCCCAGGTGCGGTATGACAGAACGCAATGTTTAAATAATCGTAAAATGATTGTTATCTAAGTGAACTAATTCAATTTATTACGCAAAAGGCTACTTTGGTCTACTTAAATTCTCGAAAAGGAATGTATTTCAAAACTAATTTTATATATATATATATATATATATATATATATATATATATATATAAAACCGCAGAAAATGGATTTGACATGACGTTATTTTATTATGACTGTAAAAAGTCAAATACTCAGGCCTTTAAATTTTACTTTCTGCCCTATTTTTATCGTTTACTATGGTAAAAACACAAACTCTACAGAATAATTCACAAAAAAATTAGAATTTCACTACTGCTTTGTTGGTAACTTTTGTCTTTTCAAATGTTTTCTCTGCACTCGATGTAAATTTTCATAGAACACTCAAGGTAGGTGGGCTTCTTGCAACAGTGTCAAACATAAAACGTCTTTATATTCATTTTGGGGTCACAGGTGGCGCATGTTCTACGTTTCACAGGTGCCAGTAAAATTTCTTCTTCACTTTCACACTATTCTGAGTCTGAATTATGTTCACTTTGAATTTCATAGTCACTGTCTGATTCCACATCAGTTGCTGAATGGACTTCAAACCATTTGAAAACAGTATCCCCAAAATGAGGGACTGTAGCACGCACAGTAGAGGAAGAGCTTACGGCGGGGCTTCTTTTTTTAAAAGACAGGGAGGGAAGGTCAGTGCATAATTGACAAAGTCCCTAAAACACCTCCCCTCTTTCATGCCTTCCTCGGCGATGTTACCATCCCACTTCGTGCCAGTACCCTGGTTTGTAAACGGGGCAGCACGTCTGAATTCACTCTTTTACTAACCTTGTGTCTTCTGTCGTAGTTGATGTCCCATTGCGCAGGTGAAGCACACAGGTCGCACATCCGTTGTTCTTGAAGTGATGCTAAAAGAGGTGTTGAGATGTGGCTACGAAGTACTGCACTACGAATAACTTTAGCTTTTGTAGGATGCCAGTGCTTGTTTTTATTGAAGAAATGCCGGGGTATATCCAAGAACAAATATACAGACTCAGTAATGTTAAAAATATAAACGTTGCATTACGTATGAACAATCCAGGCCCGCACTGAACTAATATGAATGTGCAAGGTATCGCAGTCGGTGCTCGACTGACTGCCACTGCACTTCTCGCTGCGCGCCACAAGCCACCGTTTTGGCGCCAAGCGAAACGTCTAGACTAACATTGTTCAACTTATTACGAAAAATAATTAAATCTTTGAATTAACCGAAATTTAGCTTAGCACAAAAACATTACAGAAAGTATACAGATGATTTTAATAGACTTAGGAAAGTTAAATATTAATAAAAGAAGCTTAAAGTTTTGGCGGACAACTAGTATAGGCCGGAGCCAATCAGATCTCAACTTGCAATAGAGGCGGAGCTTACCCACGGGATACACGCTCATCTACTGTCTCTCTCTCACACCCTTTCTATTTCACACAGTTCTCCAACCAAGAAAACTTCTTTAACACCTAATATATTGATATGCGAATAAACGGCTCCATGTCAGCCCCCTCACAAGCTCGCTGCGGAATCCATAACGCAAAGGCCCCGATGCGGTCTCAGAGACCGCTAGCACAAAAGAAGATGTGATAATATTGTTCCGACTCGCGTTAATGTGGCTACTGACGATGGAAAAAAAAGGGCAGGTGTTGGAAGCAACGATTACACAAAACTGTGTTATCCTTACCCACCCCTGTCCATTAACAATTGACTAACAATAAGCGTTTGCAGTCTGTGAGGCCATACCGGGGGCGTTAAGGATTAATCTGCAAGTGAAAAACCGGTATAACCGAAAAACGGTATAACGGGAATCCCGTTGTTTCGAAAATAACCACCATCCCTAACCTGTGCTCAGACTCCGTCGGTAGTGGCTGACGGGCTGGAAATAGCTGGTCGCCCCTGTGGGGGCGCCCCCGCGGCACCTGGGGCGTGTCTGAGCAGGCGCAGGGCGGCGCTGTTGCCGCTGTGCGCGCCTTGCGTGTCGCACTGCTGCCGCCTGCAACTTTGATGCAGAGAGTGCGCGGCCGTGTCGCGGCGCTGCATCTTGCATGCCCCCTGCAGCGGCTGGTCGCGCCTGGTCGCGCCCGGCCCCTCGCAGCCGGCGGTGCCTCGCGTCGCGACGCCTGCCTTCCTGCCCGAGCACGCGCTGACCGCAGCTGGCGTCGTGTAGGACCGACTCACTGCACCGCCGCATGAATAACTCCGCTACACCGCTCGGACAACAGCGCCAACATTCTGCCGGCCTCACGCTGTTCTCGGATCTTATAGAGGGAACAACAGTAATCGTTTAGAGCGGCCTACAGTGGCGTACAGCAAGTGCATACGAATCCACTTGTGCAGAGCTCTTGTGGTTTACCGAGTCAGGAAACATCCCGTAGTGGTACAATATACAAGAGGATGGAGGAAGTGTTTAATGCACCATTGATAATTCCTTAGATAAGGATACAAACCAGTTGTGCCCTCTCAAGGGAGCCATTCCGGCATTTGACTGCAATGTTATACCACTGCTGTACCTCACTAAGTTCTACGTGTAGTATTTAACGGTGCAACCATCACTGTTTCATTGCATTTTCTTTTAGACAGGTAAGTAACAGTACCCAAGACCAGTAGCCAGTTCCAATACACATCAAATATATTACAAAGTAGGTGATGGTATGAGGCATGTAAATATTATATATATATACTTATCCATACAGTGGTTAATGTGGGGAGATTCCTCCTGAAGAATCTCTCTTTTTGACCATGTTCCCACACGCTGGGTTGGCTTTCTTATTCCAGATTAGGCGTGTTAATATTTATGAGGTGTCCTGATGCCCTTCCTGTCGCCTCCCTATGCCCTGTGGAGGAAATGTTTATTCATTTATGTCTGTGTATGCTGGCCGCGGTGGTGGAGTGGTCTGCGGCGCGCCAGTCACAGTCTGCATGGCTACTACGGTCGGGGATTCGTATCACCCCTCAGGCATGGATGTTTGTGTCGTCTTTAGTATAAGGTAGTTCATAAGTAGTTTGTAAATTTAGGGACTGATGACCGCTTAACAAACATTTGAACATTATGTCTGTGTATAGTGTTATATCTGTGAAAGTGTCAAGCTTTACGAAATGTTTGCGAATTGTGTAACTGAGACGGGACTTGGGTACCAGCCCGGTATTCATCTAGGGGGATCTGAAAAACCGCCTAAAACCACATCCAGGCTGGCCGGTACTCAGACCCACATCGTTAATCCTCTGGACGGATTCGAAACAGGGCCGATACACCTCCCCATCTCAAAAAGCGGTGCGTTAATCTGCACGGCTAACCGAGCGAGAACCCTCCTGAAAAGTGTTGGAGTTTTTATCTTTCAGAACCCTACAGAATGGCCGAGTGGTGTAAGACGTCACTTTGCCGTTCCCGTCGGAGGTTCGAGTCCTCCCTTGGGTCCGAATGTGTAGTGTTGTTTTTAGTGTAAGTTAGTTAAAGTGTTATGGAAGTCTAGGTGTTGATGACTGTAGCAGTTTTGTCCAACAGATTTCCAAACCATTGAACAATTCTCTTTCAGAGTACATATCGTCGAATCAGTCGCATCTATAACAAAGATGTTCAACCTTAATTTCCATGGTTGCTACTATACGTTACAACTTTATAATCACATCTCTGATCAGTTTTATTCATTTCGAAATCCTCACTTCATCAGTTTTGAAATGGTAAAAATTTTATGTGAGTAAATTTACTAGTGTATTTAGCAAAAAATTTGGCATAGCTGACCGTTATACAACCTATTGGCTTTGACCAATGACGTCATACTTGAGTCTCACGAGATACCCTACATAGATATAACAACTAGCAGAACCACACTATCAAAGAATATGAACAAACGGGATAATATCGTAATACTAATGGATTCTAGGTAATTCATAATCTGTGCTTGTCCTCGTAAATTACAGTTTACCGCAACAAAATGTACCGTCGATCATAGATCTAAGCCCAAATATTCGCGCCTTCGGCGCTCACTTGCGGAGAAAAAAAGATCCTTTCTGTTCACTTATATGTAACTATCAGAGAGAAGCTAAAGATCACTTTTTAAACACAAGATCTTAATCTATAATGAACGTTCTGCTTGTAAATAAACTATCGTCTTTAACTCAGATCAAAGCCAAGGGGTCATATCGCGGAATGCAATTGACTGACACCTTGATTTACACACAGAAATTTTCGCGTTTCAAAAATTGTGACGCGAGTAGAGGTCTTGAAACTATATCAAAATTTATAAAGATGTGATTGCGCAATTGTAAAGTACAATAGCAAACGTTGTAAATAAGTGGGGGGAGGGGGTTGAGGTACGGCGTTTACATCACTTCAACAGCTGTATTGTCGTGTAATCTGTCAGTTACATATCAAATTTAGTGCTGGACCATGACTCGTACATGGTTATCCTTTTCTCAAGCAATATCCGTAAGTCAAAGCAGGACTGGCTAACACTAAACACACTTCTCGTTCTGTGCGAAGATCACAGATACTATCACAGCACTAAAAGGTAAAAGTATAATATCTTTGCCATAAATGTAGGAGGCGTCAAGGATAGTCCAGCTACTACTCACAGAAACTGTAAATATGGGTTAGAGTCCTGTTCGACTACAAAAATGTTATATCCCCAATTTCAAAATTCTTATAATTCCAAGTAGTCTACAACAATGACCTAAGTTACAATGGATTGCGTTGCAAGGGGCTTTCGACAATTGTTGGGTCGCTTCGCGTGAATAATTTATACCATGGGAAGTAACGGAAAATTTTATAGGGAAACTCTCGCTCCTACTATCCCGTACATACGGAATCCTACTCCCTACAGTACAAACCCGTTTTAGGGCCACAGACCAGCTCATTGATGCTGATGTCCTATCTTAAGGCTGCCAGGTATGACTAAAACTCAATTTTCAGTTTCTTTTGTAATTGTAGGCTGAATTTAAGAATTTATAATATTGTGACAATCTATTCAATAAGAGTTAAATTTTTATGCTACGTTTAACAAAATAAAAATGAGTTTTATTTCAATGAGGACCTATTATGGCGAATTTCTCTAAGAAATAATACCAGGAACCGTAGTGTACATCACTTTTCTATCTATATAGGGATTGAAATCGTCGTTCCACCGCAAGGAACTTCTCCTTGTTACATGTGCAGGATGAGCGCAGCTTTTAGATGTATACTCTACTTAGCAGAGGTAGCAATGGTACCTGTGAACGCCTATGTCACGAGGAAACCATGAATTCGCAATACCTATCTGGGTGTGCTCGATCCAACACTGCTGCTACATCGACCCTCAGCACCCATCATCAGAAGTCACTACTGCCGGTAGCAATGTAGTCGCGTATTCAGTAGGTCTTCTCGTTCCTATATAGAGGTAGGAATTTGCATCATTAAACTGCCCGGTGTTGAACATGAACTACACCCTGAATATACTGCCATCGTTTTGAGGATATGGCATGCCGCGTGTAGGAAGATAATCAGATTCTCCATCAGTGAGCAGCAACAGACAAGAGCTTCTGACCTTTTGACTTGAGGGCAGTATCTCGAAGACTGTCAGTTACAATAGCCTGTGCAGTTTCATCTAGACATAGACTCACTACTTATCAAAATCGTAGAATCTACTGAAATACATATGCCTACCCTCGATCACGATGATCAAGTGCTGAAAAGCTGTATGCCAGCCAAAATCTCAGAGCCACAGTTAATGTCATCCAGAAACTCGCAGGCCCTACCTGACGAAACAATACTATTACACTTAACACTTCCTTATTGGGTCTAGTCTACAGTGCTACAGAATACTGCACTTACAAGCTTCCTAGGGTTTTATTCGCGGACGGAGAAGTTAGTATTGCTTCCTCCCACAAGTCCCCTAAAACCTTCACATCCTTGCGGATGCTGTTGCGTAGCAGTGTGCGTTTGTATCGCCCTACAGTACGCACGAGGTGCCGTAGTTGCTTACCGAGACTTTACGGAAAGCATAGAGTTCTGACTAACCTGTTGTCTTCTATAGTTGTGTCCCAGCGCAGAAGACAGCACACAGGTCGTTGGTTCTTCTACAGCATACAAGTGAGGCTAAAAATAAGTTCTGTATGGTGGAAGCATAAGAAGCGACTCGCGAGATTTTTTAATTTTCAGGGATGCCATTTATTAATTAAATAATAAAAAATGAGCAACTATTGTTAATATGATAAGGTCTATGCTGCCCATAGTTCATGTTGAGACCTCGACTGTTATCACATTTACGCAAATCTTTACTCATGACCGGCGCGGTCCGGCGCATATAGTGGTCAGCTCGAGACTGAAACTGCGGCGCGTTGCGAGAGGGCACCTGACTTTCTATTTCGCGCCAAAACAGGGCCATCGCGCGCCTTCTGCAAAATCGGTCTTCTCTTTTTACAATAAGAGAAGGCACCTCAATCTTTTTAAACTGTCAAAATCTAGCCTGTCCTTGAGAGATATTTATTACAAATTCTCAGCTCTGAATAATTAATATTTAGTTTATAAGAAACAAAAGTAATTTCAAAAGAAATCACGTGACGTGAAATGCAGCAGCCAATGCGCGGAGAGCACCAGTAACATAGGCGGGCTTTCCCACGGGAACCAGCACCTACTGTGCCATATGCTACTGCTCCTCACCCCACATTTTGACATATGCTGCACATCTGTCTTTCTTCCGTATTTAAGACACGTACAATGTTAGCAAAGAAACGGCCAGCGGTCAGAAATATGAAGTGGCCACAGGCCAGTAATATCACACACTCCTCTGTGGACCTAAAGTCCGCATGTCAACAATGTAGATGTTCGACTAAATGACACTTTGCGAATAATAACTGGAATACTGAGACCTACCCCAACACCATGGCTCCCTGTGTTGGCAAATGTTCAACATCCGTCATTCTGCAGACAACTAGCAATCCAAAGAGAAATGCAAAATGTATCTGCTGACACTTCACTTCCAGTACACACTGATCTGCATGAGCCGACCGATTGAAGTCCCTTCTGGAACCACTCCTCTAACAATCGGGAAACCATAGAAGAATGGAAACACCTATGACAGCAAGGAAATGTTAAGAACGGACACCTCACTATGAAACTGGCAGATCGTGATCCTGGCGGCATCAACATCCTTCGAAGAACCTGGGTGGCACTAGACAGAATAAGAACTGATTTTGGACGGTGCAACGAGATGACGGACAAGTGGGACTACGTGGACGATCCTCACTGTGACTACGGGGAAATACAGTCGATGTAACACATAATTGAGTGTGAAATTCATGGTTTTATGGACGGGTCAATGGAGGATCTGCATAGACTCACATTCACTGCCATTTCTTGACTTTGTTATTTAAGTGTTATGTTTAATTGATAATTATTTTGACAGATTAGTACATGTATTCATAATAGGCTTATAAGTATAACTACATTTGTAATGAATAATGTTCTGTTACATTTGTATGTTAATTTAGTTTTCTGTGTATTCATAATAGGCTTATAAGTATAACTACATTTGTAATGAATAATGTTCTGTTACATTTGTATGTTAATTTAGTTTTCTGTGTTAAAAGTGTACCGTACTGTAAGACATCCGGCATATTTAACGAAAAATTATAAATAATAACAAGAGCTGGTCTAAAGAAACTAGCTCGGTGTGTAATGACCGAATCTGTGGTAGTTATTCTGTTATATCCGCTTGACAGACTGTTTACAGCTGCATTCAGTTTGCATTACGTGTCCTTGTGTAGGAGCTACGTGAATTTACAACATCGCTGCTGAGGTAGCGAATATCGTTGTCTCGACTCCTTTGGTTTCTGTCGCTGTAATCTCTTTGCTGCGTTTGTCTTTTCTCGCTCGCTTCTTATTTCGCAACTTGCTACTAGTCTGTCTTACTCGCAACTCATCGCATCGCTTTCTGCTTCCTCTTACAGCTGTGCCTGGTTATCGTTTGTGGCGATATGACTGAATTCCTAATGGAAGTTTATATTTTCTTCCTCTTTACTATTCTGTAGCGTGAGAGAGAGAAGCAATGAAAGTATCTTCAGATTTATCTGCTTTCCTGTAGGAAAGTTTGATCGTGTATTGGCTAGCAGAACTCGCGATGCCTCAGCACAGGCAGAATAATTAGAGGGGTCAGGGAACTACACGGGTTGCCTGCCGGCCCCTGTGCGGATGTTCCACGCCCCTTGTGGGCGGCAACCCGCGCTACGCTCGCGTTCGTGGACCCTGTGTGCCATGCAAACTGCATGTCGGTGACAACTCCGCTCTCCTGTGCTACAGGGTCCCACCTACGCATGCATGTGGCACTAAAACTGAACTTCCCCTCCCCATCTGCCATCAGCAATCCCTTAACCCACCCACAGCGGACCATAATACGAGGAACTTCAATAAAGTAAGTTTGTCTGCTTTGCAAAACAACATAGTTCTATCAAAAACTGTATTGGCAACATGTACAGCAAAGATTGAACAAATTTTCAGCATTATCACATAAAGAACTGTAACATTTATCACGCATTGGATTGACTACTGTATTACTGTCACGGAAGTCTGCCCTGTGAAAGGAACCAGCTATCTTCTGGTCATTATAGAAACTCTAACCAGAGGACTTGTCATTCAGAACAAGAGGTGTGCAATGATTACTGATGGTGTTCTAGTGCTCCATAACAGTGTTCGTCCTCATATGGCTTGGCTCAAACAAACTGATTTGCTTCATTTTAGTAGGGAAGTGTTTTATCATCCAAGTGATTCACACTTTTTTGTCCTTCGAATAATTCATGTCCTTTGGCCAGCGTTTTGACAACGACGAACCTCTGATGACGACTATCACACTCCCACACACAGGTGGCAGACATCCACGACACAGGAGTAATACAAAAGTTGATCCCACGGTATGATAAATGTCTCAAATCTTTTTCTGACCGTGTCAAAAAATAACCAAACCTTGCTGCATCTGTGGCCATTAAAATTTGTCATGTAAGTATGTTGTCTTTGGGTTAAAGCAATAGGGAATGTTATATTGGTGTTGTATCTCATTCGTAGGCTGCACGTTCCACAGGGAAACATATAGTTAACTGTGCTTAAACCATGTTCTACAAATTGAAGGATGAAACATTCCATACCATTCATTGGTCTTTTCGTACTCCATAGCGTCCTAATAGGTAGTTTCTGCTACTCTATCCAACATTACAGCTGTTCTAGTTGCGTAATCTTTTCTACAAATATAACTGTTGGCCCTCTTCACGTGTTTGCTTGGGATTTCACTATCATCACAACACAGTATTTAAACGGTGCAAATGGCCGCCGTTTTCAGGTGAATTGTTATAGCGTTATTGTGCATCCACGAACTCATCTGGATATGGCAGTCGTCTGAGCAGAAGAAGTATTGGGTAGTAAGGACGATGAAATGCGGCTGCATACTCTAGAAGAGAAAACAATTCAGATGATACTTGTCCTTTCAATTATATATATATATATATATATATATATATATATATATTCCTTAATTTGCTAATACATTTACCTCACATTCTCATTACATGTACCTTATCCTGGCACATAAACTTCAGTAACCACTATAAACTGGAGGATAAACTTTGTAATACACTATATTTGACTGGAATAACTCTATTGTCCTCTCGAGAATCACATTTTCCATTATATCAATTTCTTTGTAAAATAATTTCTTGAAACTATGGACTGAAATTTTCGTTTTCTTTCCCATCAAATCATACTCATTCTTAAAAACTGATATTTCCCTATTAATATTTTCCAATTTTCCCCTATTGTTTATATTCAAATTTTGTGTAGTGATCTTCAGTATAGACACCTTTCCTTTCCCACTTCTTATCTCTATGTGTCGGTGAAAATTGATGAAGCTCCATTTCTTGTCTTGATTGACAATATCATACTGAGTACGAACTGAGATTAAAATTGAAGAAAGTACACTTCTCATCTAAATGTGAAAACATTTTATTTGTTATGGACTGTAGACTAAAGTTTAAGAAACTCCTTATATAGGTTTCATTATACCTTACAGGCTATGAAATATAAATGATATTTGAACCGATTCAGTGGCTAAGCATGAGTGACTAGAGGAAAAAAGCAATTCTGGGGAACACGGTATAACTAGAGGAAAAACGGATAACCCTAGCCCTTCAAACGTGTGTGACGGCATATGCCGTCCGCTGCCGACTACTCGCGAAGTGTGTGCGACGTCATGCCGTCCGCGAATTTTTTTTAATTGCGTTATTCATTTCTACTGATGCAGTTTGAAGGAGGGCCGCTATATGGCATATATTCCTTAGCTGTTTCTTGATGGACTTTACATTACGTTATTTGCATGGACTTCAATTTTACGAATATTTTTGTCTTTGTGTGCGTACCGATTTCCGAAGGTTGTGCACAACAACTACGCTGACTGAAGATGAAGCACTGCGAATTTCGATGGATGGTTATAATGAGAAAGACGAGTTGTTATTGTGTGCTGATAAATCTTCAGAAGAGGGGTTGACAGTGCAGTCTCACTTGACTAGAAGGAATGTAAAAGTACTTCTGCCCCATCTGTGTTTACATTTAACGACCCTAAAAGAAGGCTAAAACTGTAAATTCCAATTAATGCAGGGCCATTAGTTTAATTTAAATTGAGCTTTGAAAATGAAGTAATGGATATTATGGACAAAAATATAGATACATACAATATTGGTGGGACATACGCAGTAGGTGTCACGCTGCAGGTGATGTCAGATCGAAGGCAGCGTCATGGTTAAGGGGCTAGAGCAAGAAACGCGGAAGGGGCGGGAATCATTCGCGAAGAAGAGAAATATACTAATACCGAATATTGATTCAAGGGTTAATAAGTCTTTTCTGAAAACACTTATTGCGCTGCAGCCTTGTAGCTGAGTGAAATATGTACAATGTTTAGATAAGACAAGAAGACCAGTGAAGCTTTTGAAATGTGGTGCTACAGACGAATGATAAAATTTATGTGGATAGAGTGCATAACTAATGATGAAGTAAAGAACAGAATTTTGGAGAAAAGAAATTTGAGGCACATTCTTATTTAACGAATGAGACGATTGGTAGGGCATTATTCTCACGCATCAAGGATTTGTCAGTCAACTATAATAGTAGAGTGTGTATTGGGAGGGGGGGGGGATGGACAAAATATCGAGCGGTCTGCGGCGTGTCAGTCATGGTCTGCACGGCCGCTGCAGTCGGGGGTTGGAATCCCCCCTCGAGCATGGATGTTTGTGCCGTCGTTAGTATAAAGTAGTTCATAAGTAATTTGTAAGCTTAGGGACTGATGACCCCGTAGTTAAGTCCCAAAAGATCTACAAACGTTTGAACATCTTACGGGGTGATGTTTGCAATGAATAGCGTAGCGAGCAAATCTGCATTAAACTTACCCACCACGCGAAGTATGTTACTATCATCTACAGTATGACGAATTCCTTTTTCTGAATAGTCGCCAGTAATTCGAAAAAAAAAATCTGTCTTTACTATCTGCATAATTTTACCATAAAATCCACATTGTGTTGAGTATCAGTGAGTTGGAAATTTGCATGCTTCGCTGCGTGATATGCATTTCGTAACACAAGATGCCGAAGGAGTTCATCGTTAGTTAACATTAATGAACTCTTCATCTTATTTGAATGTCTCCTGTTTTTTCTGATCTGAGCTCATTTATAAGGTGCGTTAATTAAACAGAGGAATGTTTTACGATCTGACACTAAATTGCACAATTGGGCTCCACAGACCGACGTGTCATCCTCAATCATTGGCAATATTGGATTCAGTATGAAGGCGCACTTTGTAGGCCCACGGCTCTCCACGACTTCGCGAATTTCGTGACTCAGAATAGCTACTACGATACTCATGCCGAGTAACTCGTCACCTGACCTCACGATGCTGAATGCAACTCGTTCCATTTCCACGAAGGGACAATCTTTGATGATACCCGCACCTCCCTCCCCCCATCCGCCATCACCATCATGAATGTTACTCGCTGTCATCGCTCAGCTGCCGAGCAGACTTTACTTGAGTACTCGTATGCAAAATATGAGAGACAAGGTCTCCTTAGTGACCAAAATCGAATTGTAATAATTGCTCTTATTATAACCACATCAGCAGTGAACTCATGGAGTAAAATGAGGTAACCCTAGTGGCCAAGCTATGATTCCTTGGAGATAGATCCACTAGCTATATTATATTTGCGGTACTGTTTCAAGAAGCGTAAGTGGAATGTGCTTTGATACGACGTTCCCCGTCGTAGATTCGAGTCCTTCCTCCGTCATGGCTGTGTGTGTTGTCCTTAGCATTTGAACAGTTTTTTTTTTCACCAGTACTATTACCCCTCAACGCATTCCCCCGAAATATCCCAGTGTAGATGATTTTGTTGAAGAGCTCATCGTCCAATTATTGTAAACTGGAATAACATCGCGATAGCGGAGTATTAGCATATTTCGTCTTCGTTCATTATGTATCTGTGTATTTAAATAAAGTATTGTGTACCAATTTTAAACAAAGTGAATTATCCTAAATTCAGTGGCGAAGTTCAAAATTTGTGCTGGTCCAGGATTAGAACTCGGATTGCCATCTTCGCGCCAGCAGATGCCGTAACCAATTAGGCTGTCCAGACATGCTTTTTATCTTGCCCGAATTCTCAACACAATACGACTGTAGTGCCTCCTGACCCTTACTTCTTCTTACTCGCGCACTAACTTTATTCCCACAAGGGATCGAGAATATTTGTGCATCCGCACTGACATCATCTGTAAGGGGCACATATTCATTTATTGATATGTTGTCTCTTATAGTGGATATGTCCGAAGGAACAGACACCATAACAATAGATGAAAGTGTGATGCAACTCATTATCATTACTAAAGTAACACATACTCTGCACTACGTGTTGGCGTGTAGAACACAAGATAATAATCACTTAGATTCGGGTCCCGGAGAGAAAATAACATTTTCCTTACAAAATAAGAAATAAAGGGAAACGATGGAGTGTTACTTGTTTTTGTTCTGTGTACACCGTTCGACTACGGCTTTGTGTTTTCCTACCATCTTCTGTTTGCGTTGTGTTCAGTATTTGTAGTTTCATATTAGTTTGTTATTTAGGCCCTGTAAAGTGGTAGTTTCTATGATAAAATGAAAAATTGAGACTAAAGAGTCACTTTTGCTATAGTGAAATCGATGCTGGTAGTAAGATACATAGAGTTTAAAATGATTTCAATCTTCACCGTTTTCAATCTTTTTTCCCTTAATGGCTTTCAAAGAAATTAAGTTGTTATTTGTGTTAATTTTGAAATTCATTATTTTATATTTCAATTTAATGGTTATTGTATATGCAAGTATTCTTGTAATTTTAGCGTCTTTCTGTTCAGTCTGGCTGTTGTAATAGCTTTTCTTATCTTTTTCCATATAATAAGGTCGTATTCTGATGGTACATAGTACAATCATTACAGGCCGATGTAAAAATTTAACTATCGTCATTGAAGGTATTTCTTAAATTAGAGGAAGTGAATTCATAGGACATTGAAAGAAAAAAAAATCTTTTACTTATTTCTACACACGTACCACATTTACAGACAAGTTTCCTTGATTTCGTATAATGAATCAAACCCTTACATTTACCCAGAAAAGAATTGCGTCAATAAGTCTACGTTATCTGGAAAACTGAGATGTAGCTTTCAGAGTGAAGGCTGGCATCCACCGCGAAGATGCCCCGAAGACGAAGGATTTTTCCGGAGCTGCGGAAACTGGTGGCTGTGGGGGCGGCAGGGGTGGCGGCTGAGGGGCGGTGACAGGTGATTTGCTAACGGCGCCCCGCCTGTCACGCACTTCAACCTCTCCACTCCGCGATCGATCGACTGCTCGGTCGCAAGTCGCAGTCGACTTCAGTAGGAGCGCCGCACCCACAGAAAGACCAGGAGACCAGCATCTTAACACTTTCCTGCAAAACAATGAAGTACATATCAGGGTGTACACTTCCGGAATTGCGGTGAATAAATTTCCACAATTTGTTATGTATTCCAAGTCTACCTTGAGTTTTACGGTGGTAAATAATTATGTACATAGGTCAGACTCAAAATAATTGTGGTGTAGCCTATCTTATATTTTGTGGGTAAAGATAGGCATTCATTAGGAATAAATATCTTAAAAGGCTGGGATTCATACCTATGTTTATTGAGTACGTATAAATCTACATTTAAAGCCTCTTTGGATTCGTCAGATCCAAGATTTTGGTAAAGTTCTTCTACTGGAGACGCAGCGCAGTGGCGGAGCGCATTGAGGCGCTATGCTCCGATGCGCGAGGCCGTTCGCCGTCGGGGGTTCGAATCCCCCCTCCGCAATCCACCGTAAGGTGCGTGGCGGAGGGTACATTGTACTACTACAAGGCATTTCCTTTCCTATTCCACTCCCATATACAACGAGGAAAAAAAGAATGCCTATATGCCTCCGTACGAGCCCTAATTTCTCTGATCTTGTCTTTGTGATAACTACGCGAAATGTAAGCAGGCGGCAGCAAGATCGTACTGCACTCAACTTCAAATTCCGGCCCTCTGAATTTCCTCACAGAAATTCACGAAAAGAACGTCGTCTTTCCTCCAGGGATCCCCAATTGAGTTGCCGGAGTATTTTCGTGACACTCGCGCATTGGTCGAACCTACCAGTAACAAACCTAGCTGCTTGAGCAAAACTCTAGACGTGGTCGTACAAGCGTTTTATACGCGGTCTCCTTTACAGGTGAAGTACATCTTCCGAAAATTCTCCCAATAAACCGAAGTCGGCTGTCCGCCTTACTCACAACTGTCCTTACATGCTCGTTCCATTTCATATCGCTCTGCAATGTTACGCCTAGATATTTGAACGATGCGACAGCATCAAGAAGCTCACTACTAATGCTGTATTCGTACATTATGGGATTGTTTTTTCTACTCATGCGCATCACCTTACATTTTTCCACATTGAGAGCTAGCTGCCAATCTTCGCACCAACTAGAAATTTTGTCTAAGTCATCCTGTATGCTATTACAGTCAGTTACTGACAACACCCTCCCATACACCACAGAATCATCAGCAAACAGCCGCATATTACAACTTACTCTGTCCATCATATCATTTATATAGATAGAAAATAATAGCGGTCTTATCACACTCCCTTGGGGCACGCCTGACTATACACTCGTCTCTGATGAAAACTCGCCGTCGAGAACAACGTACTGCGTTCTATTACTTAGGAAGTTTTCCAGCCAGTCACAAATATGTGAACCTATTCCATAAGCTCGTATCTTCGTTAGCAGTCTGCAGTGTGGCACCGCGTCGAACGCCTTTTTGAAGTCGAGAAAAACACAATCCGCCTGTTGCCCTTCGTCCATGGCTCGCAAGATGTTATGTGAGAAAAGGTCAAGCTGAGTTTCACATGAACGATGTTTCCTAAACCCGTGCTGATTCATGGAAAGAAGCTTTTCCGTTTCAAGGAAATTTACTATATTAGAACTGAGAATATGCTCCAAAATTGTACATGAAACTGATGTCAACGATATTGGCCTGTAATTATGTGGGTCAGTTCTCTTTCCTTTCTTATAAACGGGAGTCACCTGCGCGTTTTTTGCAATCACTAGGAACTTTGCGCTGAATTAAAGATTCGCGATAAATGCAAGCTAAGTAGGGGGCCAACGCCGCAGATTAGTCTTTGTAAAACCGAACTGGTATTCCATCCGGACCAGCAGACTTTTTCGTATTTAGCTCTCGCAGCTGCTTCTCTACACCGGAAATACCTATTGCTATGTCCCCCATTTCGGAATTAGTACGTTGATCAAATGATGGTACATTTGTGCGGTCCTCCTGCGTGAAAGATTTCTTAAAGGTTAAATTTAGAACTTCAGCTTTCCGTTTGCTTTCTTCTATTACTGTCCCGGAATGATCAACGAGTGACTGGACTGTGGGCTTCGACCCGCTTATCGATTTTACATAGGACTAGAATTTTTTCGAATTCTCGGAAAGATCTTTTGGTAAGGTATGGCTGTGATAATTATTGTATGCTTCGCGCATCGATCTTTTTATAGACGCACGAATCTCTACTAACATTTGCCTGTCATAATTGGCGTGTTCTTTTCTGAACCGAGAGTGGAACAGTCTTTGCTCCCGGCAGCTTTTTAACGTTATTATTATACCACGGTGAATCTTTTCCATCCTTAATCGTCTTTACTGGTACATATTTCTCTAACCCTTTATTTACAATGCACTTAAATTTAGTCCACAATTCCTCTGCATCCATAGTCCCGGAATTGAACGATGCCCATTCGTTTTCTAAGTGCGATCCTAACATTTGGTTATCAGCTCTTCCCAACAAAAACACGCCCCTAGCCTTCTTCATTGGTTTATGAAATATGGTCACCATCATCGCTATGACGATATCATGATCACTAATTCCTGTCTCTACACAGACATCGTTAATAAGGTCAGGCCTGCTAGTGGCTATAGGTCTAAAATATTTCCATTGCTCTTGGGTTTCCGGTTTAACTGCTCAAGACAGTTTTCGGAGAATGTGTCCAAAAGTGGCTCCCAAGACTGCTTGTCTGTACTGCCTGAAATGTAACTAGGGAGGTCCCAATCTATACTCTTAAGGTTGAAGTCTTCCCCGACTAATATTACATGGCCCAGATACCTACGCACTACCTGGTATAGACTTTCTTTGAATCTCTAAAACAGCTACAGCAGCACTGGGGGGCCGGTAAATCACCCAACTATTAACTTTACTTCTTTTAGACCTATTATACGTGTCCAGATAACTTTACAGTTACTTTCAACGTCGATCTAAGTAGAAACAATATCGTTCTCTACAGCGATGAACACTCCTCCAGTTGTATCCGATATATTTTCAACGCCTCTCTAAATATTTCTGAACTTACCACATCATGATTTATCCAGCTTTCGGTGCCTAAAACTATCTGAGCACAATAATTACCATGCAGTGCGGCAAATTCGGGAACTTTGTTTGTAATATATTGTAAGTTCACGGATAATATTTTGATATTCGAATTTTTGAGTCGAACGTGGCCTGAATTCGCTGTTTGGATGTTAACAGGCGAGTGCTTATCAGAGTAAGCGTCTAGCCTATATATATATATATATATATATATATATATATATATATATATATATATATATATATATGCCAGCCACAAGTACTCTGCTACCCGAGTAGCCGCTTCCTTAGTGTAGTGCACCCCTGATCTATCTAGGGGCACCCTACAATTCCCCAGCTGATAACGCAGATCCAGAAATCTGCAGCCATGACTCTCATAGAGTCGACGAAGCCTCTGGTTCAGACCCTCCACTCGGCTCGAAACCAAAGGACCTCCATCAACCCTGGGAACAATGCTACAAATCGACAGCTCTGATTGCACCCCGCGTGCTAGGGCAGCAGCCTTCACCAATTCCGCCAGCCGCCCGTAGGACCTGAAGATGTCCTCAGAACCCAAGCGACAATCGTCACTGTTTTGCCGACATGACCCACGACTTGGTCGACCGCACCTCGCACCCTCGATAGCCGCCGGCAATGCCGCCTCCACATCTCGGATGAGGCTCCCCGGCAGACACACCGAGTGCACGTAGAATTCTTTCCGGATCTCGACGCTATGTGCCTAAGGAGCTATATCACGCGCCCAACATTGGAGCTCCCAATAACTAATAATCCTCTCCCCCCGTGCACCTGCTCGGACCCTGCTGAAGGTGTGGCCACACGTCCACTCACAGGAAGAACGGGCGTGGACGGACGTCCAGCCTCCACATTGGCCTTCCGCCTTGAGCGACGCGAACGCCGTACAACCCGCCACTCCCCTTGCGGAGAGGGCGGCTCGACCACGTCCGGTACACCTAAAGGTGCCTCGGTAGCAGGAACAGAAAGCGGAGCATGAGACACCTGAAGTGTCCCACTCGACGCACCAGTCTCCCCACCATCGCTGCACCCCAATACAGCAGTCGCAAGACGGCTGACCATAGCCAACAGCGCGCTCAGCTGTTCGCGAACTGCGGCCAACTCCATCGGCGTTCGCACACAGCAGGCACACATCCTATCCATCCAACCGATGGATGGCTTTCCGGTTTAACTGCTCAAGACAGGTTTCGGAGAATGTGTCTAAAAGTGGCTCCCAAGACTGCTTGCCTCTACTGCCTGAATTAATAAGCTTTTAAGTAGCCTAGTACTTTAATAAAGACGGCTGGCAGCTGTGTGAACTGTGGTCAGTGTTAAGTACACTGTCAAAACAAAGAAACTGAGTCCGGCAGTTTTCAAAATAAAGAAGAATATCTATGGAATACACCGTTATCAAACGCGTGGGAATATAAGCTTTCTCAAAGCACAACACGAAATAAGGAAGTGACAACATAAAACGTAGCTTGCAGCAGACGAAAACTATACACACGGTATTCATCAAAATACGTGAGAATAAACACTTAAAGCAGGAGCACAAACGAAATGTGTCAAGTAGGTGAGAAGGAACCTCTTAAAAACAGAAACACTAACGAAAATAATTAAGAAATTAAATGGCGACGAAATTTCACGCAATTAAATTATGATACTTAGCGCTCTGGGTAATGAGGCAGTGACAGCAGCTGGCACTGAACTGGCTGCTAACTGACTGAATGCTGATCTTCCAAGTACACGAGAATAAACCTCTTAAAACAGAATGAAGAACTAGCCTGGCAAATTAAATTTGACACAAATTAAATTAAGGTACTTAGCGCTGTTTATGATGTGACACTGGCTACAGCTGGCACTGGACTAACTGATAACTAAAAGGTGACAATCGAGGTTGGAGAAGTCGGTCTTGTTGAGTTGCCGTCTTCAGCCTTTTAAGACAAATTGGAGCATTGTATCTTGCTACTACCGCACTTTGTAAAGTACTTCGCCGGCCGCGGTGGCCGAGGGGACTGAGGCGCTCCAGTCACGGTCTGCACGGCCACTACGGTCGGGGGTTCGAATCCCCCCTCGGGCATGGATATTGGTGCCGTCCTTCGTCTTAGCTAGTTCGTAAGTAGTTTGTAAGCTTAGGGACTGATGACCACGTAGTTAAGTACCATAAGTTCTACAAACATTTGAAAATTTTGATTTTGTAAAGTACTTCCAGACGCGGGTTGTGCCATTTAAAACACATCCGTCGTCGTCGATGACAATGGAGAATCTGCCGTATGGCCACACGGAGGTAAGGCCGGTATTACACTACCAAACTATTGGACAAAGAAATATTGGACGTAGTATAATGGGAATGTCGTCCAATATTTCATTAAATCTATGGCCATGTCTTATATTTGATCAAAGTAATCGCTCGTCTTCTGTTTCGTACAGTGAGAAATGTGACCGCTCAGAGCGCTTTTAGTAGTGCAGCCTCCTCGCCACCACAGCTGTTTTATTTGGAGTCTCTGTTTGACATAACGTAAACATAGCTACTATTGGCAAGTTTGTATTGTGTTCTCCAGCAACAACAAAATTGATGGGAATGTATAAATCACATAGGGCGTTGTATAACACGCGACAAGGCCAATTAATACTGTCCGTCACGTCAATTCACATAGTCCAATACCCTGCGGTGAAAGTGATATTATGAGTTATCATCCGGGATGTAAAAAGTCATAATATACTATCGTAATTGAAGAAGTAACATCTCTACATCGTATTAACGGCCAAAGCAGACTATATAATGTATGATTTCGGTCAGATTGGTGTGCTAAATGCTAGGACGCGGCGGAGCGGCCGAGCGTATTGCTCAGCGCACCCGGTCACGGGGCTAAACACACACTGTAATAAAAAAGCTGAGCTAAATATTCAACGAACAACCGAGGACGAACTGAAACAACGACCGCAGAACATAGATATACCTGGGAAAAAAAGCGCATTGAGGCGCTATGCTACGATGCGCGAGGCCGTTCCCCGTTAGGGGTTCGAATAACCCTTCGGGCATGGGTGTTAGTGTCGTCTTTAGTATAAGGTGGTTCATTAGTAGTTTGTAAGTTTACGGACAGATGACCCTCAGTCAAATCCTTTAAGGTTAACAAACATTTGAACATTTGCTAAATACTGGGAAGTGAAACAACATTCAAAACATAGAAAACTGTTTGCAACCGAAAATACACGTCAGACAATTTTTGTTAGCAAAATAAGTACTGCGTAATTACTGTATCAGCTATTTTTCCCCAATTAGATTTTCCTCTTTGTCAGTGCTGAAACGTTATTTAATGAAACTTGCTTTATCAACTTAACATCTTACTCGTACACAGTGTTCCTTTTCTGTTATCCTGTTGCGAAGAATGAAGAGCTAGAAAATAATTGGCATTGTATTGTTGCCCGTCTGTACTGCCGACAACATTAAAAAGAAATTCCTCCCTTTACAGTAACAAATTTTATTTATGTCGTCTTGACACCCACTGTTTCATTCAATTACGTTTCCTTTCCATTTTACTTCCTTCTCTTCTAAATGCAGACACAACGGAACTGTAGAATAAACAACAGCTGAGTATAACACAGCTGGTTTGGAGCAACTTTGACAAAATGTTTTATAATAGTGTAATACCCAATTTAGCGTTTTATCCAATATCTTTGTAAAAGAATAGCACCAATATTTCATCAAATTTATTCGTCCAGTTCTTTGTATAATAATTTGATAGTGTAACGTCCGCCTCTGTATCTCAAACGCATCGTCGCTGAGTACCACGCAGGGGTCAAATGTTTGTAGAGCTATGGGACTTACCTACGGCTTCATCAGTCCCTAAGCTTACAAACTACTTACGAACTAGCTAATACTAAGGACGGCACAAATATCCATGCCCGAGGGGGGATTCAAACCCCCGACCGTAGTGGCCGTGCAGACTATGCCATGCAGAGCTCTCGGCCACCGCGGCCGGTACCACGCAGGAGGCCCGGATTCGATTCCCGGCAGGAGACTGGGTGTTGTGTGTTGTTCTAATCATCATCATCTCATCATCATTGCCACGTAAGTCGCCCACGCGGCGTCAAATAAAATGACTTACACACAGGTGGCCGAACAATCCCGTAAGGATTCCGGCCAAGAAACCCATACGTTCATTTCCATAGTGTAATCCGGTCTAAGGGTTGACACTACACGTGCACACGCGTCGTCTATTAGGCCACGGCACAAGGCAACTGAAGCCTCAACAACAGCTCTACCAAATCTTACGCCCCGCGGTTGTTGCTCGTTTCTGACTAATTGCATTTCCTAGTTTTTGCGATAGCCTAATATTTTGCAACTGTGTAAATTTTTTGGAGAAAACATTACAAGTTTTAATCTTTTTAATTATATATATATATATATATATATATATATATATATATATATATATATATATGTGTGTGTGTGTGTGTGTGTGTGTGTTTGCGTGTGTGTGTATGTGTGTGTCTGTGTGTGTCCGCTACTATAGGCAGTAATTATACTAGTGTTTTACCATACTATTGGCTGTAACTAAAGAAACCGGCTTCAAATGGCATTATATTACCGAAAAACCCAGTATGGATTTGAAATGTTCGGTTTACCCCATCCATACTCTACAGATCCGCTTACATCTGTACTAAGCATTTTGCCCATTGGTTCACTTAACACTATAGTACCCACACAATGAACAAACACTATACTGATGTTCGAAACTGTAGAGCATCTGGAGCTACCTAATTCTGAATTTGCTTCACACTAGTAGCCAAAAATTCAATCTTTGCTTGCCATAGATCTATGTCACCTCCACAGAATTAAAATAAATGTTTACGAATGTATGATCCGTTTAAGTACAAAATCCGACCAAAAATGAAGACATATTGTAGCTATTACATTGAAATCAATAATAATATTTTAACTGCATAACTATCTTTTTCCGTTGTGCTTTCATGACTAAATAGCTGAACCGATTTTAATGAAATTTAATACGAAGAAAGCTTGAACACTGATAATGCACATGGGCTCCGTTAGAAAATGTGGACGATATTTATTAATATGTGGATATTGCAAAGTGTAAGTATGTACGCTTGTCTGTCTCTGAGTACATTCCACGTCTTCTTGCACATTATGGTCCCTTTAGAGAAAGGTCAGATTTATTGCATTTAAAAGACGTTTTTATTCACCAAAGATGATCTTAACATTACTTCGGAATCATAAAGAAATTGTTCTGCAATGTTCTATCTCATGCTTCTCACGCTCCATAGGAAAGCAAAGAGAGTCAAATTGTTGCCATTTTTAATTATTGGTCGTTGTTCCGAATTGAGACGAGAATTCCATGTACTATAAAACCAATTCTAAACATGCATGTATTCGTGTACAATCAAAGTACAATAAATGCATGATCGTGTTAAATACATTAAAATATGCACTATCATGCTTCTTCCCACATTATTAATTCACTCAAATTTTGTTTATATTGTTAAGTAACAACAGTTCAAAATTGTTTCCTGTAGTTTCCTACATTTCTAGGTCAAAAAATTTTTGTAAGCACAAAATATACTCTCTACAAGAAAAACAAGGTTCTGGCACATATTGGAACAAACAAATCTGTGGGAGTGTCAGATCAAATTCATCATTGATGCTTTCCCTACACATTTTTAGACTCCTTAGACTGGGTTCCAGAACAGAAGAATGTTTTCAATTGAAGAAGAATCGAAATAATTGACAATGTCTGTTCTGTCATCACAATAATGGTCTGCTTACGTCTCGGTTCCGTCAGTCACGCTACGTGACTAAATCTGCAGTACAGGTTTCCGCTTTTGTGGACAGCTAAATCTGTTTATAATAAGCACTCGGCAGACAGCTGGCTGTAAAATTATGGGGAATTCATCCCACAGTGAGATTCTAAAGATTCAATCGCCGTTAACTCCATCATCGCAACCCACTCTTTTCTTTCTTCAGTCCTAACACCTGCAACAAAAATAGGAATCACGAAAACTGACACGGACGTCTCGAGTCAATGTTCTTAAAATAAGCATTTACATCGAAATCAAGGCAACTTGATTAAGCAGCATGATTAAACTATTAATGCCTCATAATGCACAATTATTTTGTCAAAATCACGGAAAGAACAGATCTGAATGGCACGAGGGGCATTTTATCACCGTCCTCCCGAATGCGAGTCTGGTGTTCTAACCACTGCGTGACCTCGCTCGAAGACACATTATCACTTAATCACCACAATCACATATATATAGTTCCATATGTAAAAGTCCATTGATAATTTCCAGAAAGTGAACTTTAATAAATATATCAATAAATTAATAATTATTTTCCTTGTGGCCGAAAAAGAACCAATAAAATGATAAAACCTCGAAAGCTAATGTAGTCTACATAAAATAAAATTGTATCGATTAGAATTAAAACACTACATACAGTTGTGCAACTAGAGGTACAATACACAAGCGAAACTCTTTTTCAAGTCACCCATTAAAACAGGATTGACAAAATAGTAAAATTAGAGGGAAGAATAGATAGGACATCCAAAGTTTAAAAAAAAAAAAAAAAAAAAGAAAAGAAAAGAGAGGGACAATGGCGGATGGTACCAAATGGAGTAGTGTACAGGGAACTGCAGCCCATTACATATACTCTACATAAGAAAATGTTTTCTTTTCTTGGCCTCATCGTGGGAACGCTAGCAACTAAATTAAACTGTAGAATGTAAAGCAACAAGTATGATGTAGCAAGAAAATTAGAGAGGACATGGAACAACTAAAACATATATATTTTTGACGACGTTACAGCATTGATTTTTAATGAAATAAATGGTAATTTGCGATCACTTATGGCTTCACTATACTAGGTTTAGATGTAATACTAATGTGCGGTTCGAATCCCAACCGGGCGCAAATTTTCATTCGCCGCCCATTAGTATTACATCTAGACCTAGTACAGTGAAGCCATAAGTGATCGCAAATTGCGATTTATTTCATGTTAACTAAAACTTAACCTGGATGATTTGCCAAACAAAACATAAAATCGAAAAAAAAGGGAAAATAAGAAAATATTATTTAAACGAAAAATAGAGAAATCGAACACAAAGCAAATTGTATTTCGAATGAGAAAAGACAGAGAAGACCAGAACGAATGAAAAGATACTCAAGTTATTCAGTAAGAACGAAACAGTTAAAAGAAAGTGGTAGGAAATGATCGACTAAAGTGGTCCATTAAGACGGTAAAAATAAATAACAATATCGTTGTTTATGAGTACTCCATTAAAACGTAGTCACTGAGACACAGAAGATGTTTACCATTTTCTTTCACTCTGCTACCGAATTCGTTCATAAATTACCTGCCGCTTTACCGAACTTGAGGAGACAGTTTTCAATACCCGATATCTCTGACGACACAGCTGGTGACAGACTCCATGCAGAATTTGAGGAAGCGCGTCCGCCGTCCAGATGCATTTCATCTCCAAACGACCGCCATCACTGCTCCAGGGCGGATGCTTGTGTGTAGCTCACTTTGCGAGTCCCCTCTCTTCCAGGGGACGATAAACTTTTTATGAGACTTTTACAGACAGTTGGGCCATTTGGTAAAGCCACAGTCAAAGGAGAACACAGGCCGGGCGGGGAGATTTGTATAAGTTATGTAAAGGCGGCCCCGCAACTCCAGGCGGCCACTGAATCGGCGCCGGCCAGCTCACAACCGAAGGGCGCGCCAACTTCAAATGAGCCGCCACAGCCGGCAAGACGGGGGCAATACGCGACCGGCACAATGCAATTCAGAGACCAACTTTGCAGCTACTTTGCTTCTGAGAATTTAGCATTCCAGCCGTGTATTCAACTACTTCATTCCAGAAGTTGGCGAGCGTGTATGATAAACGTAGTGGTAATGGGTTATAATTTCTTTCCTTGCCGTTTTTATGTGATTTTCTATTTATTTATTTTATTTTAAGCTTAGGAGACTTAACTACGGGGTCATCAGTCCTTAAACTTACAAACTACTTTTCAACTACCTTATTCTAAGGACGGCACAAATATCCATGCCCGAGGGGGGATTCGAACCCCCGACCGTAGTGGCCGTGCAGACCGTGACTTGAGCGCCTCAGTCCCCTCGGCCACCGCGGCCGGCTATGTGATTTTCTTTTGTAGGAGGTTCACAGCAAGAATATCGATGTTTGTTATTTCCAGACTTTTAGGCTTTCAGCATCAGAATGATGATTACTTCTTTTCAGGTCTTAGGGAGATCTCCATACTGATTCATTCCGTGCAGAATTTAGCAGTGATGTAATCGTCTTAAGAGGATATATTAACTAAGTTTGATAGTATTGACAGGAATATATCGTCCGCCTTTACACGAGGGCATGCTGGAAAGTAAGGCCTCCAAATTTTTTTCGTTTGTTCGCAGCATGGTTGAGTTTCACATGTCCTGCATATTACTCGGCTGTTATTGCCGCGTGGCTGACGCAATGGACTGTAGCTAGAGGGCTTCAATTTATACCGAGTAACATGGCGGTTTGTAAAGTCACTATGTCGGTGCGTGCCGGCCGCGGTGGCCGAGCGTTCTGCGGCGCGTCAGTCACAGTTTGCACGGCCACTACGGTCGAGGGTTCGAATCCCCCCTCGAGCATGGATAGTTGTGCCGTCCTTAGTATTACCTAGTTAATAAGTAGTTTTTTATGTTCAGGGACTAATGACCCCGTAGTTAAGTTCCATAAGCTCTATAAACATTTGTCGGTGCGTGAGAAACTGTGTGCTGTAATCGAGTTTCTAACCGCAGAAAACACACCTGCAATTGAGATCCACAGAAGAGTATGCTCACCCCTTACATGAAACGGAGGAGACTGGACATCTGTCAACAATTGCTGTTTCGTTTAGAGCAGGAGGGTAATGGGTTCCTGAAAAACATTGTGACTCATGATGAAAGTTGGGTGCACCAGTTTCACCCACTAAGTAAGCGAGCATCGCAGGAGTACCGCCATCACGGATCACCACACCCAAGAAAGTGCAAGACCATGCTGTCGGTAGGCAAGATTATGCTCACTGTTTTCTGGGATGTTCGAGGTGTTGTGCATATGGTTTTCATGCCTAAAGGCACCACCACAAACCCGCACGGTACAGAGAGACCCTCCATAAACTGAAAGCACGCATTCGAAGAACACGTCCCCACATGCAACACCCTCTTCTTCAGCATGACAATGCCAGACCGCACACGAGTGCTGCGACATCTGAAACGGTCCGCCGCCTTGGATTCACTGTTATCGACCATCCTCCACACTATCCCGACTTGACTCCACCCGATTTTCACCCCTTTTCCAAAGCTTAAAGAACACCTTCTCGGTGTCCACTTTACAACTGATGAAGCAGTGGAAGCGGAGGTGAGGCAGTGGTTCAGACAACGTGGTCCAAACTTTTACAGTGACCAGATCCCCAAACTGATGTTTCGCTGGAAGAAATATGTGCGTCACCATGGTGACTATGTTCAGAAAGAAGTATGTAGAAATGATAAATAAAGATGTGGTTTTGTAATACAGTCTGGTTTATTTCAAAAGCCGTAAGGTATTTCCGGAAAAAAAATCGGAGGCATTACTTTTCAGCATCCCTACGTACGTGAAGTATTGGTCGGAAGTCTAACCATTCACATTGAAATTACAGAGCAGTCTGCCACCATAAATTTCGTATCTAATATATTTTCGGCTGATTCAGAATGCAACATACGTCGAATTAGTGTATCAGCGGAATACACAAAAAAGCTGAGAAGGAGACTAACTATCTATATTACGTTTATGTATATAATAAGCAGCAGTCAACAATTCGACGATTATTTTGAACACAACACTGCTTTACTAGCGGTCGTCCTATTTGGTGGTGGTGTCTTGTGTCCTTAAAATGTTCAAATGACTGTAAATCTATAAGACTTAACTACTGCGGTTGTCTGTCCCTTGACTTACAATTCACTTAAACTAAACTATGAAATACAGACACATACAAACACACACACACACACACACACACACACACACACACACACACACACACACACACACACACACACACATGCACGGGGAAGGACTCGAACCTCCGACGAGGAGCAAGCGCGAACGCCACAGCAATGCGCTTTAGAGCAGTCGCCCAATCCATCGAGCCTCGTTTCCTTCCTCCGACCTTCGAGCTCACATACCCAGCCAATTATAGGGGACCTACAGTTTAATGTGGATGCTGAACCACTGTGCTACTCTACATTTTTCACGTCAGCAACATTGCTAGAAGTGAACGCAGTGAAATGTGAGAGATGAAATGCCTATGACATATCCCTATATCCCGTGGCCTTTAGACACATAGTGTGACACTCTTACCACTACTGTTTATAAATATATTTCGTTTGTCAGATCATACTTCACCAAGTGTAAGAAAAATACTCCTTTAACACCACGTGTTAGGATTCGTCGGCGGCAAAATCGATCCTCTAACATCTGTCATCATCTCCTATTGCCATACGAACTTGTAACTGCTCAGACTCACTTGAAACCATATGAGCTTTCTTACGCCGTATCGTAAGACTGTGTGAGACATCGTACGAGCCAAAACTGAAACGCCAGTCCAACGAATGACATTATTACGGGTCGCCGCGGAAGTAGAAAGTCTGTAGACAGTTATGGTGATTATCTTGCACGACTATCATGATGTTATCCTAACACATTACGTTCCTCCACGCGTATCGCCAATGCACAGTATTACTGCTCGTTTTTGGAACATCACCTGCGACTAGCTTAGCGAAATAAGCGGCATCACCTTCTGCACAAGCCACCCATCATTTTGCACCACAATGCCCAGGGGCAAACAGCATAAGCTGTGGCTACTCTGTTTGGTCGATAGGACTGGAATGTACTGCATAATCCACTATATTCCCAGGAATTACGTCCTTGTGACTTTGATTTGATTCCGAAGTGAAGAACCACTTCATAGCATTCACTTCAGAACCGTTCCAGAGAATCGACAGACGGTAAAAAAATGTTCAAATGTTTTTTAAGCTTAAGAAACTTAACTGCGGGGTCATCAGTCCCTAAACTTACAAACTACTTGTGAAATACTTTATACTAAAGACGACACATCCAAGCACAAGGGAGGATTGGAACCCCTGACAGGGAGCGGCCTCGCGCATCGTAGACAGGCAGTAGGTTGCTCCATTCGCACCATCAACAGAACGGTATACTACGCCTTCCACTTCGCTGGCAGCGATATCTACACAACGCTGGTGACATCTATGAAGTTCAACAACAGGTGTAAACAAGCACCGCTTTTGCTACGTTTGTGAATAAATAGTTGCCACTCTTTTAGTTCCATCCCTCGTATTCCGAATGTGTTCGACCTTATGAAACATACACCACTGAACATTAAAATTGCTACACCAACAAGATATGCAGATGATATTCTGATATTCATTGGACAAATACAGTACTGGTCATTAACACTTCTACACCAAGAAGAAATGCAGATGATAAACGGGTATTCATTGGACAAATATATCATACTGCAACTAACATATGATTACATGTTCACGCAATTTCGGTGCATAGATACTTATAAATTAGTACCCATAACAACCACCTCTGTCCGTAACAGCCTTGATACGCCTGGACATTGAGTCAAACAGAACTTGGATGTCGTGTACAGGTACACCATGCAGCTTCAACACGATACCACAGTTCATCAAGAGGAGTGACTGGCGTATTGTGACGAGCCAGTTCCTCGGCCACCATTGATAAGGCGTTTCCAATCGTTGAGAGATCTGGAGAATGTGCTGGACAGGGTAGGATTCAAACATTTTCCCTAGCCGCAAAGGCATGTACAGGACCTGCAACATACGATCATGTATTATCCTGCTGAAATGTAGGGTTTCGAAGGGATCGAATGAAGGGTAGAGCCACGGGTCGTAACACATTTCAAATGAAACGGCCACTGTTCAAAGTGCCGCCGATGAGAAGAAGACCTGACCGAGACTTGTAACCAATGGCACCCCATACCATCACGCCGGGTGATACGCAAGTATGGCGATGACAAATACACGGTTCCAATGTGCAAATGTTCAAATGTTGAATTGTTTGTGAAGCTTAAGGGACTTAACTACGGGGTCATCAGTCCCTAAACTTACAAACTACTTATGAACTACTTACGAACTAGGACGGCACAAATATCCATGCCCGAGGGGGGATTCGAACCCCCGATCGTAGTGGCCGTACAGACCGTGACTGGAGCGCCTCAGTCTCCTCGGCCACCGCGGCCAGCTTCCAATGTGCGTTCACCGCGATGTCGCCAAACACGAATGCGACCATCATGACGCTGTAAACAGAACGTGGATTCATCCGAAAAAATGACTTTTGCCATTCGTGCATCCAGGTTCTTCATTGCGTACACCTTCGCAGGCGCTCATGTCTGTGATGCAGCGTCAAGGGCAACCACACCCATGGTCTCCGAGCTGATAGTCCATGCTGCTGCAAACGTCGTCGAACTGTTCGTGCAGATGGTTGTTGTCTTGCAAACGTCTCCATCCATTGAATCAGGGATCGAGACGTGGCTGCATGATCCGTTACAGCCATGCTGATAAGATACCTATCATCTAGACTGCTAGTGGTACGAGGCCATTGGGATCCAGCACGGCGTTCCGTATTGCCCTCCTGAACCCACGGATTTAATATTCTGCTAACAGTTATTGGATCGCGTGCAATGCGAGCAGCAATGACGCGATACGATAAACCGCAATCGCGATAGGCTACAATCCGACCTTTATCATAGTCGGAAATGTGATGGTATGCATTTCTCCTCCTTACGCGAGGCATCACAACAACGTTTCACCAGGCAACGCCGGTCAACTGCTGTTAGTTTATGAGAAATCGACTGGATACTTTCCTCATATCAGTACGCTATAGGTGACGCCACCGGCGCCAACCTTATGTGAATGCTCTGAAAAGGTATCATTTGCATCTCACAGCACTTTCTTCCTGTAGGTTAAATTTCGCTTCTGTGGCACGTCATCTTTGTGGCGTAGCAATTTTAATGGCCACGTGTGTATTCAAATGCATTTTCCTGTGAACGATCCGTTGTTACGTTCGCCCTTCGATCCGCAACGCCTCAATTGCAAGGGGAGCAACACACCTGTACGCCACTATCCAATGATATTTGATAAATCACTGTATACAGGGTGTTACAAAAAGGTACGGCCAACCTTTCAGGAAACATTCCTCACACACAAAGAAAGAAAATATATGATGTGGATATGTGTCCGAAACGCTTAATTTCCATGATAGAGCTCATTTTATTACTTCTCTTCAAATCACATTAATCATGGAATGGAAACACACAGCAACAGAACGTAACAGCGTGACGTCAAATACTTTGTTACAGGAAATGTTAAAAATATCCTCCGTTAGCAAGGATACATGCATCTACCCTCCGTCGCATGCATTCTTTGATGCACTGATGCAGCCCTGGAGAATGGAGTATTGTATCACAGCCGTCCACAACACGAGCACGAAGAGTCTCTACATTTAGTACCAGGGTTGCGTAGACAAGAGCTTTCAATTGTCCTCATGAATGAAAGTGAAGAGGATTGAGGTCAGGAGAGCGTGGAGGCGAAGGAATTGGTCCGCCTATACCAATCCATCGTCTCCGAATCTGTTGTTGAGAAGCGTACGAACACGTCCATACATCAAATGGGCATCTGCCAACTCCGCATTTGTAAACATTGCACTGACTGCAAAACCACGTTCGTGATGAACAGTAACCAGTTGATGTTACGTACTGATGTGCTTGATGCTAGTACTGTAGAGCAATGAGTCGCATGTCAACACAAGCACTGAAGTTAACATTACCTTCCTTCAATTGGGCCAACTGGCGGTGAATCGAGGAAGTACAGTACACACTAACGAAACAATTGGGTACTTTGACAATTGTCTGCACGAATTATTTTAATTTACATTTAAAGAGAAATACTGAAATGAGCTCTAACATGGAAATTAAGCGTTTCCGGACACATGTCCAGATAACATATTTTCTTTCTTTGTGTGTGAGGAATGTTTCCTGGAAGTTTGGCCGTACATTTTTGTAACACCCTGTATACACAACGGGTCCTCGCCAGGAGCATCAGAAGCGAGCAGCCGTGGAGTGTGGGACATTCCCCAGCAGAGTGTTCCTCCTGGCGGCCCCACAGGAATCCCGCGCGATGGCCCGCTGCCTGCCTGCGCCCCTTTGTCCCGCTAACCGCGCAACAGGTGGCTCCTCTGCCTCCGCGGCTCGCTGTTCGCTGACGGCGCTGACTCCGCCCGCCACCAGCCAGCACTGCTGCGCAAGCAAGTGACGTCACCTGCACCTCTCCCGCTGTTTACCTGCTGACACATTACGCTACTCTCCACGCTCCCTCTTCCGCTCGAGTACTATCGAGATCCATGGGATTAAATCCCAACCGATCAGTGGGGGCTGGTGTTTCAGTTGACTGGCGGTTCATTTTTTCCAGGGCTGAATTCTTATAGTACTGCTGCCTCCCTCCCTCCCCCCCCCACGTCCACGTGTCGATGTTTCGGCGCCCCTTCTCCTCGGTGTCAAAAGAGACAATTTGGCGCCCTTTAGCGAGTGCGGCTGGCGGAATCCCGGTTTGCCCCACCCTCCTTTTTATACATATTTTCGTTAAAAGTTTGTCAGAATGTCTTTCCTCGGCTTGTTTGCGCTTGCTTTTGTTCGAGCTGAGGCGTCGGCCTACCAAGATTCTTTATTTCACACTTTACTTCCAAGCTTAAAGCTGAGAAATTTGTTTTTAAAAGATACTGAATGTTGTTCATTTTTCTTTGATAGTAAACAAGAACATAGGAATATGCAAATGAACACTAAAACACAGTAAGTTACTGATTATACTGTTAAGTGACTGTAACATGCCGCGGCGGAGTGACCAAGCGCATTGAGGCGCTTAGCTGAAATGGGCGAGGCCGTTCCCTGTCGGGTATTCGAATCCCCTCTCGGGCATAGGTGCTTGTGTTGTCTTTAATATAAGGTAGTTTATAAGTAGTTTGTAAGTTTAGGAAGTGAGGACCCCGCAGTTAAGTCCCATAAGCTTAACAAACGTTAGAACATTTTGACTGTAACGAAATTAATCTGTTACGATGAAGAGACAAGCTACCTTCGCGTCACGTGAATTGTAAACACCACCCCCTCCTAACCTTATACATGTACAAAGGCTAATCACACCCACTTCTTTTCAAATACTTAATACTTATTACAACGAAGAGTCATTTACCCTCAAAATCGCTGTACATTTACTAGAACGCCAAAGATATGTGGCAAGTAACAATACAAAAGTCATTGCTATTCCCGTATCTGTTAAAGAGAGTATTGGGTTTAAAAGAAGTTGTTTGCAGTCGGAACCCAATGCCATCAACAGCGCTGATCGAGGCTGCTAACCACATGACTATTGTTGCTAGGTATAGAGTTGGGAGTTTTACAGTTGCTGCGTCTTTAATTTATAGTAACAAAATATTTTACCAAATATGACGTGTTTTTGATGAATCTGCAATGCGCCACAAACAAATATGAAGAGCAGATTTTTACTTCTTGGAGGTGCGCAATAGCTCCATTGTCTTGCTTCGGGACCATTTGTGCATAATCGCCAGAGCTCGAGTAACCACGAGCCGGTGTCTCCACCAGCTCCAACGCCAGTGTTAAATGCGGCGTTTCCCCTCGCCCGTCCCTGCTCCGGGAGCGCCCATATGATGCCTCCTGGGGGCTCAGAATAGAATTTGACCTCAGCCGCGCATGCGCATTGCAACGCTGGGCCACTGCCGCCTACATTAGGCAGCCGCGCTACGACTCATGTACGTAGTGTCTCCGTCACTTAACACGTCTCACTTGCGATAAAAATACTTTGAACGTGCTTGTAAAATTATCTGATAGAAGAACGAAACTAGGAATGATAGTTTAAAAACACTTTTTATGTTATTTATTTATTTAATTTTTGTTTACGATGTGCTTTTTTCCGGGGGTTCACGGAATCAGTGAACACACAGGACGCACCACCACTTTAACCGACCCAGACTTAAGGAGGAAAAAAAAAACCACTTTGATACGGTAGGGCAGGTTCTTGACCGTTGGCTGTACAACAAGTGGATTAATACATATGATCATTTCTTTATCTTCTGGTATGTATAGCAAGTCTCTCGTGATGCAAAGGTGCTCGTAGGTTTTAAATCATGCGTTTAAAAGTTATGTTCACGGTACGTTTTATTTGCAAGTATTATTACATATATCAGGTGGAACACGATGCATTCATTCTAAGTACCCACTTTCAGTGCACAGTGAATTTTACTACTATAAAGACGCGGGTTTTCAAAATTTATACAGAAATTTCTGCTCTTGACCACATAGTGTTTTATTAGTCGTGATAATCTACATCTACATATATACTCTGAAAATCACATCTCAGGGCCTGGCAGAGGGTTCATTAACGAATTTCATAACTTATCTCTACCGTTCCATTCTATAATAGCATGCGGGAGGAAAGAACACCTAAATCGTTCCGTTTTCGATCTGATTTCTCTTATTTTATTGGGATGGCCATGTCTCCCTAAGTAGCTGGGTGCTAGCAAAATATTTTTACATTCAGAAGTCTGTGATTGAGACTTCGCAAGCATATCACACCGCAATGAATAACGTCTTTCTTTAAATGATTTCCACCCCAATTCATGCAACATTCCCGTGACGCTTTCCCCCCGTAACGTGATAAAAAAAATTATCTGCCCTTCTCTGAAACTTCTCAATGTCTTCCGTCAGTTCCGCGGTGGAGTAGCCGAGCGGTCTAAAGCGTCTCGCTACGGAGCGCGCGGTTACTCGCTGTGGAGGTTCGAGTCCTCCCTGGGGCATGAGTGTGTGTGTTTGTCCTTAGGTTAGTTTACCTAGGTTTAAGTAGTTTGTAAGCTACGGACTGATGACCACGCAGTTTGGTCCGATAGATTTACAAACATTTGAACATTTGATTTCTTCCGTCAGCCCCACCTGGTGAGGGTCCCACAAGGGGCAACAGTACTCCAGGAGACGACGCACAAGTGTGATGTAGTCAGTCTCTTTGGTGGAATACATGGAATACATTGTTTTGCAACTCTTGACTTCACTTGGTACAATTAGGCTCTGGGACAGTCGTGTCGCCGCGGTGGAGTAGCCGAGCGGTCTAAAGCGTCTCGCTGTGGAGCGCAAGGTTGCTTGCCGTGGAGCTTCGAGTCCTCCTTCGGGCATGGGTGTGTGTATTGTCCCTAGGCTAGTTTACCTAGGATTAAGTAGTTTTTAAGCTACGGACTGATGACCACGCAGTTTGGTCCGATAGATTTACAAACATTTTAACATTTTGACATTCGTGTCGCCGGCCGCGGTGGCCGAGGGGACTGAGGCGCTCCAGTCACGGTCTGCACGGCCACTACGGTCAGGGGTTCGAGTCCCCCCTCGGGCATTTAATATTAGATACTTCGTAAGTATTTTGTATGTTTAGGGACTGATGACCCCGTAGTTAAGTCCCGTAAGCTATACAAACATTTGAAAATTTGAAACATTCGTGTCCCACTAAGCTTACTGAGTGGGACAGACATCCCACCAGTTCCATACAGCAATAGAATATATATATAAAACAAGACATATGCAATCAGTTTTTTATTACACTAGTTAGTAGCATATCATAGAACACATTTACTATTAAAGATTTTTTACATATTTCTGAGTTGTTATTAATTTTCATATGAAATGGTGCAAAGGTAATTTCGCGTTATGGACGCAGACACATTTTGGCATATAGTTTCTGTTCATGTTTCCTTGTTGTTGCTGGAAAGCAATACACAACTTCTTCTTGTAGGTCCTTCTACTGCCTACATTTTGCGTACTTCTTACTCTTTTAGAAGGGCGCCCACTTTAGGATTTCCGCTGTACCTTTGCAGTCTTTTGTCTCTTGTCAATCAATTGCTCTGATAGTTTGGCTAGAAAATATTTTAGTGGCACTCCCTTATGATGAATTTCCTTTTGTACAATACCGCAATTTACAGCACTAGTTAGCAACAATTTGTAGAAACATTCTACCAATTTTTTTCAGATTTTCTGTCTAACTCATGTAGTGTACTCATCTGATCAGCCACTTCCACGCCACTTTAAATGTGTTCTGCAAGAGCTATGAGCATCTGGTCAGTAGAACAAATGAGTTTTACAGATTTGATGATAAGTGCTCAAGTCTCTTACGGTATGCACATTACACCACATATGATTGGACATTTTTCGTTTTTATTGTGCATGGTACATTCAAACAAAACATGCAAAGAGAAGAGCTTCTCCTTGGGAATATGTGTAACCGTAAATATTAAGGTGAGCATTTCAGTCCGCTTGTTTACTAGCCTTTCTTCTTTTTTCTGGGCCACAAACTTTCTTCCTTAACTTATTTACAATGCTGTATTTCAGACACATTAAAGGTGCTTATTGTGAACACTGAAAAAAATCCATGACGCACTTCGAAATATAGGGTGTAAACTGTAAAAGCCGCCAAAATTATACAGATCGTACATCTTGGTGTGCTTCTCGAAAAAGTCTAACGAAATATTGTTGTGTATGTACTTTATTTTAGTATTCGTAAAAACCAATATTTATAGGATTGATGATAAGCGTATCTCTGTTTACATTGTTGACTGACGATACACGAGAGTTCTGTAACCGCGTGGCCTAACAGCAATGCCAGCACGCTACTGAGGGTGTAAGAGAGAGGGAACGAATGCAATACGCAACGACAAATGTAAACATCGGACGTGTATAACGACGCGGCACGGCGGGTAGGTACTGCTGAAACAAGCATTCTGAGCAGCGATTTGTTTGTCAAGAACGTGTAATTCATTTTTCATATAAAATAAATTTATCGCTATCATTCCCAGTATTACTCCTGGAATACAACGTATGAAAAGGGGATTTATACCGTATTTTGTGTATCAGTCTTTAAAATCGCATGGTTGTTGATGAACAACATGCTTCCATTACGATATGTTACCGCGGTACGGCGTCTTGGAGGTTGTGTTAGGTTACCATCTGTGTGTGGCTGTCAGTGTAAGCGTGAGTGTGGTTCATGTTATTTCACTTCAGCTGGGAATGGTCTTAACTTTGATGCTGTGCTGAAGATTATGCTAGCATTATTGATCTGACAGTATTACCTATCATAAAATAAGGTCGCAAGCAATAAAATACCTCGATACAAACGTCTGTGTTGCGCATGAAATACAGGACATTAAACAATAATAGTTCGATAAAAAATTTAAAACACCTATTTTGATGTTCAGTGCACTGTATTAATACAGAAAACACTGAATTTTAATTTTTCTAGAGCTGAATTCATAATGTGGGAATGAAGGGGTTAAGTACAACCAGACATTTGTCTTTTACAGTAGCATTACGTAGTTCGTGGTAGTAAAGGAAAGCTAATATAAAAGAAAACGTTTCCCTCAGTACCAAATCAACCAATTACCCGGTTATTGTGCATTATTTACAATCAACCGTTTCCTCTTTTAACAACACAACGGCATAAAAATTAAATTCGGTTTATTGTCCTTTCATACGACACCACGAAAACAAAAAACAAATTAATTTGCTCCCTCTTACACAATACCATTCAATCCTGCACATGCTCATGACAGCGAACAAACTTTCCTTGCACTCATTCACATACATGCATATTTACGTTAAGGTATTGGCAGCATCGAAAATCCTCTGAATACGTTCGTGCACATTATTAACTTGCTAACCATAAATAACCGCCGCGGTGGAGTAGCCGAGCGGTCTAAAGCGTCTCGCTGAGGAGCGCGCGGTTGCTCACCGTGGAGGTTTGAGTCCTCCCTGGGGCATGGGTGTTGTCCTTAGGTTAGTTTACCTAGGTTTGAGTAGTTTGTAAGCTACGGACTGACGACCACGCTGTTTGGTCCGATAGATTTACAAACATTTGAACATTTTTGAACATAAATAATCTCCTACATTGGCGAAAGAAGTAAAAATCCTGTGGATTTAAATCAGGGGTGCGTGCTGGCCATCGACTTGGAACACAACTTCCCATCCATGTTCCTGGAAATTGTTTATCTAAAAATCTGCGAACTCTGTGACCAGTGTGGGATGGAGCATTATCGTGGAGGAACCAAATGTTGTGACGTATGTCTAACGGAATGTCTTCTAACAACGTTGGTAGCAATGTTTCCTCTAGAAACGTTCTGTAATAGTTACCAGTCAAACATGTAGGGAAAACATGAGGCCCAATAATGTAATTAGTCCAAGCATTTACGGTAACTCGTCGATGAAAATGAGTTGCCACTACGTGGCGAGGATTGTGTACACTCCACACGAAACTTAGTTATTCCGTCGGGAGTGATAAACTCTTCATCTGTGGCGAGTATTTGGTTCACAAAATCATGCTGCGCATTGTGTAACGAACTCCTCTGAGAATTCATGATGTCATGGAAGGAAATCTTGTTCTCCCAATGCTTGTACGTGTTGAACGTGGTAAGGCCGCCGACACACCTTTTTCAAAGGGCAGTGTGCGATACACCCACTTGACGGGTGATGGTTCTAGAGCTCTGAGTAGAATCCTCTTGGATTCGGTCCAAAATTCTTTCCTCAGCTTCCACTATACGACAGGCGTGTAGTGGGTGGGCCTCTGACTTCTGCGCGGAATATCTCTCAGTATAAGGAAATTAAATACTTACTCGTAAGTTTTATTATGTCATGATGTAACAAAATTGGGAAACATATCAGAACACAAGATACGTTTCGCACACACACTAAAATTTAAAAATTTACAGATAAGTACTGTACATTATTAAAAAGTAAATGCATAATAATCGCGTACAAGTAGATAATTACAATGACACAAACCTTTGGTGAGCATCAGAAAATGTCTCTAGTGCAGGAAGTCGTCGTTGTGGGAAGTGCTATCGATAAATTCGTTCAGTTGCCACAGAAAAACCCTTTGCCTCGCCATAAATTAAATGAATATTTCACAGTTCAGCAATAGTAAATCACCGTTGCAGCCAACAGTTATAAGAGTTGTAATTAATTTACTAGAGGACTGTCGTCGCTCTGTGTATTACAATGATGCAGCCACTAATGCCGCAGTTGCCTATGTGTTTACGATTCACGGTTACGATGTCAATAACCGCAACGAGCAATAACGAGAACCGATTGCTTACGCACGTACACTACCAAGTGTCTACTTTCCCAAAAACATTAGGAGATGAACTGTTTTCTTCTGGGACGACCGTGGGAAATTAGCAAACGTACTAGAAGAATTTTTTGTCAAGCACACCGAGATGTAACATCTGTATAATTTTGGCGGCTTTTATCGTTTACAGTTACACCCTAGACTGTAGATTGAACCTTGGGTTTTTCATTATTACATAGAAGAGAGAGATATTGCGTATCCGCAGTGAAATGTAATGGTTATGTTGCTCTTCATCACATTGCATGTATACCCATAAATTTGTTTATCTGGCTCGCTGTTTGCAACGTAAAACCTGATCGGTTGGAGACGTTTTCTATGTATTTATTTATTTATTACAGACTTTTGCTAATCTATCTTCTTTTCCATCCTACCTACCGAGCTAAGGTGTGCAGTGGTAAATGGACTCGCATTCGGGAAGACGGTAGTTCAAATCCATCTCTGACTATCATGGTTAACGGTTTTCCGTACTTTCTCTAAATCACTCCTTCCGAAGGGCACAGTCGATTTCCTTCCCCATCATTGCCCAGAATTCCGACTATGAGCACAGACTCTAATAACCGCCTTATCGACGGGACTTAAACCTTAATCTTCCTTCCATATTGTCTCTATCCATCTCCAAATTTCTCCTCTCTTTGTTATGTCCTCCATCCCCCCTCTCGATGTCCAGTCCTGATCCCTCGCTTACCTACACCAGTCCCCTTCTTCTCCTTCCCCTTCTAATCTTCCTCTCCTCTTTCCAAGTAAACATCTGTCATTTTTCCCCATCCAATTTCGATCTCCTCAAGGTCCCTCGGCCTGTCTTCTGCACCCTCTACATCCCGATCTGGCCACCTCTTCGTCCTACGTTCACCTCATCCGTCGCTTGTCTAGTCAACGTCGTCCTGCCCTGTATATAAAACTTAATATTGCATTGCATACAATAATACACGTACGTTCCACAGTGATTGGTGAAACGTTGACGAAGTTTACTGTAAGGTATCCTCCACCTTGCACTATACAGTGACTTGCGACGTACTAAACTTTCCCCATGAAAACAACCGTAAATATGCGAACATTCTTGGTATTCTACCAAGCGAGTAGAGGTCTGCTGTAGTGTACACCCTTCCAAACACTATTTATGATTTCCCTAAGATATCTGGGTAACATTATATATATTTCTTTCCGGGTTACCATTTCCCTTGCGTACTGCAATTTGCCCAAGTTAGTTGCTCAAGTAGCTTTGTCGGACGACCCCGTAAACGACATTTACATATCATTCAGTAATAGTCCCTTTTTCCTCTATAAAGAAGTACCTCATATCTTTTCAGTAGCCCTGACAAGGTGTCTGCAAAATGTCATGACGCGCGGTTCAATATTTGAGGCGTGAAATAGTAACATATAAACTAACTTACCTTCGTATTTACAATGTTAATTGGTGTTTGATCTCTGAGTGAGTAGAACCCGTAGCTACAAAGAGCGGCAGGAGTGTGCTTCGATGGTCCATTTGCGGGGTCTCTAGCTGTTTGGCAGCACCACGGTCATCCGGCCCTCTGTCGTTTCCACGCTGCCATTTGCCTGTGAATCCCTACGGCAGCGCCGGTCACCCGCAACGGCGAACAAAGCGGCGCAAAACGCAGCTCACCCCCAACGCGGCGCGACGCGACGCCGTCTGAAACGCCGGCTGATTTGATTTATGGCGGGCCGCGGCGGTCAAACACAACGGCAAATTGCGGCCGAGTAAACAGTAATTAAAGTCCTGCTCAAAGTGCTTGGCGGGGCGGGCGCTGAATGTGTGATTAATATGGCGGCCGCGCGCGCCGGTCACTAGCCGCCGACATAAATATTTATCCGCCTAACTGCGCGCCGCTGCGGCCGCTGCCGCCGGGTCGACCAGGTGAAAAATGCGCTCGTCCTCACCGCCGCGGTCCAAATGGCGCACCTATTTGCATTTTCACTCAAATCCGCTGCCATATTCAATCGCTTAATTGTTTGTCGTCCGCGCCCGTCCGCACTCGCAAGTCCTACCTTTATCAATTACTGTTTACAAAACTTCCCTTCTTTAGAAAGTACCAGCGATGGTGCCTGTCTGAACTAGACAGTATAACACTAAACGGTGTAAGACGCCAAAATTATACAGATGGTACATATAGATGTGCTTGACAAAAACATCTATCAACGTGTTTGCATATTTCCAGATTGTCTCTGAATAATGTTTCTCAAAAAGTAGACACCTGGTAGTGTACGTTCAAAAATGTTCAAATGTTTGTAAAGCTTATGGGACTTAACTACGGGGTCACCAGTCCCTAAACTTAGAAACTACTTATGAACTACTTACGAACTAGGACGGCACAAATATCCATGCCCGAGGGGGAATTCGAACCCCCGACCGTGGTGGACGTGCAGACCGTGACTGAAGCGCCTCAGTCCCCTCGGCCACCGCGGCCGGCGGTAGTGTACGTAAAAAGGTAAAGCAGTCAACAATCCGAAGATTGGTTTGAACACCTCAGTGCTTTTCTAGGCATGGTCCTGTTTGGAGGTGGTATGTCGTTGCCTTCCTCCGACCTTGGAACTGACTTACCCAGCCAGTTATAGGGGGACCTACAGTTTAACGTGGGTTCCAAACCACGGTGCTACTCGGTATTTTTCACATGAACAATACTGCCAGAGGTGAAAGAAGTGGAGAGTGACAGATAAAAACCCTAGGACCTTGCGGGGATCGAACCCGCGACCTTTGGATTGTTGTCTGGCACTCTACCACTGTGCAACCGAGGAGTGTACGTACTACGTGGCAAAGCGAAGTGGTAACGTGGGAGTGGCAGGAGGTACAGCCGGGCTACGGTGACACTAGTGCGCATTGGTATCTGCAATACGAGAATGGAAGGTGAGCGTGGAAAGTTTGTTCGTCGACAGCCGTGGCGGCAAGCAGTTAACGTAATTCATTTCGTTGACGACGAGAAACATAAGTGATTGACCGTGCCGGCGCAGAAGGCGACGGAACATGCTACCAAAATGTAGCATGATGATTTTTTTTTCCGAATTACGATATCGAACATAGTTTCTACGCCGAAGAACAAGCAAGAACCTCACAATAAGTATGTGATCGATTATATGGATAAATGTATTGTCAAAATGTTTGTATAGCTTATGGGACTTAACTACGGCGCCATCAGTCCCTAAACTTACAAACTACTTATGAACTAGCTAAGACTAAGGACGGCACAAATATCCATGCCCGTGGGGGGGGGGATTCGAACCCCCGACCGTAGTGGCCGTGCAGACCGTGACTGGAGCGCCTCAGTATTATCAGGCAGTAGTTTCTATGGTACTACGTACAATATAGACAAATACCAACTTTGCGAGAACTGCACAACTTTCGTCCAACAGGTCTTAGTTTCAAAGCTAGCAAGTAAACCCTTAGAACAATTGTTTTGTCTATGGGATTTCGTGTTAGAAAGTGCCAAAATAAACGTGTTCTTTTGTGCCAACAAGAGGAAATTGTTGCTAAAAGGGCTGACTTTCTCAGGTTTTTACGTAAAAATGTAGCATCAGAATAAAGCGACCAGTGGTTCACTTAGATGAAACATGGATTCACATTCATTATACAGTAAATAAATGTTGGCAAAGTGAAAAAGTGTTAGGAGTGTTGTCAAACAAAAGTGCTGGTCACAGTTTAATTGTTGTTCATGCAGACGGTGACATGGGCTACATTCCGGGTGCGCTTCTCATATATGATTCATTAACCTAAACGTCCAACTATCACTCAGAAATGAATAGCAAAATCTTTCAAAAATACGTTGAAACCCAACTGATGCCAGGCTTACCTCCAAGAAGTATTGTTCTTCATAATGCTTAGTATCACAAAAAAACAAGTGAATAAACCGCCTTCATCTATCTTTCTCAAATGTTAAATACAATCCTGGCTGACCAACAACAACATACGTTATGGCTTCGACCTACGAAAAGCCGGACTTCTGACATTAGTTGAGGGGCACCAAACGTCTCCTGTTTATTGCATTGACAAATGTTTGCAAGATAATGGATTTGTACCCCTCTGACTGCCTCCGTACCATCCAGACCTGAATTCCATCGAATTAATCGGAAATATTATTAAAAAAAAAAGAAATCCGTACTCGGAATATCTCAAGCGTTTCGCTTACGGAACTGAAGAAGTTACAGCAAATACTTTTGCTGCTGTGACATTAGAAGATTGGAGAAAGGCGATATATCACGTAGAAAAGTGTGTGAGGGCTATTGGAGATCCTGTGATGGACGAAGAAATAGAAAAACTAATAATATAAGTCGGGCTGGATTCAAGTGACGAATCGTTATCGTCAGCGAGCGAATCGGCAGACGATGAATCGAGAGAGACAGCTGAAGAAGACGAGATCACCATGAGAGGTAGTTGTACAGATGCTGCCAGCGAAGTTCCGTGAATAGCTGAGGTAAGATACTGGTGTCAGGAATACATCGTAGAATCAGCATTTTAGTTATTTTTTAATTGAAATATATTTTAAATTTTGTTCATTGGAAGAAATACTTTGTTTTGATTACTAGCTTTGTCTTTACCACTTCTGAGTACTCGCAACGTCTTTATCCATTCGGAGTATGCGTAGCCATCGTAGGTGTTGGACATTCTTGACTGCAGTAATGTTCAACCATTGATTTCTTCCCAATTTATTTATTTATTTTTCATAATGTGAGAAGAATAATACACTCGGAAACCGCCAATGAAAGGATTACTAAAATCGATGCAGGCTTAAAATCTAACCACAGCATCGAACATTGCATTCGAATTTCCAAATTAGATTTAGTCTTCCGCAAAATTAATCGTGAATAAGCGCGCTGCCTGTAACAGGCTAGCCGCGGTGGAGTAGCCGAGCGGTCTAAAGCGTCTCGCTGCGGAGCGCGCGGTTGCTCGCTGTGGAGGTTCGAGTCCTCCCTGGGGCATGGGTGTGTGTGTTTGTCCTTAGGTTAGTTTACCTAGGTTTAAGCAGTTTGTAAGCTACGGACTGATGACCACGCAGTTTGGTCCGATAGAATTACAAACATTTGAACATTTGTAACAGGCTAACAACGGCCCACGACGGTTGTCGAGTAACCTGTTCAGGGGAGGGAGACTTACTATTACTTACTATTGCTAAACTACGCTATATTCATTTAATTTATGGCAAGGCAAAATGTTTTGCGAGGGCAGCTGTACGAATTTATCGATAACACTACCCACAACGACGATTTCCTACACGAGAGACATTTTCTGACGCTCACCAAAGGTTTGTGTCATTGTAATTATCTACTTGTACGCCATTATTATGCATTTACTTCTATAAGGTTCAGTAGTTATCTGTACATTTCTAAATTTTCATTTGTATGCGAAACGTATCTTGTGTTCTGATATGCTGTCCTATTTTTTTTACATTATGACAGAATAATACTTGTTGTTGTTGTTGTTGTGGTCTTCAGTCCGGAGACTGGTTTGATGCAGCTCTCCACAATCCCCTATCCTGAGCAAACCTCTTCAACTCCACATAAGAACGGTAACCTACATCTTGGCTCTTTACTGCTCCGCGCAGAAGGAAGAGGCCTACAATACGCCTACAGTAAAATGGATGGTCCGCATCCAGGAGGATCCTACTCAGAGCTCTAGATACATCGCCCGTCAAGTGGATGTATCGCACATTGTCCTTCATCGCACTTTGAAAGAGGAGCATCTGCGTCCTTACCACATTCAACAAGTACAAGAATTGAAAGGACAAGATTTCCTTCCACGATATGAATTCTCAGACGGGTTTGTTACACAGAGCGCAGCATGATTTTGTCAACAAAATACTCGTCACAAATGAAGTGTCTTCCGCTCGCGACAGAATAACTAATTTCCATATCATGTATATGTGGAGTTTACAGCATCGTCGCCACGTAGTGGCAACACACTTTCATCGGCGATTTTCCGCAAATGTGTGGACGGGTATGCTCGCTTGCTAGTTTGAAGTATAATGTAACATACTGGTCACCACACGAGCGAAGTTTTGTTACCCACCGCGATAGCAGGATGTGAAGCGGCCAGCAGGGGACACTACAGATTTGGTGCTTCCTTACCTTACGTATCCACGTCACCAACTACACTAAATATTTCCAGTAATCAGCCGAATGAATAGTTTGTCATTTTCCTCAATAAGGTCTATTCCTGTGCAAGTTTTGCCTATTTTTGTGCACTTCATCAGATGTTGATAATCCTGTACTGAACTGCACTCACAGGAGTAGCTCTCCTCGTGGCCCTATTTCCTGATGTTCGTATTGCACCGTGTGGCGCCAGTTCTTAGGCGAATAAGCACTCTCCATGTCTGAAGAGGTAAGTGATTCCCAGTAGTCATTTGTTCTCTAGACGTTATTACTATAAATTTTGTCGTCGTTTTTCTGACGGCTCATCTAACTGTTTTGTCACTTGCATAAAACTTCGCCGGGACTTCAGTCGCCTGCACTGTGATTGGTAGCCATATAGGGGGTGCCTGTTATCATCACGCTGTTTTCTCCTTTCAGATTCCTCTGCGACTTGCCTTCTGATTGGCGGGTGTGGAAGGGGGGTGAGCTATGCCGACAATCGGTTGAACTCCCCCATTTCGTACTAGTAAGATTTCGGAAGATATTATTTCTCTCACAAAACTTTCCCTTAACATGTTGACTGTGCTTCCGAAAAGTCAGAGTCCTGACAAGACGGATACCCAGTTATTTCGGTGTTGGAATAACTTGCAAACATATCAATAAATTAGAAATGGAATACCGAATGTTACATTTATAACTGGTGAAGCTATCTTGTATCAGTGAAATATTTGGATTCGGACTCACCTTCAAGTTTTGTTACTGACTACAGATGTCCACGGCTAATTTATTGCATAACAAAGCAGGTTGAAAAGTTCAAATGTTTGTTACGTACTGGACCAAACTGGTATGGGCGTCAGTCCATAGACATAAAAACTATCTCACATAACTTACACTGAAGACAACACACATTGCCGGCTGCGATGGCCGAGCGTTCTGCGGCACGTCAGTCACCGTCTGCACGGTCACTACGGTCGGGGGTTTGAATCCCCCTCCGGCATAGATATTTGTGTCGTCCTTAGTATTAGCTAGTTCGTAAGTAGTTTTTAAGTTTAGGGACTGATGACCCTGTAGTTAAGTTCAAATGTTTGTATAGCTTATGGGACTTAACTACGGGGTCATCAGTCCCTAAACTTACAAACTACTTATGAACTAACTAATCCTAAGGACGGCACAAATATCCATGCGCGAGGGGGGGTTCCAACCCCCGACCGTAGTGGCCGTGCGGACCGTGACTGGAGCGCCTCAGTCCCCTCGGTCACCGCGGCCGGCGTAGGTAAGTCCCATAAGCTCTACGAACATTTGGACATTTGACAACACACACACACACACAAACACACATACACACGCACACACACACACACACACACACACATACCCACATATAAGCCCGATTGAGGACTTGAACCTCCGGCGGAAACTTCCGTCCAGTCTGTAGCATTACGCTTTAGATCACGAGGCCATTCCATGAAGCTACAAATGTTCTAACGTTATAAAGTTATGGGACATAACTGCGAAGGTCATCGGTCGCCGGCCGCGGTGGCCGATGACAGTGGGGCGCTCCAGTCACGGTCTGCACGCCCACTACGGTCGGGGGTTCGAATCCCCCCTCGGGCATGGATATTTGTGCCGTCCTTAGTATTAGCTAGTTTGTAAGTAGTTTGTAAGTTTTGGGACTGATGTCCCCGTAGTTAAGTCCCATAAGCTGTACAAACATTTGAACATTTTTTTTTTTGGTCATAGGTTCCTAAACTACTTAAGCTAACTGATCGTAGGGACAAAACACACACACACACACACACACACACACACACACACATACACACACACAGAAGCCCGAAGGAGGACGCGAACCTCCGACGGAGATCGTCCGCGCGCATCGTAGCAAGGCGCCTAACCGCAAACGGGTATTCCGTCGCGGCTCACGAGGCGACAAATCTGGGTTACAGCATTTAGTTACATTACGAACTGTCGCAGATAGATTTCTCCCGGCAAAATGATCACTATTAAGATATTTATTAGTTGTGGCTAAGAGGTGGCTGCATAACGCTTAAGCCTCAATGCTTGTGCACCAAACAAAGCTATGTCAACAGTCTGCCACCAATAATTACTGCAATTGTGGATGTTGTTATGAAACATTTGCAACAGTAATTTTAAAAACCGTTCAGCGTTCACGGGTTAGATCTATTAGACATGAAGACATGTGATTCATTATAGGTCTCTTCCGATTTACGTACATAAACATAGGCCCATCTTTCCTGAATGTCAATTTCGAAAGTGTTCGTTTTTTCATGTTTAAATATTGGCAAATGCTTCTTAGAATATTCAGGAGAAATGATGCTACGTTTGAAACCGAAATGGAACCAATCAACAATCGTAGATATCTGTTGTTCGTAATGTTGGAGAGAGAAAGCCGTTAATAAGGAAATTTAAGAGACAGTATATCGTAGGTAACGATATCTATATGGCGGTTAATACTTTCAGCCGGCCGCGGTGGCCGAGGAAACTGAGGCGCTCCAGTCACGGTCTGCACGGACATTACGGTCGGGGGTTCGAATCCCCCCTCGGGCATGGATATTTGTGCCGTCCTTAGTGTTAGCTAGTTGATAAGTAGTTTGTAAGTGTAGGGTCTGATAACCCCGTATTTAAGTCCCATAAGCTTAACAAACATTTGAAACATTTAATACTTTTTAACGTGTAATCTTATTATACAGTTCAAGTGTCAATTTTTATGCAACTCACGTGTTTTAAATAAACGATTTCCTTGCACTTCCTTGATTATTACCATCATCAGATTTTGTTCGCGAGTTGTAACTTACATTCTAGCCAGTTACGTCAATAAATGTATGGTATTCCTCATTAATATGATTACGCTAACGAGACGACGATTATTACGCTTTAGAAATTCAATGTGGGTGCATTAATTGAAGCACAAAGCTAATTCCTGAGCGTCACGTAGTTAAGCGCTAAACGCATTATCTGCTATATGCCAGCCGACCACTTTGGCAACGCTACAGTTCAGTCAGTGATAAATGCATGGAATTGGCAAACTGTGTTTACTGTCATTTTGAAATAAGTAATTCCAGTTTCTGTGCATAGTAATGAGTGCGATCATGTGGTTTCTAGAATTTATTACCTGTAGTCCCATGAAGCTGCAGTAAAAGTTCCCATTCCTTGTAGTTTAATTTCTTATAGCTCTGAGAATAATGTATGATGCGACGTACCGTCAGGAAACACAAAGTGACGAAAATAATGAAAATAGATCCGACTGATGTACATAAGGATATTTTGCCTTAGAAACTAGCCAAACGTACACTTTTCAAATATATGCAATTCACAGAATGCATAACGTCCTGTAAAGCACAGATAAATCTTAACATGCCGGGTGATCAAGAAGTCAGAATAAATTTGAAAACTTAATAAATCACGGAATAATATAGAAAGAGAGGTAAAAGTTGACACACATGCTTGGAATGATATGGGGTTTGTTATAACAAAAAAAAATCAAAAAACATCCGAGAGATGGCGCTTTATCTGATCAGAAAAGCAATAAGTAGCATAACAAATTAAGACGAACGAAAGATGATGTTCCTTACAGGAAATGCTCAATATGCTCACCATCATTCCTCAACAATAGTAGTCGAGCAATAATGTTGTAGATAGCACTGTAAAACATGTTCGGAGTTATGTTGAGGCATTGGCGTCGGATGTTGTCTTTCAGCATCCCTGGAGATGTCGGTCGATCACGATACACTTGCGACTGCAGGTAACCCCAAAGTCAATAATCGCACTAACTTAGGTCTGGGGACCCGGGAGGCCAAGCAATACGAAAGTGGCGGCTGAGCACACGATCATCACCAAACAACGCATGTAAGAGATCGTTCTTTTTTTTTAACTTTGTTTTTTTCTGTTCTAATAAAACCCCATGATATTCGAAGCATGTGTTTCAATTTTTACGTCTCTACCTACACTATTCCGTGATTTATTAAGTTTTCAAATTTATTCTGACATTTTGATCACCCGGTATATAAAACATTAGGTGTTTGTGCCTATATTTCACTCTTCAGGCAAAACTACACATCGCAAATGAATAGTGCTTGTATGTGGTAGCAAGTATCAGTTTCCCATTGTGCGTTATGGTGGTAGAGGTTTCATAACGATAAGCGGATGAAATATATGGTACTTACAGGTTACCGACTTATATAAAATTATAAAATTCTGCGTATGGGGATCAATATTTTGCTATTCACAATGGAGACGAACGATTTGTCTGTGTTGTTGTAGTGCCATATCTACTGTTATATACAATAGCAGTTGCGTGTCGACAGCTATAATTGGGTGGAAGATATAGTGGTTAAAAGTCATCAACTTACATAAAATTCTGACTGAAGACCAGCGATGACTTTTGACACTATAATAGCAAAGACGTTATAAACAGCGAAACGTGATGACCATTGACAATTTTCACACTGCATCGGAGTGTGCGCCGATATTAAACTTCCTGGCAGATTAAAATTGTGTGCGGGAACCAGGACCCAAACCTAGGACCCTTGCCTTTCGTGGGCAAGCGCTTTACCGACTGAGCTATCCCGACACGACTCACGATACCGCCTCGCAACTCTACTTCCGCCAGTACCTCGCCTGCTACTTTCCAAACTTCACAGAAGCTCTACTGCGAAACATGCAAGACTAGCACTCCCGGAAGAAAGGATATGGTGGAGAAATGGGTTAGCCACAGCCTAAGGAATGTTTCCAGAAAGAATCTTTCACTCTGCAGCGGAGTGTGCGCTGGTATGAATCTTATGAATCTTCCTGGCGGATTCAAATTGCGTGCCGGAACCGGGACTCGAACCTGGGACCTTTGTCTTGCGCGGAAAAGCGCTCTACCGACTGAGCTATCCCGACTCGACTCACGATGCCGCCTCACAACTCTACTTCCGCCATAAGGTTTTGTTTGCAAATTCAGACACGAAAAATTGGTAAAAGCACTCGTTTATCAAACATAATATATATTTACAATCAATGATACATTCTTTTGAGTCATGTAGTAACAGAATTATATATATTCATGATTTTTATGAAACATTTTACTCTTTTCCTTGATACTTCGCCGCATCCTTCTTCTACTTCCATCTTCAGTGTCCCGCTAAAACATCCAACAGTAATCAGCAAGCATAGTGGCATCCAATCTTCCTTGGTACCGTTTCTCGACATCATGGACATCCTGGTGAAACCGATCCTCCTGTTATTCACTGTAAACACTCAGGTTTTCAGGAAAACGGTCTGTGCGAGTATAAAAAGTTTACCTTCAAGCTCATCTGGTAGCCTAGACCTTCATATGCTGCTAGTATCCGTCGAACAATGTTTTGTAGACAGGATCCTTAGTATTTCCCTAAAGCTTTCGCACTACATCCTTGGACGATCCCCAAGCTTCTTTTTCCTTCTCTTTCAACAAAGAGGCTGTCGGTTAAAAGTTTTCTTATGTCGGAACCAGTGAAAACTCCCTATTTCAACTTTGCTTTTGACGGCTTCGAGAATAGTTATCCATTTTCAGCGATTTTACAAATAGTCCCGTCTACCCAAATTTGATATGGAGGGGGGGGGTCAACAAAATCTTTTCTGGTGGTACCAAAGAAGTATTGATAAAATTTTTCTCTCCAGGTTTTAAAGATTCTCGGGGTTGCCAATCACTTTTAGTCCAGGGCTCGTCTCTGGCTCTACTATCCCACAAGCATAAGAAGCATAGGTATTTATTATAGCCTGCCTGCTGACCCAAAGCATTACGAGTATTTTGAAGTCCCTAGAAAACATCTATTGATGGTCCTGATATTAGATTTTTTTCAAGGATAATGGCCAATCGTTATGGTTTTCACCCATATGCACCAAATGTCCTAACGAAAGCGATGCAAATTTATCTCCATTATGCAATAATACTTCTTTAAGACTAGTTATAGATGAATCAATGATAAGGCGCCATTCAGATGAGTCATACTGCATATCAAAACAATGCATGAGTCCTTCCACATCATTGCAAAAAAGAAAATTTCCTTATTTTGCGAAAAACTGGGTAAATTCTTTTTCGCGATGTCTGTACAATGAAAATGGGGTGCCACATAGTAAAACCTGGAAACTAACATTTTGGCTGAATCTTTTGAATGACTTAAATCTCTTACTAGGTCATTGAGCTCACTTTGAGAAAATAGTTGACGCCTTTTAACTTCGTTTGAAATAAAATATTAGCTTGAGTCACCCTGATGAGGTAATGTAAATTTGTCCTCCATCTCAATCTGGGATTCATGGAAACTGAAAGGTGACGGCTGTATAGGTATTTCAGAGCTATGGGGCTCTGGACGTATAGTTGAGTCAAGGTTAAGATAACTTATGCTTTCTTTATTACTATTATTATTTTCATAATTGAATTCCTTTTACTTTAACTGAACAGAAGTAGCACTCAGTGGTATGGTTTTTCTGTTCACGCCATATGTTGGGAATTCCAAATCGACATGCATTTTTCCCGCGCTTAAACCACAAATGAAGATCTTCGCATCTTCTACACACCTTATGCGGGGCCCATGGTTTATCTTGATCACCAAGTTTTACTTTAAAGTAAGCAAAATAAACTTTCCTCACAATACCATTTATGTTTCCCTGTTGACTTTCAATAGTGTAGTCACCACATACATAACAAAACCTGTTCCGAAAAACAACATAACCTCTTGTAGCCATGACTAGACAGAAACATCAGCACTGTTCAATTGAATATCAATATGTCTACTGATTCACTTCATTTCATGCGAGGTACAAATCGTCATCTGACATGTCGCAATACAATAAAACTGAACAAGAGTGATTGCATTTGGTCTGGTGCCCAGACGTTCACGGTAAAACCTGCAAGTGATACAAAGAATAATTAACATTGTAAATCAAAATGTCCACGGCTGTACTTCCGGTCTATAGTGTCCCGGGAGAAAGTCAATAATCACAACACTGTAAATGTTTTAAATTTAAGTTTATTTTTCAATTATAATTGATATAATTTTAAATAATTATTAAATTAAAAAGCACATTGGTTTACTACTAATAAACATAAATAGTGCAATACAGACGAAAACCTATGTGATAGAATTTTTTTAATACTTATCCTTTTTGAGAGGTCAAAATATATAACAGAAATAAAAAATTAAAAAAAAAAAAACATATGCAGTTTCTCAGTGAGTAACGGATACTCATTTCTCGATCACTGCAAGTGTCGTCTACGCTCAAATTATGACAGATGAGACGTGCACAGAAATGTTCACTGGAGCAGCCGCAAAGCTACAGTTCCGGCATTGAGATGAATATATAGGAGCTGTTACTATTGAACATGTTGGACGAACTCGGAAGACCCTTGTGGTATTTGAACTACCTTTTGAGTCACCTACCAATGCTGTCATCTCGTATCTTAGATTGTGCAGAACAGTCATCTCGCAGGTCGTAGGAAAGTGTGTCCTGTACTCATAGTAGGACTTCAGATCAACTCGAACATGTCGCCTGCTATATAAATATCTCCGGTTGCGTGCTATTATCATGTAGCACGGCCAAACACGTACATGCTCTTGATGTGGGCAGAACGTCTCTTCGTTCCGATTGTAGGTAAGTGACATATCACAATGATTCCAAAAGACGGAGTGGTACAAAAACCAACATCTCAGATTTCGTCACTGCCATATGAACATATCACGTCACCTACGACAGCTGTTGGAACATGTCATGTACTGACAGCCTCTCTCCAACAGCCCGTGGACGGACGACGAAGAACAAAAGACCTCGATGTACACAGTACTTGTAAAAACTGAGAAGTTGCACATATTCGCCGTGGTGGAGTAGCCGAGTGTTCTAAAGCGCCTTGCTAGGGAGCGCGCGGTTGCTCGATGTCGGGGATTCGGGTCCTTAGGGTATTTTGACATAGTTTAAGTAGTTTGTAAGCTTTGGGACTAATATCCAAAGAAGTTAAGTCCCATCGATTGACAAACATCAAACATCAGAAGTTTTTTTTTTCACGTCCACTCATTCATCTCCTGCTGACGGACTGATTTGTAGAGGTAGGGTGGCATCGGAGAGATATCACTCATTCCCATCTCACGAATTGATGACTGACACGAATTTAGAGGTTGAGAAAAAGTCATATCTATCCCCGATCATCAAAATGCTAAGTGTACAACTATTACATATCGATCGTGTTAACTTTGAGTCTGTTTGATTTCACGAAAAAGGAGGTGGTTTCCTCAAAATATGGGTGATAGTAAGCCAAAATATCAAAATGTTCTGTGATTTTTGTCAGTGACCAAGTCGATTAGCCTCTAAGTCTTTACCACGTAGTTCAAAATTTTTGAACCAGACATACGGCAGAAATCTCCACATGCTGAAATGTGTAAAGTGAAGCATATTACTAGAGAAATCAATCCGATAATGTTACAATACATTGTTCTTAGTTTAATGCTTGACACTGCCGCATCGATGAAGTATATAGGCATAACATTACAGGGCGAAATGAAATGTAATTAGCGCGTAAAGACAATTGTTCTGAAGGCAGCTGGTCGATTTTGGTTTATTGCCAGATATTTGGAAAATTTGGTTCATCGGTACACGTAACAGCAAATACAACACTAGAGCGACCCCTTTAATAATGCTCGAATATTCTGGATCGCCTCCGAGTTGGATTAAAGGGAGACACAGAACTAATTCAGAAGCATGCTGCTATAATTGTTCCTGGTAGAATTAATAGACACACGAGTATTCAGAGATGCTTCGAGAACCCAAAATTGAATTCCTGGAGGGAAGTCGACGTTCTTTTGGAGGAAAAGCACTGCGGATGTATAAGGGAGTAGGGAGGAGCGATATTTGAAGCTGACGGCAGCACATTCCAACTACCGCCAACTTAACATTCATCGTAAAGAACACAAAGAAAAGCGATTTTGAGGCTCGTGCAAAGGCACGTACATACTGGTTTCTCCCTCGCTCTGTTGAGAAGGGTGACGACGCAACACACAGTTCCTTGTTAAATATGTATGTGAACTGCTCCAAAAAATTAGGGGATCATGTGAGATATCATATACAGTACACAAATAGTAAAATATTTATTTCCGATATTGGTTACAACTGTAATTTGTGTGTTACACAGTGTGATACTTTGGTGTCTCAACCTTTTACTCGATGTTTACTTGGCGTTAACTTAGAGTGAGACACCATGGGGCTACCATAACAGTGGAATAATCATACTCGTTACCCTCTAATATGGCGCGTGATGAGATCGGACGGCCAGTACTGTTGCTCACCTGTGTGGCATGGACAGTATGGGGATACGAGGTTATCAATCAGCACTTTAAAAATAACTGACCATCTTTCCATGAGTGCAATATTCAGCTCTACAACCATTACCGGAAGTGCTCCTCTAACTGCAATTTGTCTGCCAAGTGCATCCCTGATATTCTCAATCAGGTGTAAGTCCGGTGAAAAACCTGGCCACTACATTCGTTCATTTCCCTCAGCTTCAAGCATGTTGTCCACCAGTTCAGCTCTGTGTGGACGAGCGTTTTTGTCCACCAGAAGAAATCAATGCCCTATGGCATCAGCGAAGCGCACAATAAAACGTCGAAGGATCTCGTTTCTATACCTCTGAGCAGTCAAAGCGCCATTCCCAACGAAACAGAGGTCCGGACGTCTGCCAATAGCGACTCCTGCGCACACGAGACACGGTGATGTGGTGATGATTTCTGCACATAGACAAGATTTTTCAGACTTCCACTTTCTAAATGGTATCGTGGTTTTAATGGAACACACAGTATAGGACCCGTGCGTAGACACCACATTTCCGACATCGATATCAGACTATTTGTGTTGACGTTGCACGTCCTATTGCTACCTGGAGCGTGCGTTGCAGCTGAGTTGCATTCAGCCTTCTGTATCTTCGGAATGTTAACCGGATATAACATTAATCTCTTGCTACTGTTAGACGTGGAATACGTAAGCCTCTACTCCTTTTGCCAGTTCTGACGTCTGAAATAGCGTCCAGGTTCTGGAAATTACAATCTGGGAAATAACGTTTTTCACGTAGTTTCCCTTTATTGTGATATTAAAAAAAGTATAAAGAAACTAAAGGCAGTGGCCATGCCGCAGTAGATAAACCGGTTCATGTTAGATCACCAAAGTTATGAAATGTCGGGCTTCTATATTTACATTTACATGGGATACTCGGCAAATCACATTTAAGGTCCTGACAGACGGTTCATCTAACCACCTTTATTACTATTTACCTCCTATTCCGTTCTTGAATAACACGCGGGAAGAAAGAACACATGAATATCTGCGTTCGAGCTCTGATTTCTTGTACTTCATTCTGATGATCTCTTCTTCCTATGTAAGTGGCAATCAACAATATATTTTCGTATTCGCAGGAGAATGTTGGCGATTGGAGTTCCGTAATTATCCAACGCCACAGCGATGAGCGCCCTTGTTGTACTGATTCCCATCCCAGATCCTGTACATTTGCGTAATGCTGTCTCCCCTGTATCGTGACAATACAAAAAGAGCTGTCCTTTTCTGGACTCTTTCGAAGTCCTCCGTGAAACCCACCTGATAAGGATCGCACTCTGTGGAGCAATACGCCAAAAAGGAACGGACAAGCGTATTGCATGCAGTTTCTTTAGTAGTTCTGTTGCATCTTTTAAGTGTTCTACCAATAAAACGCAGTCTCTGGTTCGCCTTTCCCACGACATTATTTACGAGTTCATTCCAGTTTAAGCTTGGCTAGCCCTTGGATGAATCACCGTCCGATTCTGCCGTGCGCTGTTGGCAAGCGGGGTGCACTCGGTCCTTGGGCTAATTGACCAGCTAATTCAATGATAAGTAGCGGCTCCGACACAGTGGCAGGAAGTGCGGATCGCCCGCCACCTCCCCTCCATACCGCATCCGTTGATCCCTTTGGATGGAGGATGACACGGCGATCGGTTGGTATCCAGTGGACCTTTCGAGGCATGTGGGACGGAGTTCAGTTTAGAGTATGAACCAACGGAAGTGGTAAAAAGAATTAATCCATTGTTTTTATGTATTTCATACGTTTACAAACAAAATAATAACATTTATTTTCTTAGACACAATGTTATCTTGAAACTTCCACGCAATCATAACGCCAAAATTAAATTAAAGCCTAACAAATATAAATGGGTGAAAATTTAATAATGTACAGCACTTAATCTTTATCCCACGGATGATAGCAAAATTGTACAACCCATCCCACTTCATTACAAATAAGATGAGTTGGAGGCGTTGTCGGGATGGAAGGCGAAGCGGTGAAGGCTTGTGGGCGCCCTAGGAAAGTGTGGCTGATTGATGAGTATAAGATAGTGAAGTTAAGATTGGGTATATTCTGTAAGTACGGGTTACATATCGGAACTCATCCTGGGGTCCGATGCAACGAATGAGTGCCAGTCTAATTTGCGGATTAGAAAATGGGAAAGGCAAAGGTTACGATTCACACAGTTGGTGGCTGATACCGAGCAGCCGCTAGGCGGGAGCGGACGGCATGCAGCCGTTCGCCCCGCACAGACGCTGAGCGTCTTGATTGCGTCTGTTCTGCACGAGAACTAAAACTGAAGAGAGCGAAGGAACTGATTCTCGCACCTCGGAGACCTCCAGCAGTAGCACACGTGATCAAACGTGGGTGTCTGCTATTGTCTCCACTGTAGCATGGAAACGTCAGTAGTTTCAGCACGGACGCCAGAACGGTGGCGTCATTTTAGAATCAGCAGTTAATACTGGTTCTGGACGACTCTGTCCTGTAAGGTGGACAGCCTTGGTCACGTTGTCGAGGTGTATGTTGCAGTGGAAGAACACTTGTAAAGCTTAGGCGAAGTTTTGAAAGAGAATTTTTAAATTATATCCCTAAACATTTTAGACTGGCTCTTCATCCTCTACAATAATTTTAATCAAATGCTCATACTGACGGAATGGTTTCGTTTAGAAGCCAGTCATGGAAACGATGATATGAACTCAAATTGACGTACTTACTTTTTCCGTCAACAAACAAAATAAATATTAAATGCATAAAATAAAATAAAAACATTGCGAATAAAGCGCCTGACAGTGTGTTACAATTACGTAGCACAATACCGGTGGCTACAATTACTGTGAACACTGAATCTGGTACAGTGGACAACCATCTTGTGACTACAGATCTCAGAGTACCACTAGATGTCTTCGTCATGAAAAACCATCAGGGGTTTCATTCGAAGGTCACTTCTCGGCCAGCCTCAATACAAAATTAATACTGTGGTAGTTTGAGGAAAAATCATTTGACTTCTGTGGGTAAAGAAAATAAAAGTTTTAGAATCGCCACATTCAATATGCCCTCATTTGAAACTGCCGACTCTTTGCCGGAAAGACAAGGTGATTGGTCATACTGTACTACCTCGTTGCAGCAGCCACAAATTGCTTGGTACTATCGGCACGAGGTGTGTAAGGTGAAAAAAAAAGTTAAAATGTTTGTAATTCTATGGGACCAGACTACGTTGGTTATCAGTCCCTTCACATACAAACTACTTAAACTAACCTAAGGACGACACACACATCCATGCCTGAGGGAGGATTCGAACCACCGACGCGGGAAACCACGCAGTCCGTAAAGTGGCGCTCCCGACCGCTCGGATACTCCCGCGTGGCGTGTAAGTTGTAAAATATATCTGTTGTACTTGCGGGATCCCACACACCACCGAACGTTAGTGTGAGGAAACGGTGCAAACATAAACCACAATGTAAGTGAATGCCTAAAAAGACTGTTTCAAGTACATTTATTAAACGGTGCAAATGTCAAATGTAGCTGTATTTTTTTCACATAGCGCGTCTCAAGTCCTACAGCGTTCTGGGAATTCCGTTACATGTCCCTAGCCTACATGCAAGTGCCGCAACATAAAAAAGTTATATAAACAATCATTATAAAACTGCGTTTGGACTTGGTGCGATGTATTGATTCCAATTGGAGTGCTAACAGACGATAGTCAAGGTATTCGCTTAGTTTAATGAAATTTCTCGTAAGTCTGCATTAGGAAGGAAGGAAGCTTGGAGTTTAACGTCCCGTCGGCAGCGTGGTCATTAGAGACGGAGCTTACGCTCGGAGTATTTGGGTAAGGATGGGGAAGGAAATCGGCCGTGCCCTTTGAAAGGAACCATCCCGGCATATGCCTGGAGCGATTTAGGGAAATCACGGAAAACCTAAATCTGGATGGCCGGAGGTGGATTTGAACCACCATCCTTCCGAATGCGAGTCCAGTGCGTTACCACTGCGCCACCTCGCTCGGTAGTCTGCATTAGGTTTTGCCAAGTACAGGGTACACTACAGATAGAGTAACATCCAAAACTACAGTACTCATGAAGTAATGTAGGTACAGATATAAATTTCCGCAAATGCATCGAATAATGCGGCGTTTTATGAAAGCCGAAAAGTGCACAAAATACTTAAGAGAAGGCGCTTCATTTAATGCAAATGCAATAATTATTGCCGGCCGCGGTGGCCGTGGGGACTGAGGCGCTCCAGTCACGGTCTGCACGGTCACTATGGTCGGGAGTTCGAATCCCCCTCGGGCATGGATATTTGTGCCTTAGTATTAGTTTGTTCATAAGTAGTTTGTAAGTTTAGGGACTGATGGCCCTGTAGTTAAGTCCTGTAATCTATACAAACATTTGAACAATTTGAACAATAATTATCATAATCATAGATTTTTCGCAGAGCCGATGTTGTTTCAAATAAAACCTCAACATGTCGACCGTCATTCTTCAACAATACCTTTAGTCGAGGGACCATGTTGTAAACAGCAGCCGGCCGCGGTGGTCGAGGGGACTGCGGCGCGCCAGTCACGATCTGCACGGCCACTACGGTTGGGGGTTCGATTCCCCCCTCGAGCTAGTTCATAAGTAGTTTGTAAGTTAAGGGACTGATGACCCCGTAGTTAAGTCCCATAAGCTCTACAAACATTTGAACATTTGATTTGTAAACAACAGACATTGCTATTATATTTTAAGTTTCAGTATGGTATGAGTTGTGACAGTCGCGATAAACCTGTACCTGCAGGTAGCCCCACAATCAGTTATGACACGAATTGACTTCTTGAGACCTAGAAGGACGTGATTATCAGTGTACACAAGACACATTTTACTCGTGTAAAAATATGGGAAAGAATACAGTCCTGCATTAAGTGATACTATATTTGCCTGGATAGGAGTGATGCGATTCTGTAACGTATCGGCGTACCTAGCACCTTTCAGGCTGAGAGACTGAAAGCAAAGACCTAGCATTTCCTCGAAGAAAAAGCTTCTGACAATGATCGATGTTCTCAGTCCACGCTACAGATCGACTCTCATCATAAAATGGCTCTATTTTTTTCGGCAGTCGAAATACTACCGGTGTTTGGTATTGGCAGACGCTGGGAGAGTTAAACGTGCTTCGACGACAGTATCCACCGCCGTCGTGTTTGTACACTCGTTGCTGGTTTCGATAAAACCCATGCCATTTTATGAAAGTGTGTCAATTTGTAACTCTATAGCGATATTTTTATATACCTTACTAAATATTCAGATGTCAAGTGATTTGAAGTGGCACGTGTGTGCACAGTTTTCTGAGTTCCGAAAGAGAGTTCACAATTCTACAGAAACGAAGAAAGTAGCTGCATATTCTCTTCCTCGGGTTTGCACTTATTTAATAAGAATAAAATTCTGACTTCATCCATCCGCTCGTATTATACGTCCCATTAATCCCTGCAATGTTCACTTTTCTTACTTAAATCATTAATGATTGTTTATAAATCTGAAATATAAAAATTAATGTATGTATGTTCGTATTCTATGAGCTGACGCACCGTTCATCCGCTTGCGTGGAAACTTTGTCAACAAATTGTTTGCATTGTCGTTAAAGTTGTAGGCATATTTATGTCACTGTACGGCTCATAGTTTAGGAGATGTGACGTCGTAAATACTGAGACTCATAGGCAAATGCCGTTATCATGTTTGTTCGTACTTTATGCTCGGGAATTTTACACTTAATCTTCAAAATGAGAGAAAAACACGGTCTACGTAACATGGTGCGTCTCAGGTGGTACTTTACCTATGAAATTCGATAAAAATCTACAATCTACACGAAATATCGCACATTTCACCATCAAACCCGGAATAAAATCACCTGCTACCCAAGAATTCATACGGTATATAGCGGAAGGCACCTTGAAATAAGCTTAGACACCACTACATTCATCACCATGAAAGTTAAGAGAGGTATACAATTTTTCACAGATAGAGGAGGAGGCAATGGACTGAGAAAGTGGAGGAGGAATTTGACAGAGAGACGAGGAGTCGATAGGCAGAGCAAAGGGAAGGGGGGAGAGGAAGTGAGATAAACAGGCAAAGAGAGAAAGAGAGAAGAGCATGAAGAGAAGGTGGACAAAGAGAGAGAACTGGGAAGGAGAGACTGAAATATGTACTTGCACCGGTTCTGCTGGGTTTTCAGCTGATATGATATCAAGGTGAAATTTTGTACGTTTCTTACTTCTTCACGCTGAAACAGATAGGCATAATTGGAAGAAATCTGGTTTTATGCGGCTTATACCCTGAATTAATTTAGAGGTTAAATATCTTCAAACATCGTGTGAGCTGTGAGGACGGTACCTTTCCAATATACCTTGTCACCGCTAGACCGAGATAAATCAAAGTTGACATATATTCCCACCAAAAAAGTGTTTATACTTCGCAATCACGATGTGAAACGTGACGCAGAGGACGTTACGATAGTTTGGCATCGTTGATTGATCACGATGAAATTTGGCCGATATTTGTAATTTCCCATTGATGGAATGAAGAGGCAGATAGAGGATGAGAAGTTGGACAGAGAGGAAGAGAGAGAGAGAGAGAGAGAAAGATAAAGGAGGACGAGGATGAGAAAAGTGGAAGAGATTTTTAACATTTGAGAGGAGACAAGCGGAGAAATGGAGAGGAGGAAAGAGAGATAGAAACTAGTGACGAGCAGCTGATTGGTTTATAAAAGATAGGAACAAATTCATAGATATTACTGTGAATTACACATACCACTGTGTATATTAGGACGATGGCAGAAAAATATGGACACAGAGCTGGAGATGGTTAGAGATAGAAGGAAGAAAATGAGACAGCGACAGGCGTGGGGGATGAGATTAGTGGAGGAAGGTGGAAGGTGGAAAAGCAATTAGAGTGCAAATATAAATTGGTGCATTTGAGGGAGCAAAATCTTCAAAAGTTTGTGAACCTAGCGGATAACGTCTTCAGTTGCTGGACTTAAGAACTACTTAAACTTACACTAATGACAACGCACACACCCCCATGCCCGGGGAGAACCCGAACCTCCGGCATGAACGGACGCCTTGTTCAGAGCATGACGCATTGGACAACGTGGCCATTCTGTTCTGATCTAGGGTCATCGGTCCCTATATTCCACACAACTTCAACTTATTGTAAATTCGACATGAAGTCGTGAAAGAGGCAGGCATCATGATCAAATTAATTAGTAGTGTTGCGGCCCATCCAGCTTATCTGAGGTACTATCAATTAATTTAATTTTATGTTAAGGAGAACACACACCTGGGTGCAGGAGCGGTCGCGCAACCCACGACACGGCACTTCAGACTCCGCGACCATCCCCAGTTGGCGTAAGGGAATTAGTTTCCATTTATCGCGAATCTTTAATTCGGCGCAAAGTTCCTAGTGATTGGAAACAAGCGCAGGTGACTCCCGTTTATAAGAAAGGAAAGAGAACTGACTCACACAATTACAGGCCAATATCGTTGACATCAGTTTCATGTAGGATTTTGGAGCATATTCGCAGTTCGAATATAGTAAATTTCCTTGAAACGGAAAAGCTTCTTTCTATGAATCTGCACGGGCTTAGGAAACATCGTTCACGTGAAACTCAGCTTGCCCTTATCTTACATGACATCTTGCGAGACATGGATGAAGGGCAACAGGCGGATTGTGTTTTTCTCGACTTCAAAAGGCGTTCGACGCGGTGCTACACTGCAGACTGCTAACGAAGATACGAGCTTATGGAATAGGTTCACAGATTTGTGACTGGCTGGAAGACTTCCCAAGTAACAGAAAACAGTACGTTGTTGTCGACGGCGGGTGTTCATCAGAGACGAGTGTATCGTCAGGCGTGCCCAAGTGGAGTGTGATAGGACCGCTATTATTTTCTATATATGTAAATGATTTGATGGAAAGAGTAAGTAGTAATTTGCGGCTGTTTGCTGATGATGCTGTGGTGTATGGGAGGGTGTCGTCTGTAACTGACTGTAATAGCATACAGGATAACTTAGACAAAATTTATAGTTGGTGCGAAGACTGGCAGCTAGCTCTCAATGTAGAAAAATGTAAGGTGATTCGCATGAGTAGAGAAAAACAATCCCATAATTTTCGATTACAGCATTAGTAGTGAGATTCTTAATGCTGTCGCGTCGTTCAAATTTCTAGGCGAAACACTGCAGAGCGATAGGAAATGGAAGGAACATGTAAGGACAATCGTGAGTAAGGCGGACAGCCGACTTCGGTTTATTGGGAGAATTTTGGGAAGATGTACTTCACCTGTAAAGGAGAACGCGTATAAAACGCTTGTACGACCATGTCTTGAGTATTGCTCAAGTGTTTGGGACCCACAGCAGATCAGTTTAAAGGAAGACATAGAGGCAGTTCAGAGGCGAGCAGCTAGATTTGTTACTGGTAGGTTCGACCAATGCGCGAGTGTCACGAAAATGCTCCGACAACTCAATTGGGGATCGCTGGAGGAAAGACGACGTTCTTTCGTGAATTTCTGTTGAGGATTTTTAGAGGGCCGCATTTTAAAGTTGAGTGTAGAACGATCTTGCTGCCGCCTACTTACATCTCGCGTGGTGATCGCAAAGACAAGATAAGAGAAATTAGGGCTCGTACGGTGCCATATAAGCATTCCTTTGTTTCCTCGTTCTATTTGGGAGTGGAATGGGAAGGGAAATGCCTAGTAGTGGTACAATGTACCCTCCGCCACGCACCTTATGGTGAATTGCGGAGTATATATGTAGATGTAGATGTAGAAGGGAATACCAAAAGGATTGAAAAATTAAATGAAAGGCAAACGTCAGGACTATGATAACTGTAATTAATTCAGAAGGTATGTGATAGCTTTGCTACGATTTGTACTGTAGGTCATGGGTTAGCTAAATGCCATTCTGGATTGTACCGACGTGAAAAACTGCAGAAGAAAACAAGCCCTTTAACTAACTTCCTTGATAAAGCAACTGTAGATTGGGACGATAAAGATAAACAGAGCAGCTACTTTCGTTTCGTCAAAGACATTGGATGGTACTTGTTGGACGCAACAGGTTCCGGAGTCTGCGTTTGCCGGCTGGTGGCAGGCTTGGTGTAGCGAGGCGTGGCCGCCCGCAGAGCAGCGGCGCGTCTGGGAGGCTGGGCGAGGCGCGGGACACGGCTTGCGGGCCGGCCGCGGCCGCATTATGCCGCCGTGTTAACAAGTAGCGCGCGGTCGATAAACAAGCGCCGCTCAACAGGTGACACCCGCACCGGCAAACACCGGCCCGTGCCGCCGCCGCCGCCGCCGACGACGACTAGCAGCCCGGCAGCCAGCGCAGCGCCCACACCGGCAACAGTGGCCGCCACACGGCCGCGTACCATCCTGCGCTCGTCATTTTCATACGTATTTGTCGTGCGTGAAATTCTCAAATCAGTATTACCCCTCCACCTAAAACGTTTATCGTTGCAAATATCAAAAACTGTTTAAAAAAGCAAAGTTATAATTTGAAGCGTCTCGCAGGAATGGTCCCGTGGTCTAAGGTACATTAAGAAGGTTTCATAAAATGCATTTTTAAAAACCATCAGCTGTTTATTCAAAACCTTATACATCTACCAGTTTAGGTCATAGACCATCTTCATGGATAAAAAGGTGTTAAAACAGAATGGTAAAATGTATCAAATAAAATACATCTAGCTGAGACAAACAGGAATCAGTATAACTAAAATTGTGAAAATTATAGTGGTCATCTTAGATAAATCTATCAGTTGAACATAACACAAAAGGTAAGAACAGACTATGAATAAAACTGGAGGGAGTCAAATGGAGACTCCCTCCATTTTTATTCATAGTCTGTTCTTACCTTTTCTGTTATGTTGAACTGATAGGTTTTATCTAAGATGACCACTATAATTTTCACAATTTTAGTTATACTGATTCCTGTTTGTCTCAGCTAGATGTATTTTATTTGATACATCTTACCATTCTCTTTTAACACCTTTTTATCCATGAAGATGGTCTATGACCGAAACTGGTAGATGTATAAGGTTTTGTATAAGCAGCTGATGGTTTTTAAAAATGCATTTTATGAAATATATTACGGCTGTTGACACTCGCCTTACAAAACATTCAACATTAAGAAGGATTGCGCGTCCGCTTTCTGTCGGAGGTTCGAGTCCTCCTTCAGACGTGTGTTTGTGAGTGTGTGTGTGTGTGTGTGTGTGTGTGTGCGTGTGGTTCTTGGTATAAATTACACTGTTCAAATGTTTCTGAACCTGTTGGACAGAACTGCTATGGTCATCAGCCCCTACACTTAGAAATTTCTTGAACTAACTTACGCCAAGGAGAACCCTACACCCATAACCGAGGGAGGAGTCGAATCTCCCGCGGGAACGGCCGCGCGTTCAACAACATGACGCTTTAGACAACACGACGATATGTTAGACTTTGTATGTCTAGTAACCGATCTACATCAACATCCATTCTCCGGAACCAGCTGACGGTGTCTGGCGGAGGGTACCATGAGTACCAAAAATGTTCAAATGTTTGTAAATCTATCAGGCTCAAACCGAGCGAGGTGGCGCAGTGGTAACACACTGGACTCGTATTCGGAAGGATGGTGGTTCAAATCCACCTCCGGCCATCCAGATTTAGGTTTTCCGTGATTTTCCTAAATCACTCCAGGCAAATGCCGGGATGACTCCTTTCAAACGGCACGGCCGATTTCCTTCCCCATCCTTACCCAAACACCGAGCGTTAGCTCCGTCTCTAATGACCACGCTGTCGACGGGACATTAAACCTTAAGTTTCCTTCCTTCCTATCAGACTTAACTGCTGGGTTATTTGTACGTAGCTTACAAACTACTTAAACGGAGGTAAACTATCCTAAGGAAAAAACCATCTATCGGACTCAGCTACTGGGTTATTAGTCCGTAGCTTACAAACTATTTAAACTAAGGTAAAATAACCTAAGGAAAACACAAAAATTCATACCCGAGGGGGTACTCGAACCCCTGACGGCTAACGGTCGCGCGCACTGCAGCACGGCACCACAATGTACGCGGCTAATCCGCCGCGGCACCTTGAGTATCACTATCGGTTCTCCATCATATTCAAGTCTCGTATTGTTCGCGGAAAGAAAGATTGTCGGTATGAGTCTAAATGTTCAAATGCTTGTAGAGCTTATGGGACTTAACTACGGGGTTATCAGTCCCTAAACTTACAAACTGCTTATGAATTAGCTAATACTAAGGACGGCACAAATATCCATGTCCGAGGGGGAATCGAACCCCCGACCGTAGTGGCCGTGCAGACCGTGACTGGAGCGCCTCAATCCCCTCGGCCACCGCGGCCGGCGGTATGCCTCTGTGTGGGCTCTAATGTATCTGACTTTATCCTCTTGATCTATTCGCGAGATCAACGTAGGAGGGAGCAATATACAGTTTGACTTCTCGGTAAAGGTGTGTTCTCGAAACTTCGATAAAAGCCAGTACAGATCTACAGAGCGTTTCTCTTGCAGAGTCTTCCACTGGAGTTTATCGATCATCTCCGTAACGCTTTCACTATTACTAAATGATTCTGTAACGAAGCGTGCTGCTCTCCGTTGGATCTTCTCTACCTCCTCTATCAACCCCACCTGTTACGAATCCCACACTGGTGAGCAGTTTCAAGCAGTGGACGAACAAGTGTACTGTAACCCACTTCCTTTATTTTCGGACTCAATTTCCTTAGGATTTTTCCAATGAATCTCAGTCTGGCCTCTGCTTTACCGACGATTAATTCTATACGGTCGTTCCACTTTAAATCACTCGTAATACCTACTCCCAGATAATTTATGGAATTAACAGCTTCCAGTTGGTGACCTCCTATAGTGTAGCTAAATGATAAAGCTTCGTATCACATTACACTTGTCTACATTGAGATTCAATTGCCATTCCCTGCACCACGAGTCAATTCGATGCAGATCCTTCAGCATTTCAATACAATTTTCCAATGTTACAACATCACGATGTACTACGGCATCATCTGCAAAAAGCCTCAGTGAACTTCCGATGATATCCACGAATGAGAACAGCGTGACTAAACAAAGAATTACCACATCAGTTTTGAAATTGGTTTTAGGGCAAAGACAACATCGCGCCACTTTTTGAACCATTTCATGACTATTTGCTGTATTAGTTAAAAGTGACCTCAATCCATTTCAGTTAGAATTGATAAATTTTTAGTGCAATTTTCGTCTGCATGAAAAATTATTACACATTTCAACGGCAAAACCAACCCACAAACCTTTGTATCTGCTCAATGTAAACATTTGTTTGCCTCCCTCTGCAGATTATAACGCTCATAAATTCTTCAAAATTCATACATGTTTGTACACCTGTAGGACCAAATTACAATGGTCATCAGTTCGTACACTTACAGACACCTGAAAGTATCCTACACTAACGACGTCGCACACACACACACACACACACACACACACACACACACACACACACACACACACATACACACATACATGCCTGAGGGAGGACTCAAACCTCCGGCGAGAGCGATCGCCCAGTCCGTATCATGATGCCTTAGACCACGCGGTTAGTCTCGCGAAACCACAAATCTTTCCAATACTAAAGCCATAGTACCTTTCACTCTGAGAGCACCTCATATTAATTCATGACTTCCAATCAATTTATTCCACAATTTCTTCCTATTTCTGTTCAGCTCCCACTCAATAGATACATACATGATGTAGCCATCAAATCTTCAACATTGATTTACATCAACCCATTTAAAAATCTTCGGTTGTCACCTTTCCTGAAGTATTTATCTTCCTTTTCTTACTTCCGTACAAAGCTATACTACATAAAATACCTTCAGAAAGACTTCATAAGACGCACATACCTCTAAATTCGATGCCAGCAAATTTCTCGTCTTAAGTTACGGTCTTCTTGCTACTCTCAGTCTGCATTTAGATCTTCTCTAGTGTAGCCATCGCAAGTTATTTCGATGCCCAAATAGCAGAAATAATTTCGTTTACTAAAGTAATAATGTCATCATCACCTAATTTACTTACATAAAATTCTAACAGAAACTATTTATAGTAGAATAGAAAATTTGGTGGACTCTGACCTAAGCAGAATTCACTTTGGATTTAGTAGAAAACCAGGAACACGTTAGGCAATACTGACATCAGCTTTATCTCACAAGTTAGGTTTAGCAAATTGAAACCTACATTAGTAGCTTTGTAGATTTAAAGAAAGCTACTGAATGAAAATATTGACATGAATACTTCAAATTCTTTCAAATTCTAAAGGTAATAGGGTTTAAATATGTGGAACTGAAACTAATATTCAACGTGTAAAACATAACAGACAGTAGTTACATGGGTCGAAGGATATGAAATGGACACAGTGACGGGAAAGGGAATTAGGATTGTAGCTTTCTCCCGTTTGTTCAACTGGTATATTCAGCAAACTGTGAAGTATAGGAAAGATAAATGTAAAGGATCAGTTAAAGTTCAGGGTTCTTCGGGTTGTTAAATCAGTTCTGGGCATTTGTTCGTTTTGGTTCGTTGTTCATCATCGAATATTAACTTAGAGTTTTTTTATTAGAGGAGTATTCAGCAACAGATGATATAATATAAACATTAACAAGAGCATAACAAGAGTACTGGAATGTAGTCTAAGAAAATTACTCGAGCTCAAGAAATTTTATTTCGTAATGAGACGATAAAAATAGAAAATGGGTTTGTTGGGTAGTAAAATAACTATTGATGAAATAAACGTAAATTACAGAATGGCTATGAGAATAAGAATATTTCTGAATATGATGTTTTTAAAAGATAGTAGTCAGGGGTTGCATAAATCTGATTCATTTATAACTAGCTGAAAACCAGGTGTTGACAGGGTATATATTTATTCCACTTTCTTGTTAGTGCTCCCCCTCCTCTCTCTTTGTCCATCTTTACATCTCCACTTGCCCTGTTCATTTCATTCTCCCCCTCTCTCAGACGTTCTCTTCATTACGTCCCAGCCCATCTCCTCGTCCTGTCTCTGTTCTCTGCCTCAGGTCATCACCTCCTCCCCTCTTCGTTTCATCGTTTTCTTGCTCCATTTCCCACTTGCACAAGGTCTGCGTGTTTGACTATGAAATTGCCAAGGTTAATTTATTGGGTGTCCCGATGCACTTCCTGTGTCGTATCTTCCACCATCCCTCTATGGTAACTCATATATATCTACAAATTTTAGAGTTGAAAAGTAAAACTCTGCATCTTTTTATTTATTTATTTATTTTTTATGTATTTATTGTTATTATTATTATTATTATTATTATTTGCAATGTACCATTTTACATGCATCATACGGTAGCTTTCTGAACGTCAAGTGCACAAAGTTTCATCAGTATCGGAATGAAAATGTAGTTTCTCGCATTGCCCGTAAGTAAAGTACCATCCGCCATGCGTAACGTGAAATTTTTGTATAGAGTGACCTTCCTTTTGCTTTTAATTTCGGGTATACAAAATTTAATCACTATCGGAGCGAAACTTGGGGAATGTGGTTTCAGTCTGTGTGTAAACTACCCTCCACCATGCACCAGCCGAAATTTTATATATCCAGTGACCTTCGTCTTGTTTTCAAAGTAAAGTACGCAAAATTTCATCACGATCGAAATAAAAATATAAATTTTGTCGATGTCTGTGTGTAAAGTAGCCTCCGCCAAGCACCATACGCGTGACATATCCTGAAGTATCTGTCATAGGTACTTCTTACTCCTAAAGCAATTGTTATCTCATCATAAGGAATATGTACAATAAAATTAATTTAGGAGGAAATGTGCAACATTGTCGCATGACGAAGCATTTTCTCGCATATTTAATTGTTTGTGACGTCATATCTCCTGAATAACGTATCGTGTAGTGGTGTACGAATAGCCTTCGCGAAAGTGCAAGAAATATGTTCACAAAATCTCATAACTGGATGAGCCACACGGCAGTGTATAAAACACAAACAATCAAGCATTCATTTTTCTATATGTGACAATCTGAACAACCCGCGTCGCCTGGGTAGTTATATATTCCAATCTTCCGTTAGTACATCACTCCTTCCCTTTATTATCTCTGAACACCTTCTGGTTTCTTCTCTCTCTGTTCGTCCCTCTCCTACCCTGTCTCTATTCATTTCCTCCTTTTCGTTCTCTTTGTTCACCTGATCCTCTCCTCGTCTCCTCTTATATACTTCTCTGTCCAGATCCTCTTCCCGCTCATTCTGTTCATCTCCTTTCACATGTCTGTCACCATCTCATTCCCTTCTCCTCCTCCTCTACCTCTCTGTCCGAGTCTTCTCCACCATCTCTCTCTGTCCGTCTCCTCCCTCCCCTTTCTCTCCGTCTTTGCCTGCACCTTCTCCTCTAAAAATTTCTGTAAATCTATCGGGCCAAACTGCGTGGTCATCAGTCCGTAGCTTACAAACTACTTAAACCTAGGTAAACTAACCTACCGACAAACACACACACCCATGCCCCAGGGAAGACTCGAACCTCCACGGCGAGCAACCGCGCGCCCCGCAGCGAGGTGCTTTAGACCGCTCGGCTACTCCACCGCGGCCCTTCTCCTCTCCCTCCTATACATAAAGATATACATATATGCGCTAAGTTTCATTACGGCTTGGTCAAACGGTGTCAACACCGCAGTGCCATGCTAAATTCTTTGGCTTGCAGATTATAAAAATCTTCTTCATGAAAACATACATTTATGTCTTGACGAACATGGTGAGCACTCAAACAATTTGGATGTTTGTTGTAACATACCCTCCGCCTTTAACCTGCGGAAGCTTATGAAAGGAAGAAAGGAAGCCCATGTATTAATGCAGGGTATAAGCAATGTACATTCCAAATTTCATTCAAATATGTCCATCCCTTTCAGCATAAAAGAGTAGCAAACATATTAACACATTGTAATTTACCCTCCGCCTGCATAATAAGGCGGCTTACGAAAGGTATCCTATGTCTTAATCATTGTATAAGCTACCTCTATTACAATTTTCATAAATACGCGTCCAGACATTTCATCATCAAAGAGAAAGAAATGAAGTAATTGTAAAGCATCCTCGCCATGCACCAACGAAGTTAATTTTAGTATGCCTTTAACTTTCCCGCGAGTGCAAACAATGAGTTGACAAAGTTTTCTCACAATCCGATGTATGGCCGTGCATAAAATACGAACAAAAACACAAACAAACAAACATTGAAAGCCTCTTGTTGTAAGTTTATTAAGTGAAAGTGAAAGATTGATGAAAGTTTGTTAAGTGAAAGGTTCCTATTCTTATTAAGTCTTTCTATTTAAATCAAGGAGTTTCTCTAATCATATTTGCACAACGGATTTAACATACAAAATTAAGCCCTGTAAGTAAAACAAACTGTACTTCTGTGAACATTGATTCTGACAGTCAGATTCAGTGGCATGTAAGGACTAATTACTTTACCGATACGTCAACATTTACATTTAAAAGGAAATCTTTATCTCAAAAACCTCAACACGTACCATACAACAAAATTGAAAATGCCACAAACAGGAAAATGAGGGAGGAGGTTGAGCTGAAATAAGAAAAAATAGTAATCATTAAGTTATTTATTGAATTAAAGAAACAGACTTTTGTTGAGTCTTCGCTATAATACAATGGTTTTATACAAATATTCTCTTCCTCTTGATACAGAATCCACTAGCCAATATAATACGTTTGTATTAAAAAATATAGAGTGAAATAAATCAAACTCAATACAATCATTGCTGACTAATTCAACCTTAGAACACAACACAGTTGCCATACGTCTGGCAGCTAGCCTAGTCCACAATCCACTCCTCTGATCATCAGCTCACTCTCTACAACTCGCCTCAGCAGTCAAAGAAGCTGCTGTAGCGCAGATGCTACATCGCAGTTGCAAAGACATTATAATGTGCAGTAGTTACAAACATGAACTGAGATTATCTATCATGGATGACTTTCAAAACGTTCAAATGTTTGTAGAGTCTATGGGACTTAACTACGGGGTCATCAGTCCCTAAACTACTTATGAACTACTTACAACTAAGAACGGCACAAATATCCATGCCCGAGAGGGGATTCGAACCCCCGACCGTAGTGGCCGTGCAGACCGTGACTGGAACGCCTCAGTCTCCTCGGCCACCGCGGCCGGCGGAAGACTTTCACATACAAAATAAAGCTATAAGGCCGATACACGTTCAGATTCACAAAAATAAAGGTAAAATCCATAAATAATGAACATCAGCCTATGGCTGCCTACTTTCAACATTAATTTTTATATATGTTAGAAGATAACGCGCTTCGCCTTTTGGTGAAATATCGGAAATGCTAAATGGCGCTATATACGCGATGAAGAGAAAGACATACGGTTCTGAGCTGTGAATCCATGCATGCTTCCTTTTCCCATACATGGCTGCACAGTTCAGTACCAGAAACTCACTTTTCCTGAATTGCTGATTTCATGACACCTCAAGCGGCGGACATATATATACAAGGCTCGTCCAGAAAGTAAGTTCCGTTTGGTAATAAAATGAAATTGTACACACATACAGAAAAAATTTTTATTGCACAAAATTCTACAACTGTTAAACTACTTTTCCACATAACTGCAATTTTGCAGGCAGTTGTCATAGAGTGGCACCAGGTTTTGTATACCTTCTTCATAGAAATCTGCAGCCTGTGTCTTCAACCAGTTGGAAACAGTTTCTTTCAGTTCGTCGTCATTGTTGATGACCGCCAAGGAAAGACTTGAGATGTAAGAACAGATGAAAGTCACTAGGAACGAGGTCATAGCTGTACGGAGGATGGTCAAACACGTCCCAGCCAAATCACTATAGGAAGTTTTTCGTCACATTTGCAGTGTGTGGTCGTGCGTTGTCGTGAAGAAAAACAACACCTTTGACAGCAGTCCCCGGCTCTTATTCTGAATTGCACGGCGCAATTTCCGAAGTGTCTCGCAGTAAGCATCTGCTTTGATTGTTTGACCACGCGGTATGAAGTCAATGAGTAGGATGCCTTTCCAGTCCCAGAACACTGTGCACATCATTATCCGAGGTGTCATGATTTACTTCGACTTTACCTTTGGTGGGGATGAAATGTGGCTCCATTCCATTGATTGACGCTTACTCTCAGGGGTGTCGTACGAAGCCCACATTACATCTTATGTGACTATCCGCCTCAGAAATTCTCCGCCGCTTTCAGCACAATGGGTCAAAAACTCAAGTGCACTACCAATCCGTTGTGTTTTGTGTTGCTCAGTGAGAATCTTTGGTACCCAAAGTGAGAAAAGTTTACGGAATTTCAGTTGTTTGGTAACAATTTCATGCATCAGTGATCGTGAAAATAGGGGGAAGTCCGTAGTGAGAGCACAAATTGTGAACCTACGGTTTTCCTGGATCTTGTCATCAATCGCGTGAACCAGTTCTTCTGTAACCAAAGGTGGACGCCCACTTGGTTCTTCATCGTGCACATCACTACGCCCGCCATTGAACTGTCGGACCCATCTTCTCACCATCGAATCATTCATCGCATTTGGTCCGTAAACATGGCAAATTTGCCGATAAATTTCACTTGATTTCACTTTCCTCGCATTCAGAATCCGAATCACCGACCTGATTTCACAGGCGGCGGGATTTTCAGTCAACGCCGACATTTCAAACAAGCACAACAAAGCGTACGTAACTGACAGCGATCTCCAAATGGCGCACGTTCTTCTCCTTGATACACATCGTCTGCAGCGCATGTGTGGAACTGCAATCGCAGCTCTGCAGCGGAGATAAATTGAAACGCGCCTCGTATGAGTTACTTTAAAAAGAATCATTTATGTACTTTTAGTTTGATTTGTTTTCCTCTGTCAGTGTAATCTGAACTTTGCATTATCTCGAGTTATTTATTGCTCTTGTTCTTTCTGTATTGGGAATTGGTGAGCGGGTGACCCTTAATGAGCACTGACCATGGCTTGTTGCAGTCCCGCCCATGCTGTGGATCCCGCACCAGCTGGTGGGCGCGCCGCTGGGCTACAGCGTGACGCTCGAGTGCTTCACCGAGGCGCACCCCACGTCGCTCAACTACTGGACGCGCGAGGACGGCAACATGATCCACGACTCGGCCGGCAAGTACAGCATCTCCAACGCGGCCGGCTCGCCCGCCTACAAGACGCACATGCGCCTCACCATCATGAACATCCGCGAGGCCGACTACGGCACCTACAAGTGCGTCGCCAAGAACCCGCGCGGGGAGACCGACGGCACCATCCGGCTATACAGTGAGTGCGCGCCGCGACCTGCCAACAGTCTGCCGCCGTGCTTATATACGACAAAACGACTATCACAATAACTGCAGATTAATTAAAGTGAAATATTACAGCTTGTAGCGTTATATAAAATATTTATTTAAAACTATCATATATCATTATCATTCACTTGATTGAACATCATCAGTGCAGATTTCGAGTCTTGAGGACTCAGGTACAATGCATGAAACATCTAACAGTCAAATCCATGAAACAAATACACAAAAATGCCTCTCCACTGCATGCTACAAGTTTATTTATATTTATTATTTTATTTTAATTTCTATGTTTTTCTTATATATATGTTTTACGGATTTGGCTGTTAAATGTTTCATGCGTAGTACCTGAGCCATCAGAACTCGAAATCTGCACTGATGATGTTCAATCATGTGAACGAAATCGATATGCGATATTTTTAAATAGATATTTGATGTCACACCACTAAAGCTAGAAATTTATTATAATATCGTGATGATTTGGCACATTATCCATACACCATGTATTTAATCACAAATAATTGTTCTTGTATGGGAGATTTTCACGTAGAATGGTCAGAATCAGTTTGAAAGTCTTTAATATTTCTGTAGGGTCTGTTGTGTCGAGAAATTACTTATAACACAACTATTGATACCTTGTGCCTTTACAATTTCACTAATCGCTTTAGTCTGACAGTTCCGTTTTGCTACATCCAAATTGAAGAAGCCTACCAGCCAGGGCTGGCACAACCAGAATAGTGATCTGAGTATAAAAACGTTGAACCTGACATATGAAACTACAGTAAGAAAGTTAAAGGAATATACTTATAAAATACACTTATGGAAAATGCAAAAAGGATACCATGGATTCGTCGACCCAGTAGAGGTAAGTTATATTCACAGTCTAGAGGACGTGTATAAGATACGATCACATACGCATGCGCAATGCCGACGCTAGTAAAGTGTGTACCCTCTTCTTGCACCGATTCCAGCTGCAATTTTCCCATGGAGACGACCGTAGAGGTGCCGAATGTAGTCTTACGGAATGGTCTGCCAAGCCATTTCCACCGTGGCCAAGATTTCGTGTGGGTCCTGCTGAACGCGCAACATGAGCATTCCTGTCCTAAATATGCTCATTGAGGGACACATGTGAGGATATTGCTGGCCACGATAGTTGACGTACACCTTGAAGAGCACGTTGGGTGGTATGGGTATATGTGGAGGTGCATTGTCCTGCTGAAAAAGGATACCGCCTTATTAGTACATGATCTACAGCAGGACGAATGAATGATGGTTTCAATATACCGTGGACTGTTCACTGTTCCCTCGACGAATACCAGAGATGAACGGCCAGTGTAGGATATGGCAACCCACACTATGATGCACGAATATGCTTGGCGTTACGTTGTCTAACGCTCACGTCCCTACATCGTTCAGCCCGCTTTCAGCGATGTCGCGACAGCTACTTATAGAAGGAGGAACGGAGACGTGTCGTCTTCAGTTATGAGAATCGCTTCTGCCTCATTGCCAATGATTCTCTTGCCCGTGTGTGGCGTCATGCATGGAATCGCGTAAACGTGGTGTATATGGGACAGAGGCACAAGGGGTCGACACCTGGCATCCTGGTGAGGGGACCATATCTTACTGGCCGTTTTATTCTAGTGATGGTCGAGGGAAAAACTGAAAAATGTACGGTACACTGACCCATCATTCATGGCTACCTTTCATGCACCAACAAGACAATATGCTTTTCGAACAGTGCACTTCCGCATGCATTCCGTACCACCGAATGTGCTCTTCAAAGTGTACGCCTAATACCCTGCCCAGCAAGACCCCAGAACTGTCCTCCATTGAGCATGTTTGGGATCGGATGAAAGGTCATTTTACGCGGTCTTCATGACCGACATGAAATCTTGCTCAATTGAGGCACCAGGTGGAAAAGCCATTCCGCAAGATCCATTCGGCACCACTACGATTGCTCCCATGGTTTCCATGGCAGAATTTCAGCTTGCATTGATGAAAAATGAGGGTATGCACGGTACTGGCGTTGACATTGCGCAAACTCTAGTGACCGTACTCATATAGATATGGCTCTGTCCGTGTGATCGTATGTTCTGTACATCCCCAAAAATGTGAGAATCTAATTTTCCTTTGCTGGGGCAACGAATTTATGGTGTTCTTTTTTCTTTTTCCAGGAATGTATCTTTCTGTCCATCAGGCCGTCTGACACATTAACGAATATAATATAACCTTCTAAAATATAAAGCAGAGTGTCCGTATGTTTTTACGTGCATACAAATCTACAGTTTTGTTCCAATCTTTATGAAATTTTGTACACGTAAGCTTCAATCCATGCGGACGGTCACCGCATATAAGAATCACATACGATATATAGTTCACGAGATATGAGGTCATAAACAATGAGATGCGCGAAAAACTGCTGCATTTTGAGAAAATGCTGCTCATTTTCTCCTAAACCATTGGACCGATTTCAAACAAATTTGGTACACACATTTTTTTCTCGTAAGGTAATAATTGCTGCATGGTTAAGAATCACATACGGCACGTGGTTCAAAAGATATTACGCCATAACCAATAGAAATCACAAAAAATTCCATATAACGGGGCGTTACTTTCGAAATACACTGTATTAGCGACTTGCAACAAACTATAAACATAATTTCAAACCTTTATTAAACTTTTTATCGGTGGCAACCATAGTGAAATGATGAAAGGAAAAAATTTCCTCGATTACTACTTTTCCGCTGTTTATGGAGTAAAACTACGGCATTCGGTATGACGTTATAATTTATAATGTCTACACTATAACTTGTAGCCGTAGGAAATTGTACAGACGGTATACACACATATAGTTGAGTGTACCTTCTAAATCGTATTACAGTACGACACGTAGTTCATGAGATATGAACACATAAGCAGTAACGTTCATGGAAAACTACCCCTTCCCGCACCAAGTTTTAATCTATTATTTCTTTACTACTAACTGTATTCCCAATAGATTGTACAGACATACAGTCCTTATACAAATGAATATATATATATATATATATATATATATATATATATATATATATATATATATATATATATATATATATACCTGAAAATGGCAGGAATAGATACATAAACATCCGGGCAACGCCGGGTTTTCAGCTAGTTTCTAATAAAACGCACCCTTATTTACAATATTTTTATTTTTCTCCCCCTTCTCTATGCTATCGTAGCTATTCCGACAATGACAACGCAATTAAACACTTTTGCTAGTGGAAGGCTTGATTCCCTTAGGCTACACTCGCCGTCGACAGATTGTGTCATCGGCAGCCGGTCGGCCCTTCTGATGCCCCCATGTACAGCTGCTGCTCTATGACATATGTATTTTTTTACAACTTCTTGTTCCGCTTCTTCTTTTTTTACTAGATTTTCACGACGCACATATGTTTTCAGGAGTGAGCTGATTATAGGAGGTTTACTCCAAAGAAAATGCATACTATTAAAAAAATCCGTTTTCTTTCTGTGTGTTTGACGGTTTCGTAATAAACCATATATGTCTCCGATGAAAATATGTATAATTAAATATCTTTCTGTCCACACTAGTAATATTCTATATTTGCTTGCAACAGGCGAAATATGCTTTCTGCGCCTAGCAAATGTGTACTCTACGCAGATGTAGCAGTAGCTGTCAGACGCATTTCTACAGGTACTACAACGAGGCATTTTCTAGAAAAGAAATATATGTTTCAAATAGTTTCTATCAGGAAACAATGAAATAATACTAAATGTAATATGTACGTTACTCCAGGCATCTACTAAGAAAGTCATGAGACCCTCACAATGTAACACCCTCTTCGTGTTTCAATCTGTGTTGTCCACTCCTACGGTAATTGGCATAGACAGTCATACATTTTGTATACTACAGTTAGATATGTAATACTATTTATCAACATTATTCACTTTAGAAACTATTCTCCTAGTTGAAATTACAGTTTAAGGGTTGATTTTAAACACTAGTGTACCAATGACTTGCATATTGATATAATTCTATTGGCAACAGGAAGAGAAACAATTGAATATTTAAATTGACAAACAGAATTAATTGTTGCCAATTGCTGCAAAGCAATCGTCACCAATTTGATACTCCTTAAAATTATCAACTACATTAGACATAAGTTCCAACATTCCAGAAACACAAAATGTGTATAGCAGGTTGGAACGCCAACATGCCACTTAACAATAAATTCTTTATCGGTAATAGCACAACACCAGTTTCAAGTCCCCGGTCAGAAAAGAATTTTTAAAATCGCAGCACGTTTTGAAACGCTAAAAACTAATTTGCACAGTGAAAGATACGTCGTAGAAAGTCCACTTTATGTAGCTAGAGATTCCGTCACAACGTTACGTTCATTCGAAAGGTAAAGCGATATCCTTGGGCAAAATTCTGTAGTGATACGAGTGGTTCCCGAATCACTTATGACTCCAATCCGCACTTTAGCGCTGAAACGTGAGATGCGTTACAGAAGAGGTACTTTTGATAACAGATGTATGTCCACGGTTATATTCTCAATATCAGTCTCCTTTTTATATCAGTATCAACGATATCTGCCACTGAAAGACTTTACCGTTAACGTGGTTTAAAAAGCTCATTCCTATGGATGCATACATGTATCATTCAGACAGATGTATAAAGTGTCCAAGTTCCGTTATGTGATACGCCACATGTTTGCGTTAGTCACTGTCACTAATTATTCTTGGAAAGATATCTCCGCAATCTTTCACTTGTTCTACGTGTCCTCATTTTTGCAGGCTAGTATGTCTTCAGTCAAGTCACTTCAGTAAATTTTACAGAGTCTATCATGTCTAAGGCATTAGGCTCATGGTAAACCTCAATATTGTGCAACCAGAAGTATTCTGACATATTGCATAGTACAATTAAAGTATGCACATGTACATCACAACTGTGCCTTAAGTTGTCTAATAACCACTGTGTCGTAAGTTATGTCCACGCACAAACGGTATTATTTTAATAGGATCGGCAGTCATTTAATCTATTTCATCAAGTTAATTATGAACCACATTTCGTATTTCTTGTATCTGTCGAAGAGTGATAGCTAACAATAGGAATTCATGCGTCAGTTTCATAAATTCTAAAACTCAACAATATAGTTCGACAAAGAATCAGTTTACACCTACTTAGAAATCTGAGATTCACTAGAATGAACAACTGTATTGCATTTTAGCAAGACCGCAGTAAAATGATCGACATATGGCTCTTAGGTGCATTCTGCTACACATTTACGGATTATGGCGAACAAAGCAACAGCTGTCACTTGATATTTTATTCACCAGTAATTATAGGTTTCAGTTTCATTTAACTATTTTAATAATTCAACAGATAAAGTACGAATACAAAATATCTAATATTTAAAGCTGAGTGACCGTATGTTTGTACGTGTTGCACACAAATCTACGGTTTTGTTGCAATCTTTATGAAATTTTATACACGTAAGCTTCAATCTATGAGGACGGTCGCCGTAAGAGTAAGAATCACATACCATATATAGTTCACGAGATATGACGTCATGAAAAATGAGATGCGCGAAAAACTGCTGCATTTTGCGACAATGCTGCTCATTTTCTCCTAAACCATTGGACCGATTTCAACCAAATTTGGTACAGACCTTCGTTACCGTGAGGTAACAATTGCTGCATTGTTAAGAATCACATACGACACATGCTTCAAAAGAAATTACGTCATTACCAATAGAAATCGCAAAAAATGCCATATAATACGGCGAGATTTTCGAAATACACTGTACGAGAATGACAGTTTTTAGCGACTTGCAACAAACTTTAAACATAATTTCAAACTTTTATTAAACGTTTTCTCTCTGGCAACCATAGTAAAAAGATGAAAGGAAAAAAGTTTCTTGCTTACTACTTTTCCGCTGTTCATAGAGCAAAACTACGGCTTTCGGTATGACGTAACAGTTTATAATTTCTACACTACAAATTGTAGCCGCAGGAAATTTTTCAGACAGTATACACACATATAGTTGAATGTACCTTTGAAGTTGTATCACAATCAACACGTTGTTCATAGCATATGAGCATATAAACAGGAACGTTCATGGAAAACCGCCCCACGACGCACTAAGTTTTAATCTATTACTTCTTTCTTACAAGTTTTATTCCCAAGAGACATACACACCTACAGGCCTTATACAAATGTATATATAGCTGAAAAATCGCAGGAATGAATAGATAAATACCCAGGCAACGCCGGGTTTTCAGCTAGTACTATATAAATCGTGGATGGAACAAGTATGGACTTCCTTAACCAAGTTTCATAAGACCGTAAGTAACATATTGTTATGTACGTTTCGGTTAGTTTACAATAAACGAAGTTGATTATCAACCAGTTTTATTTCAGCTTTAATTTCGAACGCTCTCTGATCTTCACAAAAATAGATTTACGTCACGCCTCGAAATATTTTTTACGGACATTAAATTGACAAATTTTATACTTGTCTGTCCTCTTTTTGCCAACAGTAAATTGATAATAATGCGGTGCGATTTTCTTATTGTTTTATTTACCCAAATGACTCAAACGCATTTAATTGTTTCGTAGTCCACATAACACTTGACACTTAATTTTTTTTATTTTTTTTTTGTTACTTCTGTCTCAGTAATATGTGTTCATAACGTTTTGTTGTAATGGAAAAGTTTAACCTGCATCAAACGAAAAAAAATAAAAATAATAAAAATATTGACCTCCAAGGATACTTTACGTAATAAAAACTAGTTTGCATACTTGTCCTGTTCAGTTCGATGTGACTTCCATTTGTCGTTCTATAGTGCGATTAATACTACTTTGTACTTGACAATCCACTGAGTGGGTATGCTACATTAGCTGCCGCTGCGCGCTGACTTCTGTTAGCACGGTACGTTTGAAGTGCTTGTAAATTTATGCGGGGTGGGGCGAGGAAAGCACCACATTTACCACCGCTTAGGCCACTATTACATGATCATAAATTTCATCATATCTTTGACAAAGAGATTTTATCAAAAATTCATGCAATGTCTATGACATAAATTCTTGACGTGGGGCTGAAAAAGTGTATTACATTGTCATCACATTTTATGTCATATTTCATAGTGGGGGGCAAAAAGAACTTGTTATGCGTCACAGTTGCTACCAACACAATGAACTTTGTGTGCATTGGATGAAGACAGGCGGAGAAAAAGGAAAACATTCTTGAGTGATAAAATGGGTTTGACGTCGTGGAAACAAAAACACCCAAAAGAAATGGATATATAAACGACTTCAATTTGGATGACACAAGATATCAGTATTTACTCAGTACATTGGCTCCTTTCATCACAAAACAGAATATATGCCAGTGAAACATTATATCTGCGGATAACAGGGTTACAGTGACATTGCGATTTGTTACTACGAGAAAGATACAGTACTCGCATACCACAAAAGAAGTCCTGGAATGCATGAAACATTTTATAACGTATTGAAGAATGAATATCTGCAGCTAAATAAATGTTTAGTGCACTACATGGGTATTTAGAACTGTTTTAATGATTCTATGATTATTCTCTAGCGTGTGTATAAACTTAGTAAATAAATAATAAACGCAATATGTGGCATCAAAAATTTATACAAACGCATAACGAAGATGTCACGCTGTTTAACGTGAGGCACTGTGATTTCTTCTCAGCCCATATTTATTATCGGAATGCCTTATATTATACAATGCCTTCTCTGCTTCATACATTTACATTAATATTACCGCCGTACTTACAAACACACAGCAGTCATATAACTGTAGCGATGCTAACGCTGAAAGCTATCATACATCGAATTGCAAAGAACAGATAACAGACGACTTTTATAATAAAATGTACGGTGAGGCCTTGATAATATTTTTTGATGAAATTCGAGATATGTCAAAGTTCCTTATTACACTATCCAGTTCCTTTGACGTAAATATTTGATATTTAACTTTGATCAAGAAATTTCATCATGTAGTTCCGGCCTCTGGCAGACTTACAGTTATATTTGCAACTGGTAATGTGAATTTAGCAGCCAACTGTAAAACCTAAAATACGAAGATAATGAAATCACTACCACCAAAAGGACTCATGTCGTTTTTAACTTACCGCCACTTGACGTGTTGAAAAATTCCGCTTACATCTGTGCCACACCAATGTGAGTACAGTCGCTAGAGCGTGCGCATTGTCGACGCCTGTACCGTCTATACACATCTTTTGTAGCGATGCAAGCTCAAATTTTCTTATTCAGACGAACGTAAAGGTACCGCGTGAAGCCTTGCGGAATGCCGTTCCATGACATTTACACGTCGTTCCGCAGCTGCCCAGATTTCGTGCCGGTTGTGCAGACCTCGTATGATGACACTTCATTTGGCCCACACATGCTCAGTGGTATACAGTTCTGGGTATCGTTCTGGCCAGGATATTTCAAGTACACCCTGAAGACGACGTTAGGTGGTACGAGATACATGTGGACGTGAATTTTCGTATTAGAAAATTATTCGGACTTTTTGGTGCATGACCAGTAGCAAGACGGTAGAGTGATGGTTTCAATGCACCGTGCAGTGTTGAATGTTCGACGGTCATCACAGGAGAACAGGCAGTGTAGATTATGGCTCCCTACACCAAGATGCCAGGTTTCAGGTGTCTTATACGCTCATGATTTTCGCGGTCCCATGGACAATGCCACACACGCAAACGACCATCATTGGCACCGGGAGAGAAGTGACTCTCATCACTGAAGACGAAACGGCTCCATTTGTCCTTCCATAAGTGCCTTACGCGACACCACTGGTGGCCGGGTTTGGACACGAGCGGAAGACGCTGTAGCGGTACTCCTGATCGTGCATCATGGTACCGTGAGTCATGCCCTATCCTGGCAGTTCTTTCCTGGTGATTGTCGAGGGACCATCGAACAGTGCACTGTACATTGGAACCATCATTCAACCAGTCTTGCCATTCATGCACCAACAAGGCGGTATGATTTCCCAAACGGACAGTGCACTTCCACATGCATCCTGTACCACCCAATGTACTCTTCGAGGTGTACGTCAACTACGCTGGCCAGCACGATCTGTGATGTTTGGAACTGGATGAAACGTCATCTTGAAAAGTGTGGACGACCGGCACGAAACCTCTCATCTGAAACTCTAGGAGTTTCGCAAGACTACATTCGTCACCTCAATGGGGGAATTGTAGCTTGTATTGCTGCAAAAGGAGATTATACACGGTACTGGCGTCGACATTGCGCAGTCTCTGGTGACTGCACTCACGTGCGTATAACTGTCAGTGTGATCGTGTGTTGTCTTCATCCTCGAGACTGTGTCAATAATATTTCGCTTTGATGGGTCGACGAATTCATGGTGTTCTTTTTTCATATTCCAGGAGTGTATTTTATGTGGCTACAATGAAAGACATCATAAAATCTAGTCTCTGAGATCAAGTGCCTTGTCCGAGTTTACTTTCGTTGGCGATTATCAGCCACAGCAGTGCTGAAACTCTCCGCTCTCGACGGCAGAGCTACAGCAGAGACGTACCACAGCAGCCGTCTATTTCCGGCTGCCAGATCCGCGAGCCAACAGGTGTAAAGCGGGCAGCGGCAAGGAGTGGCGGTAGGCGCAGCCCCTGGGGAAAGTGGAGGCAGGCAGCCCGCAGAGCACACCACGGCAGGGGTAGGCGGAGGTAGGCAGCCCGCAGCGCACAGTGGAGGCTGAAAGCCAAAGCCGACGCCGGCGCCGCAGGCTCACGGCACACGCCTCGCCGATTCCTGCCGACGTCAGAACGGCGCCTCCTCTCTTCAATAAAAGAGGGGAGTGGAAAGGGGGTGGCGCTGAAGGGCTGCTATTCCCCAGCCAAACGTGTTTATGCTCTGCAAATTCTGTGGGTCGGGCAGGCGTAACAGTGCCCCACACGTAGACCGCTGTATATCTACGGAAATGGACCACTATCCAAGAAATGCTGAAGCAGGCAACGTTTAAATGCTAATCAGCTCTTGGTATAGAAAAGTAATGAAAAGTTCAGAATTAAGAGGGACTCTAGGACTATCAAACCAAGAATAGGGTGCTCGTTTAAATTTGCTGAAAGAAAAGCATTCATTCAGTGATACTGATCATGACATACATCGTAGTGGCCATGAGAGAAATGAAAGAAAGTTTGAAGAGTGGGAAAAATTTCAAAATGAAATGATATCCATCATGACGTTGTCACAGGCAGACAAAGTAATGAACAATTACAGAATGTGTTGAATGGAACGAGCAGCCTAATGAATACAGAATGTGTATTGAAAGTCCTGAAAAATAACATAAATGAAAATATTTAGAAACATAATATCAAAATTAGTGATCACAGTGTAGAAATAACGGATTCTGCTGTATTGTAAGCAACAGAAACCATTGTACTCAAAGCAAGGAGTAGATAGAAACCTGACTAGCACAAGCAAACAGCACTTTCCTAGCTCAAAGGAATAAACTTGCATCAAAAACGGTCCTTAAATGGAGGAAGACACTTCATAAATTGTATGTTTAATGCATAGCGTTCTAACCGAGTGAGGTGGCGCAGCGGTAACGCACTGAAATCGAATTCGGGAGGGTGGTGGTTCAACCATGAACACTCAGAAGTCTTGAGCAGATAAGAATCGAAGTGTTTTAAACGAATATTTTAAACCAGGCATCTGATACAATGACAAAAGACCAAGTTTTCCTTAGAACTACCGAAGGAAAAACACATGAAAATCACTAACAATAAGAAGGGACAAGTTAGTATTAGTAGAAATGTTATCACTACATTGAGTAACCCCCACGGTACAAGATGGACCTCTAGAGGGTAGAAATGGTAGAAAACTGTAGAGTAAGATATATATTAGAATAGGACAGATGTACAAGAACTACGTTTACCTTGGTGTGGTAACTGTCCCAAAACGAGGAATAAACAGCTTTCAAATGAATAAAGATGCAAACGTAAATGAAATCCATAGCACTATAGCCTCTCGATGTATATCCATAGAACTTGTGGACAGAAACTAAGAAGCTTTGTGCTTTGTGTGATCTTTCCATGGGAAGAGATCCAGGCTTAGACGTTCCGAAGGGGCTTCTGAGATGGAAGCCACTTTGAGGTAAAGATAGAATAACTATCAAATGGATACAGTTCTTCAAGCAAATACAATTCATTTCTGAATTTCATTGTAGGAGAAAAGATAGTAAATTGTACAATGAATCCCGACGACTCATTCTACGTATAAAGGGGAAGTAGAAAAAGAAAAAAACCGGTTCGATGAAAATCAGCAGAAAATGGGTTATGGGAGTAGCATAGGATTTGATGTGATCAAGAAGAAAGATCAGAGAATGAACAACTGTGAGGAGATCTATGATATGGTCATTGTCATCAAAGTCGACAGACCACACCGACAACTACAAATGAGGTGTACCTACCGATGTAACAATCAGAAGATAACGAGGTTGTTATACTATAAGAAATGTGAAATGAGACTGAAAATATATATATATATATATATATATATATATATATATATATATATATATATATATATATATATATGGGATTGTAACACCATAGTACGGACGAAGTGCGGTTAAGATATAATATTCTCTTGGAAATAGGAATGAGACAGAAGAAAGACTAATTAAGTTCTTTAATAAGATTCAGGTAATTCTAATGAATACTATGCTCAGGCACCACAAGAGGTGGATGTATATCTGGGAATCACCCAGAAATACGGGAAGATAAGATCATGGAAGTACACAGACTGCGAAACCATTTATTGAACTTCAGGCCGTAACCAGGAAAAAATATACTCCTCAATTTAAATGTTCAAATGTTTGTTAAGCTTATGGGACTTAACTACGGGGTCATCAGTCCCTAAACTTACAAACTACTTATCTACTACCTTATACTAAGGACGGCACAAATATCCATGCCCGAGGGGGGAATCGAACTCCCGATCGTAGTGGCCGCGCAGACCGTGACTGGAGCGCCTCAGTCCCCTCGGCCACCGCGGCCGGCACTCCTCGATTTACTAATGCCGAGTGTCCACATATTTATAAACCTGTTGGAACAAGTCCCTATGGTCACCAGTCCCTAGGCTTACAGAATATATAAACTAACTTACAATTACCGAAGGGCAACACACACACACACACACCAATGCCCCAGGGAGGAATCGAACCTCCAACGGCGAGCAACCGCACTCCGCATCGAGGCGCCATAGAAAGTTCGGCCACTCTATCGCGGTTAGTAATGGTGAAGAGTAGACTGAAGGCATAGGGAATCGTCTGGATGTATCAGTGTGAAAGAAAGTAAGACACTATAGTACTTATAAATGATAGACATGAATCATAATTATAGTTTAAATGCCAAATGCGCTGTTTATTATTTTTGATAACTCGATTAATCGGATTTCGATATAACCAAGTTGTCCTCATCTATTGCATACCTACAGATCAAAATTAGAGTACATCATCTGAGATGTTTAAGAATGAGATCAGAACACGACAGAGTATTTTTGTTGAAAAAGTCAGTCCACAGCATAATGAATAGCGACATTAGAGTTTTAAGTTTAGTTGTGAACTCACAATACTACGCATAACCCCCTAAAATTGAAAATACATGTCGATACCAGGTTAATGTGCCATAAGGACAGAGATCCTATGATAAAACACTTTCAGGAAGTACACTTCCAGAGTATCCATGGCATTTGCATTCACTTCCAAATAAGGGGCGATGTGCTGCATAAGCAATTAGTTGCTGTAACTCAAAATTCGAAATGTCTTTCTGCTCTACCCGAATTGCCCAGCTTAACAAATGAAATTTTACTATTAAATAATTCGGTAAAGTCATTTCTTTCTGTAATATTTTAATTATCCTATAGACACATTTCATTGTTGCATGACTGTTTATTAAAACATAGGTAGTTATTCACAGTGTAGGGCCTCTGTAGTGATGAAAGTAAATGATGGTAGAGCATTTTGCTTGGGCCAGGAGTTCCCGTGTAGGATTGTTCAGGCGCGTAGTGCAAGTCTTTTTAATATACAGCACTTCGGCTACTTGCATGTCGATTAGATAAAAATGATGATGACGACAACACACAACAGCTTGTCACGTGAATGGAATAAAATCCGAGTCCCCTGCGTGGTATTCAGCGATGTTGTCTTCTCAGCTTCAGGGAGCGGACTGTACAGTGATGCCTGGGACATTTTGAGGTAGTTTATACATATCATAGGTTGGATCCCCACTCGAGGGTTTATAAGACACGGTATTGCATATTTTTCGACTATTTCATCTTGTTGTTGTTGTTGTTGTGGTCTTCATTCCGCATACTGATTTGATGCAGCTCTCCACGCTACCCTGTCCTGTGCAAGTCTCTTCATTTGAGAATACTTTCGGCAACCGACATCTTTTTCAATCTGCTTACTATATTCGTCCCTTGGTCTCCCTCTAAGATTTTTACCCCACACGCTTCCTTCTAATGCTAAGTTGCCAATTCCTTGATGTCTCAGAGTGTGTCCAACCAATCTATCCCTTCTCTTAGTCAGGATATTCCAGAAACTCCTTTTCTCTCCGATTTGGTTAAGCACCTCCTCATTAGTTACGTGATATACCCATCTAATGTTCATCATTCGTCTGTAGCACCACATTTCAAAAGCTTCTATCATCTTTTTATCTGAATTCTTTATCGTCCACGTTTCACTCCCATGCAATGGTACACTCCAGACAAATGCTTTCATAAAGGACTTCCTAACATTTAAATTAATATTGGATGTTAACAAGTTTCGCTTCTTTAGAAACGCTTTTCTTCCCATAGCCATTCGGCATTATATATCTTCTTTACTTCGGCCATCAGAAGTCATCTTGCTAACCAAATAACAAAATTCATCTACTACTTTTATTGTCTCATTACCTAATCTAATTTCATCTTACATTCATATATCACGTTAGAATTTTGATCACAGAGCAGTAAAATTAATAAGAAATTATGAAATATGTATTTAAAGACAACTGTATGCAGTTTTAATGGAACTCTAGGTGACAGAACCAAACAGACTGAAATGCCTGTAGCTGTCAAGCGAGAAGTTTCCGTTTCGAGCACCACTCACCCAACGGTAGAGCCTGTTGCCAGTCTGTTCTGCAAAGGTTCCTGTAGCTGGCGACAATGTTCTCGGGGCTTTTGTTCGAACTGGAGCTTCTGTCGCAACTGGCTCTCAGTCAATTGCTTTCCGATTAACGAGTCGTGACAATGGCAGCGAGCCAACTCTGCACGTGTGCGCTTAGCAGACATTGCCCTACATTGCCGATGGAGCGAATTCGTTTCGCACTTTTAACAGCATTTCCAAACCATCGCAGCAGAATTAGGAAGCTGTAGAATCGTCACTGTATCGTGCACAAAATGTTATTGCAGTGGCAATGGAGGCAGCGTCAAACGAATAAAACTTTGGTCTGTGTTTTCGACGCATTTTGTCAGAGAAAGTAGCCCTATAAATAATATAAACATCTTACCGGTTTTGTGAAGTCGGTTATTTCATACGGTGCCTGACACACTAGGTGAAGCGTCCTAATTTCTTAGGGGAGTGGATGGGATTGTAGGGGGTAAGGAAGAAGCAACCTAGATACAATTTCGGCAGATTAAAGTAAAATAATATCAGTCCAGCGTTTATGAAGACGAACCAGATGTCACTATGATGGTTTCTACCATTTGGTCTCTATACACTCACTGATTCATTAGGGTAGGGCCTCATATAGGGCGTTATACCATCCGCTGATGCAAATTATGCAACAAATATTGCAACTGATTCTTGGTCTCCCAGATGTTGTCACAGGGACAAAGTTGACATTTGAGCTGTCACACATGCATAAAGTCAGCGACAGATCGATCGGTCTTGCTTGCCATGTGAGTTGGTTGTCTGGGGCAGGAAACAAACTGCTTAAGTCATCAGTCCACCTGTGGGGAAAGGAAGGAATGGGGATGGTAAAAGAGGGGAACGGAAACGAGTCCAGGGAGGAAAGAAGGAAGAATGACTGCATTAGCTCGGGGCCTCACGAACATGCTCATGATAGTACCGTGTGCACCATATGAAGGTGACGGGGCTGAATGAGTATGGGCGTTTCTCATCAAGCATACAGTTCTTAATTAAGGATCCATGTACGGGTGAAAAGTATCACCACGATACTTCCGCATGGAAGGTAACGCAATAGGCTGTAGGATGAACGCAATGTACAATTGTGCCATCACAGTTCCCTGATGCACAACTAATTGTGTTGTCAGAGTATATGATGGCTGCCACATTCAAATACATTCGTCATGAAGGCTATAATATATCCGCTATTCATCAGTGGCATAATAGGACGACATACACCATGAACAATGGACATACAGGATTTAACATCCTGTCGACATTGTTTTTTTAAGGATAATAAAGTAAATCAGCCGTGTCATTTCAAAGCAAACTTCTCAGGATAAGAATGAAGTGACTTTTCTGTCTAGTAGTTAATCATTTCAGAAAAAAATAGAAAACGAATTACCTGTTCATGGATTTGTTGATTCATCGGATTCTTCTATGCAATAATGCCTGCTGAATCGTATAAGTAGCAACACTAATATTTGGCTAGTGACAGTGTTAGGGGCTGCATCTTGTTGTCAACTGATCTCACTGCAAGTCCATCTTCTGCATTTGCTCCTAACCACTCTGGAAGTGCTGACTGACAAGCAAACCTTTCTTTCCTCTCTCCTATGCCGACAATGCGGGGCCTCATTGCCCATCGAGGTGAACGTTCTATATCTGTCGCTTTTCAACTCTCGTGAATAACCCAGTATTCTTTACAACAAGAGTATGAAGGAACGTATCTGATCCTCTCCGGTGATCGTTCTACCTGTCATCAATAAATATAAAGGTCACTTCTGAGAATTGTCAGGCGCATTGTCTCTGTGCTTCTGCATATTTTAAAGCCTTGTTCCAGTAGTGCATAACCGGAGTCCTAACAAAGAAATATTGCCCTCCATGACTTTCATGCGACACCCTACGTCGATGTAAAAGTTGGTTGGCTTCCAGTTGATTTGATTTGATTTGATTTGATTTTCTCAGGGAAACCAAAACAGTCTTGGTCCAACCCGCCACTGCCCGCACCTAAACTACGTTTATTGTGCGGTATCGCTCCCTGTATATCTAGTAAAGCCAACCAATGCCCTTGAACAATGCAAGAAGTCCCTTTACCAGTTCTTTATTACACACAATTTCTTCGGGTCTGGTTGTCCCAAATGTTCTGTGCCTCTTACTCTCCAATGCAATGCATTCTAAGATTAGATGTGATGCAGTTTCATCACCGTCATCACAGATCCTACATTTAGGGTCCTCGTCTGTTTATTTGTTTGTTTGTTTAGTTTATGTGACTTAACTGTGGGGTCATCAGTCCCTAAACTTACAAACTAGCTATGAACTACTTACAAACTAGGACGGCACAATATACAGGCACGAGGGGGGATTCGAACCCCCGAGCGTAGTGGCCGTGTAGACCGTCACTGGAGCGCCTCAGTCATCTCGGCCAACGCGGCCGGCTGTCATCAATCCAACCATGAGTCTAATCTCTTTCCTATTCAGGCCCAGGACTGCAGAGCTTCTTTTAAAACATGGCTTTGGCATCATTACCCTGCCATGTTTTTGTTGATAGACTTTGGTCCAATATTCTATGTGCTGTCTTCTGAGCCAGTTACGTAGCTCCAATTTGATCATTGCCTTGGTGATTGTCAGGACAGGTTCCGGTCCAATAAATGGAGTCTCTGCCCCCATCCGGCTAATCGGTCGGCATGTTCGTTGCCACTGATTCCTGAGTGGCCAGGGACCCACAATAGGTTTACTCTGTTGCTTTCCCCTAGCTCCACCAGAACCCTGTGACATTCCGCAACAATTTTAGACCTTGTTGCAGGAGCTACCAGAGACCTCAGGGCTGCTTGGCTGTCTGAATAGATATAGATGCTACGGTCTTTGTAGCACCTACGCAAATTCTCCTCCACACACGAACTGATGGCAGTGATTTCGGCCTGGAATACTGAGGCCAGTTTCCCTAGAGAGATGACGCCCTCCAGTCTTGGCTGCACCCCGTATACAAACGCCCTGGTCTGATTTTGACCTGTCAGTGAACCAGACAATATCACCCCTACGATGTCGAACTATTTTCTTCCACTGCTCCCTACTTCCAATTGTTATATTGAAAGGCTTGTTGAAGCAGTATGGAGTTATAATATAGTCGGCTGGCATTTTCCCAATCTTTCGTATATTTACCTCACTCACTATTTTAGTGTGTGATTCTGGATATCCCAAAGAGTTCCACTTTTTGCCAGTTTTGAGTCTTTATGCACCAGCCGCAGTCTCCATCTTGACCCAAAGGTGTAATGGGTGCATATCCAGCATGGTTTCCATCCCAGTAGTTGGTGTGCTGCTAATTCCGCCTGTTATGGCTAAGCAGGCTAATCTCTGCACCTTACTAAGCTCCTTAGCAGCAACCTACTGTTCTACCTTCTTGCACCACACGACTGCCCCATAGGTGATCCTGGGTCTAATCACCGTGGTGTATATCCAGTGCATACCCTTGGGGCTCAGGCCCCATGGCTTCCAGTTAGTAACAAAATGAGACAGCCACAAGAATGCCAATGAAATTTATTTCTCATATACCCTAGTAATTTTTCTTTACTCTGGATGCCCCCCTCCCCCCCTCTGCTTTACTGGTGAGAAATTGTGAGAAGTGTTGGGACGTCTTCCATCACCACTTACGTGATAATAACCATATACTTTTGAAACCTACAATTTATTCGATATGTTCATTTTTTGCTTTATACAACCGAAAGTAACGGCGGCATATTTTCTATGCACTACCTTTTTTTGTTACACTAGAAATCAAAAATATATTTCAGACAATTATTGTCGATGAATTTCAACTTCGCTTCCTTGCACAAACGATTAATTTTTTGCTGGAGGGTTACTTTTGACTTTTCAGCATATAGTTTAACACATGTTGTTTCAAACGGCTTGATAGAAATTACTTCTCAGCACAATCACCTTTTCTTTATATGCTTAACAGAATATCATAGCCGACACAGTGTGATTTTGACAGAAAACTCTCAATGAAATTTGATAATTATGTGATATTATACGGCAGTCCCGGAAATGAATAAGGAATGGTGAAGATTTTAATACTGGTTATCGTCAGTGTTAGGTGTACAAAACAAAATTTTATCTATTCTAATAAGGTGTTGTTTCTTGTGGTGGCCTTCAGTGTAATGATTGGTTTCATTCATCGCCTCATATCTCAATAACAACGTCTGTTTCAACCTGTTTCTGTACTTGACTCTTGGTATCCCTCTCCGACGCACGCTACCCTACTATACAAAATTGACCATTTGCACTATATGCCTTTTGAGAAGATTCCTTCGTCAATGAAGATTTGCAAGAAATTTCTCTCCAACCAATTCTGTTCAGTGCCTCCATCATCACATTTTAGTTCATTCTCCCCTCTTTTTGTGTCAATTGTTTATAGTCCACCTCTCACACCAATACAATACTCCACTCCACACAACGTCATTCATAATGTACTCCCCAACGCTTAAAACAGTACTCGATGTTAAATAGTTTCGCTGTTTTAGATATGTTTTTCTTTCATAGCCTTTCAGCATTTTATATCGCTTCTTCTTTGGCCTTTTCACGTTACTTTACTGCCTAAATAACGAAACTCATTTGCAAATTTTTTGTTTAATCTAATCTAATTGTTTCAGCGTCGCTTGCTTTTCTTTCTATCACGCTCCATTGCCCTTGTTTTGCTCTGCTTAGTGTTCACCTTACAGACATCTTCAGGAGACTGTCCATTACCTTCATTTCCTTTTCCATGTCGCTTGAAAGAATCATAACGCTAATTTCTGTACATCTTCTCTCTGAGATTTATTTCCCATTACAAAATTATCCTTGATATCGTTCACACATAGCTCAATATACAGATTGAATAACATTGGTGAAATGCTACAAACGTTTCTTACTCCCTTCCCAACGAATGCTTCCCTTTCATACACCTCAATAAGTGCTGTCTGATTTCCGTAGAACTTGTATACAATTACTCGTTCCATGTATCTACGCCTGCTGACTTCAAAATCCTGGGGAGGCTATTCCAGTCAGTATTGTCAAAACTGTCTTACAATCTGCAAAAGCTTTAAAGGTAGTTTTGCTTTTCCATAATCTATCTCCTATGATAAATCATAAGGCCAGTACTGCCTCACGTGTTCCTAAATTTTGTCCATTCTTTTATAAAAAAAATGGTTTCAGTATTTTGTAATCACAAATCATTAAACTGATGGTTCTGTGATACCCACACAAGGCTGCACACCTGGGAGTTTTATCGTTTGATGTGCGGTCACCGCTCGATTACAGAGATGATATGAACTTCCTCCATTACATTAGTATATGTAAATCTTGCTTAAGAGTGAAGTCTACAAGCACAGAAGGTGGAGAATGGATGAATTTCTCATTCGTATTTTACACGTGTGTGCTCAACAAAATGCTCGTAAGTATGAGGTCACATAGGCAACACAGCAACTGTCAACAAAAGGTACAAAATATGTTGTAATAGACAATGGATCCTTTAAACATGACTTGTGTTGATATGTGTACTGTTATAAAAATATCAGATCGTTACATTTCATTCACTATCACCTCTATTGGTCATGTTCTCCGAGATTACATTAGTTTTGTCGGAAATCGTTAAGTGCAGAACAAATGTTTACGCGACTTTTCGTTCATAATCACTAATATCACCACCTATCAAAGAACGGGAAGCCTAGAAGTATACAACGGACAGAAAGGAGGAAATCGCCGTTCGCATATAAAGTGTGTATGCTCAAAGAAAGGGCAGTAAGAAAAGGGTATGGTCGGCCACGCAGTAGCTGACCTCCTCTTTCAAAATATACAAAAGTGTCACCTTTTCCTCCATTTTTGATGGGACTGTTTGAAAGCCGCAACTAACAATAATCAGCCATCTAATTTACAGAAATCAGACGACCACCTTCGTACTTGGTCATTTATTTGTTTTACTTTGCACTTTTCAAGTCGACGTAACAGGACGTAAATTTGTTCTGTCCCTTGTTCGCATCTCCCAGAAACATTATACTGTGTAGCTTGTCCTCTCTGCATCGGATTCCTACCCTTCTGTGTCTGTGTACAAGCCGTCCTCAACGGTTACAACTAAGGGACGATTCATCGGATGCTGAAGTTGCATGTAACACAAGCCCTCTAATTACTGAATCCCAATTATGGCGGTCGTCCCGATGGAGGGAAACACCAATTAAGTAATTTAAGGCAGTGCCGTAAGCTTAAACCACAAGACGTCTCGCAATTACGAATGGACTACGGTAATTGCAAAATCTCGGTAATTATAAGAAATTGGTTACAGAGTCAATTGTCAGTTTATGGAAAGTTTATTCATAAAAATACTAAGATTATAAAAGGTACGAATTTTAGGACTCTTACGAACAAGTAAAACCTATCTAAGGCTACGTTTCTACTTGTCTTGGCTTGGAATAGTAGGAGTAAGTAATTGAATATCAAAATTAAAAAATATATACATACATTTATAGTTTACCGTATGGCCATTACCGCGTTGAAATGCGTCCTTGAAAGGATGCGAGTTTAATAATTCTGAATGTTGCTGAATTGTTAAAATATGTAAAGAAAAAAGGCTTATAAAGTTTTAGTGTGGTACAACGATCACCTACATTTTTTAGAATTTTCTTTTAGGAAAACATTTCCTCCCCCTCACCCCCCCCCCCCACCCGCATCTCCAGAACTATTACCTTTTTATTTCGATATTTTATACAGACCAAAGTTGTAGCACCATTAATGCAAAATGTTATTGTACGTGTTGAACGAGTTTTCCAAATACGCATTTGTTCAAAATGAGGTAGAAATAACCCCATAGTTATACAAGCACAACAGGAAAGAATCCGCTTGAATGACAAAGAGCTGTCAAGGGCATAATTATATAGAGTTACCTCTTACTGGTTCTTGTCAAGTAAGTCTTTCAAATACTGTTTCATCGTACAAGTTAGAAATTGGCATTAGCAATGCTATTAGTCGAATGTCGAAATGAAAAATGAAAACATTCGAGAGAAATAGAGTTAAAAAGACAAAACTATAAAGTTATTCTGTCAAATCAGAGTGCATTGTTCTAAAGTACATTAAAAACTATGGAACTTGGTTGCATTGCTCTAAAGGACATTGAAAACTATGGAAATTTGAATTCAACTTTTTCAAGACCACAATATATTCTGAAGCAATCAAAATGTAAGTGTTCGCTTCAAATATATTAACCTGTAACTGCACCATATCTTCTCCGAATTTTGAAGCCATCGTCGTTTTATTACGACCCCAATTTTGATTTTTTTATTATATAAATTATAGTTCACCATTCCTCCATCATTTTGACTGATGTAGCTCTTTGGTATGGGTGTATGCTTTCTTGTTCCCACATGGAAACGATGTCCGTGATGAAAATGCAATATAATGGAATTTACCATTGGGTTGTTTTTAACTTTATCTACGAGTTAAGGGCCTCCAACACAACACATTGTTGTTTGCCATATTTCATTCCGAGCACCGTTGTAAATGTTCGTGTCATGTGCTATTTCATTTCAGAATACCAACCCGATAGATTACACGTCTACATGGTTGCAAACGCAAGCAAATAGTAAAGTCAAATAGTATGTCATGTTTCGCTCTGTTATAGTGACACGGGGATATTCGGATAATTGCCGGCCACGGTGGCCGAGGGGACTGAGGCGCTCCAGTCACGGTCCGCACGGCCACTACGGTCGGGGGTTCGAATCCCCCCTCGGGCATGGATATTTGTGCCGTCCTTAGGATTAGCTAGTTCATAAGTAGTTTGTAAGTTAAGGGACTGATGACCCCGTAGTTAAGTCCCATAAGCTATACAAACATTTTAACATTTTGATTTGGTTCGAATCCCCCCTCGGGCATGAATATTTGTGCCGTCTATAGTCTAAGGTAGTTCATAAGTAGTTTGTAAGTTTAGGGACTGATAACCCCGTAGTTAAGTCCCATAAGCTTAAAAAACATTTGAACATCGGATACTTATGATCAGCTAATATGTATCACCTCGCCGTGCTGTTTCTCTGCAGTACAACCTGCACATATTATCAGGACACGTAGTTTTTCTGCGTGCATCAAAGTTGACACTCGATAAACTGAAACAGGCAGAAAAGTATGAAATTCGTGTTTCAAGGAATGGTGTGCTCTGAACCAAAAATATTTAAAAAATTATTGAATTCTCATGCGCTATTTCAAAGTTATTTAATATGTTCAGTTAACCAACATGAACGTCATGCGTGCAAATTAAAGAAGCCTTTTCGGAACGGTATTGCCAGATAAGTTCTTCGTTTGGTTTCTACTAAGAGAACATTACGAATCTTGTACAACGCCCGACGTCATGTGAACAATTAACATTACTTGTCTAATTTTCAGCTTATTTTGAGTTTCTTGCCTACTAGACAATCCGTATCGTTTTACTGTATGTTGACACAATCAGTCGTTGTCGAAAGTGACAACGAAGGAGCAAAGCATGACACACACATTCACAACAGGGAACGCATCAGTCACTAGACGCTAATTTCATAGGCAAATACGCCGAAAAGCATTTAGCTTACGGCACTTGGAATCAAAATACACTCAGGATCGCACAATAGAAACCTCAACATTTCCCAAGTGTATTATTTCATGTGTTAATTCGTTTGTAGCAGATGAGGGATAATTAAGGGAGAGCGGATGCATTGTTTTGGAACCAAGTTAATACTGTTTGACAATAACAAGCACGGGACCTTCGACTAAAAGAAAGTGGGTGATGTTGTTGCAAGTCCTACCGCGAGATCGAGGACTATGGTGATTAGTTGAAAGGAAACACAGTACACGCGATGTTCTTAAATTGAGCCGTAAAACTAAACATCGTAAAATACACCCCTAGCCATTAGAATTTCGATCCGTGGCTCTACTCTCCATTCTATTCCTGCGAAACCCTGCATTTCAGCAGGATAATGCATGACAGCATGATGCAGGTCCTGTACGGGACTTTCTAGGTACGGAAAAAGTTCGACTTCTGCCCTGGCCAGCACATTCTCCACATCTCTCACCAATTGAAAACGTCTGGTCAATGGTGGCCGAGAAAATGGCTCGTCAAAATACGCTAGTCACTACTCTAGATTAACTGTGGTATCGTGTTGAATCTCCAATGGCATCCGTATCTGTACACGCCATCCAAGCTCTGTTTGACTCAATGCTCAGGCGTATCAAGCCCGTTATTACGGCCAGAGGTGTTTTTACTGGGTACTTATATCTCAGAATCAATGCACCCAAATTGCATGAAAATGTAATCAAATGTCAGTTCTAGTACAATATATTTGTCCAATCAACACCCGTTTATCATTTGCATTTCTTCTTTGCGTAGCAATTTTAGTGTCAAGTAGTTTACATTTTTGTCTGTTGCAACAGGTTTGCCACAACGTGTACTGGATGTCCTACAGGACGAAAATCAATTTCCGTATCACCTACATAAATTTCATGATTTGTTGGAAAAGGACTATCCTCCTCGGAATTAGTAGCTCTCTTTTTAGAAGTCTACCAGGCAGAGTTCAGGAGCAAGCAGGCGGGCGCCCGTGGGGAACGGAAGGCAGGAGTAGGATACGAGGCGACGCACGTATGCGCAGTGCCTCACATGTAGATGCTGTGATAAATGCATATTACACGTCTTCGTCATATTCAGAAATTTGTGACATACAAGTCACTGAGGCAACCATATATCTATGGCCGGATAAAAAAGGAAAAGGATGGATAATGGCTTTATAGTTTAAGAAAGTTAGAATTTTGAAAGTGAATAAGTCCGTAGGTTAACCAGAATATTCCTGTCTTTTTCCTTTCTTTCTACTTTCGATTACCAAGAGACTTAGTGCCAGTGTTCCTATCTGCGACAGAAATAGCGTGAAGAGCAAGATTCCTTCCTACCTCGTCAGAGCACGAGGACTTTGGTGTGACGCTGAAATGCTAGTTTAGTGTGGATAGGTTTCACTGTTCTACAATGACTTTTGTCAGACGAAATTTGAGGATGACAGTGGGTTCCTTCTTTTAATTTATAAATCACTGTTCCTATAAAGAAACCCATAAAGTTTTACATTTCATGATGCAATTTACTCACTCTCTCGTCTGACAAGAGTGTTTACTTTCAGAGGCCACTAACTCGACCTACTGCGGCAGTGGTAACACCACGCGCCATTGGCTACATTTTGGCGCCAACTGAACTTTGTAGTGTTTTACGACTTTATATTAAAATAACAATTAAATAACTTTTGGAATCTACAAAAAATGTTCAAATGTTTGTTAACTTAACTTCGGGGTCATCAGTCCCTAAACTTACCAACTACTTATGAACTACCTTATACTAAAGACGACACTAGTTTATAAGATAAGCCTTTACATAGCCACGATTTCTTACAACTAATTTTCAAATTATGACTTTTTTTCCTTTTCCTCTCTACATTTACATTAAATGGAGCCTTTATCTAACTGCAAGACACCTTAAAGTTACTTGTTAAAATCTCATGAAAACAGTCTTGTAGTTTTAAGGATTAACGAACACTAAAGTGATAGTCAGACGTGTTTGTCCCGTGATACGATTTTTATGAAACAAACCCTACATGTTGTCACAAGATACCCTAATGTTAGCAGTAAATTCCTGATGCAAATCCGTCAAGTTGTTTAAGTACAGTAACAGACAGACACGACGGTTACTGAAAACAGTCAACTTTTTATCCGATGAAGTCATACTTATTTGTTGACCCAAATGTTGCTCCGTTTTTCTGTGAAAACCGCTAATGAAGTCGTATAGACGTTTTAAATATTAATGTGGGAAACGAGTGACCTACATTTACAGTTTTATAGTATAGATAATTTCATCATAAAAATACTGTATTTACTGGGGTATAGTAGCTGCCTTATTTCCAATTTTTTGTTTCTAAAATTGGGGAGGATACTATAAGTACAAACTTTGAAAATTCAATAATTCTTTCGATTGGTTCTAAATGAACTAAACTTGTTAATAATTTTATCACACTTTATACAAAATCTGTCTTTTATTTAAACTCTTTTACAGAATAACTAAATATCACTTGAAATATGAAAAATGCTTACCGGTAAATTGTTTTCAATACTGATGTATGGCATATTTATTCTTCACTAAACAATTTAACAATTTAACAGTCTTACAGCTCTTCTTCACTACAGGATGGATCTGGATTGTTTTCTAGCCGATCTTTTCAAAGAACACCTTCTGATTCATTCAGGGAACATGAAACTCCCGACTTCTGGAAATTCTTTTTTACTATCTTATTTTGAGTGATGTGATTTCATGAACGCATGATACTTTCGTAAATTAGCGGGGTAAATTTCATGGATTTCTTAATTTTTTTATTTCGAATTTTGACGTAAAATATTAAGGGGCGTTACATAGGCGGTAGGGTACTATAGTCGAGTAAACACGGTGACTACGAATAGCATCGCGTGATTTATGAACAGAAGAGTTTAGTAGGTACCATATTGAAATCAATTATCATCATTATCATCATTAAAGACTGATTATGCCTTTCAGCGTTCGGTGTGAAGCATATTCCCCCCAATAAAATTCCTCAATGGTCCCCTATTCAATGATACCTTTGATTCATCGTCTAATGTTACACCTTTTACTTCAAAATCATTCTTCACCGAATCTAAAGATTTTCTCCTTGCTCTACATCGACTCCTCTTACCCTCCGCTGCCAAGCCCATGAGTTTCGTAGATAACCTTGCTTCTCCTATGCGTGTAACATGACCCCACCATCTCAGTCTGTTCTCTCTGCTTCATCTATAGTGTTGATTCAAATTTTTTCTTCGATTTCCTTATTATGGACACCCTCCTGCCACTGTTCCCGTCTATTAGTATCTGAAATCACTCTTGCTACTTTCATATCTGTAAGCTCAACTGAATGGATAAGGTGATCTGCATCCACCCACCTTTCACTCCCATACAACAAAGTTGGTCGAAAGGTAGAGCGGTTCACCGTTAACTTAGTCTTGGTACTGACTTCCTTCTATCAGAAGAGAGTAGATCTTAGCTGAGCACTTACTGCATTCAAGTGATTTCTTTATGTTGCCATCCTGTGTGGAAATACATCCTAAGTACTTGAAACTGTCTACCTGTTCTTTGTTCCTCCTATTTGGCACTCAGTCTGTTGAAAACTCTTTCCTACAGACATTACTTTCGTTTTGAAGATGCTGATCGTCATATCATAACCCTTAAACCTCTGATCGAGCTCTGAAATATTTGATTGCAACCTTTCATACTCACTATTAAAAAAATAAAAGCTTTGTTTACGAAAATGAAAGTCCAAAATTGCCTCAGGTTTCTACCTTCATTCCTACAGAAGATGCAGTGTACTGAAATGGAAAACATTTGTTGGAAACACCCTGTAATTCGACTGATGGCAGTCTGATTTAAGCGGCTCTTTTTCGGATACGAGCACCCTGTACGCTTTCAGCTCGCCTGAGGCCGCGGAAGCGGCGCCTCCATTCGTTAATGCGATCCCGTGATCGCTGATCGCGCGGCGTCGCCAGGGACGCCGACCCCAGAGCGCCCTGGCGGGGACAGCCGGCACTGGCGCCGCTTTTCTCGCCGCGCCGCGGGGACAGTGGGACTGATGGCCGCGCTCAGCGCAGACAGCGCGACGGATGCGCGCGCATTTCGGCGCCTGCTAACTGCCAGTTAGGTGGGGGAATTCCGCGCGCGGGGCCGGGCCTTATCGTTTCCAGCGCAGACACCCCACCCCACACCCCTTTCCCTGCGCGGTGCGTGTCACACCCCCACCCGCCGGAAGCACCCTTATCCGTCTACTTTGCGTGCGAGCCTGCTGGCGTCGGTCCGTTACGGTCGATCCGGACGAACGATTACGCCCCCTCTGCACTTACTTCTGACCGAATTCGTTCCGAAGAGGCTCGAAGAGAGAGAGATAGAGGGCGGCGCCGCACATCTGCGGATGGTACTACTGGAGCAGTTGCATTACATTCTACACTGTGAGCAATCCTCACAAGGACCGGACATGTTAGGGTCAATTTTAACGCATTCAACACCATGCCCGTACGCCATACGGGCGCGCAAATTTCGGCCGCGTGGACAGCGCCCGTATCCCGTACGGGCGCTGCTTTTACGGTCGCTGAAATGAGTTTTTCACCGCACCACATGGCTTCATATTTTGTTCACTAAATGAAGCAGCAGTCGAAGTGTTCTGTATATCAGTTGTATAAAATACATTAGCTGTCGCAACTGCTATGAAAAACAGAAGAGCTTTACCAATAAGCATCAAAACAAAGAAACTGAAGCAAAATGAACGATATTTTAGAGGAATGGGCCCATTCCAGCGCTGAAGTGGAAAAATAAGCGTGATGTATACTGCCTTTCTACAAAACATTAGGCTACCACAAAAGACGTCCCAGTACGTTCAAAAGATGGGATTACAACAGTAATGAAACCAGACGTTATAATTGACTACAATAAGAACAAGACTGGTGTAGATCGTGTGGATCAGCTGTACAGTTACTACAGTTACAGTTACAGTTACTACCCATTCGCACGAAAAACAATGAAATGGTGGAAGAAATTGTTCTTTCATGTTTTCTTAATGTCTGTCGTGAGCAGTTTTATTTTGTACAAAGACGTCAGTAAACAGAAAACCTCTCTTGTGGACTTCATGAAAAACATTAGCTTGAGGTTGGTAGAAAAAGGTGGAGGCTTTAGATCTGTAGAGCCAACACCAAGCACTAGCCTGGACAGAAATTTTGGTCGTAACTTTCCAGAAAACGAACTCAAACTGCCAACAAAGTAAATACTACACGGTACTGCAAAGTTTGCTCCGACAAATGGAAGAAAGAGACTGACATGCGGGTAAGAATGGACAGCAGATGGTGGTGCAAAGACTGCAACGTAGGACTCTGCGTACCTCAGTGCTTTCAGGATTACCACTCGAAAGTGAACTATATATAACATATACTTAATCTTTTTATATCATAATATATGGAATAAAAAACCTATTGTGAACCAAATTCTTTTTATTATAATCACCAAAATTCAAGTTATAAAATGTAAAAAAAATTTCCATGTGAAAGTTTCTCATGGTTTTTGGAGTGCTGGTACACCTCTACCGATGCAGGCATACATATAAGCTTACATATTTCCTAATCTATAAAGAATGGAGTTTCAAATGATGCTAGAAATTTGCCTTTCTGGCTCTTAGTTACTGTATAGTTATTCATTAACGTTACATAAAAATCGCCAGTTCACCTGCACAGTCGAGGTACATACATAGCAGTGTGGAATGTGTTAATTTGGATATAACACGTTTTACTGTATGAGGGTAATATAATTAAAAATACTGACCCATAGGAATTAATGAAGATGATGAAATCAGGAATCAGTCAAAAAGGCTCTGGATGTGTTCTTAGAGTATAGTAGTCCATTATTTTATGAGGCAGGGGGTGGATTGTCCTTGGTCAGTAAACTGCAGTCATCGACCAGACGTTTTCGACAGGTGACATCGTTAGAACAGAGAGGCCGAGGCAACGATGCAGTCAGAGGAGTTGCTAAAGAGTCTTGAACATTGCGTGTTACTTGTCGTCGCACAGTATCCCGTTGTGATGAGACAATAAGATCCAAAGGCATGGGAGGACAAAGGCTCTTATACTTCAGAGATATAACGATTTGTGACGGGGTTAATCTGTAGCCATTTACTCGCACTTTCTTTATTCTGTAAGATACCTCTACTATGTTGGGAAGAACATTACATAATTTATATGCAGTTAAAGTATAGAGCATATGGTTCAGTGAACAAGTATCTCGCGGGAAACCTCCGCCCATATTCCCATCGGAAACTGATTGGCTCTTACAAGTAGTCTCAGTGCACCAAAACCCTCCAAGACACTTAATAATATTTGATAAACTGCAGTTTATTTAAATATGTCTGTTTGTATTATGTACTGGAGATAGGATGCTCATCACAATAGCGCAATGTAATTACTTTCCCTCGTTTTCGGGTAACAGTGTATCCCAGTGCGTTTTATACACAGCACCATTCCGATTTCTTTGTAATGAGCAGGGAACACAAGATTCAAGAAACATAATCCTCAAACAAAAGTTTTAATATACACATTTACCTCAAACGTAATTTACATTTTCATTACCATTACAATAAAAACTTTGAATGGAAAATTAAATTGAGTTTTCAGCAATGGTATTTTAGAGTTATCGTCTTACTTTTAAATTTCGGTTAAACCTTCAGTTAATACAGTTGCTCAGAGGTAATGCATATGTGACTTATTTACATTTGCTTCCAAATAGAAAATTCTTTTATCCGTACATATGTCTGGGAGAAAATCGTAAGATTTCAGAAGGCGATTCCCGGAAAGATATTCTATTATAGATTGTCTGCCTACAACAGAACTGCACTTTCTGTCGTTTTAGAATTCAATAAACATTCACACTACGGTATATAATTTCAAATAGTACTCATGTGTCCAGTTCTGTCATCAATAGTGAAGTTGCTAATTTATCGTGGAAACACAATGCTATTGACTGAGCTCCCAATAAGGAATTACCAATACTTCCATATATCATATTTTAGCTCTTTGCGGACCATTTGTGTTCAGCGCACCACGTGTTGGAAACCACTGAGCTAACCAAACAAAGAACACATTTAACAAAAATGCCCCCGGCTGCCTGTTTGAAGATTTCTTCCCAGCGTGCTGATTGCCTAACTACAATGCAATTAAAATCACAAACGAAGCAACGAATGGGATTTTTATTTTTGTAACACATTTTTATCAGCCCAACCTGCCCTGCGGCACCTTTATGAGCTTCAAAGACTAATCTAACCACCTTGTGTAAGATAATAGATGAAACGTGAGACGTAAAAGAAGGAGGAAACGAAGTTTAAAACTGTAGAATCCCGACATTGCCTACTGTATTACGAAAAAGTGAAGATTGTGTGCGCGGAGGTAAAATTAAATAAATCTGCAGACAACAATATTATGATTGCTGTAGTGTAGATATGATTGCACATGAAAGGAACACAGTAAATATTTGTACATACGAAACAAAATTTTGCACGAACTACTAGTTTATCAATAACAGTGAGTGCAGTCAGAAACAACCTTCCGTATTAATCGGGTGAATATTTATGACCCGAATGAAACAACAGACGGGGATGATGTGTAATTTCTTGACGTTGCTCTTCAACAGCACAAATTTTAGGCGTATTTTATGGTCTATTATGAATGCCTAAAACGGTCGCGTGGATCGGAATTTTATTAATACAACAACAGTTATAAAAGCAGGAAATATGATTAAACCAAAAGATTTGGACCACTTCACATATTATATATGGTGTACGAAGTAAGTATTCTTCCTAGCACACACAGAGGATCATTTCCTAGAATAGAAGTCAAGGTCAGAAAGATTCAGTTGTAGTTGTGGGCACGATCACAGAGATAAGCGAATCTTCGTAAACTTTGATCCTACTCTTTGCTTCACAAACATTCGATACAGCAATAGGACGAAAGTTTCTATAGTATCAGAGACCATAGCTTCACTTGTAATCTGCAGTTTGTTCCAATCTCTGACACAGATATATGTGAGAGTTCCGATTCTTTCCCCTTTCTTTTAGCCACCACAGGTTTTTACTTTGCTGCTACTGAGAATCGTAAAATGCTGTGGAATATAAAAGACCGCAGACGAAGTTTGCTTTTGTTAAAATGAACTGGCAGCAGCCAAACACTTCGGAAAACCGTTCTGTGGGTTGAACAGTCAAATACAATAACATGAAAGCGCAGAGAGGAAATACAGCCGACAAACGGACAAAATATTCTCCTCCAAATCAACATTTTTTTCTGTCAGACAGAACAACTACGAAACTTCCACCCTTTTCATTGCCTTTTAGAAACTTTTCCCCTTGGTCTGTATTCAGCAATCGGAGTATTAAAACTTTATCCTTCAAGTTAGCTCGGAGAAAGTCGGCTGCGTATCGAAGTGAAGGTAAGTCACCACACACCCCTTTCACTCACTTCAAGTGCATTGCTTCGAATGGTCCATATTGCTGATAGAGTGAAACACAGATATCAGGCGACAGAATTAGATCGCAACATGCAGGTGAAAGAAGGCGAATGGACTTGGAAGAGGACCACAGATACGGCATTAAAGTATCTGAACAGCCAAACTAACATTCAGTGATGATTGAGAAATACGAAAGTGAGATTTTGATGCGCAACACCCACGATTTAAAATACAAGGTGAAACATTTTTCATTTAGGTCGATAGCGAAATAAAAAGGAAAAACAGAAAATTAATGGGAAAGTATTCCACTATACTCAAAACAAGAAGTGGATCAGTTGAAATATCATATACAATGTACATATGGTGACGTACTGTTCAGATATTGGTTACAATTGTGATTGGTGTGTGATAAAGTAGGATATTTCGCTGCCTCAAATCCTTACTCGCCGGCCGCGGTGGCCGAGGGGACTGAGGCGCGCCAATCACGGTCTACACTGCCACTGCGGTCGGGGGTTCGAATCCCCCCTAGGGCATGGATGTTTGTGCCGTCCTTAGTGTTAGCTAGTTCATGAGTAGTTTGTAAGTTTTGGGGACTGATGAACCAGTAGTTAAGTCCCATAAGCTATACAAACATTTGAACATTTTTTTTGAATCTTTACTTGTTTAGATGGCGTTTACTTAGAGCGGGGCACCATTGACTACTACAATAGTGAAAAAGTTACCCTCGTTGCCCTTTAATATGGTGTGTGATTACCACAGACGGCCACTACAGTTGCACACCTGCATTGATGGCAAGGATGGTATGAGATCGTCACTCGGTCCTTGAGGGCTATTTGGCCATTCTTCCATGAATGCTGTACCCGTTGTGGGAGGTGCTCGTCTGTGCGTCTGTGAAGTGTATCCTAGACATCCTCAGTCCGGTGAATAGGATGGCCACTCCATTCGTTCAATTCCAACGTCTTCAGGCATGTTGTCCACCGGTGCAGGTCTTTGGGGACGAGCGTTATCGTCCACCAGCAGAAAATCATCTCCTATGGCACCAGCGTAGGGCACAACAAATGGCCGACGGATCTCGTCTCTATACGGCTGAGCATTTAAAGCGCCGTTCCGAACGACATATAGGTTCGTACGTCATCACCATTAGTCCACATCGAAAATATTGTGTTTCCTGCCCATAAGCAGAATTTTTCCGCGTTTCACGATGTCCAGAGATGACAGAACGACGATTTTCCGGCTGAAACAAAATCTTGACGCATCTGTGAACAGAATCCGGCGCTATTCATTGCGACTCCAATCGTGATGTTCCTCCTCCCAGTTTCTGAGGGCTAAACGGTGTTTTGATTTTAATTAGACATACACCATAGGCCTCCATGCGTAGAGGCCATGAGCGCGAAGGCTTTTAGAAGTGTTTGCGTTGATATTGCACGTCCTGTTGCTGCCTGGAGGGCGCGTTACAGCTGAGTTGTATTCAGCCTCTTGCCTCGACGTGCTCTTAACCAGTGGTGGCGCTAGAGAAAAACTCGGTGTCAGTGAACTCGTCTTTGCGAGGCCCCATTCATTTTTTCAGTAATGAAGAAAATGTTAAATAAAATGAGCTGAATTATACATCAATAATCATTATACTAAAATTTCATAATATACAAGTATCATTGCAATGACAAATATTACAAAATAGAGAAAGTTATCGGCTTTTCGTCTCAGTGAATTTTTTTAAGATCACATCTTAACTAATACTAGCCGCTATTTCGGCTTCAGTTGTTAGTACTGACAACACAGATAGTCTTTCTTGGCTCGGTGTGCTTCTCAAGTTAGTGTTAATCAATTTTAACTTTGTGAAGCTTCTTTCGGCTGAAGCTGTACTGACTGAAGCTGTGAGCATGATTCTGATTGTTATATAAACATTTGGGTACACTTCATCCAAATTGTTTTCTAAAATGTACTGTAGAAGTTGTTTTGCAAATATTTAACTAAAATTACATCATTGTTGCACTCATACGGAAATAAATACGGACAACTAAATAGCTGCCGACCGGGAATGGCCGAGCCCACTAGGGCGTCATACCACGGTGAGTGAGATCGCTTTAGTCGGAGTTCGAATCCCACCCTTGGGTACCGATGTTGTGTTCGATCTTTGGTGAAGCTAGTGTAAGTTAGATGTAGGTCATCGCTACATAACCTAGCAGTTGAAAAGAACCGTTAAACATCAAATATAAAAAAAGAAAAAAAAACTAAAATTTTAACAATGTTTTGCGAGGATCCCACAGGTGCGAGGCCGTCAGCGGTTGCCGACGTCGCCGACACCTAGCGCCGCCACTGCTGTTAACCCGAGACAATGGTCATCTCTTGCTCACGTTACCCGTGCACGACCATGCCCTTGTCTTCTTTTAACGGTTCCTGTTGTCTGAAATCGCATCCATGTCCTAGAAAATACACTTTGTACACTCCGATAGCTGTAGGCACCTCCTTCTGTGTCTGCCCCGCTTCCAACCTTCCTATGGCTTTCCATGCCATAACTTCGGGTAACTGGGTAAGTCGTATCGTTGTTGCACTACTCACTACAATATCGTAACCCAACTGCTGGTGTAATTCTTAGAATAAACAGAAGTCAACACCAACCCCCTCTGCATCAGCTTCATGTTATTATCAGTATCTCCATTGCCCTATTTTTTTTTTTTTATTTTTTTTTTTTTTTTTTTTTTTACTCCTTGGAACAAACAGAAAGACGTCGAACCATTTTAGTACTTTGTGCCGGCTAAATTACTTCAGATTATGTAGACAATATCTCTAGTCTTGACCGCAAATTTATTAACAGTGATGACCGGTTTCAACTCACTTCTGAGTCATCCTTGGACCAGTTTTCATGTTTGTCAATGCGAGGATGAATCAGTAATGAGTTGAAACCGGTGATCACTGTTAATAAATTTGCGATCAAAACTAGAGATACTGTCTACTTAATCAAAAATATTTAGACCGCCTCCCTGACAACAGGTCAAATAACGAAATTACTTCACATTCTAATATCTGAATTGATCCACTAACTATTTTGAGCAGTGTATATTCAACATGTGGCCACACTTCGCAGCTACTTCTCTACACACGGTATGCAGTGTCTTTGTTTAACTATATTACCAACGTAATATCCTTCAGACACGCACGTGGTTCTGAGCGAGATTTTTTTATGGGACTTAACTGCGGGATCATCAGTCCCTAAACTACTTATAAACTAGGTTATACTAAAGGCAGCGCAAACATCCATGTCCGAGGGAGGTTTCGAACCCCCGACGGGGAACGGCTCGCGCATCGGAGCAGAGCGCCTCAGAGCACTCGGCCACTCCGCCGCGGCTGAGCGACATTTTCGCCGTTCTCATAAACAAACAAGGACACTGCGTATCGTATTTAAGAAGCAAGGCACGTGACACGTCTAATAAACGTGTCTCCCATTTAGGGAATTACATAACAGAGAGATTGAGTAGCAGTCCATGTCTGACATGTGGAAATATGGGTCGGTTCGGGAGGCATGCAACGATGACGTTATTTTTAGCAGAGTTATGCATTTTTTAATTAATTAAATAAGTTAACTTTTCAAGTAATGGCTTAACCTTCAAGTTAGATTGAAAAAAGTTTTCCGACTCTTTAGCTTACTTTGACTTAGAGTCCGTTGATTGTTAATTGGGTATTTATTATTCATATCAAATCGAAAACCATTTCATAACAGATTAGCGTCATGTGGACCATTGGGTGTCTGGTTATGAGGATGTGCGTGCCATATATGAAAACAGTTGAGTAGAACGAGACTGACCAGGTGTTGTCTCTCTATTTTTGTTTGATTAGTGCTTTCGGGTTACGCAGGCTTTTTCTTACTGGGTTGACCTAAAAACTGTAATTACACTCTGACTCTACGAGTAACTGAAAGTACTTTCTCCATTTATGCGGTTACGTTATTTACTTGGATATTAACTATTATACCCTCGTATCGTCATGCTAGAGTCTAATGAGGTTTTTTCTGTGGGTAAATACATTTTGTTTGGTACACGAGCCTCGCTCTGAGATGAAAACTGTAAGAAATTGATGGTTATGAAGAGAAACAGGCACTTTATGTCAGATCTATCTGTGTCTCCTGTGATTTAACACTCATAATTGTATAATTAAACTTTTTCCTTCTTTATCTCAGATGTTGTACATAAACTTAACCAATTTAAACGTTCTTGTATGAGCAATGGAAATACTTTAAAAAATAAAAAAAAAAATAAAAAAAACACAATATGTGTTTGTTCTCTTGGTTTGTTTATTACGTGAAACGATTTTCGGTTTCTGAGGCTATCATCAGACATTTACAGAAATTTGGTCAAAGAACTTGTGGCGTCAACAAACTGGAAGAGATGTTAGAAACAGAGAAATAAATTATCTTTGATGGAGTAGTTACAATGTAAATAAATATTTAAATGATATTTGTAAATCAATAGTACTGCAAGAAGGAAACTTGACTACGATGAATAAAATTAAATTAAACAAGAATCTAAAGTTTGAAGGGTTGTTCAAAACACAACGTGATATAAAACATAGAAATATTAATTCCAACCTGTACTTTCCATTACTGAATATAGAGTAAATATTAGAATTTTGGAACACTATTATAACTAAATAATAAGTACACAAAAATAGAGGGAGAATTGTGAAGCTTAACAAATCGAAGATATGCATTCTAACTGAAAAACGGTGAAAGTAAACTGTCATCATTTCTCCTGTTTAATTTATCACTATTGTCAATATTGCCATGAAATTGTTCTGTATGCAGTGTTTCTCGAGGTATAGTGTTAATATTTCCTTCTTGCAGTACTATTGACTTAAAAATGTCATTTAAATATTTATTTACACTGTAACTGCTCCATCGAAGATAATATATTTCTCTACATGTAACATTTTTTTTCCTTTTTATTGTTAACGCATGTTCTAACTTCGATAAATGTCTTATGATGGCCCAAGAATCAGAAAATCGATTCACAAAACAAACAAACCTGTAGAACAAACACAAACTTATGTTTTTTTTAATGTTTATAATGAATTTGTTCTACCAAGAGCCGACGGAAGAATCAGTTAACATGAAAACTTTTTACTTACTTGCTGGTTTCACTGTATAGTCAACTTAGTTTTGCAATTTCACTATTAATGATTAACTCCGATAAGTCACAGGAAGAGTAACACTTTATCTTATAGAAAATTTAGTTTTCAGGTTACCAATTAATGATTATTGAAGTGTTACATTGCCCTGTTAAAGTAATTACACGCAATTGTTGTCTTACAAGGATACTATTGAAGACCTCGAGAGTAAGTAATGATTACCCTCAAATTTTGTATTTTTAATGTATTTGGTTCAAGCAATCATATCTGAAAGAATGTTTCATTTTCCTCAAGTAGTACATGAATCTGCAGAGAAATGGCAAGTATGAATATTAAAACAAATGTTAAAACTTGTAATAGAAGCTATTTTTCAAACATTCAAGTCATGTATCAGCACTTTATAGATGAGTGTTATCATTATTTCTCACCCCCCCACCCCATGTCTTCAATTATTAAAAAAATGTAACTCCAAAGGGCATGACCGTCAAGTTTCAATGTTTCTGCAGCGTTTCCACACTGCCGTCACTCGTGGCTATTACGTTATGTGGGCAGCATAGAAATCAGCACCGAAAAGAAATCCAATGTCGACACAGAGTTCGCTACTTGGTTGTAGACTGTTGTTCCACGCGTTCTTTCCTAAAATGTACAACCTGACACAATCGACGACGATACTTGAGACCCTACGCAACACGTTCATGCGAAGCTTCTTCGAAAATTTCATGCGGTTGTAATTTAGCGACGGATGTGATGTTGAAACAGTGAAGCCATCGGATTATTTTAGAAGAGGCTTTCAGATTTAATCACCAAACCGTGTTCTCTTTCCATTTTGATCAGCGCAGAGAGTTTCCTATCAGAAAGGACACAGTTCGTTGTAATTAACGGTAAGTTATCGAGTAAAACAGAAGTGATATCTGGCGTTCCACAGGGAAGCATTATAGGTCCCCTACTCTTTCCCCGTGTTTACAAACGATTTAGGAGACAATCTGAATAGCTCCCTTAGATTGTTCGCGGATGATGCTGTCGTTTATCGGTTAGTGAAGTCATCAGAGGATCAAAAGCAATTGCAAAGAGATTTAGACAAAATTTCTACATGATGCAAATATTGGCAGTTGACACTAAATAAACAAAAGTGTGAAGTAATACTCATGACCACTAAAAAAATCCTCCGAACTTCAATTACGCGATAATTCAATCAAAGCTTAAGGTCGTAAATTCTACCAAATATCTAGGAGTTACAATTACGAACAACTTAGACTGGAGAGAACACACAGAAAATATTATGGGGAAGGCGAACCAAAGGTTACGTATCATTGGCAAAACGCTTCTAAAATGCACCAGCTCCACCAAAGAGATTGTCTACATCACACTTGTGCGTCCTCTCCTGGAGTACTGTTGCCCCTTGTGGGACCCTCAGCAGGTGGGACTGACGGAAGACATTGAGAAGGTTCAGAGAAGGGCAGCTCGTTTTGCTTTATCACGTTACAGGGGGGAAAGCGTCACGGAAATATTGCACGAGTTGGGGTGGAAATCATTAAAAGAAAGACGTTATTCATTGCGGCGTGATCTGTTAGCGAAGTTTCAATCACCGACTATTAGTTCTGAATGTGAAAATATTTTGCTAGCACCCACCTACTTAGGGAGACATGACTATCCCAATAAAATAAGAGAAATCAGATCGAAAACGGAACGATTTAGGTGTTCTTTCTTCCCGCGTAGTATTAGAGAATGGAACGGTAGAGAAAAATTATGAAAGTGGTTAATGAACCCTCTGCCAGGCACTTAAATGTGATTTGCAGAGTATCTATGTAGATGTAGATACTACAAGAAGGTAGTCCTCCCCCCCCCCCTCTTTCAAGGGATACGTTTGTGAGGGATACGTCTGCTGGTGGCGCCAGACATGTCGCCACTGGCGCCAGCTCTCGGAGTGGCGCCACTATACGTCCGGTGGAGATTTAAGGCTGGCAGAACGCGATGTCTCCGAACTTGTTGGGAGTGCTGGGGGAGCGGCAGCAGGCTCGGGACTGCCGCGATTAGTGTAATGGCACGGAAGGGCGGCGCGGCAGGTAGCGGGTAAACAAGCGAGGGACGGCCGACGAGCTGACACCGGGGGGGGGGGGGGGGGGGGGGGGAGGCGACCACTCCGCCCAAGCCTGCCGACAGATCACATTTCTTACAAGTGATGAGCGGACGTCTGTTTTTTTCCTCCCTAAGTCGAAGTCGAGAATGACGTGAATTGAGTACACTCATACGCGGATCCAAGGGCGGGAGGGAGAGTGGGGGGAAGCGAAGGGTCGTTGCCCTACCCCCTCGCCGCTATCGTGCTATCACTGCACCGAGTCTTCAAAACTGTGAGACTTTCGTGTTTGATTGGACGTGGGGTAAAAAGTGTTGGCCGATACTAGTGTCTTTGTACTGATCCAGAGTTCAGCTGATGATGAGAATTCTTTCACCCCCCCCCCCCCCAGTAGGCTATCCTGGATCCGCTGTTGAGTCCACTGCAGGGTCATCCGATTCATTATCAGCATTCCACCCCCTTTCTTATTTCTCATTTAAGTGTTCATAAGATGGCAAACACAACTTTCCGTATTACTCAAAACCAACAAAAAAATAGAAATGAGCATATAGCTTTTTTGGCCGGGAGATCCCTTGCGGGATTGTTCACAAAAGCGACAATATAGTTCAATTAAATGTACTTGCTAGTTGACGTTTGTCACGTTGTTCAAGGTTAACAGTGTGCATAGGTACAACACTAGGAGAAATGGTGGTATTCACTATTCAAGTTTAAATCTAACTTTGGCACAGAAAGGAGTGAATAATGCTGCCACAAACGTCTTCTGTCACTTACCAAGTTGCATCAAAAGTCTGACAGATAGCCAATTAGTATTTAAAAAGAAACTAAAATAATTTCTGAATGGAAACTCCTTCTACAGTTTTGATAAACTTTTAGATGATACTTAGCAATTTCGCTAAAAACATATAACAAAATAAAAAATATATATATATATTAAAAAAATTAATAAAAATGAAAAATTAAAAATCATAAATATATTGAGTAGCATGTAAGGACACCATTTATTAAACGGACACCTTTCACATCATAGCGAAAAGTCGTAATCATGATCTATGGAACAATTATTAATCTAATCTAATCTGACAGCTGGCTACTGCTTGACTGCAGTCGACGCAAAAAACACAGCGGGTCACTTCAGAAATGCCGTCAATATTGCTTTACAACGTTGAGCAGTGTTGCAAGAGGCCGCGAAGAATTAATGGCTCCAACTGCATTCACTTATTTCGCATTTAAATACCTGCTACCTTTTAATATAAAGCAGGTTGCATATTTGAAAATTTACGTATTATACATTTAGTTCATCGATTTTGAGCACTTGAAGTAGAGAAAAGAGAATATACATAGATACTATTGCTTACATTTGTTGCTAACGTGGGTCCTATTTTGCAGTATCGTTGCGCATTGTGGGATCCTCACCAAGTGGGACTGACTGACGATTTAGAGAAAATACAGAGAAGGGCAGCTCGTTTTGTGTTATCGCCATATACGGGGGAGAGTGTCAAGGAAATGATGCGGAGTGAGGAGGAAATCATTGAAAGAAAGGCTTGATTCGTTGCGGCAATATCTACCGGGTGATCAACAAGTCAGTATAAATTTGAAAACTTAATAAATCACGGAATAATGTAGATAGAGAGGTAAAAGTTGACACACATGCTTGGAATGACACTTTTTTTTTTTTTTTTTTTTTTTTTTTTTTTTTTTAGGGGAAAAAAGTTCAAAAAAATGTCCGACAGATGGCGCTCCATCTGAACAGAAAAGCAATAATAAGCATAACAAATTAAGACAACGCAAAGATGATGTTCTTCACAGGAAACGCTCAATATGTTCAATACTACGCAATACGTACGCCTCTTTGAAAGGGCCCAATGAGAAAACACAAATTGTTAAACTACATTATTCCATGATTTATTAAGTTTTCAAATTTATACTGACTTGTTGATCACGGCTATTTGAAGTAGAATAACTAGGGACTAAAGGGGTACAGTACGGAAATTAATAAAATGCTTTTTATATGATATAACGCACCATACCAGCAGAGGAATCGCTGTCACGGTAGGTCGTTTTCAACTGGTAGTATTGTTAGTAACTGCGGAACATAAATGCGACCTTTGAACAAAGCGTAATGGGCAGAGTTACGCCTGCGAGAATGAGTGGCTTGCCAAGCGGCAGCTTAGTAATATCAGAGATGTTTGTTTTAGTGGAAAACCGGCCGCGGTGGTCGAGGGGACTGAGGCGCGTCAGTCACGGTCTGCACGGCCACTACGGTCGGGGGTTCAAATCCCCCCTCTGGCATGGATATTTGTGCCGTCGTTAGTGTTAGCTAGTTCATAAGTAGTTTGTAAGTTTAGGGACTGATGACCCCGTAGTTAAGTCCCATAAGCTATACGAACATTTGATTTTTTTAGTGGAAAATGAATCTTGTGAAATGATACATGGTGGTAGTGAAACAGTAATAAATGAATAAAAACAAAGTTATTAGAGGCCTGGGGATGGGGTGGATAAAAGGTGTTGTGAATTGTCAGAAGGGGGGTTATTTTTTATTATTATTATTTAATTGAACACCTACAACTTTCCGTCTTTGGTCTGATTTATCTTATTTTATTTTGATGACAATATATTCCTATGTAGGTAGGTGCTAACAAAATATGTTCGCATTTGGAAGAGAAAGTTGGTGAAAGATCCATCTTTTTTCGAAAATCAAACGTTTATAAATCTATCTGACCAAACTGCGTGGTCATTAGTCCATAGCTTACAAACTACTTAAAACTAGGTAAACTAACCTAAGGACAACACACAAACCCATTCCCCTGGGAGAACTCGAACCTCCACGGCGAGCAATCGCGCGCTCCGCAGAGAGACGCTTTAGACCGCTCGGCTACTCCACCGCGGCTTAAATAATTCACAGTATGTGTTGCAATGCTCTTTATTACATCCAATAACGCGTTTCGCGCTGTTAGCGCACCATTAGACTGGAAACAGACAAATGTTTTATTACAGTCCGTGTACATGGTGGGCAGCGAATCTAATATGGCTACGGTGAGTAAATTTTGAAAAGTCAGTACTTACTTGGGCGGAGATGGAGCCACAGAACTATTCAAAGCTGTGGTGTAAGTAGTTTAATAATGTAGATAGAGAGGTAAAAATTGACACACATGCTTGAAATGACATGGGGTTATATTAGAAGAAAAGGGGAAAAAATGACGGAGTAAAAACATTAATGAGAGTCTCAGCAGATGACAAGCTCTCTCTACTAAAATCCTTCTCGGTCATACGTTTTATCCTCGATTAATCTGGTGTTGAATATTTCTGTAACAGTGTATGCACCGGTGCTGTAATACAGTTGTTTAAACAAGACTGGCATTCAAGTGAATCTTCCGATCGTAACTCATCGTAACGCGGGACATGCTTTACAGTGCTGTTCACAACATTATTCCTCGACTACAGGTATTACAGAGGAATTATGGTAAACATTTTGCGGAATTGCACTGCTTAATCATAGTTACGTACCAGACTACTTCTAATTAAAGAATGAAATTCTATCAAGAGCTAAAGAACAAAGGTACACGCGGTTCGACTATCTTTACCACACGTTATATAATAAATTTTGAACACCACTGACGGTTGCTCTGACTGATATATTTTTTGCGAGTCCGGCAGGAAATACTGGAACAGTTTAAGACTGCTGCGAGTATTTCGACTCAGAATCCAACACCACACTAAGAAAATCTTAACCTCGGTCCACAGGCCAGCGGTCCAGATTACCACTTTACCTCAAGCGTCAATCTAGGCAAAATGCCTAAGGAATCGCGTGCTCCAGAGACCAGTACCGAGCGTCTAATTTAGTGGAAGGGGGTTGGGGGTTTGGCCAGTGCGCGAGTCTTTTCCAAACGGCCGGACGGAGAGGGTTACATCTGGTACACAAAAGCATCTTAGCGAGTCGCTACTCAGTAGCTACTTTGGGCCAAGGATAGCATCGCTGCAGAAGCCTGGGCTGTAGCAGATGATACTTCGAATCTACACCATTACGCCGGTGCGCAAGGCTAGAGACACATTCCACACACGCACACACACACACACACACACACACATATACATACACGCACACACACAATCATTCAAAGGCGATGTCATTTACGGGGAACACAATTCAGCATATACAATGTCACGAAAACTTTTATCCATTAATTGTCGGAACCTGCGACTGTGTCTTGAAATATGTTTCAGAAATTACTGCAACCAGTCGCCTTTTTTCTTCACAATGAACATTTATTTAACCATGACCGGTTTCAAGCTGCCTAGCAGCTCATCATCAGACGGTATATATACATTCAGTGCAAATTACGTTTGTATCTGTGGTAGGGCAGAAAACGATAAAAAGTAAACACTAATTGTGGTATGTTACACTGAATAATTACAATATAAGATCGTCTTCAAGATGTTGCTTGCAGTTAGGAGTTTCACATATAGTATGTCCATGTGTGTTCCGCTTTTGGATAGCATTTCGTAATATCACAACACTGCCCTTCCAAGTTTTTGTGGTGTGCTGATGGAAGGGCAGTATTGTGATATTACGAAATGCTATCCAAAAGAGGAACACACATTGACATACTAGATGTGAAACTGGGCCATCATTTCCATGACACTCTCGCCCGTGTATTGCGATAACACAAAACGAGCTGCCCTTCTCTGTACTTTCTCTAAATCGTCTGTCAGTCCCACTTATTGAGGATCCTACAATGCGCAACAATACTGCAAAATAGGACCCACGTTAGCAACAAATGTAAGCAATAGCTTTTTTCTCTATCTACTTCAAATGCTCAAAATATGTAACATCGATGAACTAAATGTATAATACGTAAGTAACATCTTTCTCGTTTTCTGCCCTGCCACAGATACAAATGTAATTTCCACTGAATGTATATACAGGGTGTTACAGACATGTACGGCCAAACTTTCAGGAAACATTCCTCACACACAAACAAAGAAAATATGTTGCTACCGTGTTAGAGCTCATTTTAGTATTTACGAATGAGGCTTCATTCCAACGTGATCAAATTGTAAATTTTCAATATGTGTGGGCTGACGAAAATCCGCACGCAATTGTGCAATCACATCATCAACACCGATTTTCTGTGAACGTTTGGGCAGGAATTGTTGGTGATGTCTTGATTGGGCCTCTTGTTCTTCTACCTACGCTCACTGGAGCACGTTATCATGATTTCATACGGGATACTCTTCCTGTGCTGATACAACATGTGCCTTTACAAGTATGACACAACATGTGGTTCATACACGATGGAGCTGCTGCACATTTCAGTCGACGTGTTCGTACGCTTCTCAACAACAGATTCGATGACCTATGGGTCGTAGCGGCGGACCAGTTCCATAGTCTCCACGCTCTCCTGACCTCAACCCTCTTGACTTTCATTTATGAGAGCGTTTGAAAACTCTTGTCTACGCAACCCCGGTACCAAGTGTAAAGAATCTTCGTGCTCGTATTGTGGACGGCTGTGATACAATACGCCATTCTCCAGGGCTGCATCAGGGCATCGGGGATTCCATGCGACGGAGTGTAGATGCATGTATCCTCGCTAACGGAGGACATTATGAACATTTCCTGTAACAAAGTTGAAGTTACGCTGGTAAGTTCTGTTGCCGTATGTTTCCATTCCATGATTAATGTGATTTGAAGAGAAGTAATAAATGAGCTTTAACATGGAAATTATGCGTTTCCGGACCCCTGTCCACATAACATATTTTCTTTCTTTGTGTGTGAGGAATTTGTCCTGAAAGTTTGGCCGTACCTTTTTGTAACACCCTGTATACTGCCTGATGATGAGCTGCTAGGCAGCTTGAAACCGGTCATGGTTAAATAAATCTTCATTGAGAAGAAAAAAGGCGACTGGTTGCAGTAATTTCTGAAACCAATATCACGAATGTATTAAAAGAATGAGACGCGATACTGGGGTGTCATGTAATGGTTGCATAAGTACGTTACAGAGTTATATAACAGCACAATAAAACACAATAAAGAGAGTTAACTCAATGAATAACATGAAACAGGTTCACAGAATTATGTGGACGTGTTTCAACTCGACCTCCGTCGTTCCTGGTCCCAACTATAAGGCAGTGCACCCCGAATGGCAGCAAGTATTCAGCGCGACAGCTGCCTAGTCCACGTAGCGCCACCGCGTACAGGGCTGATGCGGAAAACTGGCCATTTCCTTTATTCCGGCGACTACGGTGCGCTACATTTCACGAGGGGTTCCATCAGCTTTACGCCTCGGCGCTGGCAACGGTCCGGCAGCTCTGCGGTTGGAGATGGCGTTGACAGCAGCAGCTGGGCACCACGGCCGCACATGTACCGGTGCCGACGGAACCACCCCTTATAGAAACTGCGCACTCGCCTCTATCCTCAACATTTTCTTTTCCGTGTTCTTAAGGGGACCACACCGTGGTTCAGGTCGAAAAATCGATTTTCGATTTTCATCATATTTAGAAAGATTAACGTTTTATTTATGTACTCTGAAATGGATTATGCTCCAAAAAAATTTCCAGCATTTAAAGAGCATTTTCCTACCACGTGTGATGTATCACGCCCACTTTTCTGTCACCCACTTTTCTGCATATATTTTAGATCTTTATATCCCCTACATTGCACAATACGGATTTGATTTATTTATTACTCCCGAGTGTGTTGGCTATCTTTGGAATACAACGGTCGGTTATTCTTTATTTCTTCTGTTTGTAACAACACGCTTTCAAACACGCGGTTAGGTTCGTTCAAGTGTGATTGCAAGTAATTGTTATAATTACGTTTGCAGTGTTTCTTTAGTTTCAAAAGTTGTAAAGTCAATTAACATAAATAACACACCTATGTCGTTATTTTAGAGGCAAAAGTGGTGGTATGGAAGTTCATGGAGTATACGAAATATGACTTCGCTTCGTAGAAACAAGGGGCGTACGGTACATAAAATATTCGGGCGGTGGTGACAGTAAGGCATAAAACAATGTGATGAACTCTAAGCCATATGGAGATGCCATTATTAGCAAATTAGAATGTGTAGGCCAAGTTCAGAAACGTTTGCGAACAAAGATGAGAAAACTAGCTGTTGATATGAGAGTAAAAAAATAGAAGATTGAAAATTGTTGGACAGGGTCGGTTAACTAAAACTGAAATAAAAAACTTGGAGGTATTCTATGGGCAGGCAATCAGGAGAAATAAAGAAAATTTGGAGGCAATGAAGAGAGATGTTTGGGCCATATTTTTCCATCAGTCCTGTACTGGTGATAAGCCATGTCATGCATTGTGTCCATCACGAGAAAATTCATGGTGCAAATACAATACGGCTCAGGTAACTGGAGAATCTTATTCTCACCAGCTTTCTCTTACAGCTGCTGTTATTACAGCAATTAAACCTATTTTCTGAGACTTGGCTCGTCCTGTCCTTCTAAGGAAATGTCTACATGGGTAGACTGAGAACCCAAATAAATGTTTCAACAGTATATTTTGGAACCGCCTTCCTAAAACTGTATTTGTAGATATGCATAAAATTAAACTAGGAATTCATGATGCTGTTATTACATTCGGCTGTGGTAATATTGAAAAGTGTGGGGTACCGAAAAAGTTGGGAATTAATCCTGGTGAAAATATGATCACTGGGCTGCATCATTGCGATAAAATAAGGATAGCTGATGCAGACAGGACTGCATCTAATAGGACCAAGAAAGCAAGACAAACATCCAAGAAGGAGAAAAACAAGCTGAAAGATCTGCTAGAGGCCAAAGGAGGGCCATCATATGCAGCAGGACAGTTTTAATTAACTGTAAGTGAAGAATTTCAATTTTTTTCCTTTATGTCAATTTCATGAAAACTAATATTTTCAGTACATTATATAAGAAACTATCATGGATAAAAGAATGAAATTTCAGATATTCTGCATAAAAAAGGTAAAGCAGTCAACAATCCGAAGATTGGTTTGAACATCACAGTGCTTTACTAGGCATGGTCCTGTTTGGAGGTGGTATGCCGTTGCCTTCCTCCGACCTTCGAAATGACTTACCCAGCCAGGTATAGGGGGACCTACAGTTTAACGTGGGTTCCGAACCACGGTGCTACTCGGTATTTTTCACATGAGCAACGCTGCCAGAGGTGAACTGCATAACATTAAAAAAAAAAAAAAAAAAAAAAAAAAAAAAAAACCTCTGGTACTACATTCATTAATATTCCCATTTTAGGAAGTTCACCAAAAAATATTTTCTACAGAAAATAAATTTAATAACGTATGTCTTAAAAACCATAAAATGGATGCAGTAGATTTCAGTACTGTTGACTCTATCAGAATCTCTAAAAATATTAAGATCCTGCATTAAATAGTTTTTTTTTTCAGAAATGGGTCAAATACTTGTCTAAATTAACATGGGTTTGATAGGCAGGGTGTGGCCCCCTTAAGCCACTTCTGCCGATTTCTTCATTTAAGGATGTCTAAGAGAGAGAGCCACCCCCATGAACCACAGACATTGTCGTGGTGGGGTGGCTTGTGTGCCTCAACGATGCAGATAGTCGTACCGTAGGTGCAACCACAGCGGAGGGGTATCTGTGGAGAGGCCAGACAAACGTGTGGTTCCTGAAGAGGGGCAGCAGCCTTTTCAGTAGTTACAGGGGCAACAGTCTGGATGATTTACTGAGCTGGCCTTGTAACATCAGCTAATGTGGCTTTGCCACACAGTTACTGCGAACGGCTGAAAGCAAGGGGAAACTACAGCCGTTACTTTTCCCGAGGACATGCAGCTCTACTGTATGAAAATATGATGATGGCATCCTCTCGGGTAAAATATTCCGGAGGTAAAATAGTCCCCCATTCGGATCTCCGGGCGGGGACAACTCAGGAGGATGTCGTCATCAGGAAAGACAATACTGGCATTCTACGGATCGGAGCGTGGAATGTTAGATCCCTTAATCGGGTAGGAAAATTAGAAAATTTAAAAAGGGAAATGGATAGGTTAAAGTTAGATATAGTGGGGATTAGTGAAGTTCGGTGGCAGGATGAACAAGGTTTCTGGTCAGGTGAGTACAGGATTATAAATACAAAATCAGTTGGGGGTATCACAGGAGTAGGACTGATAATGAATAAGAAGATAGGAACGCGGGTAAACTACTATGAGCAGCACAGTGATCGCATTATCATTGTCAAGATAGATACGAAGCCAACACCGACAACAGTAGTACAGGTTTATATGCCAACTAGCTCTGCCGATGATGAGAAGATCGAAGAAATATATGAGGAGCTAAAGGAAATTATTCATACAGTTAAAGGAGAGGAAAACTTAATTGTGATGGGAAACTGGAATTCCGTAGTAGGAAAACGAAGAGAAGGAAAAATAGTAGGTGAATATGGACTGGGCAGAAGGAATGAAAGAGGAAGTCGCCTGGTAGAATTTTGCACGGAACATGATTTAATCGTAACAAACACATGGTTTAAGAATCACAAAAGAAGGTTGTACACGTGGAAGAGACCAGGAGAGACCGGAAGGTATCAGATAGATTTTATAATGGTAAAACATAGATTCCGGAACCAGGTGATAAACTGTAAAACATACCCAGGGGCAGATATAGACTCTGACCATAACTTGTTAGTCATGAACAGTAGGCTGAAACTGAAAAAAACTGCAGAAAGGTAGGAAAATAAGGAGATGGGACTTAGATAAATTGAAGGAACGTGAAGTTCTGGAGATATTAAGAGGGAGATTTAGGCATCAATTGACAGAAACAGAGGGAAATAAAACAGTAGAAGAGGAATGGGTAGCATTGAGAGATGAAATAGTGAAGGCAGCAGAGGACAAATAGGTAGAAAGACAAGACCTACAAAAAATCCTTGGATATCACAGGAAATACTAGATTTAATTGATGAAAGGAGAAAATATAAAAATGCAGTAAATGAAACAGGCAAAATGGAGTACAGACGATTAAAAAATGAGATTGACAGAAAGTGCAAAGTGGCTAAGCAGGAGTGGCTAGAAGCCAAATGCAGATCTGTAGAAGAATGTATAAATAGGGGAAAATAGATACAGCCTACAGGAAAATAAAAGAAACATTTGGAGATAAGAAAAACAGCTCTATGAATATCAAGGACTCTGATGGAAAACCAGTTCTCAGCAAAGAAGGGAAAGCTGAAAGGTGGAAAGAGTACATAGAGCAGGTCTACAAAGGAAATGAACTTAGAGACGACGTTGTAGGAAGGGAAGTGGAAGTAGATCAAGATGAAATAGGAGATACTATAATGAGAGATGAATTTGACAGAACCCTGAAAGACCTTGGTCGGAACAAGGCCCCTGGAGTAGATGACATACCCTCAGAGCTACTAAAATCTCTGGGAGAGCCAGCCATGACAAAACTATTTGAACTGGTGTGTAGGATGTATGAGACAGGTGAAATACCCTCAGACTTTAAGAAAAATGTAATAATCCCCATTCCAAACAAATCAGGCGCAGACAGGTGAGAAAATTACAGAACCATCAGTTTGATAAGTCATTGTTGCAAACTTTTAACACGAATTATCTACAGGAGAATGGAAAAGCTGGTAGAAGCTGACCTCGGGGAAGATCAGTTTGGATTCAGGAGGAACGTAGGAACCCAGGAGGCGATACTCCCTTTACGTCTTACCTTAGAAGATAGATTAAGGAAAGGCAAACCTACATTTTTAGCTTTTGTAGATTTGGAGAAAGCTTTTGACAATGTTGACTGGAATACACTCTTCCAAATTCTGAAATCAGCAGGGGTAAAATACAGGGAAAGGAGAGTTATTTACAACTTTTACAAAAGCCAGACCGCAGTTATTAGTCTCGAAGGGCATGAAAGGGAAGCATCAGTTGGGAAGGGAGTAAGACAGGGTTGTAGCCTTTCTCCAATGCTATTTAATTTGTACATTGAGAAGGCGGTGAAGGAAAGCAAGGAAAAATTTGGATTAGGGATTAAAGTTCAGGGGGAAGAAATAAAATCATTGCGTTTTGCTGATGACATTGTAATTCTGTCAGAGACAGCATAGGACCTGGAAGAGCAGTTGAATGGAATGGACAGTGTGTTGAAGAGAGCGTATAAAATGAACATTAACAAGAGCAAAACAAAAATAAGGGAATGCGGTCTTAGAAAATCAGGCGATGCTGAAGGAATTAGGTTAGGTAACGAAACAATGAAGGTGGTAGATGAGTTTTGTTACTTGGGTAGTAAAATAACATGCGATGGTCGCAGTACAGAGGATATAAAATGCAGAATGGCAATGGTAAGAAAAGCATTTTTGAAAAAGAGAAATTTGCTAACGTCGAATATTAATTTAAGTGTAAGGAAGTCTTTTCTGAAGGCATTTGTGTGGAGTGTTGCCTTGTATGGGAGTGAAACATGGACGATAAGTAATGTAGACAGGAAGAGGATAGAGGCCTTTGAAATGTGGTGCTACAGAAGAATGCTGAAGATTAGGTGGGTCGATCGCGTAACTAATGAAGAGGTACTGAACAGAATTGGTGAGAAAAGGAATTTTTGGCATACCCTGACTAAAAGAAGGGATCGATTGGTAGGACACATCGAGGAATCGTAAATTTAGCTTTGGAGGGAAGTGTGTGGGGTAAAAATCGCAGAGGGAGACCAAGAGACGCGTATAGTAAGCAGATTCAAGTGGATGTGGGTTGTCTTTCTTATGAGGAGATGAAAAGGCTTGCTCAGGATTGAGTAGGGTGGAGAGCTGCATCAAACCAGTCTCCGGACTGAAGACCATAACAACATCAACAAGAGAGAGAGAATTTATAGGGATGTACCAAGTACCCCAGAAAATATGCAGTAGCGAATTATGAACGAATGTGCAAACATTAGCGCTGAGACACTTATAAATGTCGGTTTGTCTTTCAGAGTCATCGTGGCAGTTTGCATTACATACAACGGAATTCGTTTCGAACATTTACTGCAATGAAATACTTGTTAGATGAAAGGAAACTCACAATAATCAAGCACCCCGAGATAGTAAGAGGCGAGGGGAATCAAAATTGTTCAAGTGTTTGTAAAACTATGGGACTTAACTTCTTGGGTTATTAGTTCCTACGCTTACAAAGTACTTAAACTAAGTTAAAGAACAACACACACACACACACGCACGCACGCACGCATATGCCCCAGGGAGGACTCGAACCTCATACGTCGAGCAACCGCGCACTCCGCAGGAAGGCGCCTTGGAAAGTTCGGTTACTCCACCGCGGCGTGATGGGAATCGCCAAAATTAAACATTCTGAAGGTAAAACATTACTACCCCATCCACGTCGTTCGTGACTAACGCAAAGAGTAGTCTAAGAATACATTGCGGGAGGGTACACTGAGTCACAAAATATAATTATCAGAAATTAAAAAAAAAAAAATAAAAAAAAATTTATTTTCCTATTCTGGTGTATATTTGTTTTAGATATTACCGTTTTTCAAAAATTTTCAACTCATTCGCATTTTTGCTATTACAGTGCTGTCTATCATGAACCGAAAATAATGTTTCATAGAAAAGTTACATATTTCTCCCGGAGAAATGTTCAATAAAGAATAAATAGGTGTTCCTGTTTAAGATTTCGAAATCAGGCCCTCTACCGCTCCAAGTGGTTCGTGCAGGGGGTCGAGCCTTATGTTAATGGATGTCCCACTTTGAGGTGAAGAATTTTATTGCAACGTTTTTAAATGAGATTTGTATTCTTCCAAATATTCGGAAAAACAGTTCCAAGTGCTTCACTGCGTGTAGTGCTTCTAAGTGAAGATCATTTATTTTTATGTTCACATTTTTTTCTTCTCAATGACGTCCCATCCCGGACATCCGATTGAGGGACTGTTTTACGTCCGCATTGATTCCCACTCAGAAGTTCCATCATGAGCTTCACGGTATGCCATTTAGCGTTACCCGAAGTGCAGCACGTGGAGGCGGCATACGTTACACTTCTTAAAAATATGGCTCTAGAAATGGTAAATGGTAACTACACAGAAACAGAATGGCAACATATATGTACAGATAGATCCTTGACTGAAGCAAATGGTATCGCTGGTGCTGGAGTTTACAGTGAACTATTTGGTTTTTACAAAGCTTTAGGACAGTATTACTCACATTTTGATGGAGAGTTCGAGACAATAAACCTGACACTAAAACAATTTTGTCCGTATTCAAAGATCACAAAAAGGTTGTTATATTTTGTGATTCAACTTCTACAATACAGGCAAATGCATCCCTCCAAACACCTCTAACTGCTTGCATTAATGAAATAAAATCCTTTATTGTCTCAGTCAAAAAAGCTGGAACTGAAATAGTTTTTCATTTGATACCAGCACATACAGGTATACATGGCAATGAAATGGTAGACTTTCTAGCCAAAAAAGGAGCCAAGATTTACAAAACAAATTGCCCAAAATTATCATACAAATCCATTAAAAGACTCATCAACAACAGTTTCAAGAAGTAGTTTTATGACAACTTGACAACACAGGGGCAAGGAGAAACATGGCTTCTACTGTTATAAGAGAAGAACGCAGTTTCCAAACAGCCACGAAGGGAAACTGTGGGACCATTTCGAAGAATTACTGGTCACGACTGCCTTGCGTTACACCTGCACAGGATCGGAATCTTACCCTCACCGAATTGTGTTATATGTGAAAGAGAAGACACCATTATGAATTGAGAGCATCTCATAAACAGTGAAAGACTGCAATATTGCAATGGGATGTCAGATGGTCAATTGTATTGGGAAGTCAGAAGACTAATGACTATGTATCAAAAAATGTTCAAATGTTTGTTAAGCTTATGGGACTTAACTACGGGATCATCAGTCCCTAAACTTACAAACTACTTATCAACCAGCTTATCCTAAGGACGGCACAAATATCCATGCCCGAGGGGGGATTCGAACCCCCGACCGCAGTGGTCGTGCAGATCGTGACTGACGCGACTCAGTCTCCTCGGTCACCGCGACCGGCATGTATCAAATGTCTGAGCATTAAATAAATAATAAGTAAGTATTGTTAAGTTACTTGTGAACACATTAAACAGCGGATCAAGTGATGTATGTAAGAGTAGACTTTTGACGTCTTACACAATGTTTCAGACATGATAAATGTTCAAATGTTTGTAGAGTCTATGGGACTTAACTACGGGGTCATCAGTCCCTAAACTTACAAACTACTTAGGAACTACTTACAACTAAGGACGGCACAAATATCCATGCCCGAGGGGGGATTCGAACCCCCGACCGTAGTGGCTGTGCGGACCGTGACTGGAGCGCCTCAATCCCCTCGGCCACCGCGGCCGGCAGACATGATAAACTCAAGTATTTTTTCACCTAATGGATACGTAGTCTCCTTAGGAGAAGTAAGACAGGACTCTTCCAGAGCGGAAAAGCCGAAGCGACTGCTCCCTTGTTTACGTCGCAGAGGGCTTCCCTGGGGACAGAAGGGCCGGGGAAAGGGCCATCCAATCCGGCGCAACTTGTGCAGGGCAGGCGTGCAGTCGCCAGATAGCGGCCTCTAGAAGTTGGCCACCCTTATGAACACAGCGATGGGCGAGACCTCACGAGAGAGCCCAGCGCTCTGGAGTGCACGGCCTTCTGGTCAAACTGGCCGCACCCAGCGTTTGTGTCTAGTCTGTGTAAGAAGTTTCAATCTCTAACAATTCTCCAGCTTAGGGTGCTTGTCTTTGAACACCACTGGGTCTACAAATTTTATCAGTATATAGCTACTGCCGGTAAAAATGGTAGTTACTGATGTGTTTATCACAGTACATCTCTTTGCTACGTGACATATAGTGAGATGATTATGAAGATTTATTGATAAATGTACACTACTGACCATTAAAATTGCCAAACCAAGAAGAAATGCAGAAGATAAACGGATGTTCATTCGACAAATATATCATATTACAACTAATATGCGATTACATTTTCACGCAATTTGGCTCCTTAGATCCTGAGAAATCATTACCCAGAACAACCATCTCTGACCGTAATAATGGCCTTGATACGCCTGGACCTTGCGTCAAGCAGAGCTTGGATGACGTGTAAAGGTACAAATGCCCATGCAGCTTCAACACGATACCAAAGGTCATCCAGAGTAGTGACTGGCGTATTGTGACGAGCCAGTTGCTCGGCCACCATTGACCAGACGTTTCCAATCGGTAAGAGATCTGGACAATGTGCTGGCCAGGGCAGCAGTATCCAGAAAAGCCTGTACAGGGCCTTCAACATGCGGTCGTCCATTATCCTGCTGAAATGTAGGGTTTCGCAGGGATCGAATGTAGGGTAGAGCCACGGGTCGTAATAAATCTGCAATGTAACGGCCACTGTTCAAAGTGCCGTCGATGCGAACAAGAGGTGACCGAGACGTGAAACCAATTGCACCCCATACCATCACGCCGGGTGTTACGCCTGTATGGCGATGACGAATACACGCTTCCAACGTGCGCTCACTGCGATGTCGCCAAATACGAATGCGGCCATTATGATGCTGTAAACGGAACCTGAATTCATCCGAAAACATGACGTTTAGTGCACCCATGTGCACCCATGATCGTCGATGCGTGTACCATCGCAATCGCTTCTCTCTGTGACGCAGCGTCAAAGGTAACCGCAGCCAAATTCTCCGAGCTGATAGTCCAAGCTGCTGCAAACGTCGTCGAATTCTCGTGCAGATAGTTGTTGTCTTGCAAACGTCCCACTCTTTTCACTCAGGGATCGAGACGTGGCTGCACATGCATAACAGCAATGCGGATAAGATGCCTGTCATCTCGACTGCTAGTGACACGAGGCCGTTGGCATCCAGCACGGGGTTCCGTATTGCTATACTGAACCCACATATTCCATATTCTGCTAACAGTCATTGTAACGTGACCAACGCGAGCTGCAGTGTCGCGATACTATAAATCGCGATGCGATAGTCTACAATCCGAACTTTATCAAAGTCGGAAACGTGATGGTACGCATTTCTCCTCCTTGCAAGAGGCATCACAAAAACGTTTGACTAGGCAACGCCGGTCAACAGCTGTTTGTGAATGAGAAATCGGTTGGAAACTTTCCTCATGTCAGCACGTTGTAGGTGTCGCCACCGGCGCAAACCTTGTGTGAATGCTCTGATAAGCATCTTCTTCCTGTCGGATATATTTCGTGTGTGTAGCACGTCATCTTCATGGTGTATCAATTTTAATGGCCAGGAGTGGATGTAGGTACTGTTCGTTAGGAGAGTTAGGGGCTGGCAAGTAATAAATTAAAACGTGACATTTGTAGATATAGTTTCATCAAATGAACAACAAGAAAAGTAGATAGCGGTAAACATTCTCCTCTCATTATTTTGTGGGGGTTTCAGCGGGAAAGGTGTCTTTAAGTTTTCAAATTTTATTATTATTATTAGATCTCGCTACATGTTACCATTTTCGAGTAATGGAAAAAAAAACTCTAATATCTGAGAGCCGTCACTCTCAAGACAAACACACAGTTTTTATCAAACAATAATTCAGTTTCCAGAGACATACATTATTTCATTATATCAAAGATACGGTTGTCGTAAACTTAACACAAGACTTTACATCTTAATGGATAACTTAAGTCATAACTGAAACTCAATTATCTAAATGAACCATTTATCTGCTCGATTGCCAGAACGTTTCTCACATGCAGAGCCTAGCAAAGGTTTTCTGCACATGTTCCACCTATCTGATGGTCCATCAGAAGTCTCCACATTGTCTTCGGCCGGGAGCTGTTAGCCGCTGCAGACTCTCTCCCAGTTATACTCAGGGTGAGTCACGAAGGTAATAAAATATTTTAATATGTTATTCTACACGAAAAACTAAAGAAAAATATTCATATAAACACAGGTCCGCAAATGTTTAGTTGCGTAGATAAGGCTAGTAAAAGATTTTGCCCAAAACTTAGCAACCTCCTTAACATGAAACCATCGCAAAACTGTACGAGGTTCAAGTAAAGCGAAATTTCCATTTATGCAAATAAATTCGAGAGACTAAGTAAATTTGTTTGCTAACCTTCAAATAAGTTACTTTTCTGTATTGTTCAGAGAAAGAACATAACACACTTCACAACTTCCTTAACAATGAGCTTCGTTTTTTTCTGGTTTTACATGAATTGACGTGTGCTATGGTATTTATAAGAGCAGATTATCTAACACATTCTTACAGTTTTACTTAACCATCATTTTCTAAAATTAAATTCTCTACAACTTCTGCTGGAAAGGTACTGCCATTATGCGGAATTTGAAAAAATATTGCACCAAGTAATTAATAATTAACAAATTTTCCCAAACTGTTTTTTTTTCCTTAGAAACACGTCAGCGACATGTTTCACTAGATCAACCAGATCAATAACCTCGTATTACTGAGGTTGCTAAACTTCAGACAAAATCTTTATTAGTCGTAACTCCGTTATTAAAAATTTGCAGATCTATGTTTATATGAACTTCCATTTTTAGTTTTACTTGTGCAATGACACATTAAAATATTTTAATAACTTTATGAATTACCCTGTTTTCCGTTTTCTCCTTTTATCCTGTAAACTATTAAAGTCATTCAATAGAGAATGTTGAAAATTCAAAACTGTCTTACACTACTGACCATTGAAACTGGTACACCAAGAAGAAATGCAGATGATAAACGGGTATTCATTGGAAAAATATATTATACTAAAACTGACATGGGATTACATTTTCATGCATGCATAGATCCTGATAAATCAGTACCCAAAACAACCACCACTAGCCGTATTAACGGCCTTAATACGCATTCAGTCAATCAGAGCTTCGATGGCGTGTACAGGTGCAGATGCTCATCCAGCTTCAACACAATACCACAGTACATCAAGAGTAGTGACTGGCGTATTGTGACGAGCCAGTTGCTTGACCCCCATTGACCAGACGTTTTCAATTGGTGAGAGATCTGGAGAATGTGCTGGCAACGGCAGCAGTCTATCATTTTTCGTATCCCGAAAGGCCCGTACAGGACATGCAACATGAGGTCGTGCATTATCGTGCTGAAATATAGGATTTCGCAGGGATCGAATGAAGGGTAGAGCCACGAGTCGTAACATCTGAAATGTAACGGCCACTGTTCAAAGTGCCGTCGGCGTGAACAAGAGGTGACCGAGACGTGTAACCAGTGGCACGCAATACGATCATGCCGAGTGATACGACAGTATGGCGATGACGAATACACGCTTCCAATGTGCTTTAACCGCGATGTCGCCAAACACTGATGCGACCATCATGATGCTGTAAACAGAACCTGGATTCATCCGAAAACATGACGTTTTGGCATTTCTTGCGCCCAGTTTCGTCCTTGCGTACACCATCGCAGGCGCTCCTGTCTGTGTTGCAGCGTCAAGGGTAACCGCAGCCATGGTCTCCGACCTGATAGTCGATGCTGCTGAAAACGTCGCCGAACTGTTCGTGCAGATGGTTGTTGTCTTGCAAAAGTCCCTATCTGTTGTCTCAGGGATCGAGACGTGGCTTCACGATCCGTTAAAGCCATGCGGATAAGATACCTGTCATCTCGACTGCTAGTGATACGAGGCATTGGGATCCAGCACGGCGTTTCGTATGGCTCTCCTGAACCCTTCGATTCCATATTCAGCTAACAGTCATTGGATCGCGACCAAAGCGAGCAGCAATGCTGCGATACGATAAACCGCGATAGGCTGAATGCGACTTTTATCAAAGACGGAAACGTGATGGTACACATTTCTCCTCCTTACAGGAGGCATTAGAACAACGTTTCACCAGGCATCGTCGGTCAACTGCTGTTTGTGTATGAGAAATCGGCTGGAAACTTTCCTCGTGTCAGCACGTTGTAGGTGTCGCCACCGGCGCCAACCTTGAATGAATGCTCTGAGAAGCTAATCATTTGCACATCACAGCATCCTCTTCCTGTCGGTTAAATTTCGCATCTGTAGCACGTCATCTTTGTGGTGTAGTAAAATTTATGGCGAGGAATGTAGTTACTAGCAGCCGAGCTAGTAAAAAAAAAAAAAAAAAAAAAAAAAAAAAAAAAAAAAAAAAGAGAGAGAGAGAGAGAGACAGAGAGACCTGGATAGGTTTCCACAAGCAACCTTTGTGACATATCTCATTCCACTTAATCGTGTCTTACACGAGGAAGATAGACCAGACACTTGGTGGTTAACCATGTTATAATTGAGTAGTCAATCATCAATGAAATTTTCCAATATTTAATGGAATGTTCTCCGATGGGAAAGTCGCTCGCCGATTAAAATATTGTGCAGGACCGGGATTGGAAGCAGGGCCATGAACAAGAGCTGCACCGACTAAGCTATTTGAAAGCGCCTCACGCCTTTCCTCATCGTTACAAGTACTGGTAGAACCGAGGACGACCCGTGAGATGTGCTGTGATAGGACAGTCAGTAGATCATTTTCCCTCGAATGATTAGAATCATATTACGGAACACAGTTTTAGTCTCAGGTAGTTTCAACTGTGTCTAGTATCATAAAAAATAAATAAATATACTACTTACAAAAAAATAGTGATGCCGACAGGACTGAACAAAGTGCATCTTTGACATAGAACTTACTTTGATTTAGTGATAATGGTATGTGACGTCCTCCATTTTTATGGGGGTAAGGAGGGGGAATGCACTGCTGTTCGAATCCGCTCGTAGCCGCTTCAAGCCAACACCACCTGGAGACAAGGCCTCACAACAGCCCATGCTACGTCACACTGAACAGGCCGCGACCGCCAGCTGAATGGCTAGCCGCTGGGGCACGCCCCATGCCTCGTAGCAGACAGCCATTCTGCTGGTGGCCGCGACCTGGCAACACCGTCTAGATACAAGGCCTCACAACAAGTCTGCGTCACACCTATAGGCTGCCCTTCAAAGCTTACTGGCTGAAGCTACGCGGCAGTGGGCTGTGTCCCAGCGGCTAGCCAGTGAGCTAGCGAGGGCAGCCTATAGGTGTGGCGTGACACGGACTGGTTGTGAGGCCTTGTATCTAGACGGTGTTGGGCCTGGTCAGTATGACGTAGGACGGGCTGTTGTGAGGCCTTGTCTCTAGGTGGTGGTGTTCAAGTTCGCCAACTCGACACACTACAATCTTTCTGTGAACAACTGTCGTTTGTCAGTTTAGCTGGCGACAGATACACGAGAGCACCTATAGGAACAGCTCTCTGGAGTTGTTTACGTGTTGAAAACTGCCGCAGATGCACAAAAATGCGTCTGACAGGAGCCGACCAGTACGATGCGCCTTAGGGTTAGACAACACAGTTTTAAAATTGGTGCAAAAATTTTTGAGGCAGTGTCTTTTTAAGGGAGACTTGGGCTCAAATTAGCCTCGCTCGTATTGGTGTGCCTCGCCCGGCAGACGGGATCTACGGATTTACATGTCTCTGCGGTCGGCGACACGTTGGAGACCTGGAAGTGGTACAGAATATAAATCCCAGCGGCGTGTGGGGCACGCTAAGGCGTGGTAACGACGGCTGGAGGGGTCGTATTTCACGGGATGACGCTAAAGCTGTCGAGCCACGCCAGAAGTAAAAATGAAATGTCGCTGCGTCTACGGCGACTGCGAGGGAAAGACCAGCAATTCCACCTCTCCAACTACGAACCGACGTCCTCCACTTTATTTTTCATAATGATTCAAAGTCATTCATAAACATTAGGAATTGGAACGTTCTGGGCTCCGAGCAAATGTGCTCTTTATTTAAGCGTGCACGTAAATGTAGTACAGTCGCTATCGTGTGTCTGGACAACCGAGCTCATTGTTAAGACCCCTAGCTTCTTTAGTCAGCTTCAGAATCGCTTAAATGAGACAATGGCCTGCATGACGCGTTTTAGCATTTTTTCCCCATTGCTGTGTAATTATAGTCGAATATTAGATGTGATGCCAGTTTGAGAAAAATGTGTTGTGACTTTGTACTTTTTCCAGGAGAGTAATAATTTTCTGTATCATGTCCAGCTGTTGCTAAGTAGCATTATATTTTCTTTTCTCCTTCCTTGCCCGCTACGAAACCGAAAATTAGTCGCATGCAAACCTCTTTCAACCTGCTCGCTGTACGTTAAATCTTGACAAAGTAAAGCATACAATTACAACGACGTATTTGATGTGTGTTAAGTTATGAGTGCTGACGGAGGTCAAATGCTAGACTGGATAAGTAAGTATGATAACGGAAATTCTTATCATCCGCGGAGAACAGGAAGGTCAGTAATATTAAGAATCATCACAGGTGTGTTTATCTACACCATGTACATGTCCACAGCTCCTTGGTTGTAGAAACTGAGGTTCAACTCAGCCACACTACTCAAGAGGCTAGTGTGCTATAACTTACACGCAAGACATGAGATTAAAAGTAATCCCGACAACTTTGGTAAGAAATTGTTATTAATACCTGCTAATGTTACGAAACACAAAACTAATCTTCCCATTTAACGCTGAATATAACTTCTAGAGCACGTAGGACACATAAGGCATACTGTTGCTTTGAGTAACCGGACATCGCCAGTTGGGATTTTTTGTGGTCTCTCAAAGGTCGTTGACTGTGTAAATCATGGGATTATTCCACATAAGCTTACGTATTGTGGTATGAGAGGGACAGTGCACAAATGGTTTAAATCATACTGAACTGGAAGAGTGCAGAAAGTTGAAATAAGCAGTTCAAATGATATAGCTGAAACACTTAATTCCTCTAACTGGGGAGTTATAAAAAACGGGGGTCCCACAAAGTTCGGTCTTGGGTCCTTTGCTGTTCTTAATATACATTAATGACTTGCCATTCTACATTCACGAAGATGCTAAGCTAGTTCTTTTTGCTCATGATACAAGTATAGCTGTCACACTTGACAAACAGGAATTAACTGATGAAATTGTAAATGATATCTTTCAGAAAGTTATTAAGTGGTTCTCTACAAATGGATTCCCATTAAACTTCGATAAAACCCAGTATATACAGTTTCATACAGTAAATAGCATGACACCATTAATAAATTTAGACTTTGATCATAAATCGATAGCTAAGCAGAATATTCAAAATTTTAAGGTGTTTGCATTGACGAGGGATTGAATTGGAAGAAAATTGTGAAGATCTCTTGAAACATGTGAGTTAAGCTACTTATGCTATCAGGGTCATTGCAAAATTTGGTGATATACATCACAGTAAATTAGCTTACTATGCCTATTTTCATTCACTGCTTACATATGGGATCATATTTTGGGGAAATTCAACATTGAGTAAAAAGGTATTCATTGCACAAAAGCGTGTAATCAGAATAATTGCTGGAGCCCACCCAAGATCAGACATTTATTTGGGATCTAGGGATCTTCACTGTAGCTTCACTCATTAAATTTGTTATTAACAATCCTACCCAGTTCATAAGTAATAGCAGTGTGCATAATTACAACACTAGGAGAAAGGGTGATATTCAATATTCAAGGTTAAATCTAACTTTGGCACAGAAAGGAGTGAATTGTGCTGCCACAAAATCCATCGGTCACTTACCACGTAGCATCAAAAGTCTGACAGATAGCCAACTAGTTTTAAAAAGAAATAAAAGGAATTTCTGAATGGCAAATCCTTCTACAATGTAGATGAATTTTTTAGGTAAAACTTTAAAATAAAATAAAAAAATACAAAATGTAAATAAAAAATCAAAATCATATTGTTTGTCATGTATAGACAAGATTTACTAAACTGACTCCTTCCGCATTATTACGAAATGTTGTATATATGATCTGTGGAATAAGTATTAATCTAATCTAATCTAATCTAATTGCAAGTCAGGAACACCAAGATGAGTAAGTGTAGGAAACACCACATTATGTGCATATCATACCGTCTAGACGCAGCCGGTCAGTGACAGACGTGAACATGGAAGTATCTTCCTGGATATCTATTAAGAATGGTATTTCAATTGTAGGATATGATCGATACGAATAAAGGTACTGTTTTACTTAGTAAGATTACATTTGAATGTACGAAAACCTCATAGTTATTCAAACAATCCGCAACAAGGGTTAGTTACTTATAAATGTACAGCAAAAACATCAGGAGCAACAAAAAAGAAACAAAAATCGGAGCTTACTCGAAATTCGTCTCGAAAAGTCCACTCATGTGTTGTTAACAAAATGATACACATTTGAACATTCTGTTGACCGTGATGAGTACAATAGGTGTACATTTATATTTTGAAACTAACCGAAACTAACCGAAGAAAAATTAAACGCCAGGTATGAAGAAACGTTAAATAAAATATGTAACTATTAAATTTAATTTACAAAGTCCGGCCCAGTGGTCTTGGGGTTCAAATCCCGGTCGGACTGCAGATTTTTTCAGTCTGCACTTTAACCCATCCTTCAACTCTCAACGTTGTGAAGAGTCGCCAGAAACGACACGAGGTTCGGATTCCACGTTAAGCTGTAGGTCCGCTTTCCCCGGTTGGATAACTGGGGTTGGCTAGGGACACGCAAGTCGCCGAAGTGGCGTCCAGTTGAAAGACTTGCACCAGGCCAATGAGCCACAGGAAATTACTATTATTATTATTATTATTATTATTTACAAAGAAACCTCTTGTTAGATTGACTTGTGCATCATGTATTAAACTAAATTAATGTAGACTTTGGTGGAAGTTTTATTTTGTTCAATTTTCCTGATGACTATAAATGAACGAAACAAGAACAGGAAGGAAGGATCACAAATAATAGCTCGGCATCCGAGGTGACCTGGAAGCCATCATTGTGGCATACCGTACGCCGGACTGCTACCGGTGGTTGCGGCCGCTTTACGGCCAGCTGGCGTCCTGTCACGGTGGCCATTCTGCGGCCAGCTGGCGCCCTGTCACGGTCGCCATTCTCGTCACGCGCGGCCCCGGGCCGCGGCTGGGCGTGAATCACCGCGCCTGTCCGCCAGATGCCGCCGCCGCCTCCTCCTCCGCCGCATTCCAGTCGCGTGCTGCCGGACAATGCCCGACGCATTATCCGCACCGGCCGCCATCTCCTGCGGGACTCACTGCCTATGGTGCTCCTGGGGCCCCTATGGAAACCACTGTGCGGCACTGGTAGGCGCCAGGTCCTACCGTTAAGCGTAACGAACGAGCTGTTCTCTTCTATAAGGACTCACATTCGGAGGGACGGCGGTTCAAATGCCCCTCGAGCCATCCTGATTTAGGTTTTCCGTGATATCCCTAAATCACTCTAGGTAAAGGCCTGGGTTGTTCCTTTTGTGTCCCAGCCTCGTCGCCGGTTTTGTTACGTTTCTGTCGTAGGTGTCGGTGGCCGAGTAGAAAGACCGTGTGCAGGTAGGAGGTGACCAGCCAGTGGGACAGCAGGAACTAGAAACACTAGAGTAAATTAGAACGATATATATATATATATATATATATATATATATATATATATATATATATATATATATATTGCACAGAATTTATATAATACTTAACTTTTACATAGCTCAGTACTGCAGAATGCTGATACATATTTGAGCTAGAGGCCTGCCTAGTGCCTATCCGATAGTCAAGTCTTCACTGGTGCCTATCTGATTCCGAAGTGTTAACTGGTTCCTATCTCAGTCCCAAGTGAACGATGTCGTTCAGTGGTGGCCACGAGCGGAGTTGTAACAGAGGGCGCTCGTGGCTGACGTCGTAAGAACGCCGCGCCGTGCGTGCTTGGCGGCGCGCGGCGAAAGTAGGTGGCGCGCACTTTGGACTTGTGCGACACCACAGTTCCCTTAAAACGTCACGGCCGTATTCCTACTCCATCCCCGACAAAAACTATACGAGCCTGCGCTTCGTCTCTAATACCACGCTACTGACAGGACTTTGAATACTAATTTCCCATCCTTATTCGATCTTTCTGGACGAAGCTAAATATTCCAACGGGGCCACTGCGTGCCAGGTGTCCCAGCGAGGAACAATTCCACGTATCGCATTACAGTTTCAGGTGGGGAAAAATGTTCAAATGTTTGTTAATGTTACGGGACGTAACTGTGGGATCCTTAGTCCCTAAACTACTTATAAACTACCTTATATTAAAGACAACACAAACATCCATCCCCGAGGGAGGATTCGAACCCCCGACGGGTAACGACCTCACGGATCGGAGCATAGCGCCTCAATGCGCTCGGCCACACCACCGCGGCTTAAGTGGGGAGGGGGGGATTAATGTCACGATGTTGCGCGATAAATGGAGAAATTTAATATTTTTTATGGCAAAAAAGTGTGGTGAAGGTAGCGAGTGTATACGTGATAAGTGATGTTCGTATCGTTACGTATAGATCAGGAGTTGACGTGGACTCTAGAGCACAGTTCTACAGCAAAAGGCTTTGCAAGTAGGAAGGCACAAAATCCTGCTGTGCTTCGTGTGATGGTAAGACAGGCTAAGGCAGTCATTAACAGCTGTGTTAACTCTAGAAATACAATCTGTACAGCAACGGTATGCCACCAAGGGCGGAGCAGGTTGTGTGGCGGAAGTGCCCAGGCCTCGAACGGCCGCCCTCATCGGCTGATGTCTTATGATCCCTCAGATAAGTCCAATAAGCTTAACAAACGTTTGAACATTTTGTAAGTTCCTTTACCACCTGAACGGTATACTGCTTAGCAAGACGGAAAGTATTTTCCTAGCAGCTCCATTAACTGGTTGTGACGTATGTTCGCTTTTACCGGCACAATAGGCTCCACTTTTATAATTAGTGACGGTTTTAGTATTTTACACTGTATACAGGATGAATCACTAATTATTTCCACCAAGAATACCTTCAAAATTATGACAGGAACTGAAAAGTTTGTAGGACGAAAGTTGCATTGGACAACAGGGGCCAGAATATGACGCTGTTTTATTATTATTATTATTATTGTGGCCTCGTCGCCTTTATGTAGTTTACTCGTCCCGGTCTAGTTGTCATGAAAAGTTCTGGTGCAGGTATCGAAGTAAACTGGAACAACTATTCAGATTAATAATACAAGTTTTATTGACTGAAACTGAGAAGACTCAAGAACATAAGTCTCTTTCTTCTCTCATCTGACTTTTCATGGCGTCGTTCGTATGATACTAGCTGCGCAGTGACCTAGTTACTGCTAAGTTAGTAGTCGTGTTCAGACTTCGTACTGTCCTAGTTCTTTCGTCGTAGCTGCCTGATTACTGTCCGAGTTCTAACTATAAACTACCGCGTTCCTGAATAGTAACTTCCGGGCGTCCAGACCAGAGGTCTGCATCTAGCGATCATGCTTGCTCGAGAACGTATTTCCGTGACAGTCCGGTAGATGTACCGCTTCGCCCGCTGCTTGCAACTGCATTTGATATTCCTCGTGCTTGCAAGCCTTTGATGCTTGCATTTCCAGCTGTCTACTCTAATACGCGGTTGCCATTCATTCACCTGCTGAAGGCTCATGGCGCCTGAACGTGAGACTAAGCACAGTGTGAAAGCGAAAACTGATTCAAACGAATATATCCTCTGTACGAAAAATAGTGGTCATTGCAGTGTCTGGGAAACATTTTCATTAGAAAATGATAAGGAGGTAAATTATGTTGGCTACGTTTATTACGACAAGTTTTCTGCTTTCCCATCTTATCGAAACACAACACTCCTGAAGGCGCATATCTGAAGAACACATTACGAACTAGGACGTTTTGAAGCATTACCGGTTTCAGTAAAAAGACTGTCTCACTAACAAATGTGTCGAAATGTCTGCAGGGATCTTCGTCCAGTTACAATGATTTCAGGAAATGGTTTTCTTTCTTTTTGCCAGGAGCTTGTAAATATGTGTTCGGAATCCGGATTTTCTGCCTAATCCTACGACAGTGGCTCGAAACTTAGAAAAGCAACCCGATAAAATATGGGCAAATTATATGTCCAGCGTTGTACTTAAATAAAATCGATGTTGCGGGACTACGATGATCCGCTTGAGTGGTGGAAACCTAACAGCAGTCTCTTTCTGAAGCTAGCTGTTTTATCGAAAAGAGTATTTTGCGTTCTGGCCTCAAACGCGGCTGGTGAAAGTTGTTTCAGCGCTGCAGGGAATCTTATCTCCGTTAAAATAAGCAGACTTGATCGAAAACGGGTCGATGATATCCTGACCATACATTGTAATTATAATGGTAGTAATGAATAATATAGAGACAGTTTTATTTGTTATGTTTGTAATGTATTAGTTGGAAATACTGAAGTTTCTAAACACGAATCAATGAAGTATATAATATTAGGAAAGAAACTTAAATCGCACGCCATCTTGAACTGTGACATAACTCAAAACTGTAATACATGAGATTTTTCATGCCATGACGAATGTTATGTATGGACTCTCCTACAGTATAAATTATACTATTCTCCACAAGCGGACAAACTGCGATACAAGGATGTAACTTCTTGGTCCAGGTTCGAGCTCGACAAACATATTTTTCAATGATAAACTAAAAACTGCCGTAATATGACATTTTTAATAAGTACAATATCCTTTACTGCTGCTTAATAGCTTTATTTATTTGTCCACTACAGCTGTTTGGCCGTATTTGGCATTGTCAAGTGGTCTGCAATAGTTGAAATAAATTTTGTGAAAATATTTTTTCGAAACAAATAGTGAGTTCATTATACAGTTTTAAATTTATTACTTACATTCCATTTGTTAACAACACACACACACAGCATCTGTACCTCTATATGATGTTTATAGGTACTTTTCTTAGAAAGTCGTTTTTTAAATAATTTTTAATGTAATGACTTTCTTATTTGACAGCTGTTTTGATGCTAAGTGTTTACAAACTTCTTATATTGCATTATATCTTTTGTAATGATCTAGCTTCTCTGAGATGATTAATTTCGAATTTTGAAATATCTTTGACTATCAATGTATTTAGAAATGTTTTATACTCTGGATTTCGTAGTGCCTCTGATTATGAAATAGTGTGCCTCTTTGGTCTCTGAGGTATTGCTTGCCATTTGGAATTTTGTAATCTCTTTTAGTATGTAAATGTGTCTCTCTGGTGTCTGAGATATTGTACGTTTATCAAAATTATGCGTTATCCTTGAACATTGAACTGTGGAACATTACATGTCTGAATTTAGCCGTTGTCAAGCCTAATTAGATCGATAAAATTTTGTAATTACATAAACATTCAAAGATATCTCAAAATTAGAAATTAATCATGTCAGAGAAGCTATATCATTACCTAAGATATAATGCAATATAAGATCTTTGTAAACACATAGCATCAAAACAGCTGTCAAATAAGAAAGTCATTACATTAAAAATTATTTAAAAACGACTTTCTAAGTAAAGTACCTATAAACATCATATAGAGGTACAGATGCTGTGTGTGTGTTGTTAACAAATGGAATGTAAGTAATAAATTTAAAACTGTATAATGTACTCACTATTTGTTTCGAAAAAAATATTTTCACAAAATTTATTTCAACTATTGCAGACCACTTGACAATGCCAAATATGGCGAAACAGCTGTAGTGGACAAATAAATAAAGCTATTAAGCAGCAGTAAAGGATATTATACTTATTAAAAATGTCATATTACGATATACTCAATGCTGCAGGTCCATTTAAGAAATAAAGTTTTAAAAACTGCCGGTTTTAAAATTGTGTCACTCTTCTTGCCGGGGTGCAGAATGTAGTTGTTCATTCGCATAAGGTCCACATTACAAACTTTTATAGTCTTTGTCATAGGCTTTGGTGTTTCGTGTTATTTATTGTAACCCTACTAGAAATGTTCAAATGTTTGTAGAACTTATGGGACTTAACTACGGGGTCATCAGTCCCTAAGCTTACAAACTACTTATGAACTAGCTAAGACTAAGGACGGCACAAATATCCATGCCCGAAGGGGGATTCCAACCCCCGACCGTAGTGGCCGTGCAGACCGTGACTGGAGCGCCTCAGTCCCCTCGGCCACCGCGGCCGGCTAACCCTACTAGAATGTAAGAGTATTGCATGGATAGAGTGATACGGGTGTAGTTTCATCACCAGGTTGGAATATAACAAATGCGGCAGCAGCGCGCGGGTGCACAGAGCTTCTGTGTGGGCCACAGCTCTCCGGTACATGCCGGTCCCGACCGGCAGCTGCTCCGTTCACCAGCCTCACGGCGCCATAAGCAAGCACAGCCGGCCGCGCAAGCATTCATAACCTCTAGAGACCTGAAGCCAGATTTAAACAGTAAATTCAACCAAACCACTTTAAATGTATGAAATAAATCGCAATTTGCGATGTTATGGCTTCACTGTATTAGGTTTATATGGAATACCAAACTGTGACGAATGAAAATTTGTGCTCGGCTAGGATTTGAACCCGGGATTTCCTGCTTACTAGGCAAACGCGTTGACCACTCCGCCACCGAGGCCACAGTGACCAGCTCGACTGCAGAGGACACTTCCCTGCACGTCTCCCGCCACACACAAATCTCCATTCGCCACGCTGTCTCTTTCCTATACCATAGCCTATTTAATCTATAATGCTCGCAGCCACAATACTGTATTCCCGCATCAGGGAGAACAGACCATGAAGTATCGAGACACAATGAATTGTCGTTAGGAGCCCAGCCTCGGCTTATATATAGGAAAGAGACAGCATGGCCAATGGAGATTTGTGTGTGACGCGAGACGTGCAGGGAAGAGTCCTCTGCAGTCAGGCTGGTCACTGTGTCCTCGGTGGCGGAGTGGTCAACGCGTCTGCCTAGAAAGCAGGAGATCCCTGATTCAAATCCTGGCTGGGCCCAAATTTCATTCCCCACAGTTAGGTATTCTATCTAAACCTAATACAGTGAAGCCATATCATAGTAAAATGCGATTTATTTCATTCATTTGAACGCTGTAATTCGTCAAATATATTAAATGTGGTTATAGGCAACCACTGATGGTAAAATATTCATGAATAGTATTTTTTAAATTTTTACATGTTGTTGAGGGCTATGTATCACATACGATACATTGGGTTGCTATCGAGACAATGTGACACGTGGTGGAAAAATAAATGTTACTTTATTTTTGCTTATTTCAATGACATATACGCCTCCTAATGCTATAAAATGCACAAAATTGTTGGAATAGAATGCAATTGGATATCTGGTACGTTGTTCCCAACACATTCTGAGTTTAGGTAATCCAATAAGTGAAATGAGAATACTTATACCCCAATATCTCTTGATCTAATCTGGGATGGTGTTGAGAGATTTTCCGTAAGATGAAACATATTTCATACTTGTCTTCTCTGCCATATTAATAAAGAAATCTTCATTATCAAAATATTCAAAGTATTTCCTAGTTCCTGTACTGATAGCGTCTGCATCAGAACTTGATGATGTAGAGGTCATAGAAGTCAAGATATTGGGTGAAAATCTAAAATAGCAAGAACAATATTGCTTAAAAATGATTTTTTTGCAGTATTTCAAACTCATGCCTATAAGAGCTACTAAAAAGATTACGAACTCTGTTCTGTGGCGCCAACGTTGTGTTGGATCTCTAGGAGATGGACTTTCATGCATTTGTGTTGCGTGTGTTGAAGTTTCATTGTCTGAAACTTCATCTTCTTCTTCAGTTGCTGCCATTTGCGTTCCATGTTTGTTAACTTCAGCGTCGTCATCATCGTCATCATCATCACGACAGTCATAATCAATTTCGATATCAGAACAATCAGCGTCAATGACCTCATCGAAAAGCTGAGCAATTTCTGAATCAGATAGTCAATAATATTTAGATTTTTAAATCACGTTTGGAAGTTTTATTCGTACTAGAAGCATTCGTAATGCCTATCACATTATGTTGTTGTTGTTATGTTCTTCAGTCCGGAGACTGGTTTGATGCAGCTCTCCACCCTACTCTATCCTGAGCAAGCCTTTTCATCTCCTCATAAGAACAACAACCCACATCCACTTGAATCTGCTTACTATACGCGTCTCTTGGCCTCCCTCTGCGATTTTTACCCCACACCCTTCCCTCCAATGCTAAATTTACGATTCCTGGATGTCTAAGAATGTGTCCTACCAAGCGATCCCTTCTTTTAGTCAGGGTATGCCAAAAATTCCTTTTCTCACCAATTCTGTGCAGTACCTCTTCATTAGTTATGCGATCTACCCACCTAATCTTCAGCATTCGTCTGTAGCACCACATTTCAAAAGCCTCTATCCTCTTCCTGTCTACACTGCTTATCGTCCATGTTTCACTCCCATACAAGGCAACACTCCACACAAATGCCTTCAGAAAAGACTTCCTTACACTTAGATTAATATTCGATGTTAGCAAATTTCTCTTTTTCAAAAATTCTTTTCTTCCCATTGCCATTCTGCATTTTATATCCTCTGTACTGCGACCATCGCATGTTATTTTACTACCCAAGTAACAAAACTCATCTACCACCTTTATGGTTTCGTTACCTAATCTAATTCCTTCAGCATCGCCTGATTTTCTAAGACCGCATTCCATTATTTTTGTTTTGCTCTGGTTAATGTTCATTTTATACGCTCTCTTCAACACACTGTCCATTCCCTTCAACTGCTCTTCCAGGTCCTTAGCTGTCTCTGACAGAATTACAATGTCATCAGCAAAACGCAAGGTTTTTATTTCTTCCCCCTGAACTTTAATCCCTATTCCAAATTTTTCCTTGCTTTCTTTCACCGCCTGCTCGATGTACAAATTGAATAGCATCGGAGAAAGGCTACAACCCTGTCTTACTCCCTTCCCAACTGATGCTTCCCTTTCATGCCCTTCGAGTCTAATAACTGCAGTCTGGCTGTTGTACAAGTTGTAAATAACTCTCCTTTCCCTGTATTTTACCCCTGCTGAATTCAGAATTTGAAAGACTGTACTCCAGTCAACATTGTCAAAAGCTTTCTCTAAATCTACAAAAGCTAAAAATGTAGGTTTACCTTTCCTTAATCTATCTTCTAAGATAAGACGTAAAGTGAGTATTGCCTCCTGAGTTCCTACGTTCCTCCTGAATCCAAACTGATCTTCCCCGAGGTCAGCTTCTACCAGCTTTTCCATTCTCCTGTAGATAATTCGCGTTAAAATTTTGCAACCATGACTTATCAAACTGATGGTTCTGTAATTTTCACACCTGTCTGCGCCTGATTTCTTTGGAATGGGGATTATTACATTTTTCTGTAAGTCTGAGGGTATTTCGCCTGTCTCATACATCCTACACACCAGTTCAAATAGTTTTGTCATGGCTGGCTCTCCCAGAGACTTCAGTAGCTCTGAGGGAATATCATCTACTCCTGGGGTCTTGTTCCGACCTAGATCTTTCAGGGATCTGTCAAATTCATCTCTCAGTATACTATCTCCTATTTCATCTTGATCTACTTCCTCTTCCCTTCCTACAACATTGTCTCTAAGTTCATTTCCTTTGTAGAGCTGCTCTATGTACTCTTTCCACCTTTCAGCTTTCCCTTCTTTGCTGAGAACTGGTTTTCCATCAGAGTCCTTGATATTCATAGAGCTTATTTTCTTACCTCCAAATGTTTCTTTTATTTTCCTGTAGGCTGTATCTATTTTTCCCCTATTTATACATTCTTCTACAGATTTGCATTTGGCTTCTAGCCACTCCAGCTTAGCCATTTTGCACTTCCTGTCAATCTCATTTCTTAGTCGTCTGTACTCCATTTTGCCTGTTTCATTTAATGCATTTTTATATTTTCTCCTTTCATCAATTAAATTTAGTATTTCCTGTGATATCCAAGGATTTTTTGTAGGTCTTGTCTTTCTACCTATTTCGTCCTCTGCTGCCTTCACTATTTCATCTCTCAATGCTACCCATTCCTCTTCTACTGTTTTATTTCCCCCTGTTTCTGTCAATTGATGCCTAAATCTCCCTCTGAATTTCTCCAGAACTTCACGTTCCTTCAATTTATCTAAGTCCCATCTTCTTGTTTTCCTACCTTTCTGCAGTTTTTTCAGTTTCAGCCTACAGTTCATGACTAACAAGTTATGGTCAGAGTCTATATCTGCCCCTGGGTATGTTTTACAGTTTATCACCTGGTTCCGGAATCTATGTTTTACCATTATAAAATCTATCTGACACCTTCCGTTGTCTCCTGGTCTCTTTCAAGTATACAACCTTCTTTTGTGATTCTTAAACCACGTGTTTGTTATGATTAAATCATGTTGCGTGCAAAATTCTACCAGGCGACTTCCTCTTTCATTCCTTCTGCCCAGTCCATATTCACCTACTATTTTTCCTTCTCTTCCTTTTCCTACTACTGAATTCCAGTCTCCCATCACAATTAAGTTTTCCTCTCCCTTAACTGTCTGAATAATTTCCTGTAGCTCCGCATATATTTCTTCGATCTCCTCATCTTCGGCAGAGCTAGTTGGCATATAAATCTGTACTACTGTTGTCGGTGTTGGCTTCGTATCTATCTTGACAATGATAATGCGATCACTGTGCTGCTCATAGTAGTTTACCCGCATTCCTATTTTCTTATTCATTATCAGTCCTACTCCTTTGATACCCCCAACTGATTTTGTATTTATAATCCTGTACTCACCTGACCAGAAATCCTGTTCATCCTGCCACCGAACTTCACTAATCCCCACTATATCTCATTTTAACCTATCCATTTCCCTTTTTAAATTTTCTAATTTTCCTACCCGATTAAGGGATCTAACATTCCACGCTCCGATCCGTAGAATGCCAGTATTGTCTTTCCTGATGACGACATCCTCCTGAGTAGTCCCCTCCCGGAGATCCGAATAGGGGACTATTTTACGTCCGGAATATTTTACCCGAGAGGATGCCATCATCATATTTTAATACAGTAGAGCTGCATGTCCTCGGGAAAAGTAACGGCTGTAGTTTCCCCTTGATTTCAGCCGTTCGCAGTAGCTGTGTGGCAAGGCCACATTAGCTGATGTTACAAGGCCAGCTCAGTCAATCATTTAGACTGTTGCCCCTGTAACTACTGAAAAGGCTGATGCCCCTCTTCAGGAAACACACGTTTGTCTGGCCTCTCCACAGATACCGCTCCGCTGTGGTTGCACCTACGGTACGGCTATCTGCATCGTTGAGGCACGCAAGCCACCCCACCACGGCCATGTCTGTGGTTCGTGGGGGTGGATCACATTATGAAAGCCGTTGAAATACGCACTAAAAACATTACATAACGTGGAAGTAACGAATCACTAACATAAAATGCAGACATCCGCCATTTGCTGACAGAGATATGAAAAGTAGTCACTGAGACCCGATGTATCATATAAGATACATTTACTAAAATACGGTTTTTCAGAATAAAAGCCGTCTTTCACGTCACTTTCTTTGATAGAATTGTACTCAGGGATCTATTAGCAACATTTTAGTACTGATTTAACAGAAATACTTAACAAATTGACAATACTAACTTTTCTTTCTTGATGCCATGCTTACTCGTCCAAAACACACTTGTTATCGACTCCTCCTGACACGTAGTGGTCATTCTGAGAACTATGGGTAGGCTGACTCGTTGTTGTGTGGAGTGTAGCGAATATGATGTTGTTGTTGTTGTTGTTGTTGTCTTCAGTCCAGAGACTGGTTTGATGCAGCTCTCCACAATACCCTATCCTGAGCAAGCCTCTTCATCTCCACATAAGAACGGCAACCTACATCTGTCTGAATCTGCTTACTGTATCCATCTCTTGGTCTACCTCTGCGGTTTTTACCCCACACACTTCCCTCCAATGCTAAATTCACAATTCCTTGATGTCTAAGAATGTGTCCTACCAATCTATCCCTTCTTTTAGTCAAGGTATGCCAGAAATTCCTTTTCTCCCCAATTCTGTTCAGTACCTCCTCATTAGTTACGTGATCCACCCACCTAATCTTCAGCATTCTTCTGTAGCACAATATTTCAAAAGCCTCAATCCTCTTCCTGTCCACACTGTTTATCGTCCATATCTCACTCCCATACAAGGCAACACTCCACACAAATGCCTTCAGAAAGGACTTCCTTAGGTTTAAATCAATATTCGATGTTAACAAATTTCTCTTTTTCAAGAACGCTTTTCTACCCATTGCCATTCTGCATTTTATATCCTCTGTACTGCGACCATCATTTGTTATTTTACTGCCCAAGTAACAAAACTCATCTACCTCCTTTATTGTTTCGTTACCTAATCTATTTCCTTCAGCATCGCCTGATTTTCTTACATTGCACTCCATTACCCTAGTTTTACTCTTGTTAATGTTCATCTTATATGCACCTTTCAGCACACTGTCCATTCCGTTCAATTGCTCTTCCAGGTCCTTTGCTGTATCTGACAGAACTACTATGTCGTCGGCAAAACGCAATGTTTTTAATTCTTCCCCCTGAATTTTAAGTCCTTCACCAAATTTCTCCTTGCTTTCCTTTATAGCTTGCTCAATGTACAAATTCAACAACAATGGAGAAAGACTACAACCCTGTCTTACTCCCTTTCCAACCATTGCATCCCTTTCATGCCCTTCAACTCTGACAATCGCTGTCTGGTTTTTGTACAAGTTGTAAATAACCTTATGTTCCCTATATTTTACTCCTTCTTGCTTCAGAACTTGAAAGAGTTTATTCCAATCAACATTGTCAAAAGCCTTCTCCAAATCTACAAAAGCTAGAAATGTAGGTTTGCCTTTTCTTAATCTATCTTCTAGGATAAGCCGTAAAATGAGTATTGCCTCCCGTGTTCCTACATTTCTCCTGAACCCAAACTGATCTTCTCCGAAGTCGGCTTCTACCAGCTTTTCCATCCGTCGGTATATAATTCGCATTAATATTTTGCAACCATGACTTATTAAACTGATGATTCTGTAGTTTTCACACCTGTCTGCACCTGCTTTCTTAGGGATGGGGATTATAACATTTTTCTTAAAGTCTGAGGGTATTTCACCTGTCTCATACATCTTACACACCAGGTGAAACAATTTTGTCATGGTTGGTTCTCCCAGAGACTTTAGTAGCTCTGAGGGAATATCATCTACTCCTGGGGCCTTGTTTCGACTTAGGTCTTTCAGGGCTCTGTCAAATTCTTCTCTCAGTACAGTATCTCCTATTTCATCTACATCTACATCCACTTCCCTTCCTACAATATTGTCTCGAAGTTCACTTCCTTTGTAGAGCCCCTCTATATACTCTTTCCATCTTTCAGCTTTCCCTCCTTTGCTGAGAACTGGTTTTCCATCAGTGTCCTTGATATTCATAGAGCTGTATTTTTTATCTGAAATGTTTCCTTTATTTTCCTGTAGGCTGTATCTATTTTTACCCTATTTATACATTCCTCTACATCTATCGAATACGATATAGTCAGCATTTTTACGAAAAACGGCTCCCAGTATGTGGGAAACTCATTTAACGGATGTGTCATATATGATAAATGAGGACACTAGAGGATAATCGGACAAGCAAAAATCGAGCGCGGCGCGATAGAGCGAGTACAAGCAAGCAAATTCGCCAATATGCAGACCTCTAGTCCAGACGCATGTCGGCCTAGATATACCCGCTTGTAGAGGGCGCGCATGTTCGGTTACTCCCTTCAGGATGGGCGCCGCCTCTTTGTGATTGGCCTTCGGTCGAGCGCTGCCTTCTCCACGATCGTTCTCTTACGTCGACTTTACGCCACAGCAATTATTATTATCATTATTTTTATTATTGCTAGCTGGGGTCGCTTCAGAGATATAAAGCTGAACTTCATTTTTTTCAATTTGATCCTATAGTCTCGTACTTATTTTCTGATACTGGCTACAGAGAATGCCAACGAAATTCATTTAAAGCTATTGACTCACATGCTGAAAGATATCCTCAATGTACCTACTGTACACGTCGTACATTTAATCCTTTATTGCATGACTTTTTTCTCAAACTATATAAATTACCACAGTTAATGTATAGTGCGTATATTCTGAGAAATATTTCGAAAAAAAAATATATTATGCACTAGTAGCAGCAAAACTATCATAGCTAGTTAGTTATACAGTACTTCCATAATGTACCCAATGCAGTAACTGTCACTGTTATCCCTCTAAACTTTCCAGAAAGTAACTCATAATGCAACAGTAGTATGTGACTAACTACTTTTACATGGCAAAGGAGGAATACTGAAGCAAACAAACGCACGTGTTTGGAATAACTCTATGCAGCTAACTGTCTGACTGATTCAGTAGAACTGAGAAATTTGTAATTTCTAGGATGAGCTATTTATATGTGTAACACTAGGTACAGAAGCAGCTGCAAATGAATTTGTGGTAAAATGTTGATCAATTTGAGAGATAATAGAAAAAATAACGTATGCAGCTGATAAGGTACACTATGCATTAAAGGGTTAAATATGTTTATGACAGATTGAGAACAAATGTATCATTAACGTCTGGGTAACGTATCTGGCACTGAAAGTTACTAACGAGGAGGCGGAATTGGTACTTTTGATACTGTGGTTCGAGATACTAGTGTTAAATCGCATCAAATAGGAAGGTAAAATCGCATGAGCCAGAGTAGTGTTGTTCGTGTTCGACATCGCCATAAACATCATCCTTACCATATATCTCCACCAAGAATTGACTGGTACGTATTGCCGGCCGCGGTGGCCGAGGGGACTGAGGCGCGCCAGTCACCTTCTGAACGGCCACTACAGTCGGGGGTTAGAATCCTCCCTCGGGCATGGATATTTGTGCCGTCCTTAATGTTAGCTAGTTCATAAGTAGTTTGTAAGTTTAGCGTCTGATGACCCCGTAGTTTAGTCCCATAAGCTATAAAAACATTTTTTGAACTGGTACGTATTGTATGCGTGGCATTGAATTCTTCCGATGGGCTCAACGTCGTATTTAGATCGATGAAACATTTATAAATGTTGTTTTATTTACTGACGAGACTACATTCACAAACCATGGAAATGTTAATTTACATAGAACGCATTTTTTGTACCTGAAAATTCATTTTGATTGTGGTAAATTGCACACCAAAGACCGTAGTCCGTGAATGTATGGTGTGGAATGTACTACATTCCTGCGAGAAATATTAGACCGGTTGTAGGAATAAATACCTTTAGGAACAAGAAACAGAATGTGGTATCAACACAATGGGTGTTAGACACATGTTTCACTGACGGCTACAAATGATTTGCAGAGATGATCCCCACATCGTTGGAGTGGACGCGGAGGAGATATGTCGTGGCCGGTTCGTTCATCAGACTTAACGCCTCTGGATTTTTTCTTGTCTGGATTCATAAGAGACATTATTTATATGGAAGTTCCAACTACACCTAAATACATGCGAGAGAGAATTGTCAAAGCATGTGCTTCGATTAGTGCCGAAATGGTACGGAATATCACTCAATCCATGATAAGAAGTTTGCAGCACTTCATTGATGCCAATGGTCCTCACTTCGAACACCTTCTGTAGATGGACGTTCATGCCACCTTATTGGCCTTCTTTGACCTTAAAGGACCTTACTGTTACACATAATAGGATTCGTCTCGATAGTTGCTATCAGTAATAGTACCAAACTATAGTATCCAATTAAAAAATAAACAATGTTGACTTTCATATCTCTGAAGCGACCCAAACTAGCAACATGAAAACTGCGTCATATACTGTCCCGCGTTGTGCCGCGATTTCCCCCACCCTCCCTATTTTTTTCCTTGTATGTTTCAGACCGAATATGGTCTTCATATTGTAAACGTCTGCGGAAAATTTATTCTACGTGGTAAAATACTGTTTGAAAGATCTTTTAATTCTGAACAACAGGACTGTATATCCATTAGGTGGTAACACTACTTCCCGTGGTGAATCACTATCGTTACATAGGTGTACACAGCGACGCACATGTCTGTTAAAAATGGAAAGGTCAACACATCAGAAAATAGTGTGGGGACATAACAAGATATTTACATAAATGAATTGATTGATATGGTTTTTTTTTACGTTCTTAATGAAAAAAATTCACAAGTTGAGCACTTGATGGCACTTCATAAGATACATTGGAACAGCTCTGCACATATTCAGTCGGTGGCTCTTAGATCATGATGACGACCGAGTTTGTACATACAAAACTGAAGGGTTGCTTTCGAAAATGTGATGCATGGAATGATGGTGCGACTTATAGAGCTGTAACTTTGCTATAAGGAGATAAGTGCACAGGAGTCTTTATCCCGTCCTCTAATGTCCAGACAGCAGCAGCTCTTGTAACTTACTACCCACTACTGGGGCGATATCCAGATAACCCGTGTGTCGAACAGCGATACATACCACAACACGTTTACCCATTCGAGTAGCATTCTCATGGTAACAAGATAATAGACCTGGAGTAACGAATTCTCTGTTCTTCAGTGCCGGGACGGAATGCCGAGCGGTCCTAGGTGCCATGTCAAGGACTGCAATATGTCGGTGAGGCAACATGATTGTCATGTATAAAAGCCGTAACGGGAGAATAACTGAGATGCACCATCAATCACAGAAAGTTGACTTTACTACAAAAGTCACTGTTACTGATGAATGAGTAATTCAGGTATTGTGCTTGTCAACCCTTAGGCTTACAAGCTACAGGGTGTCTCACGGAAGACGCCTGCCGGGCGTCCGCGGATCACTCGCTACGGCTTCCGGCCGCCGCCGCCAAATCCGCCGGCCACGGCAGCGCATTCAGTGATTTAAAGTCGAAAAAAACATTACCATCTGAGTAACCCAATCTTACCTTTATTTACAGTAGATGTTCAAAATCATGTCCCCCTGTGGAAAGAGCGGCCTGATATCCTCTGAACACATTTCCGAACACCCGACTTATTTCGGCTGCCAAAATCTGGGAAATGATCCCGTCTTCCAACTCTTCGAGTGTATGGGGATTGCTTACATATACATTGTCTTTTAACATTCCCCAAAGATAAAAGTCACTGGGATTTAGATCTGGAGAACGAGGAGGCCAATCAACTATCTTATCATCATAAACACTTCGTACTGCTGCCATAGAAGCATTGGCAATGTGTGGTCTTGCATTGTTCTGCATGAAATAACCGTATAGCTTTTAGTTGGGTGAAAGTTATTGAAGAAATGGATGCAGGATATTGTTCACATACCTATCAGAATTTATTGTTTCGTGAAAAATGACTCGACTAGTCATTTCCCAGATTTCGGCAGCCGAAATTTGTCAGGTGTTCGCAAATGTGTTAAAGAGATGTCAGCCGCTCTTTCCATAGAGGGACATCATTTTGAACATCTACTGTAAATAAAGGTAAGCTTAGATTACACAGATGGCAATATTTTTTGTCTTTGACTCGGTGTATGCGCCCGCTGCATAATAGATTCCGAGAATCGGACGCTTCCGTGGTCGGCAGATGCGGTGGCGGCGGCCAGGAGCGATCTGCGCGATCTGCGGACGCCTGGCAGGCTTCTTTCGTGAGACACCCTGTACTTAAACAAACCTTAGGGCAACACATAGACACAGGATCGTGGGAGGACTCGAACCTCCGGTGGGATGGTCTGAAGTATTGGCACCAGGGAAACAACTGAAATGGTATGAGGACTTTGTCATTTCTACAGATTGAAGACAAAAACATTATGGCAACCGAGATGGTGGTAATAACAAAATGTTGCTTCAGAGGGGTTTGGTGTTGACTTTGCTTACTAAACGAATTACACAACTAGTTGGATTCAGGTAGTGTAGTGAGTAGGTAGTGTAGTGAGTAGGTAGTGCAAAGCAATCACAACGTGACTTACGCGAAGCTATAGCACGGAGAGCCGCAGAGTAATGTATGAGAACGCAAATAACGTCCGCACTGGCGAAATGTCACGCGATACCACGTATTTATAAGTTTGACTACTATAGCGCCATCTATCACAAAGAGAAAAATGTGTTCCAAAAAAAAAAAAAAAAAAAAAAAATCATATTTATTTACATACTAGATCAATATGCAATAAAATGGGGGTACCTATTTTAAAAAATGCAGTTGATATCCGTTTGACCCATGGCAGCGCCATCTAGCGGGCCAAATATAGCGCCATCAGTTTCACCCCTTCAAGCTAGGAAAGTTTTGTTCTTTGTAGTCTTTCGTTTGATGCTTATCTCGCGAAATATTTGGCTCGGTCACTATCAATGGACCAACCTGTATATATATATATATATATATATATATGTGTGTGTGTGTGTGTGTGTGTGTGTGTTTCTGACTATATTTCACTCTGCAGCCAAAAGTACACATCGGAAACGAAAAGTGTATGTATGTGGTATAGGGTATCAGCTTCCCCTTGTGAACTATGGTGGTAGAGGGTTGATAACAATAAGGGGTGTAAGATATGGGAGTTGAAAGTTACCGGTTTATATAAAATTCTACCTGTGAGTGTCAATACTTTGCTCATAAATGTTCAAATGTTTGTAGAGTCTATGGAACTTAACTACGGGGTCATCAGTCCCTAAACTTACAAACTACTTATGAACTACTTACAACTAAGGACGGCACAAATATCCATGCCCGAGGGGGGATTCGAACCCCCGACCGTAGTGGCCGTGCAGACCGTGACTGGAGCGCCTCAGTCCCCTCGGCCACCGGGGCCGGCAATACTTTGCTCTTCAGTAAAAACTAGACAATGGAGACGCACGATGTCGCTGTGTTGTTGTAGTACAAAGACTTCCGTTGTACACCGTAGCAGTTCCGTGGCGACAGCTGTAAGAGAGTGGAAGATATAACGTTTGAATGTCGTCAGATTATATAAAATTCCAACTGAAGACCAACGATGAGTTTATTTACAGCGAAACGTGACGGACATTCTTCAGTTGTTTTTTGCAACAAGCGTACGAATCAAGAAAAATAAGTGCATATTGCAGTTTAAAATGTAAAACTACTAAGAAAGATACCAAAGCGTAAGAAAGATATTTCTCGTACTCGATCCGTTCTAAAATACAGAAAGCGGCACTGAAAAGTGAATCCACAGATAATAGAAATTTAAAATTTCTAGACGTTGTTTATCTTACACTGTACGCACCAGCGATTTTTCGATATTCCCATCTCTAAGGGAGTGAAATAGAGAATGAACGGTTTTTTGAAAATTCGTTGCTACTGAGGCTAATTTGAAGTATGACATACAAAACTTCGGATTTAGATTTTTGATTGGAATTTAAAAAACACGTGTTTCGATATTTTCGTAGATTCAACCATTAAGTGGGTTAAATAATGGAAAATATTTTAAGGGTGCTACTAAGAGTATATGGATGCGAGAAATTCGAAAATTTGGATTTGGAAGCACGGTTAGAATTAAGAGAAAAGTGTTTCTGGTTGTTTTGAATTGTACCATCAATGATGCAATAGGAGGGGTGGAAAGTTGTATCATAATGATTAGGAAAGCATTTTTAAAGCTAAATCTATGAAAATTTATGTTTAGAAGTAGAAACAACCAATGCAGACCATCCAGTGTACTCGTGCGAAGCAGCGTGATATATATATATATATATATATATATATATATATATATATATATATATATATATATATACTATCATACATTACAGCGCAACGTTGTGTCAAAATTTCAAAGCTATCAGTCAAGAACTTTCAGAGATTAACGACTGTACACAAACTAACAGAATTTTTTTTATGCATAGAGATTACTGTTTAGGGGTAGGGGTGAATTTGAAAGGGGGTGGGTGGGCAACTATTGGACAACCAATCACTCTTAAAAAATATGTACTGCCGCGACTAAGTGCATATTAAAATGAACAAGAGCTTTAGGGAGGACCTGTTTGACGACGTATGCGGACGGTGCTTCGGGCCGCCTTGCAGACGGCAGCTTCCAGGTGTTCCTCGGTCTTCTAGCAGAATGCGAAACATACGACTTGCTGTGATGTTTGTAGTCCGACTGAGGAACGCGACTGCCTCGGTGGAGTGTCTTCGCATGAGGGTTTCCCTCTCCCTGGAGCCCTGTGAGCGGGGGCGGAAGTGTATTCCGGACGGACGCGCCACGCTGGTGCGCATCCTGCCGAAAATCCCCCGGAGGGTGGCCGGGTGGCCGAGAAGCGCGCTGCGGCGCTGTTGTCGCCGCGGCTGATACATTATGGAGGGCGCGACGCGTGTTTCTAATCCGTAACTGCGCGCCGCGCCGACGTACGCCGGGGTGGGGCTGCCCCGGCGCGCGGGGAGGGGCGCGGGCGTGACCGGCGTGGCGATGCGCGCGCGTGCGGTTGCCACGGAGACCGCCGCGGCCCGCAAGTCGTTACCGCAAACTCGCCGCCGCCGCCGCCCCCAGCTTTTGCCCGGGCCTTGCTGCCGCCGACAGTGCAGCTGCACAGACTGGAGCGCTCCTCACACCAAACGTGGAGCTGGCCGTGGACGAGGAGCCAGTAGTGTCTTGTGACGTCACAGCTTGGTATTTCGTGGTCCGCCTCCTTGATCAGCTAGGAAGGAAGAATCTGCTGTGGAGAGGAACTTGGTCAGCGAGAATTGTCATTGTGATGCAGATTACGAGCACGGCATACGAGGCACTACTTTGACTCAAGTCGTATGAAATCCACATCTTAAGGTTTTAAATGGTAGTCACCATTCTACAGTTGCACAGACTAGAGCGCTTCTCACATCAAACGCGGATGCGGCCATGGACGAGGAGCCAGTATTGATAAGCTAGGAAGGAAGAATCTGCTGTGGAGAGGAACTTGGTCAGCGAGAATTGTCATTGTGATGTAGATTACGATCACGGCGTACGAGGCACTACGAGTCGTATGAAATCCACATCTTATGGTTTTAAATGATAGTCGCCATTCTACAGCTGCACAGACTGGAGCGCTCCTCACACCAAACGCGTAACTGGCCGTGGACGAGGAGCCAGTAGTGTCTTGTGACGTCACATCTTGGTAGTTCGTGGTCTGCCTCCTTGATAAGCTAGGAAGGTAGCATCTGCTGTGGAGAGGATCTTGGTCAGCGAGAATTGTCATTGTGATGTAGATTACGAGCAAGGCAATCGAGGCACTACTTTGACTAAAGTCGTATGAAATCCACATCTTAAGGTTTTAAATGGTAGTCACCATTCTACAGTTGCACAGACTAGAGCGCTCCTCACACCAAACGCGGAACTGGCCGTGGACGTAGACCCATTAGTGTCTTGTGACTTTAAAGCTTGGTATTTTGTGTTCAGCCACCTTGATAAGCGTGGAAGGAAGAATCTACTGTGGAGAGGTACTGGGCCAGCGAGAATTGTCATTGTGATGTAGATCATGAGCATTGCATAAGAGACACTGCATTGGCTCAAGTCATGTGATAGATAATAACCATTCAGTATTCTTTAGTGAAGTGAAAACTTGGCCAATAAGAATCGTCATGAGAAACATAACATTGGCTCATGATGTTACGGATCGTGCGGCATCTCGCGTTGGAGGTTCGAATCCTTCCTCGGGCATGGATTTGTGTGTTCTACTTACGTTAGTTTAACTTAGTGTAAATAGTTTTTAAGTCTATGGATTGATGAACAACGTAGTTTGATCCCATAGAATTACAAACATTTGTACATCTGAACATTTTTGGCTATTCCCGCGCGGCTTTTAAGGACAGTAACAGGTAGAAACAAGTAACGCCTTTGTATCGGTCGTGAATATATAACTGTTATTATTTAAGTACAAACCTCTTAGATAACATTCGTCGAATAATATTCCCTTCGAAGATACCAGCACATTGAAGATATTTAGTACGATTCGTTTAAATTAAACATAATTCTATTACTTTCCTAACGTTATGGTTTTGAGGAAAATTATACAAGGTTTAAAACTTCAGAATTTTTGGTCTGAAGTGCTGCGTGTAGCTTCCTAGTTCCCGTAAATTTCTTGCAGTATTCTGCGCATACTTAAAACGGTTATGCGGATCGGTCAGTTCGGAATACAATCTCGATATTACTTCTCCCATGGAGTATGAACACGAATAACAATTTTGTTCTGGTTGCCATCTACTGTGCCAGTATTGTAAGACAGTTTGAAGAAATAAACATAACCTTATGGAGAAGGACAGAAGATTCACTTTGGATATTTAGCTAGAAATTGTGCTCCTTCTTTGATGAAACTCAGTAGTTTTAGTGTCAGAGCCACCTCTTGTTGCATTCGCTATTATTCAAATCTATTACTTTCAGGATTTGGAACAACCTATTTAACTTCAGATTTACATCAAGTACACCTGTAAGAAAGTAGAATAAAACTTGCATTTCTTCCATACTGTTAAAACTAATGATCAAAAGCGATATTTAAATATCAATAGTTTTTACGACACAAAACTGCAGCTTGTACAATAATTTATTGATGTTAATTCCTGCTCTGGTGGAAATTACTGTAAAGAGACAATATTGCTTGACAGACATCGTGTAGTTGTTCTAATCGTCATTATTTGAGCAGATTTAATAATTACAACATTAGCCTACTTGCAATATGTTATTATTCCTATAGAAATCTTCTACTAGTTCTTACTAAGTGTTGGTTATTATTACGTTTGGAACTTAAATGTTGGCTACACTGCTGTGAAGAGACTATGCAATGGAATCTACTATTGTCGCTGATAGCACACGTTGTTGACATACTTACTTAACACCGAGCAAATGTTCTCGCCGGTCCCACGTTACCAGGGTGCGCACAGTCGAGGGAAAAGCAGTCACTTGAGAGTAACTGTGTTACTGTGTTTTAGAAACATAAACAACGGATTTGCATGACAATTGAATGTGCCAGACGTCTTACAGCACGACAGTGTCTTCAAGGTCCTCAACCCTTTCTGCGCTGTCCACCCACCATTTTGCATGACAATCCGCGATCGCTTACAGCGCAAGCTGGGACTGATCTTTCGGGCGATGGGACTGGGAAGTACCGTACCATCCACCATAATCCCCGGACTTAAGTCCTTCCGAATCTGATTTGTTTCCGAAGATGAAGCAATCAGTTCGTGGCATTCGGTTCAGTACTGTTCCACGGATTCGACAGGCATCATCAAAAGAACAGGCCCTGCTAACGGTGTACTACGCCTTCCACATAACTGGCAACGGGCTATACACAGCGCTGGTGAGTAATTTGAAGGGGAGTATCAGCTGCAAACATGTAACGCTTTTGTATCAGTTGTTAATAAAAGATTGCTATTATTTAAGTTCCAACCCCTGGTATTTATATCCGGACTTATCATTATATTATACCGCTGTCTTGGTGTATTCACAAATGAAATTGCGTTTTACATTCCCCCAATGCCACGAACATTAAGTTTTTGATGTATTATTGTTTTATTGATGCTTACAAATTTCAGTAAATAATATTCAATGAATTTCGTCTGGCATGCACTCTCCTCACGTATTCGTTACGATTTATTACGAGAAAGCAATTGTTTTTAAGTGAAAAGTATTGTGCTTCGGATTCCACCCTATTGTTGGCTGTGTAAAACTAATTCAAAGGAAATACCGTACAGACGCTTTGAAGGAGAAAGTCTCGTAAGGCATTGGTCTTCTTCAGTGAATCTTCTGGTTGATGACAACTTTACATACGAGTATCGCATAAAATATTGTGCCGCAGATCGGTCTATCGAAAAACGTGGCCTAATAATGGGACCACAGGCACTGAAGCCCACCTTTGATCTGAACCTTAGCATTTGTTCGCAGGCAGGAGACTGACTGCTGGTTGTGCATTATTTTCGGGCCTTTTTGTAAGAAAGTTTTGTTTTTGTTATGAGATTGCCCGCAGCCTTTGAGCAGCGTCGGACAGAGAGAATTTCCGCCTTAATTCCGGCGACAAAGTTGTTGGCTGGCGAGCCTCTCTTGAATGCAAACGAGATTTGCGTAGCGGACATTCTGCCGCGTAACGGGTTGCTGGGGTGAGGGGGAAGGGGGTTGAAGGGAGAGGGGGTAGGCCCAGGCAGGACCGAGACCCAGTATCCTCGCCAAACGTCGTTTAAAATTCGGAAATAACCGCGGCCCGTTTTATTTCCACTTGAGCGTGCTCTCTGAATGCTCAAACATCTCTGTCCCTTGTATTAATCCCTTCCCGTCTATTTCACAAGGGATCGCTGTGTCACTGCGAAGCTATTTGCAGACACTGACAACCCAAATGTAATTGGAAGAATAAGGCGATTCGGCTGATTATTCAATCAGTGCTTCCATTTGCGATAAGGGTAGCTTCACGTTAGCGATCCACACAATTCATGTCAGTGCCAGTAGACTATATTTACATACTACATCTGTGATTATTTGTGATTTTGTTGCATCTATTTATTTGGACGGCTATGGCGAATACAATGGTAAGCACCATTGACGAGTACTTTGCGTTATAGGGCAGTAAAGCAGCTTCCGAGCTACAGATTGTAACACGGCATGGAAAATTTATAATTTCCGTAGAGAGAGAGATAACTTATTCATCGTGTATTACATTCTGCAGCTCATAGGCTGCATTTACAGCCCGATAAAGCAAATTACTGTCCAATGACGCTTATCACTGTGTTCCCGCGAGCCGCTCGTTTGTGTGAATGTACTTCGAAAAGTACCTGGACGGTAGTGTACTTGAAAGCTCATTGCGACCTCGAACAGTTGAGACATTGGATTTATATTTAAACAAACAAGATAGAGTGGAATGACTAAGATGGCGGTATTAAAACAATTGTTACTTTAACAAATGTATTAACAAATTTAAAGACCTGAAGTTGACAGTTCAAGTAAAGTTGATTTAAGTCCCTTGAGAAAATCCAAAGTTTTTAAGTCCATGCTTTATAACAATTAATCAAGTACACAGAATTTAATACCAAACTTCAATGGGTGATAGAAACCGCACAGAAAAAAAAAGAAATATTTCTTTTTACTTTAACATCCAAGGCCACGCTGTAAAAGTAACGAACTGTACATCAGGTTACAACTGGTGCAAGGCAACAAAATAAAACACAATAAACCACGTAGCAAAACTCAACTTTCGACAGGAAAGAGAACACGTCACAGTTCAATATTAGAACAGTGGATAAATTAATATCACCATACAGAAATTATCATTGTACAAACGAGCATTTATTGTTTGACGGTGCCCTGAGTACACCTACCCCAAAGACTACACATAAATGCAACATAAAAATTCGCTGCATGTATTTAGCAGCAACAAAACACCAACATGCATTAAATCCAATAGGGCAAAACTGAGAGATAACAGCTAGCATTTTTAGAAAGGTGACGGCCAACAGTACAATTAAAATACAAGAAACAAACACGAGAGACCTTTGAACGTTGAGAGGCGGCAGCTATAGTGAAATCCAAAGTTATAACTGCCCAAATATACCCACTCACAAGGCAACAATCGATAGAGTGCCACGAAATAAGTCAACGGCCAGGGCAGGTAACTGACCTATGAACAGTAAAAAGCAGATAAGTACCCTGGTTACACTAAAAGAAATCACTCACTAGAAACAACAAAGCTCTCGTAGATTCTACGACGAAGCACTAAACATTATGACACAACGTTGAGACGGATGGTAACCACATAACAGGAAGCCAAAGGGTATATAAATGGCAACTTATGCGCTCTGCAATAGAGAAAATATCTGCGTCTTAATGTATATGGAAAGACTGTTCCATCAACATAGTACGGCCCATAGCGCCCCCGTGTTGCCAAAAGGAACGACCGAAAACTCCTCTAAGGATTTAAGAACCAGGCACATCCGTTGGTGAATTCAAATTATTCAAATATTTGTAAATCTTAGGGACTTAACAGCTGCGGTTATCGGTCCATAAGCTTACAAACTACTTAAACTAATTTATGCTAAGGACAACACACACACACACACACACACACACACACACATGCCCGAGGGAGAGCAACCGGCGAGCAACCGGAAGTTCTGCAGCAAGGCGCCTTAGAAAGCCTGACTACTGCACTGTAGCTGCATCGGTGGGTAATTTCCTAGGACCCGTCTACATCGAAGGAAACTGCATTGCGATCGATATATATCGAACGTTCGATTCTTGCTCCAAATTCGATATGACAAACGTAAAGCAGTTGATTTAAATTGTATTTTTAATTGCGCTGAATTTGTGATATTTTCTTGTACTTTTCAGACTCAATATGTGGTTGCCATTTGAAATACCGAAAGAAAATCGGTCATTTCCAAGAATGGTATATATCGAACGTGCAACTGTAAACGATTTAGTGCTTCTTCGATTGCAAGCATTCGGCAAAACTGAAGACAGGAATACCACCCCTCAGCTTTAACCCATGATGTGATCAAAATCATGCAAAACACTTATACGGGACAATATCTTAAGTATTGCAGATTATAAATAATCTGCGTTATACTCGCAAATTACAAATTACGACATGCACCATCCATGACATACCATCGTCTACAACTCAGTCACAACATAATAATTACTCACGCTACCTAAAAAACCAACGTACGCGACAACATGCCACTGCCAGGGGTCACATTTAACGTGTGATATCGCAGTCTTCCACCCCCATGAACCACAGACATTGCCGAGGTGGGGTGGCTTGCGTGCCTCAACGATGCAGATAGCCGTACCGTAGGTGCAACCACAGCGGAGGGGTATCTGTGGAGAGGCCAGACAAACGTGTGGTTCCTGAAGAGGGGCAGCAGCCTTTTCAGTAGTTACAGGGGCAACAGTCTAGATGATTGACTGAGCTGGCCTTGTAACATCAGCTAATGTGGCCTTGCCAGACAGCTACTGCGAACGGCTGAAAGCAAGGGGAAACTACAGCCGTTACCTTTCCCGAGGACATGCAGCTCTACTGTATGAACATATGATGATGGCATCCTCTCGGGTAAAATATTCCGGAGGTAAAATAGTCCCCCATTCGGATCTCCGGGCGGGGACTACTCAGGAGGATGTTATCATCAGGAAAGACAACACTGGCATTCTACGGATCGGAGCGTGGAATGTTAGATCCCTTAATCGGGTAGGAAAATTAGAAAATTTAAAAAGAGAAATGGATAGGTTGAAGTTGGATATAGTGGGGATTAGTGAAGTTCGGTGGCAGGATGAACAGGATTTCTGGTCAGGTGAGTACAGGATTATAAATACAAAATCAGTTGGGGGTATCACTGGAGTAGGACTGATAATGAATAAGAAAATAGGAATGCGGGTAAACTACTATGAGCAGCACAGTGATCGCATTATCATTGTCAAGATAGATACGAAGCCAACACCGACAACGGTAGTACAGGTTTATATGCCAACTAGCTCTGCCGATGATGAGGAGATCGAAGAAATATATGAGGAGCTAAAGGAAATTATTCAGACAGTTAAAGGAGAGGAAAACTTAATTGTGATGGGAGACTGGAATTCGGTAGTAGGAAAAGGAAGAGAAGGAAAAATAGTAGGTGAATATGGACTGGGCAGGAGGAATGAAAGAGGAAGTCGCCTGGTAGAATTTTGCACGGAACATGATTTAATCGTAACAAACACGTGGTTTAAGAATCACAAAAGAAGGTTGTATACATGGAAGAGACCAGGAGACATCGGAAGGTATCAGATAGATTTTATAATGGTAAAACATAGATTCCGGAACCAGGTTATAAATTGCAAGACATACCCAGGGGCAGATATAGACTCTGACCATAACCTGTTAGTCATGAACTGTAGGCTGAAGCTGAAAAAACTGCAGAAAGGTAGGAAAATAAGGAGATGGGATTTAGATAAATTGAAGGAAAGTGAAGTTCTGGAGAATTTCAGAGGGAGATTTAGGCAACAATTGACAGAAACGGGGGGAAATAAAACAGTAGAAGAGGAATGGGTAGCATTGAGAGATGAAATAGTGAAGGCAGCAGAGGACAAAATAGGTAGAAAGGCAAGACCTACAAAAAATCCCTGGATATCACAGGAAATACTAAATTTAATTGATGAAAGGCGAAAATATAAAAATGCAGTAAATGAATCAGGCATAATGGAGTACAGACGACTAAAAAATGAGATTTACAGAAAGTGCAAAATGGCTAAGCAGGAGTGGCTAGAAGCCAAATGCAAAACTGTAGAAGAATGTATAAGAAGGGGAAAAGTAGATACCGCCTACAGGAAAATAAAAGAGACATTTGGGGACAAGAAGAGCAGATCTACGAATATTAAGAACTCAGATGGGAAACCAGTTCTCAGCAAAGAAGGGAAAGCTGAAAGGTGGAAAGAGTACATAGAGCAGCTCTACAAAGGAAATGAACTTAGAGACGATGTTGTGGGAAGGGAAGAGGAAGTAGATCAAGATGATATAGGAGATTCTATACTGAGAGATGAATTTGACAGAGCCCTGAAAGACCTAGGCCAGAACAAGGCCCCAGGAGTAGATGACATACCTTCAGAGCTACTAAAGTCTCTGGGAGAGCCAGCCATGACAAGACTATTTGAACTGGTGTGTAGGATGTATGAGACAGGCGAAATGCCCTCAGAATTTAAGAAAAATGTAATAATCCCCATTCCAAAGAAATCGGGCGAAGACAGGTGTGAAAATTACAGAACCATCAGTTTGATAAGTCATAGTTGCAAAATTTTAACACGAATTATCTACAGGAGAATGGAAAAGCTGGTAGAAGCTGACATCGGGGAAGATCAGTTTGGATTCAGAAGGAACATAGGAACCCGGGAGGCAATACTCACTTTACGTCTTATCTTAGAAGATAGATTAAGGAAAGGGAAACCTACATTTTTAGCTTTTGTAGATTTGGAGAAAGCATTTGACAATGTTGACTGGAATACACTGTTTCAAATTCTGAAGTCAGCAGGGGTAAAATACAAGGAAAGGCGAGTTAATTACAACTTGTACAAAAGCCAGACCGCAGTTATTAGACTAGAAGGGCATGAAAGGGAATCATCAGTTGGGAAGGGAGTGAGACAGGGTTGTAGCCTTTCTCCGATGTTATTCAATTTGTACATCGAGAAGGCGGTGAAGGAAAGCAAGGAAAAATTTGGTGAAGGAATTAAAGTTCAGGGGGAAGAAATAAAAACATTGCGTTTTGCTGATGACATTGTAATTCTGTCAGAGACAGCAAAGGACCTGGAAGAGCAGTTGAATGGAATGGACAGTGTGTTGAAGAGAGCGTATAAAATGAACATTAACAAGAGCAAAACAAAAATAATGGAATGCGGTCTTAGAAAATCAGGAGATGCTGAAGGAATTAGATTAGGTAACGAAACAATGAAGGTGGTAGATGAGTTTTGTTACTTGGGTAGTAAAATAACATGCGATGGTCGCAGTACAGAGGATATAAAATGCAGAATGGCAATGGGAAGAAAAGCATTTTTGAAAAAGAGAAATTTGCTAACATCGAATATTAATTTAAGGGTAAGGAAGTCTTTTCTGAAGGCATTTGTGTGGAGTGTTTCCTTGTACGGGAGTGAAACATGGACGATAAGCAGTGCAGACAGGAAGAGAATAGAGGCTTTCGAAATGTGGTGCTACAGAAGAATGCTGAAGATTAGGTGGGTAGATCGCATAACTAATGAAGAGGTACTGAACAGAATTGGTGAGAAAAGGAATTTTTGGCATACCCTGACTAAAAGAAGGGATCGCTTGGTAGGACACATTCTTAGACATCAGGGAATCGTAAATTTAGCATTGGAGGGAAGTGTGTGGGGTAAAAATCGCAGAGGGAGACCAAGAGACTCGTATAGTAAGCAGATTCAAGTGGATGTGGGTTGCCGTTCTTATGAGGAGATGAAAAGGCTTGCTCAGGATAGGGTAGGGTGGAGAGCTGCATCAAACCAGTCTCCGGACTGAAGACCATAACAACACATCGCAGTCTTCAGATAAACCAAAATTTCATAAAATCATAACGTTACTAGCTGTAGAAAGCAGATGTTCTGTCATGTAAGTTTGCCGTCATTGCTAGCGAAGCGCCAGTCGAAAGTTCGATATATATCGATAGCAATGCCGTTTGCTTCGATGTACACGGGTTCTCGGAAATTACCCCTTGGTGAGGTGCAGAGTGCAATTCAGATCGAAGTATTGGTGTGAAGGACATCCGAACGACACAACAGTTTCATAAGTGGTCCAATACAAACACACTACTTGCTCCGCTCCCCACATCGGACTCCTCCCTTGTTACACCAGGATACGAGAGATATCAACTGCCACTACGGACGGGCGCCCCGTGCCACCACAAACACCATCGGCTAACTGGCCGCACAGCGTGAGGCGACCCGCATACACTTCCGAGACAGTGCTGCACTCCCCAAGGCTCACTAACTCAGCAGGGAGTCCCGGGGGACCGTATCAGGGCGCATGCGTGAACAGAAGAGCATCCATAACAACAACAATGCCCTCGTTGACAGCAGGTGAAAACGGAATCGATCCTAACAACCCATGAAACTGTACATATGCGAAACGTAAGCATAGATGGCAGTGGATATCAAATCGGCAGAAGAAGTACACCCTGACGCGTCTATTAAGGAATGCGGCTTAAATAGAAGACACGAGGTAGATGTAGCAACAATATGAGGTAAAATAAGAAAAGAGAGAGATATATTTTAAAAGAGAAGTTTCACCAGATAAACGAAATAGGTGCTATCAATAGGACGATGTCGAACAGGCTGTACGTGCTAGTTGACAACCAGTAGCCACTAGGGCTGACACATGACGTTTCCTGCTGAGGGTTTGAAGCCAGTAACCGATTATCGAGTCATATTCTGGACCCTGTAGAAGATTTCGCCACAAGTATTTATCGGAATTTTCTACTTTTATTGTTGTGTTGGGAGATGAGACTCCTTTTTTGCAGCGCATTGAAGTACTAAGAGTGTTGCATATTTAACTTTTGACGTTTCAGATAATTAGTTATAGCGACAGTAGGCACTAACCCCACTTTGGTATGAAAACGTTGATTCCCGAAACACTTTGCACTTCCATATGTACGACTGTAGTTTCATATGTAGCACGTTTATTCCCAGAGTTGTTCCTGGACAACAACCCTTTAAAAGCTGATTTATGCCGTATTTTGTGTACCAGTCTTTAAAGTTGCACGGTTGTTGACGAACAACATACATCTAGTACGATATTTTGCCGCTTGGTACGGCGTGTAGGCACTTCTGTGGCATTGATTTATCCGTCTTAGAGGTTGTGTTACGTTGCCGTCTGTATGTGGTTGGGAGTGAGTGTGAGCGTGAGTGTGGTTCATGTTATTTTATATCAGCAGTGAATTGTCTTGTCCTTCGTGCTGTAGCGAAGATTGTGCAAGCATATTGATCTGGCAGTGTTTTCTATCAATAAAATAACGACCCAAGTAATAAAAAACCTCGATAAAAACGTCTGCGTTGCGCATGAATTACGTTACATAAGAAAAATAGTTCGATTAAAAATCATAAAACACATTTTATGTTTACAGTATTCATACAAAGAAGAGGGAATTTTTATTCTTCCTAAGCTGAATTCATAATGTGGAAACGAAAGGGGTAAGAAACCATTTCTACCTGTCTTGTAGGGTGTAAATTTTTTACGTTACGATAGTCCAGTCAATGAGTGCTCAAAAAAGGAGTGTAGAGTGCATGGAACACTTCAGAACTTTGTTAGGGATAGTTAGGAGATGAACATACTAAACGTCCCCGCCACTGCGGGTGAGCTAAAGTGGGGAGGTGGGTGGAAAGATGCCAAACTTTTTGTTTTTTCGGTTATATCTCGAAAACGGACCGCTTTAGGAATAAATGTTCCCAATAAAAATGAAAGATAATTGAATTTGCTATAAACTTGTTTCGATACCTATATGTCGAATTCCCAGTGGTTTTCGAGATATACGTTATTGAAAATCGACAACTTCGAAAAAACAAAACAAAAATTTCCTTACTAATTTTATCAAACATTTACTTCTAGTGACTCACTCGATCGTTTCTCAGAAGCTTTATCCGAAAGAAAGTTGTAGAGCATTAACTGTACTTCAATTTCATATTCACATTTGCTACCTTATCTTCAGCCAATCAGAAGTTACAGCATTTATCAGGTGTGCGCTCAGTTTCGATGTCCTTCTAGAATTGAGTGTTTTGAGGGGCTGTGACGTTTCTATCTTATGAAACGTGCTAGCATGGTAAATAACTACGCTTTAAATCTGGTAATATGGTATCTGTAATTGAAACAGAACACCGTTTTATAGTAGTAGTTTTATGACAATGTTATACAATGAAAGTATTTACGAGCACTGATACTGATTCAAGATGAAAGAAATACATTCAACGCAACATCTTCGTTTTTCTGAGGCGGAACATTCGAGCCTCATTTATTGTCGCCGTCAAAGTCGCCGGTACCTAACGCCCAGAGAGGGTTAACAATGGGAAAGCCCCATGATGCGCATCGAAGGCCTGTCACTGGCTCGTTCCAAAACACCGGACTTGGGGGTGGAATGGAGTGTTCTCACTCACTCCTTGCTTCAGCTCACTTCAAAAGTTCGCCAAGCGTAGATAAAGTTTGTGTGTCGGTACTGTGTGTCGCCTTTTCGTGATAAATTTTATTAATTTATGAATATATTGACTATGTAGTGTTCACAATGGCTACTCGGTGTTTTGTATGTGATGAAACAATAGATGGACCAGGAGTTGGTGTCGCCCGAGTGACAAGAAATATCCTTTCTTCCAGGAGTGCTAGTCTTGCATGGTTCGCAAGAGAGCTTCTGTGAAGTTTGGAAAGTAGGAGGCGAGGTACTGGCGGAAGTGAAGTTGTGAGGCGGCATCGTGAGTCGTGTCGGGATAGCACAGTCGGTAGTGCGCTTGCCCGCGAAAGTCAAAGGTCCCAGGTTCGAGTCCCGGATCCGGCACACAATTTTAATCTGTCAGGAAGTTTAAAAAAATAAAGAAATAAAAAAATACTATCACTCATCAAAGCAAGTAGCGAAAGGTGAGACAGCAATGCCTCATCTTTAGAAAGTTTGGACATTCTTCTGATTCATACTGAATGTCGAAAAACTTGCATCAGGTCGCAAGACACCAAGGCTCATTTAAAGATACAGGCACTCTCATCGTCCTCTGAAGCACCTCAGCCTGCAACTTTGAGATCCAAACAACTGAAATTCGAGTTCGAAACAAAATGTTTCTTTTGTGTCGAAAGTATTGAAAGTGATCAAAGGAAGCCCAAGGAGAGACGCAGGAGGATATTTTCAGTTACTAACATTACAAAAGGATTCAACAGAACTGACATGCAAGTGACGAGTCTGGATGCTGTTCGAGCTAGACATGATTGCTGGAGGACAGGAAGTGCTGAGGCGTCTTTCCTCCTCAAATAATTTACTTGCTGCTGAGGCTGTATTCTATGATGAATGTCGGTTGGACATCGTGAGGCCGTTTTACCAGAAGCTCTCAACATCCACGTCTGATGACTACGTTCAAAACGCTAGGAAGCAGCTTGGATCAAGAAGCCTAATCGCTCCAGTCTCCCTCCAACTGAAGGAGCTGTTAAGCAGCATGCATTCCGAACGTGCCACCAAGTACGCCTTTGCTTAGGAGAGGAAACGAAAGGTGGAGCGCCGAATTGGAATTTGGATAGAAGGAATGACCAACTAGTTCCGAAACTCTCCGTATTACATGCTGCCTGTAACGAAATATTGAAGATGATTTTTTGTCAATGCACGAAACGATGTGACAGTGGTAGAGGTGGTTGCAGTAAAGCGTTGTTAAATTGTTCTGTTACATGCGTGAACTGAAAGGGCAACTGCATTAACGGAGTCGGAAGATTAATTCAGGATGAAGATGACGACAGTGACATAGAGTCTCGACCAATCTCGTTGGACGACGGTCACCACTATGGCGATGATAAATGAGCGTCAACCATTCCTCCTCAGAAAAACGAAGATGTTGCTTTGAATGCTCTTTTTATTTTGAATCACCATCAGTGCTTGTAAATACTTTCATTGTGTTATTCATAATATTACCATATAAGCTACAATTATAAAAAGTTGTACGGTTTTAATTTGAGTGCGAAAAATCAAAAAATGGTACCTTTCCACACCCCCCCTTCCCACTTTAGCTCACCCCCCAGGGGTCAAAAATTCTCGCATATTCCATGCACTCTACAATGCATTCATTGACTGGACTGACGAGGGTTTTATTGCCTACCATCGACAGCTTAGTGAAATTCTACGTATTTTTAAAACTAGGTACACAAAGCTTAGCCGTGAACCGTATTGTATCGTGAAACAAAAGGTCTTGTACTACTGAATAAGCGATATCCACAAGCGAAATGTGTGTCTTACTGACACATAAATATTCACCAGTTTGAAAATTTAAATTTCTGTTATTGAGCAGCAGCTTAAATTTCAAAACATCTTTATTTTTTAGCTATTTCTGTTATTGATTATCCTTTTAGTAGTTTAGTAACATGATATATATATGTTTGTCTGTATGTCCTCTATGTGTGAATAAACCATTCATTCGATTGAAATAAAACTGCAACTGTTCACCGTACGTCCACGAAGGTTCCTGACTCACAAATAAAAGAGCACGAGACTTAGCTCAGGAGATATGATGTAATAAATAATGAGAGGCCACCGCAAGAGAATACCCAGATTTATGAGTCAATTATTGGAAAATGGGAGTAGTTAGGGACCTGCAACAAAGTTTGCATGTAATTTCGGACGTTTATGAAGTGTTTTGTAACTGACACCCACCCTCCCCCACACACACATACAAATTTATGAAACGGAAAGAAGTCTATCGGTCACAACAGTTTCGCTGTAAATGGCGTAAAACTGGGGAATCAGGCATGACGTTGTAAACAATATAGTTGCAATAATCTGCCACATCATGCAACGAGACTTTATTCACACAGTGTATGAGAATGACAGTACTTAGCGCCTTGCACTTGCACTTTTCCACTGTGCATGGATTAAAACTACGGAATTCGGTAGGACGTTACAATTTATAATTTCTACACAACAAATTGTAGCCTTAGGAAATGTTACAGACAGTATACACAAATATAGCTGTATGTTCCTACCAAATTGTGTAGTTCATGAGATACGAGGAAATAGACAGTAACGTTCTTAGAAAACAGCCCCATCACGCACCAAGTTTTATTCTATTACTTCTTTACTACTAATAATATTCGCAACAGTTTTTACAGACATACAGCATTTATACAAATATATACCTGAAAAATCATTCAATTTTACAACGTATGACGCAATAAATATGATATCGTGCGAATTTTATATGCCATTTGTATTTTGATTGCTATCTTTCTTTGTTTGGATACTGCACGTACATTTTTGTACATTACGCAACACAGCGGTATTTCTTATGTATTCTACGATAATTACAACACGTTTTTAGAAAAAAGAAGATGGACAGAGAGAAGGGATAGAAGAAGTGCTAGCTCAAGGTAGAAATAAATAAATACCAGGGCAACGCCGGGTTTTTGGCTAGTAGATTACAAAATAAAATATTGACAAGTCTTCTTGATTACATGTCATATGTGTATTTTACATTTGAAAATATATTACTTTCCGAGGTCTTTTAGCAATTTCAGAATAATGCCGCTGCATATATGACGTGGTTGCTATCGGTTTAAAACGCTACAAGCACCTGTATTAGTTAATTATATATATTTTTGACGAATTACAGCGATAAAATGAATGAAATAAATAGCAATTTCCGATGTTATGGCTTCACTGTATTAGGTTTAGATGAAATACCAAACTGTGGCGAATGCAAATCTGTGCCCGGCCGAGATTCGAACCCGGGATCTCCTGCTTACTAGGCAGACGCGTTTACCACTCCGCCACCGAGGACACAGTGACCAGCCCGACTGCAGAGGGCTCTTTCCTGCACGTGTCCCGCCACATACAAATCTCCATTCGCCATGCTGTCTCTTTCCTATACCACAGCCTATTTATTCTATAATGCTCGCAGCCGCAATACTGTATTCCCGCACCAGGGAGAATAGACCATGAGGTATCGAGACACAATTAATTGTCGTCAGGAGCCCAGCATCGGCTAGGGGTCTGCCTAGTAAGTAGGAGATCCCGGGTTCGAATCGCGGCCGTGCACAAATTTTCATTCGCCACAGTTTGGTATTTCATCTAAACCTAATACAGTGAAGCCATAGCATTGCAAATTGCGATTTATTTCATTCATTTGAAAGCTGTAATTTGTCAAAAATATATATAATTGCATAAAGGCCGAGGCTGGGCCCCTGACGACAATTACGATCACATTAATTCCTTTAAACCTTAGCCTTCATATTCGGTTTCTGCATAACGTCTGTGACTCTTTGTAGTCTTCCATTTTACTGAAATAAGGAGGACGTTTGTTAAATTCATTATTGACATAGAACCTTTTAACATGTAATTAAAATTTTCTAAATCATATCAGTCAATGACAATTTTATTTCCCAAATGACTTTTCATGCTTTTCACCATGTTAAATAACATTATGTTACGAACTGTGAACTTATCGTTTTGTCCATACCATATAAATTATTTTCTTTAATATTGCAGTTACACAGATTTAAGACTATTTTCGGCAGTATTTTTGATAAACATTCTTTTCACAAAATCTTTATTGTGGGTCTTTGGGTATTGATCACACTGGGAATTATTTTGTACTGTTAATACACTCGATAGTTATCTCTACAACAAATAATACGATGCAATGAAAATTTATTTGTAAATAGCTGTATTACTTTCGGGAGATATCATTACATACCGGGATGTTCGACAACTGTTTCTTTTAACATTTTCAAATTATCATATTGAGCCATTTTATAGTTGCCAATCCTGGCCTCAGTTATATTTGCCGTGGTCTTTATTATTTTACTCCTGAAGCAGGTTTTACATTTCCGTGCTATTTAGGCAATCATCTACGCTTATTTGTTACTAAAATCTACATACACTGGACGAAATGTGGCCTATATTACGTTCTATAAATGCCTCCAGCAACTTAGGTTCGTGAATTCAAGATATTTCAACCATAAAAAAATAAATGTACACTAAATAGATACGCGTCCGCGAAAAGGGAATGTCAGAATACATCGTAGTTCAATGTTTTCGCACTTAAAATACATCTTCATGACCATGTGTTGCACACGCCCGACGATCAAAAATATAAAACACACCAATTCGCTCTGTCCATAAATGTAAGATTTCTTAGATTTCAACGTATTTTGCAGACGTAAACCAGTCAGTTGCCATACTAAAATGAGAAATCATACCTCTAAAGAAAATGGGAGATTATTCTTGTAGGTGTGTTGCAACTACAATACTCAACTATAAGAAAACTACTCTTTCACAATAACGGGGGATATTAATTTGGCGGCAGGTAACATAACACGTTCTTTTCGCAAAACTTACCATAACTGGGTTCCATTGCATCCCACGTTGATATCTCAGTAAGGGGAAATGAACATCACTATCAGTCGCAGAGAGCATTGCTATGACTTGGCTACTAGGTTGGTCACTCTTCGGTTATTCCACTTCAGGAGACTGCACAGTATTTTGAATTCACAGCGACACCAGAAAAATATCCTCGCTTTACCACTCATGGAAAACAGCAGAGTCTAATTGAGAGTGTTAATACCACTTATCACAGCTAGATAGTTTTTAATGGAACACTCACATATATAAATTGCTATAATGTTCATTCAGTATTATTTGAATGACTGTTATGGGAGTATTTCTGTTTGTGTTTTGTGTTAATTATTTATTAAATGAAATAAATTCATGTCAGTACTGATGACAAAACTAACTGAAGTAGGCGAGTATTAATACTATCAGAGGGCAAGTGGAGAAGTACACACACACACACACACACACACACGGAGGCAGAGATAGACAAACAGAGATAGAGAGAGAGAGAGAGAGAGAGAGAGAGAGAGAGAGAGAGAGAGAGAGAGAGAGAGAGAGAGAGTTACAGAAACTAGACCCATTTGCTGATACCAGTCGAGATATAAAAGACAGGTGTATCATTAATTGTAGCTACTTGAGTGTTTAGCGAGATCTGCCCACGTAACGTATTTCCTGTACCTTGCCATTTTCATTTAGAGTGCCGGTGATAATTTGGTGACACTTCCGTGAATGTCGTCACGTCTCCAAGAATGAGGAATACCAGCAGGCTCTATGGGCAACTTCGGTCCAACGATACTAGAGGAGTGCTGAGTCCTGTGGCATTTTCCGTCTTCCTTTAAATCTGGTCAGGGTATTTTATTAAATGCTGTGTCAGCTACTTCATTTGCCAGCACGAATTGCAACACTCTGCAGCCATAAATTTGTCTTGAACAATATACTTAGTATATCAGCATTGATAAAAATTATTAACATGAACATGGATTGAAATTTAATAATTCGTTACTCTGGAGGACACCACTTATAGCTGAACAACATTATACTTTAGATCCTAAAATTACTAACTTTACCTGTCAATTTTTATAATTACTGATTAAGTAAGTAAATTTTTGTAATTTAAGTGTTGTATAGGTCTAGCCCCAGCTACAAAGACAACCTTCTAGAGAAAAAATTCACCGATACAAGTTGATTGCTTCGTTATGAACGACGTACAGCATTCTGGAGACCCTTACACATTTATAATGTTTCGTTTTAGTTACCTGTCCCAAGTCTGTGATATAAACATAAATATCTTGGTTTATTGTCCATATTAGGCAATATATACATTACATGTCAACTCAGAACTCAATGGTATGAACTATGAGCCTTGTTTCCATTCAGTCGTCACACCTGCAACCTTCGTATTTTGCGTTTGGATCTGCATTGTTATATAGTATTTAGGGCCATGGATAAGTCTCGGTACACCTCTCCCATGGCCAGCGCGGTCACTGAAATGAACACAACAGACGTATTCTGGTGGTGAGGGGCGGGGATGCTTTTGAAGAGCACAGTTTATAGAAATCGACTTCATATCCCTATGGACCTGGTTGCTAGCAAACGCCTGGAATTCTTCGCGAATTCAACAGTCATTTGTACAACGCTAGACACATCACAGTGGTCATGGTGGTCGAAGTCTTCAACAATACCCGTTACGTAAAATTTGTTTCATGCTATACTGCAAAGTAAACCAACAGAGAATTCCATTGTAGAGTAAGTGTATGTAACTCGCCATAGGGCAGTCGTTTTAATTTTTGTCAGCTATTGTATGTTTACATTATTAAATATTGATGCATGATCCGTGTTGCTCAAGGTTTTCAAAGAGCCAACGTAACTGCACTAACAAACTGAATAAATCAAAATTTCATGTTTGCTTTGTAAATAAGCACTGCAAATCGTGTGCCCATCATTCCCAAACACTGAACGAATCGCTAAATAATCTTTGGATGTTTGTCAGCGGTTTTCTTGTTTATCCAGTAAAATGGTGTACACAAGAGAATATAAATATTCAGTATTGTGGATTTCTTGCAATGTTGTAAATATTAATCTGTAAATTACGTTCTCCAAAGACTGTACAAAGCCACTTGTATACCACTGCATGTAAAAAGTCTCATAGAGTAATCTCAGGACTGTCGTTCCACCAGATGAATGCAAAGAATGTGTGTCACAAATGGTAGTTTAGTGATGAAGTTTGTCTTATAGTAGCATGTAAATTATATACATAGCATAAGTTAATTGTAATGTATGTATTGCTTAAAATCAAGGTATGCCGCTGCTCCGCTTTTGCTGGACTGCAACACTATGCCCACTCGGCTGAGCACACATTTCTGTCTCTCTGTGTCTCACTTGTTTCCTTTTCTTTCTTGTCTTCTTTCTCTCTTTTTCTGCCAGCATCCGCACCACCGTCGACGACGCCTGGACCGAGCACGACCGATGCGGCGGCGTCGCGGAGGCACCCAGGTACAGCCACAACAACAACAACGACAACAACAACAACAACAACAACAACACATGGCCACACAGCCGTCGCAGGCGAACCAACACAACACTCCCAACGCCACACCTGCATCAGGGCTGAAGCTGCACTGGCTTTTCAGTGGACACCCTATGTGAACATCGTGGTTACTCATCCAGGGAAATACTTGAGCACCCAGAGAAATAGCCTGTTATTACGAGATCTTAACATTGAAATTCTTCTGCAGTCATACGAGTGAGATAAATGTTTCCTTTCTTTGCCAATTATCTGTATTTAATAAACATACTTGAGGAGCGAACAAGTCGTGCATCCCTAACCTCATTTATTAGGGGTAGCCTATTTTCCTTCCACTCGAGTCGTACATCTTAGGTCAGGAAATTTGACAACAATCAACAAATACACAAAGAAATCATACAATATGCCTCTAGTGTTGTTCATCGTATTAGAGTATGATAATCCGCTTCTTTACTATATTTCTCAATTCAATATGACAACAGAAAAGAAACTAAATAACTTATTGACGTCATAATTACTACAAACTGATGAATGTCAAGGTGTTTCTCAAGTTCAGTAACAAAATAATATTTTTGCAGTACATTTAATTAGATCTCAAACGTTGCGATACATACACACATTGTGCAACATAGAACGTACTTGCGAAAGAAATTTTGTTAACAAATAAGGTTTTGGTTCTGTTGTAGAGAACATAGTTGACCATAGGAAAAGAGAAAGCTTTTTTTTTTCATTTGTTAGGTATTCAGATAAAATACTGTTGTATATAGTCACAATTTCACTGTGACTGCACTTGTTACTTACGTACTGATGGTAGTTTGCTTGTAGCCAAAACCGATTTAGAGTAATTCCGGTAGTTAGAGACTTACAGAATTTTCTTATTTTGTATTTCTTGTTTACAATCTAGCAATGCCTCCTTTTAGTCAATGATGAAACAAATGACTGCGGACTATAAGGAAAGACAAGGAATAAATAATTTCCGCGAACTACAGTAGGACATAGGAGCACTTAATTTATGGTTCAAAAACATCTAAATTATTGCAGACAGAAGAATAGTTGATATAGTGCAGTGAAGAGTAAACTAGTAGTTATTATGTGAAAAGTTTTGGCCACTTGCCTAACTGAATTTTGTAAATCAAGGAGAAAGAAATTTGACCTGTGACCAATGTTCACTTACTGCAAACACACAACCAGGAAGTCCAGTAGCAACATAATACGAAATAAATAACATTTACCATGATTTCTTCGTGGTGTTTAAATGAAACAAAACGCTAAAGTAATTGTTATGTACTCCACGATATTTCTATGAGTAAAATGCAGTTTTACGACATGACAATGCTAGTTATCAAGGAATATTTGACTTTCAATCTAAGAGAAAAACTGGACAAAATTTTGCACAAAATATCCTTATCGTGATTTCCCCACTTATCAAAGGATTTCATGGAAACCATAAATAAATAAAATTGAATATATGAACTGTAAATGGATGCTTTTGTCGTCTCTCTATTACTGCATCATTTTTATTAACATTCTGTGGAATGCAATTGTATTGATTAATTCTGGAGATTTCGTTTGTTCATTTTGATATAAACTAATTGGAAACAAATGCAATGTTCCTCTTATATCTGAGGAATGTAACAGATTGTGCATCAACACTCTTCACATTATTGCATTTATTCATTATTCCTTTCAACAGAATTGAAACCATTTAAACGATATTATAGGGGACACTACAGGAATCTGTAGTTAACAATTGATAGTCAATGCATTTCTTACATTTTGTTAGGTTTTGGAAACGCTCCAATTTGTTTCATAAACTGATAAAAGCACTTGTAGTCCTATGCAGTTTCCACTATCTTGATTACACAGATATAGCTGGCCATCATTTGATCTTTCATAATGTTAGTCATAATTAGTCATCTCCTTTTACTAATATGCTAGATCTGATGAGTGGAGCCTGGATCTGCCGAAGGGGCTAAAAATGAGGATGTGTGAAGCAATCTTAGGCAACCTTTACTTTTTTCTCAGTAACTGTGAATGAACGAAATCTGGAATCACTATGGCACAAACAAAATGTAAAGGGAAAACACTGCGTCAATAAGTAACAGTGAAACTGTTCAACAAGGTACAGTTTTTGTACTCACTGTTGAACCAACAACTAACAATAGTTTTCACAATTATATTGAACATACTGCCCAGTTGTAATTACTAAATAAATCTGACACAGCAGACTCCTGGAAGGCGGTATAAGAGATAAACTTCCAGCAAGAGGCTTAATGCTAAAATCACACATTTGTTTTCACCACATTGATGACCAATGTACTAGTTTCAATGAACTTAGATCATCATCTTTAGATGATTCTTACATAAAGAAATCATAACGTTTATCCCTGTGGACATCAATGTCATCTTACGAAGTACTACAGCGTACATTTCTTTGGTTACAATTTTAAAAACAGGAAATAAAATATAGAAATTTTATTCTGAAGGGCACATTTTGCCCTAGGTTGGTACTACATGTGACCATAATTCTTAGAGTCTTCCCCAGAACTACCAAGCAAGGAGAAAAAATGTTATTGCACAATCAGTGTCAATCACCACCAATTTTAGAATATACCAGCTATTTATAAGCCTAACAGAGCTGATAACTGCTGAAATTATTTTAAATAATAGTATATAAACAAAATGTCACAAATCTATGAAAGTAATTCCTTCAGTTGTTCAAATGTTTGCTAAACTTATGGGACTTAAGTACGGGGTCATCAGTCCCTAAACTTACAAACTACTTATGAACTACTCACGAACTAGGACGGCACAAATATCCATGCCCGAGGGGGGATTCGAACCCCCGACAGTAGTGGCCGTGCAGACCGTGACTGGAGCGCCTCAGTCCCCTCGGCCACCGCGGCCGGCCCTTCAGTGGTCTGCAGGTAATTCAAGACGGCAATACTGCAATAAGGATAACGCTATATACATATTTTGACAAATGAAAAACATTCAGCCGTTATTATTCGACTTTTAATCGTGCAGTAATGCGAAACTATCTTCCATTATAATATAGCATAACACATAATATTGCATAACATTGATATGAAAGTAGAAAGAATGATTGCAGGTACTAATAGATGGGGATAATAGCAGAAGGTTGACCATAATGAGGAAATCAGAGAAAAACTGGGAATGAACACTATAGATGAAGCAGTTAGAGCGAACACACTGAGATGATGGGATCATTTTACAAGCATGGGAGAGGCAAGATTACCTAAGAGACTCATGAGCTCGGCAGTGGAGGATAAGAAGAGTCGAGGTAAACCACGAAGAAAGTACTTAGAATCGGTGAAGAATGATTTTGAAGTAAAAGGCATAACATCGGACGAGGCATCAATGATAGCATTGAATAGGGGAACATGAGGGATTTTATTAGAGGTACTATGCTCCATACCGAACGCTGAAAGGCATAATCGGTCTCTAATGCTGATGATAATGACATAATATTGACAAGGTTGGTGTGACCGTTGTCGACTATATCTTTTTGTGAAAGGGTGTTATGCACTATTATAATGGAAGGCTATTTTTGCATTACAGCACGGATACTCATAAGGGTCTGAAGAAGAAAACGATGTATTCTCCAAACTAGTCATTAAAAGTCCAAAAATAATGGCTGAAGGTTTTTCATTTGTTAAATTAATACATCGCCGTCGTCCCATCATCCGTGTAATCGAGGTGGATACACACTCAATGTATATACGTTTGACACATAACAGCTGACGCCAAAGACAAAAAATATGCATTTTACAGGATACACAGCTTATTGTAATACGCACAAAATTTTCACTTGTTTGATGCTCCGTGTAACCTTAAACTACTTGGTGCTTCTCGGGTTAACTTTGAAATACGAAACAAAAATTACAGACATAATGACTGACGAATGTAGCAAATCAAGCAAGAAAGCGAGACAAGGAAATGGAAGTTAAGGGACCAGTTGTAGTGGTAGTTGGCCAATAGGGAACGGTTCGCGCTTGATATGGAGCGCTCCGATTGGAGAAAAACCATTCCAGCACGTGGTCACCTAGCAAATAATTTTAATCGTTCTATAATAATGTTCAGAAGAATGCGCTCTGTGATATATGATTGTAAAAATGATCTGATTATGATGAGTTCATCAATACTATTTTTCTGGTAATAAATGTGGCGAAACAAATTTGCGATCTTAGCATTAGCTTCCTGCTGGAAAGGTTATGTTTTATGTCAAATATTGTAGAATTGATACAACACAGAGAAGCGAATCACACTCAGCTTGCATCACAAGTCTGACAGAATGACAGGTGGGAAAGGTAGGAGAAGGATGGGCACGAGATGCGCTGGCAGGACGCGGCAGTAAATCTGAGCGCGTGTGGAAGGTAGCCGCGGGGGGGGGGGGGGCGCAGGCGAGAGCGATACACGCCACAGCAACGAGCGGCCGCGGCCGCGGGCGCTGTCGATAATCGCGAGTAATCCACGCCGCGGGCTTACAAGGCCAATAACTCAAGCGGGCCGCGCGGCGCCGCCAGATAACGCTGGCGGCGGCCGCGTCACCGCCGCTACCACTTGTCACTGCCGCTGCCCCTGTCGCGGCCGCTACCCGCGACACAAACGTGGCGCCCTGCCTCACAGAACGAACGTCCTGCGGGAAGCAGTTGCCACTTTCATCCAAGCATTCATTCATGTAAGAGGGACGATAGAAAATAAATGCACAAATTGCACTTAGCGTTGATTCCACTAGTAGCATGTTTATTTATTAAGCAACAGTACAAAAATAGACCAGAAGAAGGGCACTCAAGCGCCCGAAACCGGTCGTTAAAGTTCAAAATAAATAACGACAAGAAACTGGTTGCTGCATTTCATTAATTTACACATTAACATTATTGCAAAACAGTTTAATGGGTAACAAAACTACATTATAATTATCAAATCAATTCTGAGAGACATATTCCCTCTCGACATATATGAAAGATACACTCCCGGAAAATGAAAAAAGAACGCCGAGAATAAGCCTACCCAGCGGAGCGAAATTTTATGGACACATTCTTGAGATGTATATGTTACAGAATGAAATAGTTTCGCCTAGGCCAAACCAGTTCTCCCTACATGCGATAGGACAAACCAGTTTACCCTAGGCCAAACTAGTTCATCCTGTTACCTATAGGACAAACCAGTGTAGTCTAGGCCAAACTAGTTCATCCTGTTAACGATAGGAGAAATCAGTTTAGCCTAGGTCGAATCGGTTTATCCATGTTACAATTTACATGCTTTAGGACAAATAGGTACGTCCTAGTCCGAACTAATTTCGCCTACTTTGTATCTTCTATAAGCTTTTCAAAGCAAACTGAATAAAGATATAGAAATAGAATAGTCAATGTGATTTATAAAAGTTATTTATTAACGAATCAGTAATTTCACATCTGTATCAACTTACAGTATATTCATCCACAGATATCACTTTATCTGAAATTCGCTTACGTTTGTCTACACATGGTGGATGGAATTTGTCAGTTGAAGCTTTCATTCTCCTTTCTTGTTTTTGTAAATTTTCTGTCGCCTTTCTTCTAGTATTTTCAATGTCGTTTGTGTCAATTATCACAATGTCAACATCGTCACTGTATTCGTATTGCTCACTTTTGCTGCCATCTCCGATTGCCTTCTATAGGTCATCTTCATCCTGAATATCATTAATGATTTCTTGAGGAAACAAGGAAGTGTCAATTCCTATTCTAGGTTCGATTCCGAACATTGCTTTCATATTTCCATCAACAACCGATTCGAAGGAATGGCACTTTGGTTTTTATACTACCACGAACCTGTTAATACTCCACTTCAGAAAAGTCCGAAAAGTCTCTTGGTTCTTCAACATGCATGAAAGGTATGTAGAAATACTGAAACATCTAGTTGACACACGTTATTTCAAAAGATATGGGACGGTTAATACAATACGGGACAATCTACATCCCGTATTTTGTCGGTACAAGAGGACACTTAAGCTAAATAAGGAACGATCCCGTAAAATATGGGAGACCTTGTCACCCTATACTAGGATGTACCAGTTTGTTATTATGCATGTAAATTCTAACTAGGATTCGACCTAGGCTAAACAGGTTTCTCCTATAGTTAACAGGATGAACTAGTTTGGCCTAGGCTTAAATGGTTTGTCCTATCGCATGTAAGGAGAACTGGTTTGGCCAAGACGAAAATGTTCATCATAAAATCGCGTTTTGCCTGTAACATATACAACACTTGATCATAAAGACAGAGTCATACGCATGTGAGTACAGTCAATAGAGCGTCGTAGCTGCCAACATGCGAAATTTAGAAGTAGATGGTTCTAGAGTAGTAAAACAACTTAAGTTACTAAACAAAAACAAATATTCCGGGCAAGATTATATACCAACTAAATTCCTCTCAGAGTATGCTGATGCAATATCTACATATTTAGCTATCTGATACAACCGAACACTCAGCGAAAGATCCCTACCCAAACACTGGAAAGTTGCCCAAGTCATTCCATAATAAGTATGATTAGGAGCGCAAAATCTGCGTGAAATAAGAGCTCCATTACCCTTTACCCAGCGTTAATTTATCAATAAAATTATCGATGTAATTTTCGTGTTTAAAATCGGTTTGATCGTTTAATAAATTGTTTCGGTCGCTAGTTGCGTGGATACATACTTCAATTTCTTCTAGAATAATCATTTCCTGTTTTTGCAGAAACACCTGACGATGGCATTAAATGCCAAAAGATATCTTGTGTGATAAATAAATAAATAATTAATTACCGTGTTTGGACAATCCTTTCACATTATGTCAATATACGACATTTCTAACAATGTGGGCCCGAGATATAACAAGTTATTTAATTAAGAGCTATTTTTCTGAGCTAGCCTAATGTGGTACAGTACAAATTAAAGCTAGTTTATCCCTATATTAGTAATAAAACATCATCATCATCTAGTCAACTTAATTCTTACATGATATGATTGACGCATCCATCACCCGTGAGCAAGCATTTAACATGTAATTTCGACATGTCTACCACTGTATAACATGTCTTCAGAAGGCCTTAAGTTACACTTCTCCTTGAATTTCTCTGTTTATATTAGTCTCTTTATGTTTATTTTCAGATTTTAGTGGCCTACTATTTCAATTATAACATCCATCACGATACAATGAATTACAAGATTAAACTTACTGTCATCATTTCAATAAAGAAAAAAGAAATCTTCATAAAACTCGTTATTCAATGTCATATCTTGGGTGTTCTGTTACGTCCATAATGCAAGCACTATACAAAGATATCAGTAATCTAATTGTCAGCATAGTTCTCCTGCAGACGCCATGTATTATTTTTCGTCTAGAGATTTCACAAGTAATACATTGTTGATTCTACAAGATTATCTTTCGAACATCATTGGATTTATTTATCAGTACCAAACTTAACTGCTAATCTTTAGGTACCTCAATAATATTTCCGCACTACTAATGTACCAATGTCATTGGTGGTGCACGTTTTGAATATGACTTTCTATTCAATCGGGAACATATTGAAGCACTAGAATTACTGAATTTCAGACTGATATTAAGAGTTTTGAAAGTGCTATATTTCAAGTTAAAATTAAATTTTGACTATTGTACCAATAAAGCAACAGATAACTACAAGACACTCTTGTACATCTTCAATTTTATTTAGTACTTCAACGTTCAACCAAGTCATTTACGTTGATGAATAAGAATTCTTAGATAACATGAGGCAACACATTTGTTAGACTGCTGTAATAGATCAGATGAAGATCTGTTGTTACAGCATCAGCATTATCGCACCCTAACGTAAACAGATTACAGAAAAACTAGGCTGCGAGCTAAGTTCACCACAGACACACCTGTCGATATGCACGTCTACTAGGTTGTCGCCATAATGTAATTAAGGTGTTTATGGAAAGTTAACATTCATCCCAAGTTAACATCCTCATTCATCTATGAGATACAGTCATACGAAGTTGTATGAATAAATATATGGGCTTCAGTCGTCCAGAAAGACATTTGGGTTTTAGAGATAAAGGCTGTGTATTATTCGCATTTTTGTGCATGACATAAGGAGACGTCCGCAACAGTAGGATCGTCTCTTTGAATCTATATGTATGATCGTGAAGGTCCGACTCCTAGGTAACACTCGCCGCGGCAAATCTCTCCGGTGTGCCTTACTTTTGGACCAATGTAGTAGTTTTGTATACTCTTTCTTTATGTGAGCTCGAAGCACATGAGGTGTAAATTATTAATTGGTAATTTTTTAGTTCATAATTATCCTTGGTGCTATATGCATCCAGCAAACAACTATTTGCACTGATGCAGTTTTCCAGTTATAATTCTTTTATTAATTTGAAATCGATTCGTGTCATTTCAGTTAACCTTATCTCCCCAACATGGAATGCCAGTGTATAGCTAAAAAGCAAAATAGAAAGTAAGCTATATATAAAGATAAAAAAGGAATTGAAAGAAGAAATAAGAGGAAATGATAGATTAAAAAGTGATTTAAATGATCTGACAAATGAATTATTAATACAAGTAAGACTATTAATAGATTTAAATAGTGGTCTAACATATTTCAATAATTACTTAAAATAAGAAATGTTTTATGATCTGATGCCATTGCTCTGTCTTCTCACTCTTTCATATTGGTGAATATACGTTCTCTTAGAGAGAAATACACTTTCACTTGAACCTTTTTAAGTATAGTCAATTTAAGATGCACTGCCTCTTAATGTCGAAATACATACGTTCATCACTTGCCTCAACACCACTCTCAGAAATGTTACAATTATGAGGCGCGTCCAAAACGTCAGTTCCGTTTGGTAATAAAATTGTACACAGATACAGAATAAATTTTTATTGCACAAAATTCTAGAAATCTTAAACTACTTTTCCACATAACTGCCGAAATTTTATAGGCACTTGTCATAGCGTGCCACAAGTTTTTGCATGCATCCTTCACAGAAGGTTGCCGCCTGTGTATTCAAACATGTGGTAACAGCTCTTTATCATCGTTGAAAGTGTTGACCCCCAAGGACAGATTTTAGGTGTAAGAAATGACGAAAGTCGCTAGGAGAGAAGTCCGAGTTGTATGGAGAATGATCAAACAGGTACCATTGAAATTTCCGTAAGAGTTGTTTGGTCACATTCGGTGTGTGAGGTCAGGCATTATCGTGAAAAAAAAATCTTTTGACAGTTATCCTCTTCTTACACCTAAAATCTATCCTTGGTGGACAACACTACAACGATGATGAACATGTTACCACATGGTTGAATAACCAGGCGGCAACTTTCTATGAAAAAGACACCCAAAACCTTGTGCCATGCTATGACAATTGGCTACACAATTTCGGAAGTTATGTAGAAAAGTGGTTTAACAGTTTTAGATTTTAATACAATCAATATCTTTTCTGTATCTGTACTCGTTCGTTTTATATAACCAAATGGAAATGACTTTCTGGACGCGCCTCGTATTTGCCTCTAGATCCGATATCCTAGATTATTTGCCAACGGTAGGTTGTCCGAGTGATAGCCTGCATGGTGTGATACTTTCGATCCTAACCTATATGCCTCTATGTATGATTGCAAAATGTGGATCCCACCCCTTAGGACTCATCCCTTTTGGTATAAAGTCAATTATCATGTCTCCGGAACGTCGCACAGTTTGTTAAGCATTAATGATAAATGGTAAATTCCGCACCCCATAGATCGTCGCTGGACTCATCTAGTCTAGAGACAGTGTTGGGCATGAGAAGCTTGTCGACTGCACGCCCCCTCCACCCACCACCCACCACCCACGCCACACCTCGGTCACGCCGCGCCTGGCCTTGTTGCACTTGCACAGAGTAGCGCCTAGCCACACGCGATGCGCTGGAGGAGCTGTCGACCGAAACTAGGTCTTTCTGAGAGAGGAGCGACGAGTTGCAAAGTGATTGTGGGTTGCTTGTTGCGACATGGTGTCATAAAAATAGTTGTGAATTATGTCACGCAGAAGACCCGACTAAAGCCACGGAACGATTAGAACAAATTTCCTGTAATCAGCGAGATTCGTTAACGTTGCTTTGTGTTGAGTATGTGATTGAATTTTCAGTGCGGGAAAGGAAAAAAAAAAACATAGAATGAATGTTATGTTTCATTTCACGACATGCTACATTTTGTATCCACACTTACTGTACTTAGCAGCGTATTAAATAATAACAATAGTTAGCAGTCCTCTGTTAAAAAGAATGAGATCTCGCTAACATCGTTAAAGTACTACATATATTTTTTAGTCGAAAAGTCTGAAAGTTTCACAAGACCACCATGGTTTCAATAATATTTGGCGCCAGATATATTTTGTTCACCGTATAGCTTCTAGGAAGACAGCTTATGAGGAATAAGTCTAAAAGCAGTGAATATTTCTACCTTCTACGAAATATGTCAGAGGGAAAAATTGGAAAGATAAGAAGAATCTAATCTCGTAATTATCAGGTGCTGATCAAGTAATCTTTTCTAAAGTATTTTTCTTGCTCTCATGATCATATTTAGGTGTTACATAACCACTTAGAATAGACAGCATTGAAAACTTCTTCCTGTAACGTCCTCCGTAAGGATTCTGATTAAGACAGGGTATTCAAAGTGCGGCAGCGAGTTTTAGTATTGCTTTTAAGTTAATTTTGAGTAAATTAAGATAATATTGCACAGCTGTTATAATAATTTTAATAATCAATGTTATTGAATTGAATACGAAAGGCTGCAACCGCTGCGTTTTTGTGCGTAACGTGGCGCTTTTATTGAATGTATTTCTGTTTTCTATTTGAATAACAGAGTCAGAAGCTTTCCAATTATTATTATTATTAAAATAAAATAAAATGGGGTAATGTCGAATGAAATTACGTGGTTCTTTTGACAATTGAGACGGTAACACATATTGATTTTTATTTTATGTGACGCCACGACAACAACACTGCTTGTAGAAAATAGTTTCATAAGAGTGAAGCGATAAGAATTTGGCTAATGGGGAGAAAATCTGATTTGTAAAGATCGCAAAGTTATGCAATAATATGACAGCAATCTGTTCTGTTATTACAGAACAAAAATAAAGTCAGAGATTATATCCATGGAAATATAATTACTATCTGTAATTGTTCACGCGTTTTAATATCTACACCGAGTCATAAGAAATAATCTGTGCTTCGTCACGTTGCTTTTTAAGATGGTGACAACCATACATGTTCTTTGGGTACCGCTGTATACACGGTGGTCTAAATAAATTACTATGTTGTAACATAAATGCTGTAAAACGAATGTAGTAAATTGACTCATGGTAATGAAAAAGTTCACATCATATAATATTAAATATGGTGGGCGTACGAGTACATTAGAGGATAGACTAACAAATTAATTGAACAACTCGTAAAATATTAGGAATGCTGCATGTCTGTAAATTACAAAATAGTCTTACGTTTAAACTGGTAATTGTTAGGCAGAATAGTCCGACAGTAAATGATGCATCATCGATGATGTCATGGTATATCAGTAAGTTACAGGAAAAACGAAATAATATAGAAAAGGCAGAGTAAAGAATGAATGCAGAAAACCTAAGGCTGATCTCTAGCACAGTGGCTTTCTTTTCATTGTATAATACTGCATTTGTGGCCAATTCAGATATTTTTGTGACACCTAAATATGATTAATGAATGAAACAGGTTTTTGACAATTACTTCATAGAGAAATCTCGGTTGCTATAAAATATGGCTTCTTCTTAGATTCTCAGGAGCTATGGAGCATCTCTTCCTAGAAAGCTGTGATATCATAACTTATTACGAAATTCTACGTAATATATTGAACTAAAAGATTTTCTTCAAATAATTTCTTTCATGGATTCACGTACCGTATTCTGCTTTACTTGTCATTCCGAGTAGCGTGATAAACCAGTAATTACTTATCGAACAAGGAAGTAATTACCTGGGAAGACATGAAAAAATCGTCTCTTGGTACCTAAGTACAGCCATGTTAAATAATAATGCGCTGCATCACTTGATGCTTCGTAAAAGGATATCCTCCTCGTTCAGTGGATGAATCTTAGATTTACCGGACGAAATAGCGTGTAAGTGAACGGTTATGACTCTTGGTCACTTTGTACAATAGAGACAGTATGCACTAACGTAGCGTGATTAAAACGTGATTCACCGGTTCCTTGCGTATTTCGGGCTTCAAATGTTAACCAGACTAAAAGTTGACAGCTTGCAATGCTGCCGTGGTGTGTCAGTCGGGTCTTCTGCTTGCTAATGTGATAAGGCAGCGCTGATACCGACGTAGACGGTACGCCTGTGTTCGCAGATGACGCGTTGGACCCCTCCGGCAATGACGTGAACAACTCTCTGTACAGCTCCCTCAGCGGCCATTACTCGGAAAAAGGTAAACAAAACGCTTGCATGGCCACCGCCTTGGGGTCCCCTCGGTACTACGTCACGGGCGATGACCAATCACAAAAGCCGGTGTTTGGCACTTTGTGTGTTGGATTTGACTAAGTATGTTACGCACAGTTCTTTAAAATAATAATGAATAACTTCACAGCACATAAAGACTGCTCGTCGCGGAAAATTAGTCTCAGGTGAACAAATAACTATCGTTCAATTTCAGTGTTACAGTGTCATAACCATACTGCGTACCGAGGGGAATTTCCATCAACAGAACAACATCTACAGAAACAATTAAACTAGACATTACAGAAACAACATTAGTGCTACCTAGGAAAAGAGCTTCGCTTTGAAACAAGCACTGCATCCCTACCAATCTATCTTCTGTTCTGTCGCTGTTGTTCTTCCTATAATATATAGTTATAATTTAACTTAACTATAAGTGTTCGGTGTGAATATTTAATAACAGTGATGAATGACTTGTAAAATATATGTGATAATCCTAGAAGTAAACCTTCTGTATTTTTATTTGTGACTTGCTTTATACATATTGATTGTAGTGTAGACCAGCGTGCAGCTAAATAGAACATCTCCGTGGCCATAGGTGAGTACACTTAACATTTTATGTCAAATTTAGTTTATTGTTATCATAATTTTAACTGTTTTCTGAAATATTTCTTATCAGTAACTTCCACAGCTTCACAACTTTCAGTTAAGTTAAACTTAATCAGATTCCATATTCAGATTTCCCTCATTGAGTTCCTTCAAATCCTTACTGTAAAATTTTCTGTACATTTGAAAGGGTGGCCGCAAACAGATTTCCAACTGATTGTTATTTGTAGGGGGTAATTCCAGATTTTTGTTTGTATTGTCATTACTGTTTGCATTAAATTAAAAAAATCCATCTAAATGCCATTCCAGGCAAGTGTTACATTCACAGTATTTATATTTTCTCTATTTCTATGGATTGGTAACTACATATAACTAACGATACTTAGTCTTGCCGGTAACTCCTTGAAACGCGGCAAAGAGTAACCTCGTTAGGTAGCTTATTCGATCAGATTTTTTTATCGTTCTGTCTTCTTCAGCAGTAGAGAACAGTCGCCGATCAGCAGCTCTTAATCACGTTGCGAAACAGAGACGCTGTTCATAATTGGAGCATTACAATCGGCTACTTACTCATGAAAGATCATTCAAAACATTTCTGTAAGATCACTTCAGGTCCTTAGTTGGTGTTTAAAGATTGTTTTAAGAATTGCAGTCGGTTACATTATTCTGACGTTATACAACATGTGCCTTGGACTGTTCACAGTTTTGGTACATGCCAAAGTATAATCAGTTCCATGAAGTTGCAACTTGCAACTATTTCACACTTCGACAGGTCTAAGATACCCAATACCTAATGAAGACGAAATAAATTTGAAGTGATGATTTACCCATAATTTAAATTACAAGCAGACGTGATAACACTACTATGTGAAATGTACGCAAAACTATTTTTCTTCGCGTCTTTGTGAAGGATCTGAAAGCAACAACAAAAAACACAGTATCACACACTTAAAGAGCCGCATTTCCTAATTCATGTCAGTCTCCATCACCCCCATTTCACTGAAGTCACTATTTGTACACCTACTGCACTAATATAATGTCGATCAATCACATAACAAAACAATTATTAGCACCAAAATTACATTGATATCTCTCCCTTTGAAAAGATCATAAAATTTCCTTATCTAATCCTAATTCATGAGCGAAATGGTTTATTCTAACGATTATCACTAATTACTTGGATATTATAGTTCTCGTTAACTTCCACGCAAATGAAGTGTAGATGAAGGGAACTTCGCTTTTGCAGCACATAGTTCTTTAAATGACATTTACTTATTCATAATCAACGAGAAATGTTTTTGTGACATGCCAAAAACTTTTAAAGGGTTCTTTGAAGTTGATTTGAAACAATTTGATGTAAATAGGAGTTATAATTTGGTATTTATTCATGGTTGTTTACTTAACTAATTACAGACAGTGAAATCTGCTGTAAAGCTGAGAAATGAAATATATTTTATTTACTTTGTTCACCATTTGTCTTAGAATGTTAGTTGACCTAACTGCGATGATTGAATTAAAGAGAGCTTTTCACGAAGATCACAAATGAAAAATTTAAAGCGGAGGGAACAATAGTTTATATAAAACTTCTACAAAAAACCAGACAGATGAAGATGAAGCAGTGATTAAGGCGGGAGGATGCTTTTTACGTTATCCAGGATTTGATTCAATATGTACACTGAAAAAGCTATATACGTAGCATAACAAATTTGCAAGCAACTAATGTTCTCAGGAAAAAAAATTAAAAATATTAGGTGTGAATATGATATAGGCAGTAAGGGATCTGGCCCTCCAGTTGAAAGTAATGGACAGTGTCTTCAAAGTAGTCTGTAAGATCTACATTAGCAGAAATAAAAAAAAAGTTTAACAGTTTCTATTATAAGTAAATACGAAAGGTGGTATAAGGATCTGCTATTTTACCAGTGTAATTACTGATGAGGGCCGAAGCCGAATGTGTGTGAACTGTTGAGTGGCACTGGTAGAAAACCCTTCCCAGAAAAAGGTAAATTAGTTAATATCGAACTTAAATTGAAATATTGGAAACCTTTTCCACACAGTTAACACAAGCAGAAAACCTATACTAATGTCAAGTGAAACAGTCATAAATGCGAAGTTACTTTGAAACACCAGGATTTGTTACTACACATTGTCCCTTTGGAGGAGGTATGCCACTGCCTTCTAAAACCGCTGAACAGACTTACCTAGTCATTTATAGCGTGACATGCTAAAATTAGCATGGTTTCTCCAGCACCTTATCCCTAAGACAAAACTGTTTGAAAGTACACTACTGGCTTTTAAAATTGCTACACCAAGAAGAAATGCAGATGATAAACGATTATTCATTGGTCAAATATGTTACACTCGAAGCGATATGTGATTACATTTTCACGCAATTTGTGTGCACAGAGACAGAGAAATCAGTACCCAGAACAACCATCTCTGGCCGCAATAACGGCCTTGATACGCCTGGGCATTAAGTCAAACAGAGCATGGATGGCGCATACAGGTACAGATGCCAATGCAGCTGCAACACGATACCACAGTTCATCAAGAGTAGAGACTGCCGTATTGTGGCGAGCCAGTTGCTCGACCACCATTGACCAGACGTTTTCAATTGGTGAGAGATCTGGAGAATGTGCTTGCCAGGATAGCAGTCGAACATTTTCCGTATCCAAAGAGGCCCATGCAGAACCTGCAACATTCGGTCGTGCATTATCCTGATGAAATGTAGGGTTCGAATGAAGGGTAGAGCCACGGGTTGTAACATATCTGTAATGTAACGGCCACTGTTCAAAGTGCCGTCGATGCGAACAAGATGTGATCGAGACGTGTAACCAATGACACCCCATACCATCACGGCGGATGATACGCCAATATGGCGATAACGAGAGCACGCTTCCGATGTGCGTTCAGTGCAATGTCGCCAAACACTGATGCGACCATCATGATGCTGTAAACCGAACCTGGATTCACCCGAAAACGTGACTTTTGGCATTCGTGCACCCAGGTTAGTCGTGGCGTACTCCATCGCAGGCGCTCCTGTCTGTGATGCAGCATCAAGGGTAACGCCAACCATGGTCTTCGAGCTGATAATCCATGCTGTTGCAAACGTCGTCGAACTGTTTGTGCAGATGTTTGTTGTCTTGCAAATGCCCCCATCTGTTGACTCAGGGATAGAGACGTGGCTGCACGATCCGTTACAGCCATGCGGATAAGATGCCTGTCATCTCGACTGCTAGTGACACGAGGCCGTTGGGACCAAGCACGGCGTTCCGAATTGCCCTCCTGAACCCACCGATTCCCTATTCTGCTAACAGTCATTGTCTCGCGACCAACTCGAGCAGTAATGTCGAGATAAGATAAACCTCAAACGCAATAGGCTACAATCCGACCTTTATCAACGTCGGAAACATGGTGGTACGCATTTCTCCTCCTTACAAGAGGAATCACAACAACGTTTCACCAGGCAACGCCTGTCAACTGTTGTTTGTGTATGAGAAATCTGTTGGAAACTTTCCTCATGTCAGCACCTTGTAGGTGTCGCCACCGGCGCCAACCGCCAAACTTGCGTGAATGCTCTTAAAAGCTAATCATTTGCATATCACAGAATCTTCCTGTCGGTTAAATTTCGCGCCTGTAGCATGTCATCTTCGTGGTGTAGCAATTCTAATGGCCAGGAGTGTATATGTGAAAATGTGAGATATGTGGATTAATCAGCTTAAAACATGGAAATAACTTTATCGGAAGTGTTTGCGATGACAATAGTGTAAAAGAAGATACTTGTGTGTCGTACAAAAATTTCTTTAAAACCTATTTGCAGTCGCCACAGAATGTCTGGTGTAGGAAGTGCCCAGTCATCAGTAAAGGGAATAAGAGTCGGAGACGATACTTTTGTAGAGTTTTTTTATTTTTTTTATTTTTTACAAATCACGAGACAAAATTCTGTCAAGACCAACGGCATATGGATGACATTCTGAGAATAAAGAAGATCATAATAAACACGTCTTTGGAATAAATTTCAAAAAGATGAAGAGAATATTTGGGAAGATTCGAATAATTGAGAAGAATAGTAAAACAGTAGATGTGAGAAGCATATTAGTTCCAGGAGCAATGGGTAAAAGAGCTCTAAAAGTAATGCAGGGATGAATATTAAACTATAGCATCGGAACAACACTACGGATATATAATTTGCCTGTGTAATGAAGAACATACATCTATATGAGAAAGATATCTGACCAGGGAAATTTGAGTTGAAATGGGGTGAGTGGACATGGCGTATACGAAGAAATATGCAGTTATCGATGTAATATAGTCCAATGGAGAAAAGGTTCATGAGTAGAAAGTTTAACTGGCGCTGACATATCTGAACAGCCCAGGAAGAAGTTACACTGGAAACAGTTTGGAAGATGTAGAGGAAGGTCAGCGCTGATATGGAAATGTAAGGGATTCATCAGGTTCCACAAACATTTGGTCGTGAGGAAGGGGTGGGGTGGGGGTGGAGAAGACACTTAGCAATATATGACCAGTATACAAAAAAATGTTTCAAATGTTTGTGAAGCTTAAGGGACTTAACTCCACGGCGGTGTCCTAGTTTATACTAAAGACAGCACAAATATCCATGCCCGTGGGGGGGGGGGGGGATGCGGATTCAAACCCCCGACGGGGAACGCCCTCGCACATCATAGCATAGCGCCTCAATGCGCTCCGCCGCGGCACCATTATACAGAGCGAGCAAGAAACATGGAGGGACTCTAGAGGATGTCATGGGAAACAAATTGAGGACGGCAACCAGTTACTGAAAACGACTTCCAAAGACGACATTGAGCGTTTCATTCTCCGAAAGTTTTCTTTTGATAATTTTTACGGCAGCAAACGCGAATTTATACGCTGATGGAATACAAGTGGAACGCCTGTAAACACTACAGGCGTAAGAAGGCGTAAGAAGCAGCCGAATGCGTTCATAATGCAGACAGGTACGTTTGGAGTGGTTCCATCTGAGCAACATAATTTTTCGAGAGGGGACCAGAAATAAACGCACAGTATACATTACGTTTCTCATCTGGTATTGCAGTATTACAGTAACGCAGCTTTCAATCAGAACTGCAGAAGGAAGTCAGAACAACAAAATTAAAATTGTGCGCATGTTGCTGTCGTCGACTTGTGACGAGTAGCGAAGTATCAATTTCCAGTGCAAAGCTTAATTTCTTGTGACTTCGATTTGAGTCTGAAGATGAAGGAACCATTTCATGGCATTCGTTTTAGAATTGTCCCAGAAATTCGACAGGCAGTAGAACGTTCCATTCGTACCATCAACAATATAGACTCTGCTAACGGTATCCTACGCCTTCCACATCGCTGACAACGGGTTCTACAGAACGCTGGTGACTACTTTGAAGGATAGTAACAGTTGCAAACAAGTTACGCTTTTTTACCGGTGGTCAATAAATAGTTGCTACTATGTAAGTTCCAACCCTCGTATATATAGATTCAAATAAAACATATCTAATGTGTTACAAGTTGTTTTTTAATAATTTTCTCTTCGATTTTAAAGTGTTTAGTTCGAAGGTGTAAGAGTGTTTTCGCTAGTATAAAATTTAGTATACCTTTCAAAAGAAAGTGGACTATTGTCTTTTTATAAAGTAAAAATACAAATTATGAAACGTCTTATCTATTAGGGTTATGATACCGACTTTTGAAAAATTCATGGCCATCTATCTAATAGGCTGTGGTATAGGAAAGAGACAGCGTGGCGAATGGAGATTTGGGTGTGGCGGGAGACGTGCAGGGAAGAGTCCTCTGCAGTGGGGTTGATTGTGAAAATTTACAATTTGATCACATTGGAATGAAGCCTCATCAGTACTAAAATGAACTCTAACATGGAAATTAAGCGTTTCCGGACACATGTCCACATAACATATTTTCTTTCTTTGTGTGTGAGGAATGTTTCCTGTAACACCTTGTATAAATAGACTCCGTCAGCAAAGTTTATCATGGTACGACACACACTTTAGAAGATAAGGTGTCATAAAAAAAACTAACTTCTTCCTAGTCACTGTCACTGTGGTCACTGTGTCCTCGGTGGCGGAGTGGTCAACGCGTCTGCCTAGTAAGCAGGAGATCCCTGGTTCGAATCCCGGCCAGGCACAAATTTTCATTCGCAACAGTTTGGTATTCCATATAAACCTAATACAGAGATGCCATAAGATCGCAAATTGCGATTTATTTCATTCATCTATTCCGTGTTAACCTATGTACGGTGGAAGGGGAGCGTCTGGTAGCTTCGTTTATAGCGCCTGGGAGGTGGGCTACCGTGTGTACCGCCACGCACATAACAAGACCAGCCGCCCCCTCTTACTGCCGCAGTCGGCGCCGCCCCCTCCCGGTAGGTAAGAAGAGATTAACTCCCCCCTAGGGAAGGCCAGTAATCTGGAAAGGCGACAATCCCGCGCCGTGCAGGAAGGCGCATCAGTCTGCAGTCGCCGGCAGCCGGCAGCCAGCAGGCAGGCCGACCCATTACATTCTAATTTTATGCATGACTTATCGGCCGAACCGCCACCTCCGCTCCGGCGACTTTTGCGCCCGCCCCTCTGCAGTGGCTGGCGTTACATTTGGCGGAGTCTGCAGCCCGCGTGGGAGTGGAAGAGCGGTGGTGACAGAAGAAGACCGCGCTCCTTGCGCGCCGGGGGCTTTAATGAAAAGTTCCTCCAGCCGGCTGCGCGCCACTTAGCATTAATTGCGAATGTTCATTTGGAATTCCCCTCCCCACGGGTCGCTCGCTCTCCCTTCTGCCGCACCCCCCGTCATCTGCCTCTCCTTCTCTCTCTCTCTCTCTCTTTCTCTGTCTGCCCTCTGGTCCCTCTTCCCCGGCATCTCCCTTGGGGGCCGTGCACCGCCAGCTTGCAGGTCGCACAGTGGCGGCCAAGAAATCTCCGCGACCGACAACTGCCGTCACTCTTGAGCCCCCAGTCTGACTCCCCCCTCCACTCGCCTCCCCCAGTGCCAAACCCCGGCCCCCACTTCACGTGAAGCACGCTCTATGGACATGGTCATAGTACGAGTAATTGAGCCACTCAGCACAACAGCCAGCATCTGCTCCTCTGAGAGTTTTCTGTTCCTCATCCAGATTCTTTCTACATGCTAGAATAAAGTGCAACGACAAGATATCTCCGTAAATTATCATGTGTATTGTGAACGCGGCAATGTTTAGGAATTGCTACAAATGCATGGGAATTCGAGGAACATCCTACACCACCATCATCATCGTCATCACCATCATCATTAGAGACTGATTATGCCTTTCAGAGTTCAGTCTGGAGCGTAGTACCTCTAATAAAATTCCTCTATGATCCCCTATTCTCCTATTCAATCCCCTCGTCTGATGTTATGCCGTTTACTTCAAAATCATTCTGCACCGAATCTAAGTACTTTCTTCTTGGTATACCTCGACTCCTCTTACCCTCCACTGACGAGCTCATGAGTCTCTTAGGTAACCTTGCTTCTCCCATGCGTGTAACATGACCCCAACATCTCAGTCGGTTCGCTCTAACTACTTCATCTATGGTGTTCATTCCTAGTTCTTTTTTTATTTCCTCATTATGGACACCCTCCTGCCATTGTTCCCATCTATTGGTACCTGCAATCATTCTTGCTACATTCATATCTGTAACCTCTATCTTATGAATAAGGTACCCTGTATTTACCCAACTTTCACTCCCAAACAACAAAGTTGGTCGAAAGATAGAGCGGTGCACTGCTAACTTAGTCTTGGTACTTACTTCCTTCTTGCAGAAGAGAGTAGATCATAGCTGAGCACTCACTGCATTAGCTTTGCTGCACCTCTATTCCAGTTCTTTCGCTATGTTGCCATCCTGTGAGAAAATACATCCCAGGTACTTCAAACTGTCAACCTGTTCTAACTTTATTCCTCCTAAATCTGTTTGAATCTTTTTCCCACAGACATTACTTTCGTTTTGGAGATGCTGATCTTCATATCATAATCCTTGCACCTCTAATCGAGCTCGGAAATATTAGTTTGCAACCTTTCAATCGAATCGGCCATTACAACTAAGTCATCCGCATATGCGAGACTGCTTATTTTGGTTCCACCTACTTTAATCCCGCCCTGTCAGTCTTCTGTTTTCAACATATGATCCATGAATAGTATGAACAACAGTGGTGACAGGTTACAGCCTTGTCTTACCTCTGAAGCTACCCTGAAGCATGAACTTATTTTGCCATCTACTCTAACTGCTGCCTGACAGTCTATGTAAAGCTCTTTAATTGCCTGCAGAAGTTTGCCTCCTATACCATAATCTTGTAGAACTGACATTTGGTTCCCACACTCCTTTCCTTATTATCCTACACTCCTTTCCTTATTCTCTCCACCTATTACATTGCCCAGCTTTATGTCGGTCTCTTACCTCTTTCTCCTGTTAGACTGTTCTCTGTATTACCTACCTGAAAATCCTTCATATTTATTTATTGTAGTTTTCAATTAATCCATGTTCGACTCCTTCCTCTACCTGTGTATCACCTCCTCTCTTTGAATAGTTACCTCTGCCTCCTCCTTCTACTACTAATCCTATTCCTACCGTCTATTCAACTATCCATCCCTCTACGTTTGTCATTACTTCACCCGCTCTCTGTTAATCTCCTTCTTTCCGCTCTCTCTTTCTTCATGGCCCTCCCACCCTTCTGTATGAAAAATTACAATACATACCAAATTCCTGATGATCGGTCAAACGGCGTAAATTTCTTGAGTACGCTACCCTCCATAATGCGCCGGTAGAAATCGTAAGGAGACAATGATGTCTCTTATGTTTTGAAGTTCAAGTGTGCAAACTTTTATCGTAGTCGAATGGATGGTATGGCAATCCATAAAAAACGAATCTGATCCGAAGTGGCGATTTCCCCTTTTTCAAAATTACCAATTTCGATGTCTCTCCATTTTTATCTGTTCCTTTGAGTTGTCCCTAATTTTTAAAACCACCCATGCACCGTATGAAATCTTATTTAGTCAGTAATGTATTATGTTTCGAAGCTCAAGTGTGCAAAATTTTATCGCAGTCGAATGTATGGTAAGGCAATGCATAAAATACGTATCTGATCCGAAGTGGTGATTCCCCCTTTTTCAAAATTACCAATTTCGATGTCTGTCCATTTTCGTCTGTTCCTTTGGGTTGTCCCTGTTCTTTAAAACCACCCATGTATCAAAGAGAACGAAACAAAACAAAATACTTCCTAACGCCAGTGTTAGCACTGACCTATCTTGTTCGCTGAAGCTAATTACAGGAAGTCAGACACGTCCACAAACATTTGAAAAGAGAATGCTTTACCCAATAGTGTAGGTACAATTGTGTGAATGCTGTCTGTGCAGCTGGACTTGTCGGAAACAGCAGACACCATTTAAGTAACACAAGAATAAGCATATAAATGGGGTCCTGGAGAACAGAGTTGAAAGGTACAAATAAACTCAGCAAAGGAAAGGAAATTCATATTTAATCTGATATTAGCAGTTGTTTTATGTCACTACAATTATTCTCTTAGCCCGTTTTGGCCCTTTTCAGGTCGTTGCTGAGGGCGGATTGCGGTTGGATGGCTGGAATTGCTTCAGTCTCATCTGAAATGTTCTTGAAAACTATGAGGGTCGTTCCTATATAACTTACACTCGAAAGCTCTCCACACATTGTAGCCGCACACAGACAGATCATGTGATCTGGTTGGGCAGTTGGGGCTTTGGCCTGATTGTCCTCCGCTGATTCATGCGTGAAGGTTATATCAATTTAATCCATCGTTCGGCCGGGTGTAGGGACACAGGCTCTGTTCTGTTGGAAGTAACTGTAGACATGTTTCCCGCAGGCAATTCTATCACAAACGGTTTCTAAAATCGTTTACACTTGTGAGAATCACGTTTAGTTGCCCCATCCTGTAATATATTACTTAACAGACAGTAGACAACTTTTCTGCACATTTACAGAGTCCAACCCCTTGCTGGAATTCCGAAGGCAATGTTAGCAAATGGAAGAAGAGACGGGAGACACTGATGCAGCACGGTGTGACAGGAATTCGAGTCGGTAGGAAAACGTGTCCAGGTGGCTGAGACGGTGAAACCAACCTTTCGGGAAAAATGGAAAATCCCGTTTAGCATTCCGACCAGACCGTTTAATGTAGTCAGTAGCATCGGGCTGCCAAAAACTTTGAAAAGATCTAATTCATTGATTTAGGTAAGAACACGAAAAATATTCATGTACCGGCTACATTTTGGAGATTGTATATCATCATGGCTATTTTAGTTTTGGAAGCTGAGACCTTAATTACGTCAGATAAACCATTTTCAAAGGTTCCCAGACTAGGACATTCTACATTTCAATAGATCTCTTACCTGCCATATTTCTTTGTATTGTGAGTTGCAGAATCTCATACCTGGGATCTCTCATGATGTAAACGAGATATTGTAGTTTTCTAGTACACCTAGAATTGGATTTTGTTGAAATCGAAAATCATAGCACAAAATGAGCAATAGATACAGCTTCATCGATACAGATCCCAAATTAGCGTAACATTCGATTAAACAAAGTGTGTTTTCCGTCTTCCATGATACCTGTACCCAAGGTAAGATGTTGAAAGCAGCACTGTATATTATATATGGTGATAAATTACTGTCGGATATTCTCTTTAATCATCCTTAATGATTTCAGACGATATCGTTGTACTTGAAACTTGAATTAACCCAAAATCCAATAATCCTCACTGATTCAAGTATAATCACTTGGAAATGTCAAGTACGAACGCAGTTGCTACTCATCGTGCGATAGTCACCAAAGATGTACGCAATAGATCTGCCCCACTGGTGACAGTATGAAGTGGAGCGTCATCCTGTACTGTAAAAGATAGTACATCAAGCAACATGTTTGTCGGACAAGCTAGGAACGGCTATGTTTTAAAAACAATAGCAGACATTTCCTTGACAATAAAACAATCCTATCACGACTGATGTGCTAAATCGGCACTTCACCAGCGACTTTCTAGTCATATTGTAGATTTACCAGCAAAATTCCAGGATTTTCTTTACTCTAATCCCTGAATTGTGGATGTTCATACATCCGCGAAGTGTGGTTTGTAGTACCATCTATTGTTCGTTCATTCGTCGTTGGTTTCATAAAAAAACTATGCCTTTTCAAGCATGCATGACAAACTGAAACCTTACTACTTATATTACTCCTTGATCATTCAGGCGATCAGCGGTATTTTGGCCTTCTAGAATATATGGAACGAATCAAAATTCCTTCACTTAGACGCCGTAAACTGGTCCCTTGCATGTCAACACAGCTAGAATGTCGCTAGAAATTATTTATTTTTGGTATTAAGTTGGCATTAAAGAACGCTGCTCGTAAAAACTGTGACCTTGGGGACGACAACTATTTTAGTTAGGCATTCTACAACAATACGGCGTATTCATGGAATGGTTAGGGCTTAGAGACTTTTCTGCCATTAGTGCCAGCACTGGTTTTATACGATCGGCCAGCGTTCCTCTCCTGTACTGGCCTTTTCATTTCAGAGCAGCATCTACACAATACGTTCTCCATTATCTGCTGGACGTACCCCACTCGCGGTCTTTCGTACAGTTTTGACTCTTTTTATAGATCTTTCTAGTAACATGGAGGTTATTCGACAATGTCTTAACAGACGTTCTGTCAACCTTTCAGTATCCCTTGACACTCTTTCCAATTCGACCTTCTTTTGGCAATTCTACAGAGATCATTCTAATTCGTTATCTTGTCATTGCACCTAACTTTTATCAATCTTCAGTAGCGCCAACTCGGCAACGTATCGGCTTGATTCTGTTGCGGTTTCCCGATAGCCCATTACTGACTAATCTACTACGCTATGCTCCGTTCTAGTTAATTCCTGACGTAAAGCCAGTTTTTGACACCCAGATACACTTCTTGATCTCTAAATCACAACATTTGCTAAGTCCTCTTTACTTAGGCCTTTATATGTTCTTTCGCCTCCATGGTTGTAGATATGATCAGTTTCAACTACATCGCCGGCCGCAGTGGCCAAGCGGTCAGCGGCGCGCCAGTCACAGTCATCAAGGCCGCTACGGTCGGGGATTGAAATCCCCCCTCGGGCATGGATGTTTGTGTCGTATTTAATATAAGGTGGTTCTTAAGCAGTTTGTAAGTTTCGGGACTGATGACCCCGCAGTTAAGTCCCTTAACCTTAACAAACATTTAAACATTTCAACTACATCGTGATAATCAACTTTCTCTCTGTATTCATTTCCGCTACCTCTCCTTACATTTACATCTACTACTGCATGTATGCAGCTATCTGCAATTCACATACAAGAGCAGTTCAAAGGAGTGGATAGTCTCTTGAATGGAGGGTATACGCATTATCAGACAAGGCTACTATAATGTATTCTAAGAAAATCAGGATATACATTCAGCAGCGGTTGAATCAGAGCTGTCTTCCAGTCTACAGGACTTTCCTGATTTTACCAAATATTTTCGATAATTTCAGTTCGCTTTTTCAGAGATATATTATTATTACTACTATCCGGTTTCACAATGTAATTTAGTTTACGTTGTCCGGTACCCCAAGATAGCTCATTACATTATTTCACATTAATATTACTGCATTATTATTTACTAAACATTATTTTACTTTGATTCTCAATTTTTGTCTATCTACCAATAAATTTTCTTCTATATTTCTTCTTCGAATGGATGCCTGGATTCCATGGATTCATTTAGTTTTCGAACTCTCTCGTTTTATTTTTTTTTCTTCCTGGTGGCTCCCATTTTGTAATTCTTTGTGGTAGTGTTTCCTTTCACATCCTTTTGGAATGCCCACACCATAAGAATTGTTTTCCTTCTATAAAATCTATAATTGAAATTTTAACGTCCACTATCTTCCTGATGACTTGATTTCTGGTTTTTTTCCTGCCTAGATATTCCTGCAGATCGTCTCCAAAAGTCCATCTCCGTCGCCATAATCCTCTTTTCTATTTGCGATGTATGTGCCCATACTTCTGATCATGGTACTTCTGATGATTGTATTAATATTTTCTTTTTTTTTTCTTTTCTGATCTGTTGGCCCCATAAGATACGATTTAATGTCCCAACAGTGCACTTCCCAGCATTTACTCTTGCATTAATTTCCTTGTCTTGTTTGACAGCTTGTGTGATAGTTACCCTATGTATTTGTATTCTTCAGTGTGTTTAATAGTTCCCTTTCCTTCTTCCAGTGATATATCTTGGTTTATGACTCCTAGTATCTTTGGTTTGGTACTTGTTGACCTGAAATATCCATTTTTATACTCCTCAATTAATTTCCTTGTAATGTACTCTATTTCTTCTGCACTTCTATACTTGCTGTTGAGTTTTCGTAAAGGTTCTGAACTGCTGTGATTATGATAGGCTAGTGTTAGATGCTTTTAATGGTTTGTACAAGTTACAAAATGGTATATTATCATATGCTTTTTCTGAATTAACAAAAACTAAATGAAAGGGTCGATTTCGAAACTTTTTCTATTACATTATTTGCTGTAAGCAAAATAGATGAACTCTTATTGATCTCCCTGCTCTGATTCCAGCCTGCTCTTTGCCCTACATTCCCTAAAATTCCGTTTCTAATTATTTTTTTAAATAATTCTTCCAAAAAGTCTGCTAAATACATTAGTTACTGTTATTCCTCTATATTTTTGCCATTAAAATAGTCAGTAGGCAGTTAAATAGTTAAGATTATACCTTCATTGACACAAAATGCTGATTACAAATTTCCGGAAAACAGGCGTACTATGTTGTTGTTATGGTCTTCAGTCCGGAGACTGGTTTGATGCAGCTCTCCAACCTACTCTATCCTGAGCAAGCCTTTTCATCTCCTCATAAGAAGGGCAACCCACATCCACTTGAATCTGCTTACTATACGCGTCTCTTGGTCTCCCTCTGCGATTTTTACCCCACACACTCCCCTCCAATGCTAAATTTACGATTCCCCGATGTTTCTTTTAGTCTTCTTTTAGTCAGGGTATGCCAAAAATTCCTTTTCTCACCAATTCTGATCAGTACCTCTACACTAGTTATGCGATCTACCCACCTAATCTTCAGCATTCTTCTGTAGCACCACATTTCAAAAGCTTCTATTCTCTTCCTGTCCGCACTGCTTATCGTCCATGTTTCACTCCCGTACAAGGCAACACTCCACACAAATGCCTTCAGAAAAGACTTCCTTACCCTTAAATTAATATTCGATGTTAGCAAATTTCTCTTTTTCAAAAATGCTTTTCTTCCCATTGCCATTCTGCATTTTATATCCTCTGTACTGCGACCATCGCATGTTATTTTACTACCCAAGTAACAAAACTCATCTACCAACTTCATTGTTTTGTTACCTAATCTAATTCCTTCAGCATCTCCTGATTTTCTAAGACAGCATTCCATTATTTTTGTTTTGCTTTGGATAATGTTCATTTTATATGCTCTCTTCAACACACTGTCCATTCCATTCAACAGCTCTTCCAGGTCCTTTGCTATCTCCGACAGAATTACAATGTCAACAGTAAAACGCAATGTTTTTATTTCTTCCCCCTGAACTTTAATCCCTATTCCAAATTTTTCCTTGCTTTCAAATGTTCAAATGTTTGTAAAGCTTATGGGACTTAACTACGGGTTCATCAGTCCCTAAACTTACAAACTACTTATGAACTACTTACGAACTAGGACGGCACAAATATCCATGCCCGAAGGGGGATTCGAACCCCCGACCGTAGTGGCCGTGCAGATCGTGACTGAAGCGCCTCAGTCTCCTCGGCCACCGCGGCCGGCTCCTTGCTTTCCTTCACCGCCTGCTCGATGTACAAATTGAATAACATCGGAGAAAGGCTACAACCCTGTCTTACTCCTTTCCCAACTGATGCTTCCCTTTCATGCCCTTCGAGTCTAATAACTGCGGTCTGGCTTTTGTACAAGTTGTAAATAACTCTCCTTTCCCTGTATTTTACCCCTGCTGACTTCAGAATTTTAAAGAGTGTACTCCAGCCAACATTGTCAAATGCTTTCTCCAAATATACAAAAGCTAAAAATGTAGGTTTGCCTTTCCTTAATCTATATTCTAAGATAAGACGTAAAGTGAGTATTGCCTCCCGGGTTCCTATGTTCCTCCTGAATCCAAACTGATCTTCCCCGAGGTCAGCTTCTACCAGCTTTTCCATTCTCCTGTAGATAATTCGTGTTAATATTTTGCAACCATGACTTATCAAACTGATGGTTCTGTAATTTTCACACCTGTCTGCGCCTGTTTTCTTTGGAAAGGGGATTATTACATTTTATCTTAAAGTCTGAGGGTACTTCACCTGTCTCATACATCTTACACACCAGGTGAAACAATTTTGTTGTGGCTGGTTCTCCCAGAGACTTCCGTAGCTCTGAGGGAATCTCATCTACTCCAGGGACCTTTTTTGACTTAGGTCTTTCAGTGCTCTGTCAAATTCATATGTCAGTATAGTATCTCCTATTTCATCTTGATCTACTTCCTCATCCCTTCCTACAACATCGTCTCTAAGTTCATTTCCTTTGTAGAGCTGCTCTATGTACTGTTTCCACCTTTCAGCTTTCCCTTCTTTGCTGAGAACTGTCCCCAAATGTCTCTTTTATTTTCCTGTAGGCGGTATCTACTTTTCCCCTTCTTATACATTCTTCTACAGATTTGCATTTTGGCTTCTAGCCACTCCTGCTTAGCCCTTTTGCACTTCCTGTCAATCTCATTTTTTAGTCGTCTGTACTCCATTTTGCCGGTTTCATTTACTGCATTTTTATATTTTTGGGGAATTATTTCCGAGGATATTGCGTGGCGCCTTTTGTTCCATACTCCGGAATCATCCTACCGTACGCTGGAGTCTGTCTATATACATAGAGCTAAGACAATATTATGTCAGCCCTAACTTCTAATTTGTCATGAGAGAGGAATTTTCTGAATGTTCCGTAGAATATCGGCACCGTCCTTGTGGGCAGAGACGGACGCAGCGTGGCTTTCCGGATCTCACCCCTCTCGGCCAGCTTGCTGCGATAGCCGAGCGCACCCCTTGCGAGACTTCCACCACCACCATTCCGCCTGTCCCCTCCCCAGCCCATACCACCCCATCCACCCCTCCACTGACAAAAGGCGGACTGATTACGAAATCAGAAAGGCAAACAGCCCTTCGTGGCGTGGCTGGTCCGTAGTACGGAGGAGTGGAGTGGAGAGAGGGGCTAAAGGAGCGGCCAATCTGCATATCGATATCTCGAAAGGGAGCTCGGCGCGCCGTGGTTGGTATCGACAGAGCCGGTGCCGGTTCCTTCTTGCCTCTCACTCCGTGTAAGACGCCCTCTGAATCTCCACATTACAATTGGGTCTCGCCGTGTTTGGTACGAGATGGTCTCTCCTTTGCAGAACGAAGTAATAGATACCTGCAGACGTCAAATAATGCCTGCACGTGACCATAAATTTCGGATTTCCTCGAATTCACACGTTTTCACTGCAGTACACAGAACCGCAGGAGTACGAAAGAGAAATGGGAAAGATATATGCTCATAACTCGCTCTTTAATGTTGGCAAAAAGAATAACTGTTTGTATTATGTAGTTCACAGATCAAATTTGGTAGTTTTAGATACGAAGTAAGGTATGACGTTTCTGAATAGTTATTCGTCGCTTCAAATACACTGATCAAAACAATTAGGGAACCAGGTGAGATATCATACAGAATATATAAGTGGTAAAGTATATTTTTCATATATTGATTACCATTGTAGTTTGTGTGTCATACAGTAGGATATTTTACTGTGTCAGCTCTTATCTTGTGGCTTACATTGCGTTTACTTACAGGGAGGCGTCATGGGGCTATCATAATAGTGAAAAAGCCATTGTCTTTGCCCTCTAAAATGGTGTGCGGTCACCTCGGACGGCCAGTACAATTGCACACCTTCGTGACATGTACAGTATGAGGTTATCGATTATATCTTGACATCTATTTGGCCAGTCTTCCATCTGTGCAATATCCCTTCAACAGTTGTGGGAGGTGCAGGAGGTAGTTGCAATGCGGCTGCGAAGTGCATCCGGTGATCAAGCTGATCACTTCATTCTTTCAATACCCTCAGCTTCAAGGATGTCGTGCACCAATGAAGCTCAGAGGAGACGAGCGTTATCGTCCGTCAGAAGGAACCCATCTCCTATGGCTCCAGCGTATGACACAACAAAACGTCAAAGGATCTCGTCTCTGCAACTCTGTGCAGTCAAAGCGCCATTCTCAATGACACAGAGGTCCGTACTTCAGCCAATACTGACTCCTTTACACACCATTCGTCCTCCACCAAGATATTCCAATGTTTCCTGCACATAAACGGGATTGTTCCGAGTTGCACGTTTCCTTCAGAAGAGAGAATGATGAGTGTCCGGCTGACCACAAAATTTTGACTGATCTGTGAACGAAACCAGGAGGCGCCATTCATTATTACTCCAATCATAATGTTCCTCCGACTAGTTTCTGAGGGCTAAGAAGTGTTGTGGTTTTACACACACACCAAAGGCCTCTGTGCATAGAGGCCACATTTCGGAAGGCGATTTTGGTCTCCACTCCGCAGAACCGACATGAAGACGTGTTACCGTTTTAGTTTATTCTGCCGATGATCAGCCAATTGTTTTGAACAGTGTATCATTATATGTGACAGATTCTACTGAGACATGGGGATATATTTCTTTAATAAAAGAAAATTTAAGTTTCATTATCATACAAATATTGGTAATACTAGATGATCATTCTTAGCCCAAATATCTTTAGGCAGGATAATGAGTTAAAAATTTTATTCCCTCTTTGGAATTCGAGACTGCATCTCACTGAAGATTCATCTGACATAAGATGAAGAATCCATTTGACTTCGAACCTACTGTTACCGTCAAAACTGTACTTATACATTGTGTACTGTACTTCCCAACTTCTGGTTACGAATAATTTATACACTGTGAGAGAAGTAAAAGAATACTGCTACCTTGGAAGCTTTTGATAATACGTGACCAATCCATCGATTTGCAAGTAATAATTTAGCAAGTACGGAAATGTGACTGTGGCCTCTCTGCAGGGCGTCATTTCCCATGAACGGACACATCTCCTGCAGTTAGAAATCGTAAAGAAAAACTGAAATTAAAAGCCAGGCGTCCCATATGCATACCTTATTCCTTACTACAGTTACATTTCAGCAGGATAATGCACGACCGCATGTCGCAGGTCCTGTACGGGCCTTACTGGATAAGAAAAATGTTCGACTGCTGCCCTGGCCAGCACATTCTCCAGATGGCTCACCAATTGTAAACGTCTGGTCAATGGTGGCCGAGCAACTGGCTCGTCACAATACGCCAGTCACTACTCTTGATGAACTGTGGTATCGTCTTAAAGCTGCATAGGCATCTGGAACTGTACACGCCATCCAAGCTCTGTTTGACACATTGCCTAGGCGTATGAAGGCCGTTATTACTGCCGGAGGTGGTTGTTCTGGGTGCTGATTTCTCAGGATCCATGCACCCAAACTGAGTGAAAATGTAATCACATTTCGGTTCTAGTATAATGTATTTGTGTAATTAAAACCAGTTTATCATCTTCATTTTTTCTTGGTGTAGCAATTTTAATAACTAGTAGTGTATCTCTCTACCGTTCTATTCTCTAATAGCTCGCAGGAAGAAGGAATAATACAACTTTCCATTTTCTACCTGATTTCTCTTATTTTATTATGATGATCATGTCTGCCTATATAGGTGGGTGCTTACAAAATATATTTATATGGGGAAGAAAATGTTGTGATAAAATTTTCGGAAATAACGCCTATCTTTGCATGATATTCATCCCAACTCGTACATCAATTCCGTGATACTGTCTTACCTTTATCGCGATAATACAAAACGAGCCGCCCTTGTTTCAACTTTCTCTAAATCCTCTACCAATTCCGCTTGGCGGGAGTCGCATAATGAGGAACAATACACCAAAATTCGACGCACAAGTGTAGTGTATGCTGTTTCTTTAGTAGCAATGTTGAATTTTTTAAGTGTTCTGCCATTGAAAGTTAGCCGTTGGTTCGTCTTACTTGCAATATTTTCTATGAGTTATTTCCAATTTACTTGTTCGTAATTGATACTCCTAGGTATTTATTTGAATTTATAGCCTGTGTATTTGATTGATTTATCGTGTAAATGAAGTTAAACGGATTTCTTTTAAAGGAAATGTGAATTACACACTTCCCATTATTGAGAGCCAATTCCCAATGTTTTCACCATGGCGATATCTAAATCATTTTGTAGGTGCTTTTAATATTATGGTGACATTACTATCTGGTAAATGATAACATCATCCACAAAGAATCTAAGAGAGCTACCTAGATTGTCTCCTAAATCTAATGCATCACATTTTATCGTCTTAATTTTTTTCTCGAGGAGGCTGACTGACTATACGACCCGTGTGGACCCAATTTTATCTTCACAGTGTTTTCATGAGGTATATGTAGGAGGGTGTTTGACTCTTCGAGGAAAGTACGTTCTCGGAACTTCGACACTAGTCCGTATTGTAACACCGAATGTCTGTTTTGCAGCATCCGTCACTGTAGTTTGTCTATTAGTGAAGCTTTCTAGCTCACTAAATACTTATGTAACGATACGTATTTCTCTCCTGTAGATTTTCTCTAAATTCTCTATCAGTCCTATGATGTACCGATGCCACACTGAAAAGAAATACTCAATTATTGGCCAAATTAGTGTTTAATAAGCAACTTTCTTTGTTGACACAGTACATATTTTGAGCATTCTTCAAGCGAATCGCAGTCTTTGCTCTGTTTTACCCACGTGATCGTTCCACTTATAATCGCTCTTTATACCTAACATCACGTATTTACGGAAGTAACTATTTCCAGTAATTTTCCTCCAACTTCTTAGACACACAGTACTGAATCTTGCTTTCCATGTATTCGCACTCGTTACATAGAGGAACCTACGAGATTCTGTTTCACATGATAACGATCCAGAGCGCCCAGAGGATTTTAATCAAACTGCCATAGGTAGGGAATTACAGAAGGCCTATACAGCCTCTTGTAAGACGATAATAAAAGCAGTTACTAATAATCAGCCTTCTTTTTCTTTTGATACTTGTTCTGTGATTCTTCAGTCGGATGTTAACCGGCTTTCTTCATAGAAAGTGTACACCCGTAGCAAAGATGCCGCGGCATTATAATTCATGGCAGCCTGTAAACGGAAAATGCTTCCGAAATTAAATTGTTCCGGTTAATTGCGACTCTGGAAATTAATTAAGGAAATATTACTTTGGGGCCGGCTCTTTTGGCCGAGGAATAAAACACGGGAGCGGCGGAAGACGCGATCTGCGCCACCCACCCTCTCCCCCACTCACCCAGAAATACGCAGTAATCGCCTTATGATTTAATTACCGGCGGTTCAGATTACAGGGCCCGGCCGCAGTCTGGGGGGCAGAGGGGTCTGTGGTAGGAGGCTTGGTGGGGGGGGGGGAGGGAGGGGGGGAGGGAGACGCGGAAGGCGACCGCGGCCCACTGGGTTCAGAACCTGCGGTCGCACTGCTCAGGCATCAGCTGACGTGCGAACCGAGGTGTGGCAATCAGGGTGGGATTCTCGTTATCAACAGACAGCGCCTTCAGTGTCCGCAGCTACGGATAATTGTCACACGGCTACAAAATACTTACACGAATTGTCAATAAAATTCTACGGGGTTATTGGCCGCATTGTCACTATATAAAATTTCGACGATTCGGCAGCTGTTGCGAGTGGCCTTTGTCAAGGTGTTTGACAGACTGCAGACTGCAAGGGATTGCTGGTACTTATATAATAGTTGGAGAAGCTGTTATCGAAGTATTAGGCATTCTTAAAAATAAATAAAAATAAAAACAAGGTAAAGCCGTCAACAAACCGAAGATTGGTTTGAACACCACAGTGCTTTACTAGGCATGGTCCTGTTTGGAGGTGGTATGCCGTTGCCTTCCTCCGACCTTCGAACTGACCCAGCCAGTTATTGGGGGACATACAGTTTAACGTGGGTTCCTAACCAAGGTGGTATTTTTCACATGAGCAATACTGCCAGAGATGAAAGCAGTGAAAAGTGACAGATAAAATAGTCTAGCATCTGGCGGGGATTGAACCTGGGTCCTTTTGATTTGTAGTCTGCCACTCTACCACTCTGCAACCGAGGCGTACAGGCATGGTTTATCGATGTTTATATTATATCTTGTGATTGGAGTGAATAGAGGTAGTTCATTGGTGTTTTCATTGTTCATTTCTATTGGTGGAAACTGGCGAATGAGAGGCGGCCGGCGGTTATGACGTCACGCTGTTCACTTGCTTCCTGGCGTTGGCTGGCAGTGGCCGCAGTGGTCTCCCGCGCGCCTGAGTTGGTTCGCGCACTGTCGTCCCTAAGAGTTGTCACTGCGGGCAGACAGGATGCCGATAGCCTGTACCCATCCTCTGTTCAGACTGGTGGATCGCTATGCGATTTTATGGCCTCTCTTATCTTCCGCCTCGTTTGAAATGGCTGTTTCGCTAGTATTCGTGCTTCTCGAAACTTTATTATTACTTTTCCGCATTTCTCGTGTTCTACCACCGCTGACTTTGTATGTTGTCCCAAACAATGATATTCTCGTCTTGATAGTTCGTCCCGGTTTTGCCTATATATACTTTGTGTGTTTTCCCAGACAACGATATTCTCGTCTTGATAGGTCGTCCCGGTTCGCCTATATATACACTTGACTACACACACCTGACTTCGTAAACACCGGCATTATTCAGCTTGTCGACTGCATATTTCGCTGAACGAACAACATCTTTTTGTTTGCTGTAGCTTCCGAAGAAAGGCTTGATGTTCGCTCTGCGTAAAATTTTTCCTACGTGTTCTGTTACCACTTGCACATATCGCAATAACGCAATATTTTTTGTTACCTTGTCTACATACTTTGTAGTCATGGTTTCTTTTATCAACGTCTTTCCATAACCGTTAACCTCGAAAATGGATTTGTGGTTTTGTAGTCCCGCCTTCAAGTGTTCACCACTGATCCTGTAACCCCTCTCAGTTAAAGTGTGAAGGACGGATTTCTTTTTCAAGGGGTGATGGTGGTGGTTTTACTTTAATTTTTCTTGCGGAGTATTCTAGAATTACTTTTATGAAAATGTTATTTTCATGATTTTTTAGTTGGTTATTTTCATTTTTTTTATTTTCTAAGGCTTTTCTTCCCATCTACCTATGTACAGCCATAGGCACTACACTGGGGAGTCTGTCATACTTCTATCGTCCAACCTTCAATTGTTGCATCTCTTCAATCCACTGGCATCACTTGATGAATTCTTCCATCATAGTGACGTCTTTTATCAGAAGACCTTGATACATGTCTTCTGCAATACCCTTCATCAGGTGCGTGATTTTGTCGGCCTCAGTTATATTCGGTGTGTCCGCCTCCGTAGCTCAGTGCCATCGCCGCTGACAACCACGCAGGGGGCCCGGATTCGATTCCCGGCAGGGGACTGGGTGTTGTGTGTTGTCCTAATCATTATCATCTCATCATCATTGGCACGTAAGTCGCCCACGCGGCGTCAACTAAAAAGACATACACTCAGGCGGCCGAACAATCCCGCAAGGGATCTCCCGGCCAAGAAATCCATACGCTCATTTTTATTTTCGGTAGACTTCCACGTCGAGGAAGGGCGGCACCCCATTCACTTCTATCTCCATCGTGAATAGTATTTTACTGTGCTGTTGGTCGAGGTTTCCGTGGGCCAGATGACGAATATGTCATCCACGTATCGGAGCCATCAATCTAGGCGTAATGGGGCGGACACCTTTACAAAGGCCATCTGCAGAAATGTCCGAAACTTCGAAATTTTATACTGTATATTGACAATGCGTCCAAAAACCCCTAAGAATTTTATTGACACTGACAACGGCCGTGGAAGCCTTCGTTTAATTCTAAATTACACGAATTGTTTATAAAAAACAGGAAATTGCTACATGGAGTAACAATAAATACATTTCATGAGAAATGTGGGAACACGGAAGGCTATTGTGACCCTACAAGTGAAATCAGAACATAGACGAGCAGAGGTTAGCCTTTACTTCTATGTTGTTATTGTGGCCTCCAGCCTAATAATGGTTTGATGCAGCTCTCCACTCTACTCTACCCGGAGCAAGCCTCCGGCCGCGGTGGTCGAGCGGATTGCGACGCGTCAGTCACGGTCTGCACGGTCACTACGGTCGGGGCTTCGAATCCCCCCTCGGGCATGGATATTTGTGCCGTCTTTAGTATTAGGTAGTTCGTAAGTAGTTTGTAAGTTTAGGGACTGATGACCCCGTAGTTAAGTCCCATAAGCTCTACAAACATTTGAGCAAGCCTCGTCATCTGCTCATAAGAACGGCAACCCACATTCACTTGAATATACTTCATGTATTCGACCCTTGGTCGCCCTCTGCGATTTTTACCCCAAACACTTCCCTCCAATGCTAAATTCACGATTCTTGGAAGTCTAAGAATGTGTCCTACCAATCGACCCATATTGTTGTTAAGGTATGCCAGAAATTCCCTCTCTCCCCACTTTTTTCAGTACCTCCTCATAATATACACCACCTACCACCCACCCCCCAATATTTCTGCATTCTTCTGTAGCATCATGTTTCAAAAGCATCTATCCTCTTCCTGTCTGAGCTATTTATCGTCCATGTTTCACTCCATTACAGGGCAAAAATCTCCACAAATGCTTTCAGGAATGATTTTCTTACAATTAAATTAATATTTGATATTAGCAAATTTATCTTTCTTAAAAACGCTCTTCTTCCCATTTCCATTCTGCATTTTGTATCCTCTGTGCTGCGACCATCACATGTTGTTTTACTGCCGAAGTAACAAAACTCATCTACCACTTTTATTGTTTCGTTACCTAGTCTAAGTCCTTCAGAATCACCTGAATTTCTGATACTGCATTCCACTGCCCTTCTTTTTCTCTGGTTAATATTCATCTCATACGCTCAACACACTGTCTATTCCGTTCAATTGCTCTTCCAGGACTTTTTCTGTCTCTGAAAGAATTACAATGTCATCAGAAAAACGCATTACGATTTATATACTAGGTGGTGATAGTTAAACTTACCCTATTTAAAACGTTATAAAAGGGAAACTAATTGCTACATAAAAACCAAACTTGGTAGCATTAATGTCAAGGGCATGAAGAAAAGAAATACCTCTCTCAATATGCTGCAACATATGCACTGTTTGATGATCGGGAATCATGTGCAGGCCGGTCGCGGTGGCCGAGGGGACTGAGGCGCTCCCGTCACGGTCTACACGGCCACTACGGTCTGGGGCTCGAATCCTCCCTCGGGCATGGTTATTTGTGCCGTCCTTAGTGTTAGCTAGTTCATAAGTAGTTTGTAAGCTTAGGGACTGATGACCCCGTAGTTAAGTCCCATAAGTTCTACAAGGTTTATATATATATATATATATATATATATATATATATATATATATATATATATATAATTATGTGCAGCGTTGTCTGCAAAAGTAACATTGATTTCATCAACCTCCTGTGGTTCAACTGACTGTCGGCCTTTTCCGGAAATGATGTCCTGTTCTCCGGCTGACTGAAACATCTTCACGATGCTCCGCTCCAAAGGTGGTGACCCTTCGGTAACCCTATCAGCAAGAGATATTTTCGAAATACTGCGGCAACAATCCTGATGTTCAACAATAAAATCAACAAGAGCTCTACGACCGGTCAGGTATGTGAGACTACTAAGCTGAGTGATCACGGCGCCTTTAAGCCATAGTTGGAAATAGACGGTAGCGCTGTGACGCTTGGGAACAATACACCCAAAAATCTCGACATTCAGGATCCCAAGTTTTGTAATCGTTTAAAACAGGTAAAGAGGGAAAATTTCATTATAACAACCTGATAATTTGTAGATTTCCAGTAACCTTGCAAGAATGTTGATTGGAATACACTCTTTAAAATTCTAAAGGCAGCAATTGTGAAATATAGGTCGTAAACGTTATTGATAACCTTCATGTAAGGTTACTTATAAACTGTACAGAAATCACTCGTCAGTTAGATGATTCGAGGGACCTGAAACGGAAGCAGTAGTTGAAAAGAGAACGGCAGGGCTGATCCTCCAAGGTATACAGCAGCTGCCTTTTGAAAGAAAAAAATGGAAGCAAGATGGGATTTGAAAAATTGAACTTCAAGAAGAATAAACAACACATTTTGCGTTGTATTATGTGAGTTTCATAAAAATACTAGTAATAATAATATTGGAATATGATTAATTAAGGAAATATGTTGCTATTCGTGTACATTGACTACTAACGGCACGTACAAACTAGGGTCAAAGGAAAGGGACTATAGGCACAGAGAAACATTCGAATAAATACTACGAGCAGGTGAGTGATGTTGTCTTCAGTCCGTAGACCCTGCGATGCAGCTCTTCCCGCTACCCTATCATGTGCAAGCCTCTTCACCTGAGAATAAGATCGGCAACTTACCTCCTTTTGAATCAGCCTACTTTATTCGTCCATCGAATTTTTTTTTTACCACGCTCATTTCTTTCTAATGCTAACATGACGATTCCACGATGTCTCAAATGTGGACCATTGATCAATCCCTCTTCTTAGCCACGATATGTCAGAAATGCACATCAAGAATGACACCACTCGATATTCGCACGGATTACATAATGTCTTTCTTCTCCTCCCTACCAGTCACGACCGTAAGGGGCTCCATTGCTCGCTTAATGTTGGCGTTCCCATCTGCAAGTAAACCCACCCTCTGCGTTTGCCCGGATTCATTGTGTTGTAGGATCCTCGCTGCCATTTGTTGACTACTCGTCCCGGTCTAGTTGTCAGTAAAGGTATGGTGCAGGGATCGTAGACATCTAGAACAGTTATATAGATTATTAATACAAGTTTTATTGACGGAAGAATACAATGCTCTGTTCTTCTCTCTTCTCGCGTCGTCTTCTTCTGTATGATGCTAGCTGCGCTGAGACCTAGTTACTGCTCGTAGCCGAGTTCTGATGGGGGTCCAGACGCATGTCGGCCTAGATATAGCAGCTTGTAGATGACGCGCGTCTACTGTTACTCCAAGAGGCGTGGCGCCGGCGTGCGATAGACTGTCGGACGTCATCCACTGCTTTCACCATGATCGTTCTTTTGCGTCTGGCGTGTGGCGCAGACGTTACGCCACAACACATTAGATTTTTGGTGGAGACACTCAACGCTAAGAACGATCTAAATGTCTCCACTAAAGTTGCATCCGATGGGACAAATATTTTTCCGTCTCATGCGTAGGAGCCTCCATTCTCATCAGGTGTTATGAATCCCGAATTAGGCGTGCTTTAATTGATAAAACTGTTTACACCAAATGTGCAACGACGTTTCAAGTGCTACTATTTTCCAGTTGGGTGATCAATGTGGTGACCTCTGATGAAATCTCGCCAGTGAGCCTCGTCGACAGTGATGTACGGAGAGCAACAGCGGTAACTCGCCGCAGTGACGTCATCTAACAATCAATTGTTCACGCAGAGGATTTGAAACACCCGTGTACAATGTAGATTGTGCTGTTCCCATTGGAATTTATACCTATAGATACCTCTTCATCCTTGATAATGTGCCGTTTTCTGTCAGCAACAGGATCCCTATTCACTTGAAATCCTGAAGATCATGTTGTAACATACTTTTTCCTTCAAATAATGCCGTACCTCATCTAAAACTATATTTCTTTTATTTCTGTTAGTTAAATAATTGTAGAGGTCTTTACAAATATTTCTGTGTTGTCATTCAAATTTCCAAGTAACAAAAATGCCCCAGTTTACAGGTAAGAAATGTTTCACACGGCTTTGTGCCAAAAGAAATTACTATAATTATATTAGTCTAGTGTAGTCATTGTCAGCTGGAGGCTGACTGTTTATTGTGAAATGGAACGGGGAACCATTTGACTGTAGTTACAGCCTCCAGAGAACATTGACTACTTTTAAACAATTAAAGTGTGTGTACTTCCCGAAACATAACAGTTCGCACGATTGCCATGGGGATATTGTCGACATTCCGTCCATGCCCTTCTAAAAAGGTACGTCAATAGCAATAACAAGACAACGTTATTAAACTAGTACAATCGCATTCTTTTCATTGTTCTATATTTTTATTGTCGGTATAATGTATCAACAGTAAGAAATTTTATTGCCATTTATTTGTACACAGTTTTCCTTACAAAAAGTACGTATTACTATTTCATAGAAATTAAAGTTTTAAAACAAAATTTTGATATCCTACTCAGAATATGTAAATCTATGGAATTTGAAAGGACACTAAGATAGCCTAATTGTCTTAAACGTTAATTTATCCGTAATAGAATGTAAAATTTCACAGGCGGTGTTAACTTAGCTTAAAATGTCCACTTTGACAGGCTCTAGTCAAAAAGTAAAATATTTCCCAGGCGTTTCGTTTTTCGCAGCCGACGACGAAACCTTAGGGAAAAGTTTTACTATTTGACCACGGCCTGCCAGCCCAGAAAATTTAACTGATTTGTTAGTATGATTAGTTAGTGAATCTTAAATCTAATAACAGTGCCACACAAAGTAGTTATCTTTGTTTAAATTATCATTACACGTAAATGAAACAAAATATATTTCCTGTACTTTCACACTTTGTAGGCTCGAAGTACCAGTCGAATCTCAACGAGATCGATAAGTCGGAGCAGAAGTCACCACCAGAGGCATCTGGCAAAGGGATGCACCGCGATTGGTTAAAACCGGACGTAACTGCAGGTACGTAACTCATTTGTGTTCCATGAAATGGAAATGTGTTGCTACAACACATGTTTATTAAAATTTTTTAGATTGAATGTGACTCCAATTCGGATTCCTGAATGTTCAGATTAGCGGTGGAAGTTAGTTAAAGTTCTCCTATTTAACTTCTCACAGATTGTCATTTCGTTGGGTAAACAGCAAAACAGAAAAGGAACGTAAATTATTCTTTCATATTCATATGTAATATTACAGTTTCTAAATTTTAAATTACAGTCCTATATCATAAGTAAATCTCAATTACGAAATTTTTAAGTTTTAATATACAAAGTCCTACTTTGATGATTATAAAAGGATTAGGATAATTACGATAACGTAATATTTTAAAGGGCCTACATGTCCGTATAATGTTTCAACCATTGTGCTACATCGATGACCCAAACAACAACATGTAACTAATATACTTAAAGGAAATCGCATAGCGTTCTTTAAGTTGAAATCAAAATTAACAGAAAGTCTTTAAGATAATTACAATGTCTAATATCATTATCACCAAAAATTAAATTGACACCACAAGTGGCCAGAATATAAAAATAATCATTTGCATGAAAATGTGGACAGAATTTATTACTAAATTCTTGATTAACAACATCTCAGTATATGCCATTCTGAGATATTTACATATTCTACAACTAAATATTTACTTTGCAAAATGATAACCTAAATCTTTCAGTTTCCGATATGATATCTCTAATTTTAATATCACGATCATGTTTCACTGTCACTGTTAGTGCGAACAAAATAAGTTCGCATACGGAGGAGCAACAAATAATGCCCTTTCTTTAATGATTCCACAACAATTTGTTCATGTTTTTCCTCTATGGCGATAACAAAACGATCTGCCCGTTACTGAACTATTTTACTCTTCCGTCAGTTCCACCTCACGGCGCTCCCATAATTCGCAGCAATGCTCCAAAACACGTCGCAATAGTGAGGGTAATTTTCTTAGTAGAACTGTTGCAACTTTTAGGTGTACTTCCAATGAAACGTAGCCTTTGGTTTGTCTTCCCCACGATTCTTTTCTGTGTTCTTTCCGATTAAAGTTATTCGCCAATGTAACTCCTAGGTTGAGTTCAATAAGGTCTGTAGGTTTGACAGTTATTCTGTAATCGATGGTCAACGTATTTCTTTTAGAGGTCATGAATGCCTTCACATATATTTAGGGTCAATTGCAAATTTCCGTCAATTTCTACGTACTGTATAGTTTTTGATAAGAAATCACGGTAATCGCACAACTGGGGCGATAATCCGAAGGCACAAAATTTGATTAAAATAAGCTACGAGGCACAGTGTCAAAAAAAAAAAAAAAAAAAAAAAAAAAAAAAAAAAAAAAAAAAAGACAAAGGAAAACACATTTCAGACTGCCGATGAAAGTTTTGTTCAACCAGTATTCACTTTCCAATCGTGTTGTCGTCTAAGAAAGACGTACATATTCACAATGTAGGTGCGATATCGCAGAGAATTTTATATGAAGCAATCATAGTAAAAGTATTAATACGTGATTACAGGTAGTTTCCAACAGAAATGTTGATGTTAAAATAAGTAAAATTCTGAAATTGGAGATAACTGAATTAAGTGTTCTCGGTTTTCTTGCCTCGTGAGATATAGGTAAGAACCCGTATTTGACGCGGCAAGAAGACAGAGAACATTTTCTGCAAGGACTTTGGAGCGAAAGATTTCGTACTCACAAACTGAATGGAAGTCTGGTGAATCAAATTAATTGTATTTCATTTGGAGTACTGTAGGCAAACGGTTTCGCTACCAAGTAAACTTGCAGCTTGAGGTGCTTTAATTGTTTTTACTCGTGGATATTTGGATGGCTAATGGGGATTATTGATCAGGTCCATCCGCTTGCTTTTTAACCTCAGACATAAAGTGGCTGGACCGTCCGGTAAGTGTAATATAGGTAAAATTATTAAAAAACCGGTCTGTCGGTTTGATGTGTGATTTGGATGGTTTGTCAATTATACCGACGTAATCGGTGGCCAGGTTGCCATTGATGTAGTGGGCTTCAGCTGATGTACCATTGTCACGAGCAGTTGCGACTTCCGTCCTGTGATGATCAATCGCAGAAACTGACAACCTCTCATGTTGTTTACCAGCCACAGGATTAGTACCGCCGACTGCAGATGTTAATTTAACATCTACATTTATAACTGTTCGGAAGTTCGTCTAATTCTGTATCAGCGCGATACGTTCGTGCGTATGCGTATGTATTCGGCTGTTCCACGGAAGCACGCCGAGTGCAACAGAAAAGTCATGGAGAAGCCCATGTCATATGCGGCTCACCCCAAAAAAATTGATGCGAATCAGAGTCCAAATAATTTCGCGTCCAGTATTGTGATGGAAAGCAGGGAAGGTTTTCATTTCGAGTCCCTCCGAACATCGGAGCCGCTCGGCTGGATCCAGCAGGGGGCGAAAGCTCGCCGACGTAGAGAGGGAGAATCCGCCCCTTGGCGTCTCATTCTTCTTATTCCTTTCCCTGTCTTCTCCCTCCTTTATCGCCCACTCGTCCGCGTGCATCTCTGACCTGCCGCATCCGCGCCTCTCGTGCCAGAAAAATAAGATATAGAGTTACCTACTAGCTATCCTGATGACGCGTCCGTAAGGGACCGAACAGAATACACCGGAGGAGATGCCGGCTGGTGAGAAGCAGTGATGCCAACACAAGCGGGAGGAAAGGGATTCGGCGGAAGTGCACAAAAAAAGAGTACATTTCCCTGCGCGCCGCCTTCTCGTGTTGCTCGGCGCCCCCTCTCCCGTGCCAGTTTGCTTCCTTCCGTTGATTTATAGGACGCTGATCTCTGGTCGAGATGAAGTTCGCCAATATCTGAATGCCGGCTGGAATTCAATGTTTCCGGACTGTCGTAAGACGCAGTCGGCAGTCGTCGATCTTTCCGCCCCGGCGCGGTTGCGCTCTTGCCGGTTGCTGTTGCGAGAGGAAGCGGAAAGCCTATTAGCTTACAAGGCGCTATTGTTCAGAGAGATTACACGACGCCGACTCGGCGGTTGTTAGTTGGTAGGCAAACACGAGTGTACGGAGGCAGCAAATGGGACTCTCTACTCGTGATTTGGATGTGAGTCTCAATTGTGTATCCCTCCTTTCCGCATGTGAATGAAATTATCATATGGCATTTTTGGCCGGGAGATCCCCTTAGGCATTGTTAGGCTGCTTAGTGCAAGTCTTTTTACCTGACGCCACTTCGGCGACTTGCGTATTAACATGTATTTCATATTGTCGTCACTTTCAGATACATTAATTAGGCTAAGTGCGTTTGTGGTTTAACTTATTTTAATAAGGCTGTGTCTTGTATTTACAGAAAATAATATAACTGATATGAAACTTCCTGGAAGATTAAAATTTCGAATCTTGCAAGACTAGCACTCCTGGAAGAAAGGATATGGTGGAGGCGAGGTACTGGCAGAATTGAAGTTTTGGGGCTTGATGGTGAGTCGTGTAGGGATAGCTCAGTGGTAGGTCCCAGGCTCGAGGCCCGGTTTGGGCACACAATTTTAATCTGCCAGGAAGTTCCATATCAGCGCACACTCCCTCCTGAGTGAAAGTTTCATTCTGGAAATATCCCTTAGGGTTTGGCTAAGCCATGACTCCACCATATCCTTTATTCCATGAGTGCTAATCTTGCAAATTTCGCAGGAGAACTTCTATGAAGTTTGGAAAGTAGGAGGCGAGGTACTGGCGGGATTGAAGTTGTGGGGCGTGACCGTGAGTCGTGTGGGGATAGCTCAGTGGTAAAGCGCTTGCCCGCGATAGGGAAGGTCCCAGTTTCGAGTCCGGGTACCGCCACACAATTTTAATTTCTCAGGAAGTTTCATATCAGCTCACACTCCGCTGCAGAGTGAAAGTTTCATTCAAGATAACTGATATATCACATGGGTGATCCCACTATCGAGATACAGTAAAATAATTTAAACTAGCTGATATTACTATTTACAGTTAGGAAACCACAAGGAATGTAGAAAAAAATAGATAAATAAACAAATAAAAATCTGATACAGCCTTCAGAGAAAATATGTGCTTGGAGAAATTGCGAAATGCGGCAAATAATAATAAATTAGATTCACAGAGTAAGTAAGCACACTACTATTTTCACAGTTAGGTTCAACTTAGAATTAAACTCGAAGTTTAACATTTTGAACACAGCATTGTGTTAATAAACTATACAAAATCTGTATATCGTGAAAACAGGGAATGGAGAGAGACTTAAGGTTTAATGGATGCCGAAAAAAAAGATAAAGACAAAAGACAGCAGTAACTCAGAGTTAAATAATGACAACCATTCACAGATAATTTAATTCTAATGACACTTTTATTGATTTCTATTATAGCTGGATGTCTGAGCTTGCCATCCAGAAATATTCAATTTTTCGTTTCTTGCCAAATGGCAACATGGCTGTTACCAAATGTTATTAAAATAAGAAAGCGAAATTCGATTCCGCTTTCAAATCAGCCTTGTCAATCTCTTATTGACATAATGTTTAAAGAAATAACTAAGGAAGTAATTCTTTCTGATGTACAAACTGTTGAAAATCCGTTTGCGAATTTATAATATATTGATCAATTAAAAACCATGTGCATAAAACGGCAGTCACGCCGAAATTCAGAGTTCAGAGGCAGAGTTATACATCCAAGTTTTACAGAGATATTCCCTTAGGTCCTTCTAACAGTATTTCCATTTTCTGAAAAAAGTTTGTGTTAAAATTTTGCAACCGTGACTTGTTAAAGTAATAGTTATATAATTTTCACACCTGTCTGTGCCTGCTTAGTTTGGAATCTGAATTTTTCTTGGTGTCTGACTTTCAGTATAGAGTCTCCTATCTCGTCTTCTCTTCCTACAATATTGTCTACGAATTAATTTCCATCGTAGACCACCTTTATATATTCTTTCCACTTTTCTGCTCTCTCTCTCTCTTCTTTTCTCAGGATGTAAGGTAACGTATGATAAATAAAAAAAAGACCTGTGTTCTTTATAACAATGTTGCATTTGTGACGAGGGAATAAAGTCAACGAGTATATTTTCACCGTTGTCTAATTATGGGCTGAAGTGCACAACAGAATATGGAACTATTTGTACATTTTGCACCTGTTATTAATCCTTGCAAAGTATTAATTTTCATCGCTGGAGTAATCATCACTCCATTACGCAGTCAAAGACTGTACTTTATTTGATCCCGTACTACTTTCTTGTGCCTTTACGGAAATACAGATGTTCAGCCACTTTTCTGTCATCTGCTCATTAAATCAGAATTCATGTACCTGCCTTTACTTAACTGACGAATTTAATAATTAATTAACACCTGAGGATGCGTCTAGCGCAAGTATGAGTGCTCTGGAGACGTAACGCGTGTATTTAACCGAGATCGACAAACAATTGCTATTTCATTTGTCGCTCCGTTTCCACCCGCCCGGTTGGCTTTGTGGTCTAACGCACAGCTTTCCGGGACGTGGAGGCGTACCGGCCCCGGTTCGAATCCGTCCGGCGGATTAAAGACAGGGGTCGGAAAGCCGGCCAGCCTTGATGTGGCTTTTAAGCGGTTTCCTCGTCCCCTTAGGGGAATACCGGGCTGGTCCCGAAGTCCCGCCTCAGTTAAACGGTTCGCAAACATTTCGTAACACTTTACACTTTCACACTCATCTCACACTATACGCAGACATTTGGGGTCCACATTTCCTCCTGGGAGGGGGGAGGGGGGGGGGAGGGAAGGGGGGCATAGGTGGCGGCAGAAAGGGCATCCGGCCACCCTGTAAATATTGACACTTGCCAAATCCGCGTTTAACACAGTGCAGACCCTGCATGTGCGGGAGAAGGGCCAAAGAGATAGATAGATTTGTCATTCCGTTTCCGTTTCAGATAGCACCTGATGAAAATTACGAGTCACGATAATAACGGTAGGGCAGAGTACAATTCGGCAGTGGCCAGGATTACAACCTTGGTTAGCTGCCTGCCAGGCAGCCTCGCTAACTACTGTGCCATCCTTGCACTGTGTGTCATATTTCTGCGAGGAGTATACTGTACATCTACTTACCTAACTCATAACTTAAATGTTTCTAACTGATATTTCGTCTCCGTATTGCATATGTTCTCGATTATCTTAATACTGTCTTACCTTTGAACGGAATAGGAATGATTGTGCATGTATCTCAGGTATTAATTACATTTAGATTAATGATTTGGCCCCAACACAATTTTTTTCAATATTATGTGCAATAATACACATCCTCATTTCATATAATGCACGAAGAACAATACGAGAAGCTTATAATAGTTTCCACAACTAAACCCTGTCACGTAACTTGGCAGAAAATTCGAAAAAATTCTGGTCGAGGGTAAAGTATACTAGCGGCAAACCAATCGATACTTTATTACGCGACAGCAACGGTAATGCTACTGATAACAGTTGCGATAATGCTAAATTGCTAAACACTATTTTTCGGAATTCCTTCACCCATACTCCAGAATTCGAATCAAAGGCAGCTTTCAGCATGCTTAATTTGGAAGTAGATATCCCTGGAGTATTAAAGTAACATAAATCACTTAAAAACTCTAAGTCTTCCGATCCCGATTGTATACCAATTTTGTTCCTTTTAGAGTATGCTATTACCATACCTATGTATCATACACTACAGCTCGTACTGTGAAAGATCGAGACCTAAAGACTGGAAAGTTGCACAGGATACTCCAATATACAAGAAAGGAAGTGATTCGCAAAATTACAGGCCTATATCATTGATTTGCAGTAGGATTTCAGAACATATACTTTCCTGAAACCTCGAAGGGAACGACCTAATGGCAGTAGTCAACAAGGAAAAAATGCATACCTCTTCTGAAACACAGCTAGCTCTTTACTCACATGAAGAAATGAGTACTATCGACAAAGGATCTCAAGTCGATTCCAAATTTCTGGTCCTCTGCCTTATTTCTAGACTACCGGAAGGCTTTTGACACTGTACCTCAAGAGCAGCTTCTAAACGGATTGGAATATTGCTACAGTTGTGTGATTGAATTCGTGATTTGCTGAAAAGAAAGGATACAGTACGTTGTAACTGACGTGAAGTCATCGATGAAAACAGAAGTGATATCTCACGTTCCCAAGGAAAGTGTTATAGCGCCTCAACTGTTCCGCATCTTTACAAACGATTTAAGCTACAATCGGAGCAGCTCTCTTACACTGTTCGCGTATGATGCTTCATTTACCGGTTAGTAAAGTCACTAGACGATCAAAATCAACTGAAAAGTGATTTAGATATCTACACGGTGCAAAAATTGCCATTTGACCCTGAATAATTATAAATGTGAAGTCACTAAAAGAAATCCGTTAAACATCATTTAGATGATAAACCATACAAATCTACAAGCCGTAAACTCAATTAAATACCTAGGAAATACAATTACGAACGACTTAAATTGGAAAAACAACACAGAAAATACTGTAGGAAAGGCGAATCAAAGGCTACGTTTTATTTGCAGAACACATACAAGGTGCAACAGTTCTACTAAAGTAACAGCCCACACTACACTTGTGTGTCCAACATTGGAGTATTGTTGCGCATTGTGAGACCCTTATTAAGTGAGACTGGCAAACGATATAGATTAAAATCAGAGAAGAGTAGTTCGTTTTGTATTATCGCGATTTAGGAGAGAGGGTATCACGGAAACGGTGCACAAGTTGGGATGTAAATCATTAAAAGAAACACATTATTCCTTGTGGAGGGACTGATTTGCGACATTTTCCACCAACTTTCTTTTCAGAATGCGAACATATTTTTTAGCAGCCAATTACATAGGGAGGCATGATGATAGCGATGAAAGAAGAAAAAAATCAGATCAAAAGCGGAAAGAATTATTAGAGAGTGGAACGGTAAAAGAAAAAGCACAAATGTGTTTCAGTGAACCCTTTGCAATAGACTTTAATGAGAGCTGCAGAGCTTTTACGTAGATTATGTTCTATTGCAACATTAGAGATGGTTAGCAAAAGAATACGTGTACATATGCTGAGGCAGAATTGACACTTGTTTTGGGGATGAACATGTAGTACTGTAATTTGTGTAGCAATGTAATCGACAGTATACCCACTGCTAGGTAGCGAAGTGGTTAATTTAGTGAGCGGGAGACCTGGGATCGAAAACCGCAATGGGCACATTTTAATTCGATGCTTAACTATGTACCCATTACTGTAGAAAATATTGATACTGAATCGTTATCACTGTCCAGTCATTTATTTGATTACGAATCACGTTATGGATATAATGTAGATGAACAATGCTGATATCTATATATAATAAACAGAGTGAAATGTAGGAATGCATTGTCTCGCGGCGATAAATTTGAATAAAACGTTCTCGGGTTTCCGTCCGCGTCAGGTGGTTAAAACTCCACGAGCTTTCGACGAAGCACTCCTTGGCCATTGTGAAGTGGTACTGAGTGCCTAGTGGCTGCAAGTACGGGCTTATATACACTAGCTGCGGGTGTGACGTCACTGGTGCTCCGCGACATCGCCATATATGGGCACGCTTGGAGTCGGTGTTCGATGCGCTAGTTTCAAGTGCGCGATCGCTGGATCCCACGCCGCGCTGAGCTGCAGGCCGCCGTCTCTGTTAAGGTTGATATCTGATGTTTTAATTTTGATGACTTCTTTAATAGTACTGTCCCAGAAGCCGTTAGTGAGAGCCACGACGGTAGTTTCATGGCATTTGATGCGATGACCGTTTATGTCGGACAAACAGTACAAATTGTTGAATAGCGAAGGAAGAATATGAAAGGTATTATCGTTTACGGTACACAGACTAATCTGCTTTAGCTGAGCATGCTATAATAAACGGTCTTTGCATCAAATTCGATGATACTGCCGTCGTGGCTCGCACGAACTGCTTCTGGGACAGTATTATTAAAGAAGCCATCGACATTAAAACATCTGATAACAACGTTAACAGAGACGGCGGCCTGCAGCTCAGCGCGGCGTGGTATCCAACGATCGCGCAGTTAAAACGGGCGCATCGAACACCGACTCAAAGCATGCCCATATATGGCGATGTCGCGGAGCACCAGAGACGTCACAGCCGGCAGCTAGAGTATATAAGCCCGTACTTGCAGCCACTAGGCAGTCAATACCACTTGACAATGACCAAGGAGTGCTTGGCCGAAAGCTCGTGGAGTTTTAACCACCTGATGCGGACGGAAACCCGAGAACTTTTTATTCAACAGAGTGCAATGATTTTTATTTGTATCAACTAATTTCGGTCCTTTTATGGACCATCTTCAGGATTGTCATCCAGTGTAGTGACGCACTGGAAGGCTCCCTAGCACCCGCCAAGCTCCACAACATCAATGGAGTTGAAGTCCTGAATATGGTCCAGAAAATGACCGAAACTAATTAATAAAAATCAAATCATTGCACTCTGGACTGCTTTTATACATAAATTTAAATATGAGTGTGTTGTTTTTCCCAAAATTCACAAAATTGTTTCCAAAAATATGTAACGCCAATATCGCCAAGAATACCATACTCTATAATTGTCAACTGATTACCTGAAGAGTAAAACAATCGAATATCCAGACGTGACATAAAGTCGTTCATGAGGTATGCGCCCATATCAGTATTAATTGATAAACAGATGGTGATGTGTTCATGCGTTTATTGACGCGTTTCAATAAAAATCATCTTCAGAATCGTGGAAGGGGGTTTACATAATAAAACTGGCGTCAATGCCCTGCTGAACATTACTGTTACATTATTATGTAAGGCCCCTTCCACGATTCTGAAGATGATTTTTATCGAAACGCGTCAATAAACGCATGGCCACATCACTATCTGTGGCTCTATAATTTTACACAGCGTCCTAATAGCACTGTTTATCAATTAAAACAATCGAATGTTCATTATCTACCCGGTTTCACCCGTAGTGCATAACTTTAGCAAAACACGTCACTCGAGTGCATGACGTCTTCTGTTCGCAGCCGGCAGCAACTCGGCGAACGGGGCTGCGTTCCTGGTGTCTGCGGCAGCCACCTTCGTCGCAGCGGTCGTCCTTCACAGATAAGGAAGCCCAGCCTCACAGCGACACCACTCCGGCGGACTTCAACTGAACACGAAATGGACAGCGTGACTAAATTACTCGATAAATGGCGACTGTGACAAAAGGAACAAGACTGACCCAGCATTTACGAGTCGAACGGCAGCCACACCCAAGAGGAAATCATACACTCAGGACTCAAATGTTCTCAAACCGGCACCTCTCCTAGTGACATTGGCAGCTATCACGAATTTTTAGAATGGCGATGTACGTAGGATGCAGAAGGAGGAAATCGACCTGTGACTCCAGAGACTAGTGCCCCGTGTTGTTCGTTGTACAGGTGTTTGCACTGGACGTAGCCACGTTTGTGTGCTTCGTGTTGCTCTTCTGCTTCGCAGGTTTCCGCGTGTACATGACTGATATTCGCCCCCTGTTCTACCGGCTTCAGAGATGCTTCTACGCACGCATTCCGACCCTTTCTCTCTGCCATTTAAAATGAACTCTGCCTCGAACTATCATGTCTATTCGAAAACACAATTAATGTTACTTCAGTTACCATAAAAAATTTCATGTCACACTACCACAAACCGGAATTACGACACTTCTCTCCCACAGTGAAAGGAAGATAAAGTGGATTATCCGAGCGATACATAATGCGATTACTAATCGTCAGCTTCTATGATTGGGGCTGTCGACTTTGATTCATAACTGTGGAGAATGATGAACATGTAATAGTTATCCCTGATAAGAATTACATAGGAGTGCATTACAGAGAGATCCATGTATTTAAGTTAAATAGTACCCTGACATCACATTTGGCCAATACTCGTGTAAAAATTATTATAAATTGTACTATTTTTTGAAGAGGATGCAGTATGATAAGTATAGTTAATTCCTTCCGTGTTAGCAATTAACTGAATATCTATGCTGTTTTGGTGTCATTTTAATGTTTCCAACGTGTGACCTACATCAGTGATACATAAATTACTACATCAATATAAAATAACATTCAGTGATTCATTTTAAAAAGTTTCAAAGCAAGCATACTACGCTCATTTATGTTTGATTAAACACAAATTTTCAGTAAAAGCTGACTATTATGATAAATCTTTGATCTAATGAGTGGTTGTTGTAATTCTCAGTACATCAAGGCTGTAGATAAAAGAGCGTTATGATAAATCTTAGAAGTGTTATGTGGCTGTAATTTTCAGTACATCAATAATATTTGTGCCCTCCTTATTAGCTACGAAATTCAGTTGTCTCATGTGCAATACCTTATACATCTACAGTATTCATTCGTTTCGTTTTTGAAACTATTTTCGCACTGATAGCCGACTAAAGCATTTTCCAGGCAAAACTTCTGAACTGAAGTTCATTCCAACAGAGAACAATTTGCAAATTAAATTTATTCAGGTTCGAACTGAATCTAGACTCACATTGCTGCTGCTGGACGCCGACTTCTTGCTAGTTTATTTCCAGGGTGATTTCTGATAATTTACAAAGTCAGTCGCATCTCTTTCCCGTTAGTATTAAAAATGTATATGGTACCATGGGTTAGATATTTAGATAATATAAACACGATTCACAAATAACTGTGCCGCAAATTAACAACAACGCATACAGGACCGCGGTATAGCAGTTTACTCATGCTTACTGCATGTATCAGAGCTCTCCGTTGTATTTACTCTTTCAAATCGAACTTTATGCTACCAACAAAAGAGGCGTCATTCTCGTAATGTATGTCAGATTACCTCAAAAATCGTTGTATTTCGTCTGAAGAAAACATGCACAATTTAGATTATGAGCGTAGTACAAGGCCTAATCGTTGAAGTACTTTCTCATATAATACTGAAGAGTATGACGGAATGAGCAAACAAGCATATCTTGCGCTGTTCAACTTCTTCGTTCTTTTCTCTTGCAGATGTTGATCTTTAAAGTTCTACTGGTCAATTAAGATATTTCTATGGGAACTAGAAACATTCGTTTATATTTTTTCAGGATGATTATGATCATTATAGGTACCTCAATTATGAATCTCTATCGAAATATATGACCGTTTATCAAAATGGGATGAATTTAATCCAATGAAATGAAAACGGAAGCCAATGGGGTGAATAGTGGTGTCGTAATGCATAGGAAAAAAAAGAAGAACCTACCTGTTTGGTAATGAAATATAACAAATGTCTCTGAAATAGTGTAGTATTCATAAAAAACGTGGTAACTCTCCGAGACTTAGTTGAAGTTAAAGATGTTAAATCTATATTTTAGCCAAATTATTTCTGTGTAATGTTCTGAAGGCAATTCGACGCTTATAAAAGTATCCGACTTAATGATTGCAGAAATGAAAAACTATATTAAAATTAAGAGAAACGTAATGATCCACCCAAAAATCACAAATTTGTGTAATGGGTATTTCACTATATCTCAAAGGGAAAGACGTCGTAACTTGCTCAAATTATGGAATTTTATATGCTGGACGACAGAACGCTAACAATCTTAGTCGATAAGAACAGAGGTTATATTTCATATCTAACACACAATTTACAGCCAGGTGCTTCTTAAGCATTACACGTTCAGTGATTGTAATTGTTACAGTGCAAGTGCAGTGTTCGCTGTTGAAAAAAGTGTGTGTGCTAGTGTTTGTGTATGTGCGTATGTGTGTCTGCGAGTGAATAGTATGAGCGAGAGCCAAATTACAATATGTATCATTGCCCTCACAGTAATCCATTTGTCATTTTAAATTATGGAAGACATTTGGTTAATCACTTGCTGGTATGTATGTCGTCCTGCCTGAGAACAGAGGGAGAGTAAGCCTTTAAGTCGTGTACCTCCAGCACATACATAACAACTATGCTTTACAAGGCTTTTAAATTAGTAAAACAGAGTGTTTCGTTACTTTTTCTCCACACTAATGCAGCGAATTGTACATGTCAGCTATGTTTCCAGAGTGTTTATATCAATATGCAAATTCCTCAATACAACCAGTAAAGATGGTTATTCCAGTTATTCGACATGTATAGTTCCTCCAACACATCACACAATTGTGTCGTACAGAAAACGTGCAAACAATTTCAGTTTACCCTTGTACTCAAAAAACAGCGAATGCAAGTAATTTCTGTAGAAGACATCGGCAAAATTCAGTCTGGTCTAAAATAAATTATTTCACGCTGGGTGCACTGGTCGTCTACATATATTTTTATGTAATGTTCACAGGTTATTTGACAATGGAAGTGACTGAAAGACAGTTTCTTGTAGAATAACATCGTCATGAAGTATACTTGAAGGGGAGCTCCAGGCAGATCTACAAGAACAAACATTTATTTATATCTCAAAATTGTAATACTTCACCTTATTTGATAATTTCAAATTTATAAATGAAAATGATTGAAAACGATTTCCGGGAAAGTAAATACGTGCTTACAGAAACAACGTTAAGAAATTGTGGAAAAAGGAATGTTATTCATTGTCCAGTACAGCTGTTCTAAAGATTTATAACGACGCTATTCAGGATGAAAATAAAACAAGATAAAATGTGTGTGTGTGTATGTGTGTGTGTTTGTGTGTAGGCGAGTATGTATGTGAAAGACAGATTTAGATAACTGTGCCAAAGACTTCTATCCCAAACATGTCGGCTCACTGCACAATCGTCGATGCCCTGCTATGTTGTAAACGTATGCTTACACAGCTCAAAACGTAGGTAAATAATTGAGTTTTACTGAACAAAATTTACAATGAATGTGCTCCTCGTATACTAAAGCGTCTTAAGCCTAATATTATATAACAAAACTATAGTGTTATTTGTGGCAAATACTAAAAAGACGTACTGTATGTATTTTCTGATAAACAGAGCCAGAAAAACTGGACAATTGAATGTCAAAGACTGTAAAGTTGACCTTTATAAGATGTGTATTTTTCGTGATGTTTGCTGAGCCACAACAGTTTTCGCGCTGGCTGTTTCTGTTTATGAGTGTGTTTTTGTGTGAGTGTGTGTCTGAATGTGCAAATACATAAAAGAGTGAACGATTATGACTGCTGTATTGTTCTTTGATTTATACTTCTAACACCCAAAACAGTATCTTACTGTAAAAAAATTAATATATTAACAGGGAAATGGAGGGAAACATTGCTTAACTGTTGTTCAGGTCAACAAGAAAGTAATAATCAGATATATTATATATGTATATCGACTATTTATAATGTTATGTTGTAAATGTATCCAAAAAAACTGTGAAAAATAAAACAATGACTAGAGCTTACAAAAAAAAGTCTTTATCTGGTGTTCTTTGCACAAAGCCACTCAAATCTTTATTTCTTGGCTCTCTTAAATCGTTTCCTAAGGCTTACCCCTGTATATGAATCCGATCCATATGCAAGATATAATTCCTATTCATACATTCACATACTTTCCTCCTAGGAAGAAGCACGACCAATTATGAAAGACAAATCCTTATTCACATGACTTGTAATTAAACAGTGTTGTGTGACATAAGTAAAATGTTCTGCTGATATCATCAACAAAATGGCGAAAGAAAGTGGAAACGTAAGCGATGATGCCTGGAAGTGAAAGCGAATGAAGTGTTAAGAAACACACAAGTAAGTAAAAGACAGGGTGACTGTTAGTTGTGAAATCTGGAAATGCTGGGCGATCATATTTCGTCAAAGAAAACCACAGAGGATGAAGGCCGAAGTAACGTTAACTGTGAGGTGAGCAGCACTGATTATTGACATTCATGGAACAAGCTATTCATTAGTAAATATGAAAAATTGAGATTTAAAATGTGAAAAAATTACACAACTGCCGTAAACATTTCTGTAGCTCTTTGAGATGAGTTTCATTAGTTGATTGACTATTTATCCGAGGAAAATATATTTCTCACTTTTTTGGTTTATACGTGGAGCAACTTTTTGTTTAGCACTGAATCTTGGTAGGAAACAGAGGATATTACAGGTCCACTTAATATCCGTGTCAGCTAATGACACATGATAAGTCAGTACTACTATTTTACAAACACGGACGATATCTTTTTTTTACGAACTAGGTTCTAATTACCTAGACTCCATTAAAATTTGGGGTTCGGATATGGGAGAGCAATTTGTGGCGAACGTGTCACAGAATGGAGCATAGACATATTCTCTAGTAATTCAATAACTTCAAATTTTTGATAAACACTGAGGTCTCTGTGAACCGCGTATTCGGCTTCGGAGAGGTTAACTGTCTGTCTCTTGCAGTACTTTATTTTACTTTGTCAAATGTTAGGTCATTTTTCTTAAGGAAAACAAAACGCAAAGAGTTAGTGATGGCATAAACCTAAGACATCACAGTGAACGGTATAGCAATTGTTCAACAGTTACACAGTAGTAAGCGACAATAACCCCTACATCTGGCACCTAGTTGCCACACAAGTGAAACCAAAGTTTGAAGTTTTCGCAGAATACTGGTATCTGTTATCCTGCAGACCGTAGTTCGATTAAATACTAGTCGGCCGCTAATATTTACTAGTACTATACTTGCCGTTCTCTCATGATTAGCCACATATTCAGAAGCTGTAGCACGGAAAGAAAATTATACTGTGTCAACGTTCATTTATGATGATGTTGTCCACGATGCAGTATCACATGGATATGGCAAATAATATCCACACAGAGACCCAATAGGGCACGAAGGAAGGCAGGCAGATGGGGGTTTAACGTCCCTTAGACAGCGTAGTTGATGAGACGGAGTACGAGATCCGATTGTTTTGATAAGCACAGGAAAGGAAATCGGCCGTGTCTTTTCAAAGGAAGCATTGACGCATTTCACTGAGGTAAATCATGACAAACCTATACCTACGTAGCCTGAGGCAGATCTGAACCACCGTCCGCCCAAATGCGACTCCAGTATTCTAACCACTGCACCACCTAGCTCGGTCCGTGGAACGACGACTCACTCTCAAAACCGACTTCTACGTAGGTATCACAATGCATATTTCATCCCAACAACTCACTCATTCGTCTGAAACACACCACCTTGCAGCGATGTCATATTCTACATCGGCATCTACGTGACCACACCGCAGTTCACATTTAATTTCGTGATGTAGAGTTCATCGTGGCACTATTAAATTACACTTTTATCCGCCCACTCTCTAATTATTTGCGAGAAAAACTGACACTTCCGTCTACAACTTCTGACAATAAATTTCGGTGAACAGTTCTGTAACATTAACGTACACTCATGGAGAATGTAAAAACACCATGTATTTGGTGACACATCAGAAGGAAATTTTATTTACTCATTATTGAGGATAGTTACAAAACACGAATACACAGGGTCACACGCACGTGAGAACAGTCACCAGATAGTACACATGGTCGACGCTACTATCCTGAATACTCTGCTTTTGTAGCAATCAAGTTGCAATTCTTATGTATAGGTGCTGAACGTAGCCTTGCGGAATGGCCTGATATGCAATTTTCACCGGGTGTCTGTACCGGGCCTCATTTCGTGCCAGACGTGCAGACCGCACAAGATGATGATTCATCCGGTTACAAACATGCTCAGTGGAACGGAGATCTAGAGATCGTGTTGGACAGGGTAGCTGATGTACACCTTGAAGAACACGTTGGGTGGTACTGGATACATGTGAACTTGCATTGTTCTGTTGGGAAAGCATATCGCCTTGTTGGTGCACGACCCGTAGCAAGACGAGTTGAATGATGGTTTCAATGTTCCGTGTATAGTTCAATGTTCCCTCGACTATCACCAATAAAGAATGGCCAGTGTAGGGTATGGCTCCTCACACCATAATGCCCAGTGTCGGTTCCATGTGCCTTTGTCGTATGCACTCCAGATTTTCGCGCTCCCCTGCACGACACTACACACGCGTACGTCCATCACTGGCAACGAACCACAAGCAACTCTCATCACTGAAGACAATACATCTCCATCCGTATATCCGTAAGCGCTTACAGTGACACCTCTGAAGGCAGGCTGAACGATGTTGGGCCGTGAGCGGAAGACTCCCTATGATCGTGCATCATGGTGGGAGGAACCATATCTTACACTCGCCATTCTCTGCTGGTGATCGTGGAGGGTTCATTGAAACGATGATGTAACCCATCTTGTTATGCGATATGATTCTCCAGCAGGACAAAGCACGACAACATGTACTCCATACCGCCTAACGAGTTCATCGTTGTGTACGTCGACGACCCTGGCCAGCACGATCTCCAGATCACTCTCCCATCGAGCATGTTTGGAACTGGATGACACGTCATCTTGTGCGGTCTGCCGACTGGCAAACATTCTGGTCCAGCTGAGGCATCAGTTGGAACTGCAATGCAGGCCATTCTACGATTGTCTCCATTGGAGAATTGCAACATGAATTGCTGCAAAATGTGGGTATATACGGTACTGGCGTCGACATTGTGCATTCTCTAGGTGACTGTACTCACATGCGCATGCCGCCGTCTGTATGATACTGTATTGTACACATCCTCAAGAGTGAGTCAATAAAATTTCCCTCTGATAGGTCGACCCATACTCGGCGTTCCTTCTTCATTTTCCAGGAGTGAGATTACGAACTGCAGTTACATCACTGAGCTTCGAAATAGTCACTTCTCATAACTATGCACCGCTGAGCTTTGCGATACGCGTCTTGGAAACTTTGCATGAACTCTTCCTTTGGAATGGTGTTCTAAACCCTCCTCACGTTTCGTTGGAAGTCAGCAATATCGTCAAACCTGTTTCCTTTGAAAGCGAGTATGAGTCGAATTGAGAGAATAACAAGAGGTGTTATGCATAGATATTCAGCGATTTTCCTGGGTGTTCACATTGCACGATAACTCTCGCCCACACGTAGCCAATATTTTCAATCAGTTTCTGGCAAAAATCGGGATGGAGCAACTGGAACATCCACCATACTTGTGGGATCCCAATCCTTCAGATATCTTCCTGTTCCCCCGACTCAAATCTATTTGAAAGGAAGGAGATTTGACAATATTGCTGACATACAACGAAACGTGACCCCATTCCAAAGGAAGTCTTCGTGTAAAGTTTCCAGGACATGTATCGCAAAGCTCAATAGTGCATAGTTATGAAGCTGACTGTTTCAAAAGGTAGTAACTGTAGTTCATAGCTCAACTATGTTAATGAACATGACCACTCATTAACTTTATTGTCAAAAGGTTGTATGCGAATACTGTTTTCTGTCATTTTATTACTACTACTAAATTTTGTGTGTAGATGTATGGAAGCAAAATATTGCCGAAAATTAATAAGAAATGTGATGAAGAAATTGACATTTCATAAAAACCTACTGACGCAAGTGATTAGCGCACAAAGTTGTGTACAGTTTCTGTGAAACTCTCGCCGCTCCAACCGATAGTAAATAAAGAAGCTGTCCTTGTTTGTTCCTAGTCCAGTCCCCACTCTCATCGCCATTTCCGGAAACGGTTGTGATCTTTTGGTGAAACTCGCTTATCGTTGGAAACCTTTGTCCATTGTAAAGAAGAAAAAGAGAGAATTTGTGAGCAGTGGCAAGGACTGGAGAGTTGGGATTATGATACAGAATAATGGTTTCAATTTTTGCTTGATAATTTGAACCAATGAGACAATAAAAGTAGTAGATGAGTTTTGCTATTTGGGTACAATGCTAACTTATGATGGCCGAAGTAAAGGAGATAAAAAATGTAGAATTGCTATGGGAAGAAAAGCGTTTCTGAAGAATCGAAAGTTGTTGACATCCAATGTTAGTTTAAATGTTAGGAAGCCCTTTCCGAAACATTTTTCTGGAGTGTAGGATTGTATGGGAGTGAAACGCGGACTATGAGGAGTTCAGACAAAAATAAGCTTTCGAGATGTGGTGTTATAGACGAATGATGAAGATTAGATTGGTAGATCACGTAGCTAATGAGAAGGTACTCAACAGCATTGGGGAGAAAAGGAGTTTCTGACATATCGTGACTAAGAGAAGCGATAAGTTGGTGGGACATATTCTGAGCCAACATAGCATTAGAAAGAGGTGTGTGGGGGAAAAACCCGTAGAGGGAGACCGAGGGATGAATACAGTAAGCAGATTCAAAAGGATGTAGGTGCGTAATAATGGCGAAAGTGACATGAATTGTATCACCGCATTTCATGCTGATTCCTTCTCATAATTTCCCGCAGGCATAGCAACAAGTCATGATAGTACAACGATGAGTATCAGGAGTTGATGACAAACTAACCCCACCAAGTGAAAGTAATCTATCAGCGAGGCTTTGACACTTGACCTTCTTTGATCCTGTAGAACCATTCCCGAGCCATTGTGGAGAAAGAACACTAGTCACAGCATCACAACCGTAACTCACGTCTCTTCGACAGTTATAATGCCTTTACGAAACGAGTCGTTGTTATTTTCGCTGACAAAATGCTCTTCACATGTTGCGAAAATCTTACTTGTCTTGACTCATCAGTCGTGGGATAAACGTAGCTACAACACTACACTTTGCGAGATTCTGTGCCAGGCTTTCATAACCTGATCCGTCTGAAATGTCAAGTTGTTCCGCGATGTGTCGAACAGTATGTCTTCGACAGACTCGCACGATTTTGTTGACCTTTCTGAGCTGAGCACCGTCACTAGACGTCGATGGGAGTCCAACACGCGGGTCATCAATAACCCTCCCTATTTTGAAAAGCGTGAACCATTCTTTTCACAGACTACGCCTTACTTGCTCATCACTATAGGCTTCCAGCTTATTGTTGGTACCTGTATTGATTTTGTTGAGTTACACGCGGAAGATAATGTAGTCGCGACGCTCCCTTATCTCCACCACTACAAAACAGTCGACTCAATACAGCGCTCAAAAATAACTAGTCGATTTACAAGAGTTACACTGCTAGAAATTACACATTCAACACAACAGGAATGCCAAAAGTATTTGTTCCGACATTCCATTAGCGCGAAATTACGAATGTTCCGAAATTTTAAACCGACCTTGTGTTTTTAAATTTAGTTAGTATTATTGTCATATCGGAATTAATGAAACAGCATGCTGTGTCCTTCTCTATTACTTAAACTCACACCGAATTGATAAGAAGATCAATATGAAATAATACGAATAATTTCTCCGCTCTGGTACAGTTTCTTCTCAGTTCTGTCACTGTAGACCAGAATGTTTTCCGACAGAGCTTTGCAAAAAAATGTTGAAATGTTTGTAATCCTATTGGTCGAAACTGCTATGGTCATCAGTCCCCAGACTTACAAACTACTTAAAATAGCTTACACTACAGACAACACACACACCCGTGCCCGAGAGAGGACTCGAATCTCCGACGGTGAGCAACCGCGCGTCCACAGCAAGGCGACTTAGAGCGTTAGGCTTCTCCACGTGGGCAGATTTTCAACAACCGATGCCTTTCTCCCCTATAACTAGATGAGTGTTGTATGAAAATCGTGACAGAAGAAGATAGAACCCTTTCATAATCCCCTCGCTCATCCGCCAGATTTTATCAGAATTTTCTATGAAAAGCCAGGGGCGATTCTTCTAAATTCGCTACAAAATAAATGAAACGCATACCGAAGTAATTCAGCTTCAAGTAACATTATTTAAGGAGATCAGCGGAAATGTCTGTTTTACAATAAGAAATAATTAAAGAATGTAGATACTACACCATAGATGCATTACAAGAGATGGTCTATATGGTGGTAAGACGACGAAATAAAGAGAATTTGAAGCATATGCAAATATTTAGGTAATCTAACATAAGGGAAAAACAAACGTAACATTACTGTTGAGCATTTGAGTTTTAATTGTAAAAGAAATTTCACAAAATACCAGTACCATACCAGTATTTCTTCCTATATATAGATATGGTTACACAATCAACTACCCTCTGAAGTAAACTGTTAGCACATACAGTAAAAATGTTCACGAATACAAAACATGAGAAGTGTCAATAGAATATATTTTACAAAGTTTCATACATCCCATTCATTTGCGCAGTTTGATGTATAAATATCAGTCCTCTGAAAAATGCATGCACATTGTCAACACGAATAGATCTAAGAATTTGTAGAGAATATTGCAACAGAGGAACAATTAATGGGACTGTAGTTCGCGGAAAGGTCACTAAAAACCTGTGTATTGTTGCAGTATATTTGAAATTAGGATGCTGATGGTGGACGCTACAAACAGTAATTGACTTCAAATGTCACAATATTTCATTCCATGAGAAGAACATAAATGCTGCACCATCGTCAGTTGGGTACCCATGGCGTGTTATAAGTTAATATGATTTATCTTTTCAAGTGTGACGTTATGTATAAAAACGAAAAAGAAGTGACAGATTAGTTATACATGAAATTATGCGTAATAGAATACAGGGGCCGACATCAGTAGCGATAATAGTAATATTGAGTAACAAAACAGAATGAAGAGCAAAGATAAAAAATTACGTACTGCAAATAAGTAATTTTCAAGACTGTTATACTATATGGCAGTCCATTTGATAAGATCATTAGTATTATCCTGATAAAAATAATTTGTAATTTGGTTCAAAGTACACATAATTCAACTTTTACAAATACTGAAACTACAACTCTCTGATATGATCTAGCAGTATGGACATAAGTTAACTATGTTAACTTACTGTAGAATGGTTTACTTTGCGTACGTTGCACTCAGTTTTTAAAAACTAACCATACAGGTAACGAAATTAGCTTAACGAAAACTTAATTCAAAACAAATTAAGATGAAGTACCTTTACACACTGCAAGGGCAACGTCTAGAAACAAGAAAAACTGGCAATAGCACCAACAGAAAGATACAAATTAATTGCTAACAGAAAATTCTAAAAGGAATGTACCTGATCTGAAAGTTAATGTAACACAAAATAAACTTCCACAAGATACCATGAGTTTCACAATATCCCTAAAAGTAAGAAACTTTACCTGTAATTTTGCACACAGGCAACTACAGTCTCCCCCCTTTTGCCAGTTAACAAACACCTGAAAGCAGATATGCCTTGCGCAGGGCTATGATACCTGTCTTGCTAACATTTTACGAAAATTTCTGTGAGTGCGTCAGCAAATAACCGCGTACTGCCAAGTGAAATGCTAGTACATTTAAACAAATATGAAAACAGGAGAACGCCTGTCTGCAGTGGAAAGACGGAGGTAAGTTAATACTCCGAAATGAAATCGTTAAAGCTTCAAGATAACACTGTTCAACTTAGAATGACAGAAAAACGCAGATTTTAAGAAATGCCTTCGTTTATTTATGAAAGGAAGGTAATTAAAAACTTAATAGCATTGTTTTCAGTTATTTACTAAGAATAAGAAAAAAGCTGCTCATTCTTTAATTATGAAAATCCAAAACATCATAAAAATAAAGACACAAAACACCACACTAAACGAGAGACTCACAAAACTCACCATTAATTCCTAAAACAACAACAAAGACAGCTTCACCGCCCAAGGACGTAATAGAAACTCAACAGACAACCTGGTAGACACTCATCTGTGGTAATAAACGGACACACAGAATTGGAAATACCCTCGAGAATCAACGAATAAAAATAGAACATGAAAGTATTCAATCAGAACCGAAATCTCTAACGAGAGAAAAGCAATTGCACTATCAAAATTCAGGCATTTATTAGCTCCAGTGTAACAGCTCTGATGCTTTTAATTTGGTACAGACCAGCAGGACATACGAAATAACACACGAGAAACATAAAGAATCATAGAAATATGGAACCAACCCTCAAACATTTGCAGTAGAACTCAGGCGAGGAAACCACCATCACACCACTATAGAAACAGACATGAAAGTACTCAAATTGTTCAAATGTTTGTTAAGCTTAAGGGACTTAACTGCGGGGTCATCAGTCCCTAAACTTACAAACTACTTATGAACTAAATTACACTAAAGAAAGCACAAACATCCATGCCCGAGGAAGGATTCGAAACTCCGGCAGGAAAGAAAGTACTCGTATTCGTAAATAAGAGTAATGTCATTACATAAACAAAGCAACATTTGGGTACCTGCAGAACCACTCGCCAAACACACGCACACACACACGCACACACACCCTCACCAGTTGAATTAATAATGTAATTACAAGGATATAGACTACAGTGATAATCGAAATAACAAATGTTTCAAATGTTTGTATAGCTTATGGGACTTAACTACGGGGTCATCAGTCCCTAAACTTACAAACTACTTATAAACTACCTTATACTAAAGACGGCACAAATATCCATGCCCGAGGGGGGATTCGAACCCCCGACCGTAGTGGCCTTGCAGACTGTGACTGGAGCGCCTCAGTCCCCTCGGCCACCGCGGCCGGCTCGAAATAACACACAAATTGCTAGCAGACGCCCGCTTTTGTAGGAAATAAAATATGTACACATCTCAAAATATCTACGGGTGTACTGTCGGTCTATAGTGTCCAACGGGCACAATATTTCGGCGATCATACATGTCGCCATCATCAGGTGAACTGACGGACAGAGCTCCTGGAAACGCGCCGGCTCGGAGATCCGCACGCTACGGCTGCTCGAAGAGAACTGGGTTCTAGCCCGGTAGCGGGCCATTTAAATACCCTCGGCTCGCGGAGCGACACCTCCGCGGTCCGCGCCCCGCGGCGCGGCCGCGCAGTGGAACCGATTGCGGCGGCGTCTGAGATGCCGGTGTGAGGGTTCTGTCCGCCGTGGTCGTCACTTCGTTACGTTTGCTAGATGTACTCATAATTAACCCAATCGCTGGTTCTCAAGCTTTGCTAAGGATTATAGCCACAGTCACGTTTTATGAGCTCGTCACTTGTGCGAATTTCAAGGGCCTCTCTAACGACGCAGTCCCACTATCTCGACGTCTGTACCAGAATCCTAGGGCGTTCATATTTCATCGCATGATTCTAAGACAAACAATGTTCCGCGACCGCCGACTGCTCGGATACATCAATCACTTCCCGGCCGCGGCGCGGGGCGCGCACCGCGGAGGGGTCGCTGCGCGGGCCGAGGGTATTTAAATGGCCCGCTACCGGGCTAGAAGCCAGTTCCCTTCGATAATCGGAGCGTGCAGATCTCCGTGCCGGCGCGTTTCCAGGAGCTCATTCCGTCAGTTCACCTGATGATGTCCACATGTACGATCGCCGAAATATTGTGCCCGTTGGACACTATAGACCGGCAGTACACCCGTGGATATTTTGATTATCAAATACGCCGGGAGAAACTGAAGAATCACATGTACACATCTGGCAATTTCGAAGAAAACTGCAAAGAAGCAACAATCAACCAACAAACAACACAAATGTTCAAATGTTTGTTAAGCTTATGGGACTCAACTGCAGGGTCATCAGTCCCTAAAATTATAAACTACCTATAAACTACGTTATACTAAAGACAACACAAACATCCATGTCCGAGGAAGGATTCGAACGTCCGACGGAGAACGAACTCGCGCATCAGAGCATAGCGCCTCAAAACGGTCAGCCACTCCGCCGCGGCGCGCGCGCGCGCACACACACACACACACACACACACACACACACACATACACACACACACACACTCACAAACAGATACACACACAAATAAATAAAATATGCATCGCCTCGCACACTAACACAAAAGCGGGTGGTTCTTAAATGTACGCCAAGGACAACGCACACATAACATGTATAGTTATAAACACAAACACATTAGAGTTGACCAACAACAGACATATTAATGTTGTTAGCACTAGAAATAGAACAAAGAAGTATAAACCGCAATTCATCTCATAACACACATAAAAGTCAAAGAAATGCTAATTTCCTGGCTAAATATGCAGGGGACAGTTTGAGTGGCAGTGTTAGTTCAACAGAAAGTGTGATAAGGCCAACATAAAAAACTTGAGTAATCCTAATAGTTACTTATGTTCAGAATTATACGAAGCCATTGCACGAGAGCTGTTCACGATAAAAAAAATAAAAAAAAGTTGAACAAATATTTTGTTACCGTTAACTTTTGAAGGCACATTTAAATAAAACGAAACACATACGGTTATAATTACATCAATACATTTACAGTTTAAAAAGATGCCGAATTAAACGGTACAAAATGTAAAAAAAAAAAAAAAAAAAAAAAAAAAAAAAAAAAAAAAAAAAAAAAAGAGAGAGAGAGAGAGTTTATTGTCTATATGAGTTACACTTTCTTATTGATTCATGACATGAGATGTGTTAAGTAATTGTTTTATCTTTTATATATAGAAAAAAAGTACTGCAGTTCCAAAGTGCGACGTTCTTTGGTAGTGGTAAATGTATCCATGTTGTCTCTGCCACCTGGTGGATACCTATAGCAACACACCTCTGTAATGTTTACCTGGTTCAGTCTCCTTCACAAGTAACTCTTTATTTTATGTGCGTCCCAAAAGTTTTGTACATTTATTTGTTAACTTTTATCTTTGTATACAAACAAGGACTTCACAGATTTTAACTAGCTAGCGATCTTGGCTGAAGTATTTGTGTTTTATATCAATTTATTTTCGATGTAACACGTTGTCCATAAATCAGTTGACTGAAAATAAAGCCTCTTATGAAGTGAACCAGATGACGAAATGAGTAATGCGTGTTACCACTACGTTTGTCTTAGCCGCTGCTACCCTCCTCGGCTTTGAAACAAAGAGGCTTTATATGTGTATCTGCGGTACAGCAGTTGATTGTTCCTTCACATATTGCCAGAGATGGTCCGCTATAGCAACAGGTGGTGGGTGCGTGGAGAGTAGTTACGCAATCATTCCCAAGACGTTTTACTCCGTCCCTAATGACCACGATGTCGAACCATAGAGCCTAATGTTCCTACTTCTCTGATACAGGAGAAAGTGCGAAAAGAAGGAAGGCAACGCAGCAAACCAATTCAATATGTAACCAACAAGTCCTCACGTGTGGACGTGCATTATCTAGAAGAAAATTGGCAGTCAGCAGACTCCAAAGGCTCTGGTGGACAACAGCAGCTCACAACTGGTTCACCTCTTACGTTAATAACAGACAGCAGAGGGTAATTCTCCGCAATTTTGAAAACGGCTATGACATATAATCACAATGGGACACAGTTACATGTGGGGTGCTCCAGGGATCCGATTTTGGACTACTGCTGTTTATTTATATAAGCGATATGCCTTTGAGTATGACAAGTGATTGTAAAATATTTTTGTTTGCTGATGATACCAGCTTGGTAGTGAAGGACGCTGTTCATAATACTGACACATTATCAAGTAATGCAGTACAAGAGATAAGTTCATGGCTTGTAGAAAACAAATTGATGTTAAATCACAGTAAAACTCAGTTTTTACAATTTCTAACACATAATTAGACGAAAGCTGACATTTTCATTACACAGAATAGGCATATGATAAGCAAGACTGAACAGATTTCTAGGTGTTTAGATTGACAGTAAGCTGTCGTGGAAAGCCCATGTTCAAGAACTGCTTTATTTACCATTAGAACAATATCTGAAATATGTGATTCTTCCACACGAAAAGTAGTGTACTACGTTTACTTTCACTTACTTATGACGTACGGCGCTATTTTTTGGGGTAACTCCCCTGATAAAAACAGGATATTTTTGGCTCAGAAACGGGCGATTCGAGCAATATGTGATGTAAGTTCACGAACGTCATGTCGACCCCTTTACAGTAGTCTGGGAATTCTGACACTGGTGTCAGAATACGTAATTTCTTTAATGTCGTTGTTGTTGATAATATCAGCTTATTCACAATGATCCATGGCTCCGCCTACTCGGCTAGGAGACCGCCCCCTTCGCAGAAACACAATCCAGACATGTTGTTATATAGTTAGTTCGTTGTCGGGCAGTGTAGCTAACGGTCGTTGCAGTCTCACAGAACTGGCAAAAGTGCACAGCGCAGCCAGACGCGCGCATGCGCAGAGCAATATTCCCGTTTGGCTTTCTCAAATGGTCTGCCGCTGCAGTCGGCGCTCAAAGCCGATTGGCGCAAGCACCAGTGATCATCGTATTTATAGTAGCTTTCACTCGATGAATACTAGACAGAAGACGAATCTCCATTTACATCATACCACCTTGACACTTGTGCAGAAAGGTGTGCAGTATTCTCCAGCATCCATTTTCAGTAAGCTACCACAAGAACTGAAGAATCTTAGTACCAACCTACGCGCTTTCAAATCTAAATTGAATAGTTACCTCATGGCTCACTCCTTCTGTCAAGGAGCTCCATTTTTTATCGTCTCTTTTCACTTAGTTTTAAGATTCAGGGATCTAATACCGGCTAGATATTGTACCGGCAATGCTTACCAGTGGGTGGAGAGACTGGAATCCAATACCATTCCAAACCATAATATCGGCTGCAGGAGCAGGTATGGCGATGTGTAAGGAATCAGTTTAATAGGCTCTAACCGTTTTGTATCCAGGCTCATCATGATGGTGCATGTAGAATAATAAATGGAACGACAGCCCGATACTGCCAGCAGGACCACTGTGGTCGGAATAATGTTCGAACATACCGTGCTGAGTCAATGCTCAACTGTTGCCTTACCCATCACCAAACTCGTCCTGTACTTAATATTGTTATTTGGTGTGGTATTGGATTCCAGCCCCGCAACCCACTAGTAAGCGTTGCAGTTCACTAAGTAACTGGCGTTTGCTCTCTGAAATGATTTTTTTTTTCAATGAAATCCGTCTAGGTTACAGAGTGTTTCATTTCTCAGCGCCCATCAGCAGGGCATCCTCAGATAATTTAAGTAACAGAATTTAGTCAATTACAAAACGTAATAGCAAAGTGGAGGGGGTCTGGGGAAACTAGACTTATTTTGTTCTAAGTAGACTGCATAACCGGCAAACAAAACTTACAAGGCACTCTCCTTGAGGTGACACTGTAAATTTATTTGCGGTATTTAAACGATGTCTGCATTCCTTGTTGTTTTCGTAGACCTACAAATGATCGAGTAACATGATTAGAGACGAAACAGACGCGGTAATGATGTGAGAAGAATGTTGAAGATGTTGAATTGGAGCGGTGGTAGCTGAAGACTCAAGATCATGTTTACAGTTTTTCAGAGTGTTTGCAGGACCACAGAAACTCCAGGTAGGAGGTGGGTAAGTACTTCCGAAACCAATAAGAGAATGTCGTCTGGAGTTTTCTGCAACATAAAGGATGGAATTTGAATTACAATGGTGGATATTAACATTATTATAGTTGGGAGATTCTGTCCGTTTCATAAACTAAAGCACACATATTCATTAAAAACGATGCATTCACTTTCAGAACAGGCAAAAAAATCCTAAAGTCAGACTTACATCACAATAAAGGGGTGTGTTAAGGGTAAATATTGACCATGTTATTAATACTTGTCTGTGAAACCGTTAATGACAACAGTATGAAAGTATGTAGGGAACACTGTCTGACAGCACTTGAATTATGATGTAAAATATATGTGTCGGTAGAAGTACATAAAATACATCTTAATTATTGCAAAGAAATTATTGAATAACGTTTTGTGTGAGTTTAAAGCAATAAGTTCTCGACATTTTCATCAGAGATTGCGTAAATCTAAATACTTATTTAATATGAATGTTCGGTAATGTAGTGTTAAGAAGCTTAGTTTATTAGAGTGGTACAAGGAGACATAAAGGATACGGTTGATATCGTGGACTACTGCAGTTCCAATACGCAGAGTAAATTTATTTTGAAGATTGATGTAATACTTCTGTATTTGAAATACTGATAAGAATGAATCATAAGTTCCATTTGTTTAAATTTGAAATACATTAGAAGTTATTTTAAATGCAGAAGACTGATGGTATATAACTTAAAAGCTGACGTGATTATTGTAATAATACGTGAAAGAGTAGAGGAAACTGTAAGCAGAGATTGTGGATGGATATTTGATCGTCGTAACCTAGTGCTTGAGACTGGTTGTAAGTAGTCAGTTGTTTTAAAATGGAATTGTTCGGCAATCACAAGATCGCAAGATCATTCTTTAGTAAGGCTCACTTGAAAGGGATGTATTAATAAGTATGACAGGGGAAACGTTAACGGCTACTGTCACAGTAAGGATCAGAAGAGCAACAGAAAGCGAGTGCCCGTAAGTTGGAAAGATCAACCGTCTATGCGAACTAGGTAATTATACTTACCAGTTGGAGAGTATCGAATCCAAGAAATGTTCAAAATGAACAATTAACTTGCAACATGAACACCGAATGAAAGGTGGTGCGCCACAGTGACCACAAAGGTACGCACCATCAAGTTCGAAGACGAACACCTTGGGAGTTACAAAAGGCGCCAGAGTTTCAGCTAGGTAGACACTATTATAGAATATATTATATAGAGTCATATTTTTCCGTCTCTATAAAACGTCACACTATTTGCTGCTACGGACTGAAGCAGAGAAAATGCTCCACGGGAAGCTGGACGTGCCGCGCTCGGTCCAAGTGACCCTTGGACTTTCACTGCTTTGCTCGTCAAATTCTCGGAAGCACACGCCATGGTGAGACGTATCATGTGCACTGTGATGCACCTCTTTTTCTTTCCGGCTTTCTGGTGCCATGAAAATGCAAATTTTGTAAAATTAATTTTACTTTTGCAATATATGCAAGAATAGAATGAAATTTTCACTCTGCAGTGGAATGTGCGCTGATATAAACTTCCTAGCAGATTAAAAATGTGTCCCGCAACTGAGATTTAAACCTGGGACCTTTGCCTTTCGTGGGCAAGCGCTCTCCCGTCTGAGCTATTCCGACACGCTTTACGGTTCCTCCTCACAACTTTACTTCTAAGAGTTGTGAGGTCATACCATGAAGCGTGCCGCGATAGTTCAGACGGTAGAGCGCTTGCCCCCGAAAGGCAAAGGTCCCAGGTTTGAATCTCGATTGCGGAACACAGTTTTAATCTGCAAGGAAGTTTCTCATGGAAGAATAATTTTTCATGATACTTCCAATGTGGTACCTCTTTTTTAGTAATTTAATACATGCTTAATATAATTTCATTGACTATGTAACTTTTTATTTTGCCTCTCTTTCTATATCTAAGTTAAAATATAAGAGCTATACATGAAACATCGTGGATCGCCCAACATTACTAGTGTAATGCAATTGCACGATTTACTTAATTCCATTTCCTTTTCTTTTGGACCAACTGATGTTGTGCCCACGGCATGGATGTGTGTTGCCCTAAGGTTAAGTTAGTTTACGAGCAAGCACTCGGCAACTGTAAGTTCTCAGGGTCGTTATTTTGCAAACGGAGGAAAATTTGTTGCTAGCTCAACTAAACTGAAATAGCGATTAAGATTTTTTTCATTATGCACTACGTTGTAAACTGGTTATGGTCAATTAATGTTTAAACAGTTTCTAATGACTGATGTTAGTTTCCATTTACTTACAAAACACACACAAATATAAGTTTGAATTGAGGTTAGTATCACAACGACCTTATCGATCTACCGCAACAATTGAAGTCGACACTGTGCTGCATTTGACTTGAATCGTCTCTGATACTTCTTTTATGGCAGCAAAATTTCTGTACTGATATTTCACAGCTGTTATAAATAAATTCAGTCAAAGGAAAGTATCTTTTCCTACCGCAAAAGACTTCGTTTAGTTCATTAAATATAAATGATGGGAACCGTAGCTGATCTCCAAATATATGTAAGTCACATTGGTAAAATAATACTTATAAGCTAATAAAATGATAAATGAGAACTTTAAAATTACTCTTCTCTGTATTTTCAAACATAAATTATTCACAAATCAAAATACATATTGACATGAGGTATCGGTTATACAAGGGAAGTTTTCATTACCGATGCCAAAAGAGACGTTCCTTACAATTTTTATCGTTCACTGCGAACTGCTTTAAGTACAGAATAAAAATTTCATGTTAACAAGAAAAAAATTTACTAGCATATTGCCGCATATTACATGCAGTATAATAGTCCCCCATTCGGATCTCCGGCCGGGACTACTCAGGAGGATATCGTCATTAAGGAAAACAAAACAGGCATTCTACGGGTCGGAGCGTGGAATGTCCTAACCCTTAATTGCGTAGAAAAGCTAGAAAATTTGAAAAGAGAAATAGAGAGGTTAAAGTTAGATATGGTATGGATTAGTGAAGTTCGGTGGCAGGATGAAGAGGATTTCTGGTCAGGTGAGTACAGGGTTATCAATAAAAAATCAGTTGGTGTTAACGCAGGAGTAGGTCTGATAATGAATAGGAAAATAGTAATGCGGGTAAGCTACTATGAACAACATACTGAACACATTATCGTAGTAAAGATAGACACGAAGCCAACACCGACCACAGTAGTGCAAGTTTATATGCCAACCAGCAAGGCCTATGATGAGGATATCGAAAAAATATATGAGAAGATAAAAGAAACTATTCAGTAAGTTAAGGGAGACGAAAACTTGGTTGTGATGGGGGACTGGAAAGTAATACAGCAGATGAAGAATGGGTAGATCTTAGAGATAGGGTAGTGAAGGCCGCAGAGGATCATATGGGCAGAAGGACAATGCTTAGTAGATATCCCTGGATAACACAGGATATACTGAACTTAATTGATGAGAGGAGAAAATATAAAAATTCAGTAAGTGAAGCAGGAAAAATGAGATTGACAGGAGTGCAGATTGGCTAAGCAGGAGTGGCTATAGAACAAATGCAGAACCGTAGAAAAATGCATAAGGGAAAGATAGATACTGCCTACAGGAAAATAAAAGAGATATTTGGAGACAAAAAAAGCAGCCGTATGAATATCAAGAACTCGGGTGGAAAACCAGTACTAAGCAAAGAGGGGAAAGATGAACTCTGGAAGAAATATATAGAGGGCCTATACAAAGGAAATAAACTTGAAGGCAGTATTCTAGAAATGGAAGACGAAGTGGAGGAAGATGAGATAGGAGATATGGTACTGAGAGAAGAATTTGACAGAGCGATGAAGGACTTGATTCGAAACAAGGCCCCTGGAGTAGATGGTCTTCCCTCTGAACTGCTGATGTCGTTAGGAGAGCCAGTTTTGAAAAAATTGTATCACCTGGTATGTAAGATGTACGAGACATGGGAAATACCCTCCGACTTCAAGATGAATATCGCAATTCGAATACCAAAGAAAGCAAAAGCAGACAAGTGTGAAAATTACAGAACTATCAATTTAATAAGTCATGGTTGTAAAATACTAACACCAATTATTTACAGACGAATGCAAAAACTTGTGGAATCAGACATCAGGGAAGATAATTTGGATTTAGGAGAAATGTAGGAAGACGGGAAGCAATCCCTCACATTACGACTTATCTCTGAAGATAGGCTAAGGAAAGGGAAACCTGCGTTATTAGCGTTTGAAGATTTGGAGAAAGCTCCAAATTCAGAAGGTAGCATGGGTAAAATAAAGGGAGCGAAGAGTTATATTCAACCTATACAAAAACCAGACAGCGGTTATTAGAGTCGAACGGCAAGAAAGGGACGCAAAGGTTGGGAAGGGAGTAAGACAGGGTTGTAGCCTCTCCCCAATGTTGTTCAATCTGTTCATTGAGCAGGCAGTGAAGGAATGGAAGGAGAAATTTGGAGAGGGAATTAGAGTGCAGGGAGAAGAAATAAAAACATTAAGGTTTGCCGAGGATGTAGTAATTATGTCAGAGACTGCAAAGGATCTGGAAGAGCAATTGAATGTAATGGACATTGTCTTGAAAGGAAGATATGAGATGAACATTAACATTAACGAAGGTAATGGAATGCAATGTCAGAAAATCAGGCGATGCTGAAGAAATTAGATTAGGTAATGAGACAATAAAAGTAGTAGATGAATTTTGTTACTTGAGTTGCAAGATAATTTCTGATGGCCGAAGTGAAGAAGATATAAAATGCAGAATGGCTATGGGAAGAAAAGCGTTTCTAAAGAAGCGAAATTTGTTAACGTCCAATATTAATTTAAATGTTAGGAAGTCCTTTCTGAAAGCATTTGTCTGGACTGTAGCATTTTATGGGAGTGAAACGTGGATGATAAGGAGTTCAGATAAAAAGATGATAGAAGTTTTTGAAATGTGGTGCTACAGACGAATGATGAAAATTAGATGCATAGATCACGTAACTAATGAGGAGGTTCTCAACCGAATCGGGAAGAAAAGGAGTTTCTGTCATATCCTGACTAAGAGAAGGGATAGATTGGTTGGACACATTCTGAGACATCAAGGAACTGTCAACTTAGAATTAAAAGGAATCGTATGGTGTAAAAACCGTAGCGGGAGACCAAGGTACGAATATAGTAAGCAGATTCAACAGGATGTAGGTTGCTGAACGTATTCTCAGATGAAGAGACTTGCACAGGACAGGGTAGCATCGTGAGCTGCATCAAACCAGCTGCATCAAACCAACTGCACCCGCTTCTCCTGTGACGGGCCTGTTACAGACCCGTTTGCGTGCTACGACCATACCTGTTGCATACAGTTGGCGGTAGAGGTTTTGAAATGTGCTGAACGTTGGATGCTCTCTGTCCAGGTACCGTTCTGCATACGCCCTGCAGGCTTCGGCTGCATTTTTTCGACACTCGCCATAGATGAGTATCATCTCCGCCTTTTCAGAGTTCGAATACACCATGGTTACAGTTCCTGCAGCACTATACATATCACAGACGTCTTGTAACACAGTGTACTACAGTTAGTCTGCGTGCAAAGACGAATTCAGAATAACAAAAGCAGCAAGAGCTACATGCGGACACTGCGACAGCTAGACCAAACCACAACAGTGCACTACAGCCACACTCGTAAACACGGTCGTCATCGTAAACATGTCCCTGCAGATGCTGCTCGCCGACGGTGGCTCGTGTTTGTTACAACACGCAACTGAATGTTGCAGGTTTTAAGCATCAACTTTGGGTTACAATATCTCCGGATGTAATTAACATTTTACAATGCAACAAACGACAGTGATTACGTATTTGTTTATATGTTCAGATGTGCTAACAAAACTAACGGGGTACTAATTTTTTTAAAAAGTACGTTTTTTGTTAAAAAAAAAAACTTCTGTGCATTTTTTTATGGTTTGAATTAACCAATTACACTAGCCCCTCTCATCACGTTCGGTCTGTGGAATCGGTTCGTCAGTATTTGATGTCATTTACCAAATATATTCAGTGGTAATGTTAGGTGACTCACCCTGTATATGTACGAGGGAGGAATCATGTCAGTAGGTTTGAAAATTCAGGTGATAAGTTCTTTTTACACTTGCTGCTACTCAGTGTTTCGCCGTGTCAAGGTTTAAATGTAGTCGTTACACAGTTAAATTTGCGAGGATAATTGTTGTATATGATTCATTTTACATTTGGTATAGGTTTTTTGACAGTGAGACCCAAAGTGTACACCTGTGCTTGTTAAAAATTCTCTCAAAATATGTAGTCAATTATTATATTGCACTTTTGTTCTGGTATCCCGGCACGATATGTTTGAGAGCCCGCCAGACCACATGGACTATGACAGCAGCCGTTAGGCGGCGCGCACAACCTACTAGAGCTGCCATCGCCACTAGAGCGCTGCACGCCGTGGCGCGCCTACCGCGCCGGTCATCTGCACAGAGAGCCGCACTATATAGGGCCCGGAGCCACAGCTCGCTCCTCAGTCTTGTGTTGACTGCACTCAGTTTACTTTCGGTATCCAGTGGTTATTAGGCTTCGTACTTGCTCCATCACGGTTCTGATTGGCTTGCGCTTTGGTATTTGTTTTCGATTAGTTATTGTCATTGTTTGTCGTCTCTGTGGTCTCGTGTAGTGTTTCTCGTTAACGGCGACGCTTGATTGGTCGGTCGTCGCTAGTCACTCCCGACCCAGTCCGACCTTCGGTCACCATAATTGGCGACGAGGTAAAAGGTTCCATACGTCTCATGGACGAACGACTTGTGCAACTCGTGGAACAGCAACAACAACAGCTGCTCCTACAGCAGCAGCAAACTGATTTGTTACGACAGGAAATTCAACTGTTGGCGGAACGCTTACAGGTTCAGGGTTCACAAACTGTCCAAGCGGTTGTCACGTCGTCGACGGATTTCCGCCCCCTGCGTTTCCGCCCTTTAACGACGCCAAAGAGGATTGGGATACTTACTTACAGCGGTTGAAACAGCACTTTGCCGCATTTCAGGTCTCTGATGACGCTCTACAACGGTCGCTTTTTCTTTCTTGGGCTTACCCCGAGACGTTTTTCTTACTGAAGAAGTTGCTCCCCCGTCTCCAATCCGGTGGCACTGACGTTCGAGGAGATGTGTGCATTGCTTTCGAATTATTATTCGCAGCGATTTCACGTTGTCACATCGCGCCTCGAATTCCATCAGTATCACAAACAGCCAGGTCAATCATATCGGTCATGGGTGACAGATTTGCAAGGACTGAGTCGGCGTTGCGAATTCACGTGCTTCAACCCGTCTTGTAAAACCTCCTATGTTGACTCTCTCATCCGTGATGTTGTCGTTCAGTTGGCTCCAGATCCAGAAGTGCGGACGGCGGCCCTGAAGCTGGACGACCCCTCTCTGGAGGACATCCTGAAGATTGCACATTCTTTCGAGATTGCACAGGCGGCGAATGAGCGCCTCATGGCTCGTCCTCAGGTAGCAACTGCACAACCGCCGCAAAGGGGACGTAACGTTCGGAAGGTCTTGGCCCGCCGGCAGCGTCGTGATCCTTCCCTCTCTGACGTGTCCATGGCCTCTAAACGACTGGTCACTTCTCGTCGGCGTAGGCAACGTGGTTTTCCGTCCTGTCCTGACTGTTTTACAGCTCACCAACGGGCGGACTGTCCAGACCGCTGGGCCCACTGTAGTCGTTGTGGAAAAGATGGGCATCTCCATTCAGTTTGTCGGCAAACGGCAGGACAGTCTTCCCCGACTTCTTATTGGCGTCAGGGGACAGTTCATGAACTGCAGGCTATTGTTCCACAGGGTGATTCTCCCGCTACCAAATTGTTTATTGATCTCAGAATAGCGAACCATGACGTCCGCTTCCAAGTGGACACAGTGGCGACAGTCTCCCTGGTGAAACTCCTGACATATGCCCGTCTTGGCTACCCAGCATTGGACCCGCCCTCCAGCAGGTTGGTAGTATATGGTGACAGCGCGATTCCTCTGAAAGGTCAGTTTACCACTTTGGCAACTTACAAAACGGTTACACGTCCTGTAACCCTCTTTGTGGTAAATAGCCACTCAGCTGGAAACATTTTCGGCCTCGATGCGTTCTCACTGTTTGGGTTCTCCATCTCCGATGAGGTGCAGGTCATTTCTGACACAGTTCCTTTCCAGGAACTTGACGACCTTTGTGCCTCTTTTGCGTTTCTGTTCGAATCATGTCCGGGGTGTGCAACCAATTTTGAGGCACATATTACTTTACGCCCCGATGCGGTGCCCCGTTTCTGTCGTGCACGCCCTCTTCCGGTCTCCCTACGGATGGCGGTAAAGCTGGAACTCGACCGTCTGCACGCCGCGGGAGTCATCGAACCTGTCAAAACGAGTGTCTGGGCCACACCACTGGTAGCGGTCCTCAAGCCCAATGGCGCCCTCCGCCTTTGCTTTGTGGCGATTTTAAATCCACCTTCAATGGCCAGGCCCAGGTCTAAACCTACCCAATTCCACGGCAAGAGGACCTCCTCACGAAGCTTGTTGGCGGGGAATACTTTTCTAAGATAGACCTGGCTGACGGCTATTTGCAAATTCCGCTCGATGAGGAATCTCAACGAATCGTGGTCATCAATACTTCTTTTAGTCTTTACAAATACAAACGTTTACCTTTTGCGATTTCTTCCGCTCCAGCCATCTTCCAGAGGTATCTCGAACAACTAATCATGCCTATACCCGCTTGTGCCAACTATCTTGATGATGTCATCATTACTGGGGCTACACGCCAGGAACACTTGCATAACCTCCGCACTCTCTTTATGACATTGCGGGACGCCGGGCTCAGGTGCCACCTCCATAAATGCCAGTCTTTCGAGGAACAGGTCGAATACCTTGGCTACTTGCTCTCCAAAGACGGAATCCAGCCCACAGATCCCAATGTATCGGCGGTCGATTCTCTACCATGCCCCCAAAAACTGCAGGAATTACAGGTGTTTTTGGGAAAGGTGAACTATTATGCAGAATTCCTCCCACAAGCGGCCCACATTATGCACCCCCTCAACTGTCTCCTGAAGAAAGGTGTGCAGTTCCGGTGGTCAGATGCTTGTGAGCATTCCTTTCAACGGCTAAAGCGCTTGTTGCGTTCGGCACCCTGCCTTACGCCCTTTTCTCTATCATGTCCCCCTGGCCAGGAGACACGTTTATTGGCCAGGTCTGAACAAAGACGTGGAGGCCATCGTCCGCAATTGCTCCTATTGTGCTAAGCACCAGGCTGCTCCAGCCCAATCTTTCTCTCACTGGCCTGCTCCACGTCACCCATCTTGACTTTGCGGGCCCCTTTCTGGAATCTATGTGGCTTATTGTCATTGATGCCTATACCCACTACCCCTATGTAGTCAACATGGCGTCCACCACCACGACTGCCACACTCAATGCCCTTACACAAATTCTTGCTATCGAGGGTCTACCCCATACCATCGTCTCTGACAATAGGCCCCAGTTTACAGCGACAGCCTTTGAGCAGTTTTGTGATGCAAATGGCATCAAACACCTGTTTACTCCGCCATTCCACCCAGTCTCAAATGGTGCTGCTGACCGGATGGTGGGAACGTTCAAACAACAAATGCTGAAATCTGTGGGCACCTCCACCACCAGAGCAGCCCTCACATTATTCCTGAGTACCTACAGGACTACCCCTAACCAGGATCGTAGCCAGGCAGAACTCCTCCACGGCCGACAGCCACGCACCCTTCTCCATCTCTTGGCCCCACAGCCCTTGGAACCAAGGATCTGGTACACTGGGCAATATGCACCAGGTTCCACTGTGTGGGCCCGTTCCTATGGTACAAAGCCCTCATGGGTGCCGGCTACTGTAGTGGCCACTCACTGGCGAGGCCTCCTCTCTGTCAACACTCAGAGGGGTTTGGAGCGCCGCCATACTAACCAACTTCGCCCTCGTTTCCCTGCATCTTCCCAACCAGTAGCACACCCAGACTCGGACCCCTGCTATCGCCAATTCCCCGATCACAAGGCTACAATCTGCGCTCTTGGGCATTGTCCACGGCTCCAGTGGATGCGGACACAGAGATGGCACACTCTCAGCCGCAACAGTGCCCACAGGGCAGATCACCCTCCGACACACCTCAACCACCGGGGCCCCATATGCTCCACGGGACAGCGTCGGCAACCCCAGGAAACTTGGGCATGGAAGTAGAGACCTCGCCTCCACATTCACCCTCTCGGCAATCGCTTTCCACACCAACGCATCCTTGTACGTCTACGGATGCCCCACATCCGTACCTTGAGTTAGCAAGCTCTCCACCCGTGACACCACTTGTGCCATCGGTCCACCTTCCAAAGCACCGACCTGGGCGCTTCCGTCCCTAAGCGCCCATTTCAGGGGGGAGGGATCTGGTATCCCGACACGATATTTTTGAGAGCCCGCCAGACCACATGGACTGTGACAGCAGCCGTTGGGCGGCGCGCACAACTTATTAGCGCTGCCATCGCCACTAGAGCGCTGCGTGCCATGGCGCGCCTACCGCGCCGGTCATCTGCGCAGAGAGCCGCACTATATAGGGCCCGGAGCCACAGCTCGCTCCTCAGTCTTGTGTTGACTGCGCTCAGTTTACTTTCGGTATTCAGTGGTTCTCAGGCTTCGTACTTGCTCCATCACGGTTCCGATTGGCTTGCGTTTTGGTCTTTGTTTTCGATTAGTTGATGTCATTGTTTGTCGTCTCTGTGGTCTCGTCTAGTGTTTCTCGTTAGCGACGACGCTTGATCGGTCGGTCGTCGCTAGTCGCTCCCGACCCAGTCAAAAAATGTTCAGATGTTTGTAGAACGTATGGGACTTAAAAACTACTTATGAACTACCTAAGACTAAGGACAGCACAAATATCCATGCCCGAGGGGGGGGGGGGAATTCGAACCCCCGACCGTAGTGGCCGTGCTGACCGTGACTGGAGCGCCTCAGTCCCCTCGGCCACCGCGGCCGGCCCCGACCCAGTCCGACCTTCAGTCACCATATTTGTAATAAATTTATTATCGTACTAGCTGCTAAACTGGGTATTGCCTATGTATCTATGCATTTTTCCAGTCTTCTTTGTTTCGTCATATGTCATGAACTACATGTATTTACATCTTTCTTAGTGCATCTCACTTTTCCCTTTCTGTCCATCGGCTTCTGCCTTATTATCCTTCAATTTAAGTTTCGTTTCCATGCAGATCAATACATGTGACATCATATGTCCTTAACTATGTATTCTGCCGAGGCGGAGTGGCTAAGCGCATTAAGGCCGCTCCCCGTCGGGGGTTCGAATCACCCCTCGGGCATGGATGTTTGTCTCGTCTTTAGCATAAGGTAGTTCTAAGTAGTTTGTAAGTTTACGAACTGATGAACCCGTAGTTACGTCCCTTAAGCTTAACAAACATTTGAACTTTTGAACTATGTATTCTACAATAATTTAATTTTTCAGATTCGCAGAAACTGATATTGGGAAACTGTCTGTGATGAATAAATAGTGGATGAATGGAGTCTCGTAAATCATGCGTCGCGTGCTGTGACGGTTTTCGTGACCTATTGCTTACGACGTCATATGTCCTGAAGTATGTATCGTACGTAGTTGTTGTGTGATAGTAAGCAATATGTGTACTAAGTTAGCAGTAGATGCGGAAAAATAATACGTGATGTAGCAAAATAGCGCATGATGTAGTAGTTATTCGGAAATTTTATTGTTTATGACGTGATAAGTCCTGAAATATGTGTCGTACTAAGATGTAAATTCGAAGATACATTCACTGGTATATGTGCCTAGAGTCTGCAAAATATAACGTGAATGGCGTTAGCAGGAAAGACGTAATAAATCAAAACCTCATGTGTGATGATGTGGTTTTTCATTAACCAAATTATTTAGGACTTAATATCTCATGGAATATATGTCGAATTATGATATAGTATCAAAGGAAGAGAGTAGTCTCGCGAATAAAATTTACAACGTGGAAGTGGTGACTTGTATGTCATGCCAAATGCCGTAGATAAACATCATAAACATCATGATCATCGGGAAAGTAGTAAGCGATAGATATTTTTCATTTCATCATTTTTCTGCGATTGTCAGCGAGAAGACTTGAAATTATATTCCAATTTTATTCGAAGTCGCTAAGTGCCCTCGTTGGCAAATAGTTGACGAATACAATGACGCTATCACGCGCCGCAAGACGGGGCAGTTGTTATTGTTTAATACGTGATATTGTTTGAAATATGTATCGTAGGTGGTTTTTGCAACCATAGGAAATGATTCCTGACCTTAAGGAATATTGGCACCAAATTTGGTGGAAATCGGTCCATTAGTTTAGAAGCAGATGTAGAATATTTTCGAATGATGCGGGCGTACTTCTCGAGTTGTAGTTTATGACGTCATATGTCCTTACGTATGTGTCGTAGGTGGTTCTTACCGACAGTGATTATTGCCTTATAGTAAGGAACATGTGTATCAAGTTTGGTTGAAATCGGTCCAGTAGTTTAGGAGGAGACGTGGAACATACGTATATACACACATACCCACATGCAGCCTATTTATTAAGATATATAGGCTACCACACACGATTATGTTATCGAGTCATTTTATTATAACGATTCTTTAAACTTAAATTTGTAGTGTTGACATAGCCCATTGACTGCCGCATCATGTTGCTATGGTTGTATAATTACACATTATAGCTTTCATCGAAGTGATACCTAAGTAAGAGGTTTGCATGTTCCTCTTTTTTTCTCCACCCCTTAGGAAGCCATTATGGGAAGCAGCTTAACGCCACGCGATCTCCGCGAAATACATGGTTCACAGTGCCGCCAAGATAATGTAGAGGGCACTTGTGGCTCAAAGACGATACTCTGCCATTTGCCATTGACGTCATTGCCGGCAAGCAGAAGAAAGGGAGATCAGGCTGTCTCCGTAAGAGCCGGGGGATACCCGAGGAGAAGTCCTTATTAATAAGCCGGAGAGCTTCCTTTCCCTTCCATTAGCCTTGATACACAAGCCATAAACGATACTGCTGCGTATCAGCGATCCTGATGGGGCGGGCGGGTGATTACGAGGCGAGGTCGAAAAGTGGTGTCGTCACGCGAAGGTCTCGGTTGACAGGGACGGGCGGGAGCGGCACGGCGCGGCCCCCAAGAGCTACAGGCAAAAGCTGCTTAATGGAAACCCTCTACCTGCGACCGCTCGTCGCTCACTACTGCCTGCCTTCTCCACCTCACGATGAAGACACAGCAAGGCCGAGAAAGGGCAATGTGACTGAAATACATGGTGCCGTTTCTTTAAAGGCCTCAAGTCGAGCATAACATATCTGCGTCTCATATGTAGGAAGTAGACAATAAGAACACCGAACAGCGTATTAATTTATCAAAATGCAAATGGGTTACCACTAACAAGGAGAGGACGCGTACTCGTCATCGCCGAATTCGTTCAAATGTTTGTAAATCTTTAATATTGATAGAATATATGACATCAACTGCGATTGGGCAAAGCTGAAAATGTGTACCCAGCCGGTACTGCCCAATCGCAGTTGATGTCATATATACTATGAATATTAAATAATAATAACAACTGCAGGATCAGAAGTGACGTCTGTTCTTTCGGAACAGACGCCACATGTATACATGTTTGTAAATCTATCGGACCAAGCTGCGTGGTCATCAGTCCGTACTTACAAACTACTTAAACCTAAGTAAACTAACCTAAGGACAAACACACACACACACACCGATACTCTAGGGAGAACTGGAACATCCGACGGCGAGCAACCGCGTGCTCCGCAGCGAGGCGCCTTAGACCGCTCGGCCACTCCACCTCAGCGCCGAATTTGTCCAAATTTATGGTAAATGTAGGCCGGGGTGCGATATGAAAGTGCACTAAATTGGAACTCCAAATGGCTAAGCGTTTAGCAAATAAAAGGAATTTTGTTACGGATCTATCACCATATGCACGTTATCAACTGCCCCTGAGAGAGTCAGTTTAGATAGCGGTGTTTGGCTCAGCGGCTTTAACTATGAAAAACAACTAATGTCTGTCACATTTTAGAAGTCCATTTTGACACCCTAACGCTTCCACCAATAAATGGCACTCTAAATCTCACAGACTTTGGTACGAAGGCACAAGCGTTATATATCGCTAAAACTTCTAAACAATGGAGACGTTGCTTTATTGCAAGATGACACGGGTGTAAAGAGCCCTAATAGTATCTGAAACTTCGCCTCATTTCCCTTGGATATCAAGTTGTTTATTATTTAGCAAGTAAAACGCACTTACAGCCTGTCCGAACAGCTAGTGAAATTATTTTGTATCCACTCAATATGTCTTGATTAACAAATTATTAGTGAATTGAGGTCCAGCTATGCTGTGCCTCCAAACTTCCTCAAATTCTTTTGCCACTAAGGTTAAAAAACTTCGTTCCCCCCCCCCCTTTTTTTAGCTTCCAATGAGAGTGAAAGTCATGTTGATAATCTCGTCACACTAAAACATTTTTGTAAATTCTGCAGTTATGTTTTATTTTGTGTGATTCTACAGAACTTCCAAGTGAATCAATCTCATTAATAACAATCGTAGTAAAAATTTTATCGAAAGATACTGTACACGGAGCTTATACAAAAAAGCAGAGGTTACATATTTGTTTATTCTGTGGATTTTCTCTGCCTTCTCTTAGCATCCACTATGCAGTGACCGACTACTCATCATATCTGCAACAAAGACAGATTCTCGCATTAGCTACTACAATGCTAGGCCGCTCGTATGCAAATTAAAGCCTTGATAAACTTAAGTCGATTATGAAGGAAGATGTAATTATTTTGTAACACTACAACGTCTACCAACAGTCTTGTTGCACACCTGCTAGATGAAATAGCACCTGTTGACCTCAGTCCACCTATCACTGTACAACATGTCCCGAACGGACTTTACCACTTGAGATACTTTCTATTAGGGTATTGATACTTACAAGCAAGAATCTCCGATGTAAGAAAGAAGAACGTTATGGAAATATACCGTAAATTAATGAAAGATAAAAATAAAATACAGCAGTGTAGATAAATACAGATCTCATAAGTGGAAGATGATTTGGGAAAATGTTCAATGTCGTAACTTACCTTCCACGATGAAAACTATGTGGTACTTAGTTGTAAATCGCAAAATTGCAACTAACTATAAACTTTACAATATCCACCCAGCAAACACATTGGTCACAGAAGACTACCGATTCGTTTGCGACAAAGTATATAAGATGGAAATCGGCATCCATCAGCAGAACGTCGCCAAACTACATAACAACTTCCGAATTTCTTTTCCCAGAAGACGTACCATTCCCATTCCCCAAAACAAAACAAAAATGCAATCAACTGGCTAAAGGGGCATCGGTCCAAAACATTTTTAGAAAAGCAGATATGAAATTGGAAGATTTCTGGTTATACGTTACAACGGAGCTCGACAGGCTGATGGAAACAAAACATTACTAAATACCTTAACATAACATAGAAAGAAGGAAATTTTATTTACACAAAGTTTCTTATATATTTATACCTCTACATTGTTTCACCTATACTCCAGTTCGAGAGAACAAGTTTTATGTTTTAATATTGACAGGATATTCCCCACGTTTTACCAAAAAACGGACATGATTTTAATTTCAATTGGTTTCTTATTATCAGTTATATGCTAACATTACCAAGAGGAAAATTTTTTTGCTTTAAACGGCAGTGGAGCCAGAAGACCTTCCAGGTCAAAATATAAGTGGAGCTAGAAGTTTCTCTTCATTGGTAGAAGACATTTCCATAAATAAGAACACACAGTTTTCCTTTCTATACGGCTTTGAAGCCCACGTCGAGGTAGGCATTTATGGCGAGCGGAAGGACGGGCTAAAAATAAATAAATAAATAAAAGGGGTAAGAGATCGGATTTTTATTGAAAGTTTCGTGGCCGGCCGCGGTGGCCGTGGGGACTGAGGCGCTCCAGTCACGGTCTGCACGGCCACTACGGTCGGGGGATCGAATCCCTCCTCGGGCATGGATATTTGTGCCGTTCTTAGTATAAGGTAGTTCGTAAGTAGTTTGTAAGTTTAGGGACTGATGACTCCGTAGTTAAGTCCCATAAGCTTAACAAACATTTGAACATTTGAAAGTTTCGTGGGTAAGATTCCGCAAAATGTTCAAATGTTTGTATACTCTATGGGATTTAACTACGGGGTCATCAGTCCCTAAACTTACAAACTACTTATGAACTACTTACGAACTAGGACGGCACAAATATCCATGCCCGAGGGGGAATTCGATCCCCCGACCGTAGCGGCCGTGCAGACCGTGACTGGAGCGCCTTAGTCCCCTCGGCCACCGCGGCCGGCTACGAATCCGCCGGCGGCAAATATTTATTTGCTCCTTGACAATGCGTACACAACTGACTTCACAATTAACCGATAATAAATTTCTTCTGTTGATTGACTCGTGGAGAGGACAAACAAATCCACAAATATATGACGATCTGTTCCAAGATGAAGACGGATTGCCAACATGCAACATCAAAGTAATTCTCCCCAAATGTACGCCACTACTGCATCCATGCGATGCATATTTTTAGCGTCAGGTAAAATATTTAATTTAAAAAATTCAAAACTGTACTTACCTAATCGAGAAAGAAGAAGAAATCACTTCCCGATAAGCTTGCATCAAACTTCATTCCATTATTCATTACCAGCTGTCCTCGCCAGTATTCAGAGACATGCTTCGTTATGTATGGTTCGCTGCTGGACTGTGCGCTAAAAGATGCTGTTTTCAGAATATCAGTCGAGTTTGTTTTTCTAGAGAGACATTAAAAAACCATGTAATTGCAAAACGTGCGCAAGATGCGGTCAAAATTATTGCTTCCACTGATTCGATGAATATCACCCCTGTAATGTAATTGATCAATTGCAAAAGAATGGAAGTATCGATTTACATACACGACGTACCCAAATACGCGTTAACTACAGTCCCTTTTTATATGTTTGTTGTCCCAAATTACATCCAATGCCGTTTCTTTCTTTGCTAATATAAATTAATAAAATAATCTATAGGATGTTGCGGTTAATTGTGACGTCTGTCTACATCTACATCAATACTCTGCAAACCACTGTGAAGTGCATGGAAGAGGGTACGTCCCACTGTACCAGTTATTACAGTTTTTTCCATTCTATTAATGGAATTGGAGCAGCTTTGTACTATTATTTATTTCGTTAATTACTAAACTTGAATTATTGTGCTGGCGGTTTTTATGCCACCAGATTTCGGTTCATTATTTTGTTTCTTGACTCTGGTTTGGGTGAAGGAAAGTAAAAGGATGATTTTTGTTAATTGTTTAGTGTTCTTAAGTGACACAGTTCGCTCCCTGCCCTCTCCTAGGGACAGTCAGTCAAGTGTTGTGGTTCCCTGGTTTCAAATTCCCTCCAGTAGTCGTCAGAGAGGCTCCGTCCTACGCATGTTATCCTACCAACTTAACAGTATAGTCATTGGGCAGGTCAGAGCCGAGCGATGGTGGTCGCCCCACAAAATTCTTCTACCTCATAGGTTGGCAACTCCCCCGTCCAGGTTCCCTACCCAGCCGCTGTCCGTTGCTGTTTGAAACCGGCACTACCGTCGATGGTCTGGTTGTGTAGACACGCTGCGCGCTGCGCTCCAGCCTTAGTTTGCACAATGCATCTTCTTTGTTGAGATTTTTAAATTTAGGCAGGTGTCACCTACGTTTAATCTACGCATGGCTCGACCTTTGATCAATATCGCGAACTCGTGGCGAATGATACTCAAATCGTGGTATTACTTCCCGGTTAAGGCTCGTTTATGACCTGCTCAATGTTAATTCAAATTCATATCCTATATTTTGGTTTAGGTCCCCGTTAATGGTTTGTGTTTGTAGTACCTTTTGACTGTCCTCCAACCCACTTAAAGATGCGGATTTCCACCTAGCTATGGAGGTTGCATATTTCAATGTAAAACGAATGTAAATTGTATTTGAAAAATTGGAGACTAACAGTTTAATCTTCTATTAAATTGTCCTGTTAAAACTAAATTTATCTCTATGATTGTCCCTGAATTCCACTGCCAGATCCCACTCCTGGTCATCAAATAAGTTGCCCATTGTGTGCAAACCTGCTGTGACGGTATGTCTATGTTTTTGTAATGCCCGTAACATCTCTTCTCGCATGCTTGGTGGATCCATTTCCTCCTCTAAAGTCGTTATCCGTTACCCTAATTATTACTTCTCCTTTTACTGTTTTCTTCTCATGATTCACTGTGTTCTTGATCTGTGTAAGACACCTCCACCCAGTATGGGAGTCAGTGAGAGATGTTGGAAGGGAAACTAATTCAAGAGGAGTACTAACACCTACTACTCTGATTTTAGGGACCAAAATAAGTCAGTCACTACCAGAACAACACAAACAATAGCAGGCAGAACAGTTTCGTTAGTCCATTCTACCCAGAAGTAAGAAGCAACGAGTAGGCGGGTTGTTTCCAACGTATTGACGATAGAGCGTGAGAAGAATGTTTAAATACCTGGTTGTGTGCTGTAATTAATCTAATCTTTTCCTCACGATCCTTACGGGAACAATATATATATATATATATATATATATATATATATATATATATATATATTGTGTGTGTGTGTGTACGCATTGCCAAGGAGCAAAAAAAAAAAAAAAAAATGTCCCTGGGTTGAGTTCAACCCGCGACCTTCTCAATACGAATCAGTCCTCCGACCACGCGCGCTGAGCCACGGCGCCCGGCATCCGAGGAGACAAACACCGCTTCCTAAACACACAGTCACAGGGACAGGTGATAAGAAGCATAAGGTATAGATCCGTATCAAACTTCCTTTTATTTCCTAAACTTTTGGCCATCTGGAATTCACACATTGGGCACTTTCGTGTCTCACCACGCCTTACATGAACGAATTCGGCGATAATGAGTAGGCGTCCTCTCTTTAAAGTTTGATAACAGCTGCAAATCTTCCAAGAACATATTTGGTCTTTTTACAACAGAATGTTGGCACTTTTCACACACTGTCTGCTCCTCATTCTCTGACCCACAGTCAACATGGATTCCGAAAGTATCGTTCTCGTGAAACACATCTAGCTCTTACCCACATGAATTGATCAGTGTATTCGGTAAGGAATCTCTAGTTGATTCCAGATTTCCGGAAAGCTTTTATCACTAACTCACTAGCAGCTTTTAATCAAATTGCATGCTCATGGAATACTGTCTCAACTGTGAGAGTGATTTTGTGAGTTTCTGTTGGAAAGCACACAGTACGAAATAACTGACGGAAATTCAACTAGTTAAACAGAAGTGATATCTTGCATTGCGAAGAGAAGTACAATAGAGCTCCATATTGTTTTTTGTCTTTACAGACGATTTAGGAGACACTCTGAGAATCTCTCTCAGTGTGTTCCGGGATCAGTGACAGCGACGAGGAGTCTCAGATTCCTATTTCTAATCTTCGTGAAGCGGAAGGCTGAAAAGCACCTTATAATCAAACTGGAATATAGCCACAGTTGTGCGATTGGTTTCTTGATTTCCAGTCAGAAGGGGCACAGTAATTGACGGAAAGGAATAGAGTAAAACATAGGTGATATCTGACATTTCCCGGGAAAGTGTTATAGGGACACTATTGTTCTTTATCTTTAGATACGATGTAGGACAATCTGAAGAACTCTCTTGGACTGTTCGTGAATGATACTGCCATTTGTCGGTTAGTAAAGTCACCGGAAGATGAAAATCAACTGCAAAACTATTTAGATTAGATACTGCACGGTGAAAAAATAGGAAATTGACGCTCAATAGTAAAAAGTGTGTAATAATCTAAATGAGCACTAAAAATCCCAAATGTATATACAAGATAAATTAGTAGAATATCAAGGACGTTACTTACACTAAAATATTTAGCAATTACAATTACGAACAAACTGGAGGGAACAAATTATATCGTGGGCATGACGAATCAAAGGGTACATTTCATTGGTTGATGAGTCAGAGGATTAACTAGTTCTACTGCATAAACTAACTACATAAGTGTCTGTTCCATTTTTAATATTGCAGAGCATCATGCGATCCTCACCATGGGGACTGAAGAACAACATAGAAAAAGTTCAGAAAAGGTGAGCTCGTTTCGTATTATCACGATACACAGGAGAGAGTGCCACAGAAATAATGCAAGAGTTGGGACGGAAAACAAGGAAGGCGTTGTTTGTTGCGGCGAGGTCTCAAAATGTTTAAATGTTTGTAAAGATACGCGAACAAACAAAAGTGCTCACCAATCCCTAGATTACGAACTACTAAAACTAACTTATGATAGCCGCCGCGGAGCGGCCGTGCGCATTGATGCGCCTTGTTACGATGCTCGAGGCCGCTACGGTCGGGGGTTCGAATCCCCCCTCGGGCATGGATGTTTGTGCCGTCTTTAGTATAAGGTAGTTCCTAAGTAGTTGTAAGTTTAGGGACTGATGACCACGCAGTTAAGTCCCTTAAGCTCTACAAACATTTGATTTTTTTAACTTACGATAAGGAAAACACAAAATTCCATGCCCGAGGGAGGACTCAAATTTCCGACGGGGATCAGATGCACACACGGCAGCAAGGCACCTTAGTGCGCACGTCCAGACTCGCGGGGCACGGCGAGGTCAATTTGTGAAATTTCTGTCATCAGTTTTCTCCTCCGAATGTGAACCTATACTGTCACCATCAATATCATAATAATAATAAGTAGAGAAATGATATCTATAACGGAAGTATTTAAATATTCAATTTTTCCCGTGCGCTGTTAGAGAATGGAACTATAGAGAAATAATATGTCGATCACTTAAATATGATTTGCAGAGTATCATCCGGCATTCTAGTTACCCGTGCCACAAATGAAATAACACTGTAAATTTTGGAAGTTATGCTACAGAACTTTGTATGCCGGTGCTGCCATGTCTGCATTGATGCTGTTAAATTAGTTACATCCTCAAGAAAATTAGAACAAATTAAAATGTTTGTAAATCTATGGGACATAACTGCTTGGTTATTAGTCCCTAGCTTACAAACTACTTAAACTAAATTAAACTAACCTAAGGACAAAACACACTCCCATGCCCGAGGGGGGGGGGATTCGAACCCCCGACGGCAAACGGCCAGGCGCACCGCTGCTCGGCGCCCCAGTGCGCACGGCTATTCAACGGCGTAAATTTGTTACATTTGGTCTTACACTGTATCGAAGAACTATTGTTAATGCAGCTCTTGTTATGTACAAGAGTTACGTTCCTTATTGTAATCGTTTGGTACTTCGGGCCGAACAAGAGTTCAGCGATGAATGCAAGCTAAGAAAGGTCCAAAGTATACTCTGTCGGGGGTCGAAAGTGGATGGAATTGCCTTGTGGGTTGAGATTTTTGGGACTTTAGCACTTAATTAATTTCGTAAGTAGTTTGCAAGAGAGAAATTGGATTTAATTAGTCAAAATTACGTGAATACTAATTGAAGAGGTTGAAATTTATATATAAACAGAGGAATTAATTTTATGTTTAAAATAGTTTTAAGAAGATTGTATGGTAGATGTCGGCGGCAGTTACATTATAAAAAGAGAGATGGCGCCTACGTTTTAGAACATATGATACATTCACTCAGGAAATTGTTTGCTGCAATAAAGAATTCATATTCATTAAGGTATGACACCGTCGTGATGTGGGGTTAGACTTGTTACGTGGTTTGTTCGTTCAGCGGACCATGAGATAAATTTCACTTCAGTGTCCAAACGGAGTTACGAGAAAAATATTACACAGAAAATTATCGGACATCGAAATATAACATTAACAAAGAGTAACGCGATTGTAGTTTCTAAAAACCGTTTAATTATTAAGTGAAATGGTAAGGGTTTGTTAAGCGTTGAAAAATAAGTATAACTTACTACAATCACTGCACAGAACTTCATTGGGCTGAATTATATGCCAGGACATTTACTGAGATGTCAAGTACACGAAAGCCTGACATATTAAATTTTAAAATATTTCAGGGTGTATTTAGCAAATTCAAGCATTTTACTTACATTATGGATACATGAAACAATAGGAGCTGATAAGTCTGTTCTAATGGGAGGCCGAACATAGATAGATGAATCGTAACGTTGTTCTTTCTATTGTCAGAAGGAACAAGGTAATGTAGCTTAATGTACAGAGAGAGAGAGAGAGAGAGAGAAACGCTCCACTATTACAATAAATCTTAGGCTCGTTAATTTTTGTTCTATCGTTTCACAATCTATAAGTCATGGGATACCTCCTATACAGTGTCGGACCTCTTTTTCCCATACGAAGAACAGTACCTCCACGAGACATTGACTCAACATATAGGTGAAAGCCCCCGCAAGAATATTGAGCCATGCCGTATGACTAACCACGATTGAAAAAGTGTCGTCGGAACAGGATTTTATGCACGAACTGATCCCTTGATTACGTCAGGTTCCATTAGATTCGGGTCGAGCGATATGGCTGGGAAACGAATACAATGGAATTTTCCCTGATTGCATCTGCAACCAATCACGATCGACTGTTTCCGTCTACATGGCGCATTTTAATCCATAAAAGTTCAATTCAAGGAACAGAAAAGTCTTCGTTGCAATTTTTTAAATCTATTAAACTGTAACGCGTTTCGTGCTCGTGCCATGTCTTACACACACACACACACACACACACACACACACACACAAAATCTCTCCCCACTTTATTTTGATGATCGTGTCTAATAATGTTTGTAGTGCTTATGGGACTTAACTACGGGGTCATCAGTCCATAAACGTAGAAATTACTTAGGAACTAGCTTATACTAAAGACATCACAAACATCCATGCCCGAGGGGGGATTCGAAGACGGGGAACGGCCTCACGCATCGTAGCATAGCGCCTCAACGCGCTCGGCCGCTCCGCCGCGGCATGATCTTGATCATGTAGATGAGTGCTAACATAATATGTTCACATTCGGAAAAGAAATTTCGAGAAAGAAATGTAAAGAGCACCTGTCGCAACAAATAACGCCTCTCTGTTAATGATTTCCAACCCAATCATTTCCGTGGCACTATATCGCGATAATACAAAAGGAGCTGCCCTTCGCTGAACTTGCTCTAAATCATCTGTCAGTCCCACTTGGCGTAGATCCCACAATGCGCAGCAGAACTCCAAAATAGGACGCGCAAGTGTTGTGTACGAGTTTCTTTAGTAGAATTGTTGCATCTTCTAAGTGTTCCCTCCAATGAAACGTGGCCTATGGTTCGCCTTACCTACACCATTATCTATGTGTGCTCCACAATTTACGTTGTTCGTAATTGTTACGCCTAGGTCTTTAGTTGAATTAACAATCAGTAGATTTGACTCACCATCTGCAGCACTGCCGAAAGGACTGACTGCGGACCTTCGGTTCAGAGCCGAGTGGAGGGTCTGAATCAGAGGCTCAGACGCTTCTGCGACCGTGAGGGCTGTAGATTCCTCGATTTGCGTCAAATGGTGGGTTTTCGGGTGCCGCTAAATAGGTCAGGAGTCCATTATAATCAGGAAGCGGCTACACGGGTAGCGGGGCCTGTGTGGCGTGGACTGGGCGTTTTTTCTAGGTTAGAGGGCCTCGGGAATACACAAAATGGGTTTCAGTCTCAAAGGGGGCAGGTCAGACACACGAAGAAATCAGATCTAGAAACCAATGGTATAACAGTTGTAATTTGTCGTAGCTGTATTGGGAAAGTTCCAGAGCTCCAAGCGCTGATAGAAATTACTGGGTCACAAATCGTTATAGATTCTGAAAGCTGGATGACGCCTGAGATAAGTTCGGCCGAAATTTTTTCAAAGCGCCGAATGGCCTTCGGTAAGGGTAGAATAAATAAAAAAGGGGGTGGCGTGTTTATTGCTGTTACAAACGGTTTATCCTGCAGCGAAATTGAGGCAGATACTTCCTGTGAGTTGGTATGGGTAGAGATTACACCTGATAACCGGAATAAAAAATTGGATCTTTTTATCTGCCCCCTGATTCAGACGATGCGGTTGCCGAAATGTTCAAAGAAAGCTTGAATCACATTTCAAATAGATAGTCGAAGCATACTGTTATAATCGGTGGCGACTTTAATTTAAACTCGATATGTTTGCATTATTACGTATGCATCGTCTGAACTGGTTCTGAATACTTTTTCTGAAAACTACTTCGAACAGTTAGTTCATGAACCCACTAGAATAGTAAGTGGTTGCGAAAATACCCTTGATCTCCTAGCAACAAATAATCCGGAGCTAGTAAAGAGCATCAAAACAGATACAGGGATTAGCGAACATCGAGTTGTAGTAACGAGACTGAATTTCGAAATTCCCAAATGCACCAAATATAAAAGAAAAATATATGTATTCAATAAAGCAGATAAAAATTCGCTTCACGCTTTCCTGAGTGGTACTCTCCAGTCTTTCAAAACTAAAAATGCGAGAGTAGATCAGTTGTGGCTTACTTTCAAAGACATAATATCAGTAGCAATCGAGAGATTTATACCAAATAAATCAATAAAAGAGGGGGCTGACCCCTGTGGTACACAAAACAGGTCAGATCACTGTTGCAGAAACAAAGAAAAACGCATGCAAAATTTAAAAAGACACTGAATGCACAAGACTAGCAATCTTTTACTGAAACTCGCAACCTAGCGCGGACTTCAATGCGAGAAGCCTATAGTAGTTACCACAACGAAATCCTGTCTCGTCATCTTGCATAAAATCCAAAGAAATTCTGGTCATATGTAAAGTACACTAACGGCGAAACACAAACAATACCTTTACTACGCGATAACAATGGTAACACTACCGAAGACAGTACTGCTAAGGCATAATTACTAAACACAGCTTTCCGATATTCGTTCACCAAAGAAGACGAAGTGAACACTCCAGTATTCAATCCAAGAACAGCTGCCAGCATGCGAAACTTAGATGTTCCTGGAGTAGTTCAAATGTTCATATGTTTGTATAGTCTATGGGACTTAACTGCGGGGTTATCAGTCCCTAAACTTACAAACTACTTATGAACTAGCTAAGACTAAGGACGGCACAAATATCCATGCCCGAGGGGGGATTCGAACCCCCGACAGTAGTGGTCGTGCAGACCGTGACTGGAGCGCCTCAGTCACTTCGGCCACCGCGGCCGGCCCTGGAGTAGTAAAACAACTTAAATCTTCACGGCCAGATTGTATCCAACTAGATGCCTCTCACAGTATGCTGATGCAATAGCTCCGTACTTAGCTATAATTTACAACCGATCACTCAGCGAAAGATCCGTACCAAAAGACTGGAAATTTGCCCAAGTTACTCCAGTATTCAAAGAAGGCAATAGGAGTAATCCCCAAAATTACAGGCCAATCTCATTGACGTCGATTTGCAGTAGAATTTTGGAACATATACTTTGTTCGAATATTATGAACTACATAGAAGAGAACTACGTATTAACCAATAGTCAACCCGGATTCAGAAAATATCGCTCTTGCGAAACACAGCTTGCATTTTTTTTCACATGAAGTGTTAAGTGCCATCGACAAGGGATCTCAAATCGATTCCATACTTCTGGATTTCCGGAAGGCTTTTGATACTGTACCCCACAAGCGGCTTCTAATGAAATTGCGTGCTTATGGAATATCTCTCCAATTGCGCGATTGGATTCACGATTTCCTATCAGAAAGGACACAGTTCGTTGTAATTGACGGTAGGTCATCGAGTAAAACAGAAGTGATATCTGGCGTTCCACAGGGAAGCGTCATAGGTCCCCTACTCTTCCTTGTGTTTATAAACGGTCAGTGAAGTCAACAGAGGATCAAAAGCAACTGCAAAGTGATTTAGACAAAATTTATACATGGTGCGAAAATTGGCAATTGACACTAAACAAAGAAAAGTGTTAAGTAATACACATGACCACTAAAAGAAATCCGTTGAACTTCAATTACGCGATAAATCAGTCAAACCTTAAGGTCGTAAATTCTACCAAATACTTAGGAGTTACAATAACTAACAACTGTGACTGGAGAGAACACACAGGAAATATTGTGGATAAGGCGAACCAAAGGTTACGTTTCATTAGCAGAACGCTTCGAAGATGCACCAGCTCCACCAAAGAGACTGCCTACATTACACTTGTGCGTCCCCTCCTGGAGTACTGTTGCCCCTTGTGAGACCCTCAGCAGGTGGGACTGAAGGAAGACATGAGAAGGTTCACGTTACGGGGGGGGGGGGGGGGGGGAAGCGTCACGGAAATGGTGCACGAATTGGGGTGGAAATCATTAAAAGAAAGACGTTATTCATTGCGCGTGATTTATTTGCGAATTTTACTTCTGAATTTGAAAATATTTTGCTAGCACCCACCAACTCAGAGTGACATGACAATCCCAATAAAATAAGAGAAATCAGATCGAAAACGGAACGATTTAGGTGTTCTTTCTTCCCGCGCGCTATTAGAGAATGGAACGGTAGAGAAATGTTATGAAATTAGTTAATGAACCCTCTGCCAGGCACATAAATGTGATTTGCAGAGTATCTATGTAGATGTAAATCGTTTATAAAAATAAAGAACAGCAGGGGTCCTATGACACTTCCTTGGCGAACGCGACATATCATTTCTGTTTACAGGGTGACTTTCCTTCACAACATACCGTGACTTTACTGACAGGACATCACGAATCCAAACACACAATTCGATATTCCACAAGCACGCAAATTGGTTAGAAGATGCTTGTCAGGTAGGAAATGTGGAAACACGGAATCTATTTCACATCCCTTGTGGATAGCACTCATTATATGATATGACTACACAGCTAATTGTGTTTCACAAGAAAGATACTTTCTGAATCCGTGTTGACTATGGGTTGATACGTCGTTCCCTTCCAGGTAGTTCATAGTTGAGTAAAGTATACGTTCTAAGATCCCGTTCCAAACCGACTTCAATTATATAGGCCTGTTATAGTTGTTACTGTAGCGATCGGGCAGGTTTGGACCACAGTAACTGTGTCTTCATGGTTGCTCTGCACCTAGTGCTATCTTTATATACTGACGCTGCCAGGCTTTGGCGCAAAATCCTTTCATAGCTGACCAGCATAAAGCAATATTAATAAGAAAACTGTTTCTTATTATCACTGTGCAAGGTATGAGTAGGCCTGCAAAGTATCCCGAAACTTATCTTCCAGATTGTGATGATACCCCCAAAAGACGAAACGCCTTAAGAAAAAAAAATTATTGCAACCAAGACTGTGTTTTATTAGAAATGCTTCAAATCTTGTAATCTCAGAACACCCTTAAGAATCTGAACGCCGGAATATGAAATTCACTAACATCTCCCGAAATAGATTATGGCTTGCTTAAGGTAACTTGCTCTTGAATCCTCTTAAAAATCGATTTTTTTTCATCTTTAATTAAAGTTTAGACTTTTAGGAATACAATGGTGGTTAAAACATTTACATTGGACTACAGGAAGTTGTTTAAATATCAATTCAAAGAACACACTGTGTGCATCCTTGCCCCTTTTTTTCTGCTACTTTCACACGTTGATTGTTATCATTAGACTTCTCTCCCAAAAAAATAAGAACAATTGTTTTTCAAGTTGGCAGCACTGTTGGACAACACATTTCGAGTCTCTTACGTTTCCTCTTCTATATCTTTGGTTATCGAGCGTTGTTTTGTTCATTAACGTTTCCGTAGTTTAATTTAGTGCTACCTTGAATTTCTCTACTGAAAAGTGTTTTGGTTTGGGCTAACTTCTTCCATAAAGCCTCTACAGATGACAATCCAAAGCATTCGTTGTGTGACAGAGGTGTAGGCTCATGGTGTGGGTACAAAGAAGCACTCCAAATTGGTCAAGTTTATGTATATTACCACTCCCTGTCGTTTGCAGTACTGGAGGCAATTAAGCCCATATACAGGGACCTGAGTGACAAAAAACTCTTGTCACGATACTTACATGGGAAAACGCAAAACGTGAACGAATGCTTCAACCATTTGATATGGGATTGCCTGCCAAAAACAGGGTTTTGTTTTGTTCAACACCATGAGATAAGGTGTGTTAGACTCTGTAATTTGTCTTAATGGTGGGGCAATAAGCAGATGTGAAGTTTTAGAGGTGCCAGGAATATCTTCTGGGTTCAATATGAAAGAATCACTGATGGCAACTGATAAGTTTAGAGTGCCCGAAGGTGAAAAGGTGTTACTTGAGGCAATTAAAGAAGCCAGGACAGCAAGGAGAAGCAAGAAAAGAAAGAGAAGATGAGTAACATATAAACCAAGAAGAATATGGACCTGTAATGCATTAATACCAACACAAGTGAATTATAGATAAAATATATACTTCACATAGAATTTCCTGACAAATACATTTTCTGACATGTTTATTTTATGCAAAAATAAACTATTTGAGCTAGAGATCTGAGATTTTTTGGAATGTTTCATGATATTATTTGGAGAAAATTAGACTACACACACGAACCTACTATCAACAGGTGCAAAAATATCTACTGATTAATTATTAAAATGTAGCATTTGTTTTGAACATCAAATTTAAATATTTCTGTAATTAAAACTTGTGATTCAAATTACATAATTGTAGTCTACTTTCTAGATACACATGTTTCTTATACCCACCTAAAATTTTAAGTGGCTAAGTAAGACGGTTAGTCAATGCAAAGAATCGAAGTGTGAAGCGGCAAATCATTCACAGGCCTTCACAAAAAAAAAAAAAAAAAAAAAAAAAAAAAAGTTCAATATGTGAAACTACCTGTATGTCAAATTGTTCAGAAAGAGGGATGAAACATTGTCCTGCAATTTTATTCTATTAAGAGTTAGGATATTTAAGTTACAGCTGTGTAAACTTTAGCAAAATTTGTCGCTTTCATAACTTTTCTCTACCGTTCCACTCTCTAATAGCGCGCGGGAAGAAAGAACACCTAAATCGTTCCGTTTTCGATCTGATTTCTCTTATTTTATTCGGATGGTCATGTCTCCCTAAGTAGGTGGGTGCTAGCAAAATATTTTCACATTCAGAACTAAAAGTCGGTGATTGAAACTTAGCAAACAGATCACGCCGCAATGAATAACGTCTTTCTTTTAATGATTTCCACCCCAATTCCTGCAACATTTCCGTGACGCTTTCCCCCCCGTAACGTGATAGAACGAAACGAGCTCCCCTTCTCTGAACCTCCTCAATGTCTTCCGTCAATCCCACCTGGTGACGGTCCCACAAGGGGCAACAGTACTCCAGGACAGGACGCACAAGTGTGATGTAGGCAGTCTCTTTGGTGCAGCTGGTGCATCTTCGAATCGTACTGCCGATGAAACGTAACCTTTGGTTCGCATTCCCCACAATATTTTCTGTGTGTTCTCTCCAGTCACAGTTGTTCGTAATTGTAACTCCTAGGTATTTGGTAGAATCTACGACCTTAAGGTTTGACTGATTTATCGCGTAATTGAAGTTCAGCGGATTTCTTTTAGTGGTCATGTGTATTACTTCACACTTTCATTTATTTAATGTCAATTGCCAATTTTCGCACCATGCAGAAATTTTGTCTAAATCGCTTTGCAGTTGCTTTTGATCCTCTGTTGACTAGCTAAGACTAAGGGCGGCACAAATATACATGCCCGAGGGGCGATTCGAATCCCCCACCGTAATGGCCGTGCAGACCGTGACTGGAGCGCCTCAGTCCCCTCGGCCACCGCGGCCGGCCCCCACTGCTCGATAACGGACTGGGTGACATCAACGATGGGTCGCACGACAGCGTGTGGCTTGTGTCTTTCTAGTGGGGAGGGGGGGGGCGTCGAGGGTAGGAGAGCCGACAACTTGGACGGGCGCGCCCGGCTGCTAAGGGCGTGTCGCCCCACCTCTGCAGGGATCACAGCGCAAAGTCAACACAAACAGGCGGCGCATGACGCGAATCTGAATGAAGAGATTGAGGCCCGGGCTTTAATGACTGGAAACTTGGCAGCTCCTTTAAGCGGATTACCCAAGTTATTATCCATAGGCCAGACCGCCGACGAAAGAGGTGAACTCACTTTAATTCTCTTTTTTTCCCACCCTTTCCTATTTCGTAGCTGAATACCTTGATACGATAATTACTTACTACCTCATAGAACCACTGCAGTGTAACAAGTTATGGGATGGGCAGCAGTCTCAGCGAAGCCGTCCAATTACTAAAAGTACTTAAGGATAAATAAATTGAGTGATTGTGTCAAATTTAAAATTTAAATCGATGTACTACACGATCCTGAAGCAAGAATTATATTGGGACGCACAGTAATTTACGAGTGCTTGCTGAGACGAAGTGCCAATTGTTTATCTTATTGTCTATGAAACAATGCATTATTTTCTCTACTTCTCTCCTCAGCAATTAATTGTTGTTCATTTGTCATGACCGAAACGAAAGAAAAACATTCATTTTTCTTTGTCACTTCCTTTCGAGTCACCATTTTGTCATATGATTTGCGCACGACTATGTTATCGAATTAAATAATTATTCAGTCTTCTAATTTCAAAATTAAACTTCTATTACCAAATTCAGTAAGTGTTCAACTTTTTCAGTAGCAGTTACGAATAGGAAGTCATTTTTCCTGATTTAGTTTAACGCCACCATTAAATCCAAAATCTGTTACTCGTTTTACATGCATTATCTGCTTTCATGACCCCCAGTCTCATGTTTTGTACATAGCGTTTTCCGATTTCCGTGGATCTTAGGAAGAATTTCACAACGTAATACAATTTTCATTCACGGTCAGTACGGTCGCATGCAGTGGACGAAATTCCCTTTAAGTCACGTAAGGATCACCTACAGCACACACAGCACGAGATATGACGTCTTAAACAATGAGATGCGCAAAAAATTGATGCATCAAGCGACAATGCTGCACATTTCCTCCTAAGCCACAGCAACGATTTCAATAAAATTAGGTACAAATATTCCTTACCGTAAGGTAACAATTAATAGGAGTTGCAAGAAACTGCCACATAATGCGACGGGGATGGTAGTACTTAGCGACTTTCAAACCTTTATTAAACTTTTTCTCGCTGACAACCACATGAAAATGATGAAAGAAAAACATTTCACGCTTACTACTTTTCCGCTTTTTATGGAGTTAAACTGCGTATAACTTGCGATTTATAATTTCTACATTACAAACATACTCGCAGGAAATTTACAGGCAGAATACACGCATATAGCTGAATGTGCCTTCGGAACTGCATCACAGTACGAGACGTTGTTCATGAGATATGAGGACATAAACAGTAACGTGAATGTAAAGTTGCTTCTTCACGAAAATGTTCAAATGTTTGTAAATCTATCGGACCAAACTGTGTGGTCATCAGTCCGTAGCTTACAAACTACTTAAACCTAGGTAAACTAACCTAAGGACAAGCACACACACCCATGCTCCAGGGAGGACTCGAACCTCCACTGCGAGCAACCGCGCGCTCCGTAGCGAGACGCTTTAGACCGCTCGGCTACTCCACCGCGGCGCCCTTTCACGAATCAGACTTTAATCTATTACTTCTTTACTACTAACTGTGTTCGTAACAGATTGTACCGATATGCGAAACATACGTAAATGAATATATACCTGCAAAATTATACAATTTTACAAAATATAATTCAACAAATATGAGATCATATACACTGCGACGAGTAAAATCCTGTCACATCATGCACCACGCTTAATACATTTATGTATTTACAACTAAGACACTCCTGTATTTCAGTCTCCTTACGGAAATTCCTATAATTTGACACTGCTGTTGATAACTTTGAACCAAATTTTAACTGTGACGTGCACACGGCTATTGGCCAAAGGAATAGACAAGGCAAGAAAGAGAATGAAACAGTGTACATCCAACGAATACCTATTATTTAGGACAGACCTATCTTTTAACTTCAACAGACTGTAGTATGCGGCGGTGCTTCTGTGCGCGTGGCCGTTCTCCGTCGATGGTTGAGTCCTTCGCCGGGCATAGGTGTGTGTGGTTTTGTGTGTGTGTGTGGTTTTGTGTGTGTGTGTGTGTGTGTGTGTGTGTGTGTGTGTGTGTGTGTGTGTGTGTGTGGTTCTTACGATAAGTTTAAGTAGTTTGTAAGTTCAGGGACCGATGACCACTGTAGTTAGGTCCCATTACTTTACAAACATTTTAACATTCGAGACTGCAGTTTCCAGTGCAAGTTACATTTTGTTTTACGATTAATAAATCACAGGGCAAGCTTTTCAATACTGTGGAGTGGATTTGACACCTCCATGTATCTCAAACGGCGAACTTTATGTCATATGCTCAGGGATGGGCTCACCAAACAAATTATTCATCCTGAATAAGTAATGCGATCAATTATTTATAGTCAAGTTTTGAATTAAATGCATGTATGTATAAATGTTACATATCATTTGTATTATGATTACTATGTCTCTGTGTTTACATTATGAAAAATAACATTATTTCTTTTATATTCTCCGATAAGTATAACCTGTTATAAGAGAAAATGAGTGGACAGAAAGAGAAAGGATAGAAATACTAACTCAAGGCTTGAATAATTGAATAAATAAATTTCCAGGCATCACTGGATTTTCTGCTAGTTTCGCAAAAAACCAAAACAACGTATGTGATAATGATATTTTTCTCTGCAGAGGAGTGTGTGCTGATACAAGACTTTCCTGGTGGATTAAAACTTTGTTTCGAAACCAGGACTCGAACCTGGGACCTTTGCGTTTCGCGGAAAACCGCTTTAGCGACAGCCAAATGTTCAAATGTTTGTTAAGCTTATGGGACTCGACTATGGGGTCATCAGTCCCTAAACTTACAAACTACTTATGAACTACTTACAACTAAGAACGGCACAAATATCCATGCCCGAGGGGGGATTCGAACCCCCGACCGTAGTGGCCTTGGAGACCGTGACTGAAGCGCCTCAGTCTCCTCGGCCACCGCGGCCGGCTAGCGACAGCCCGGCACGTTTCACGGTTTGTTCCTCACAACTTTATTTCTGTCAGTGCCTCGCCCCCTACTTCCCAAACTTCACAAAAGTTCTGCGAAACTTACGAGACTAGCATTCCTGGAAGGAACGATATGGTGGAGACATGGCTTAGCCACAACCTAGGGGATGTTTCCAGACTGATCTCATGCTTTCCGTGTGTGTGTGTGTGTGTGTGTGTGTGTGTGTGTGTGTGTGTGTGTGTATTGTACTTAGCAATCAGCACCAGCCACATGGACTAATATATATATTCTGAAGATGACCGAAGATAAGGTTGAAATCAGTGGAACAAAGTAACTATTTTGCAATCAAGAATGTTTTTCTAACATAAATACCTTGAAGGTTCATCGCTGTTCTTCCTATGGAAAATGTTGTCCGAATTAATGAATAAGTAGTTTGTAAGTTTAGGTACTGATGTAGTTTGGTCTCGTAGCTTTACAAGCATTTAATTTGTGACATGAGCATAGGCAATTAGTTTTAGTCCTAAGAAAAGATAAACAATCATTTTAATTATGTATGTAAGACACTATTCTGAATTTGAATAATTTAATTTGTAAACGAATTATGTACTGAAACGTGATAGGAATGAAAACGTTTTGAGTCTGACGAAATTAAAATTTATGTCATGCTCAAATGACAAATTGCTACGAAACGTACCGTGAGCGATAATCTGCGACCATAAAGTTCGGCCAGTGAGCGAAGTGTGTATAAAGTTCTCAAGAGTAACGCGATAGCCGGCCGCGGTGGCCGAGGAGACTGAGGCGCTTCAGTCACGGTCTGCACGGCCACTACGGTCGGGGGTTCGAATCCCCCCTCGGGCATGGATATTTGTGCCGTCCTAGTTCGTGAGTAGTTCATAAGTAGTTTGTAAGTTTAGGGACTGCTGACCCCGTAGTTATGTCCCATAAGCTTTACAAACATTTGAACATTTAGTAACGCGATATGAACTTGTAGTAATGCAAGGAACTGGAGTGTACTGGAAATAATTGACACATTATCACGTTTCAGAAAACTAAAGAAATCAGAGTAGTGGAATGTTAAAATTGTAAAGGTGCAGACTAATCCAAGGAACGCATTCCAAACTGTGACCGTCAATCAACAAAGACGCTAATAACGTGCAACGAACATTTTAACGGTTTAGAAAACCAGTTGTGTGCCACGAACATTCATGTTGAACAACCGATGCTAACCGTTATCAAATTGCAAACGATATTGTAAACTGGCTAAGAGACAATTACACAGTGAACATTTGGAAGTACTATTTTATTGGCGGCAAATGTTCTACTAGAGCATGACCGGTGCAAAGTAAGAAATGTGAATGGAAAGAAATAAATTCCAATACTTTTACAAGATACTCACCGTAGAAGAGGAACCGAGAGCGGATGCCAACAATTCCCGCAGCAAAGAAGGGAAAAATCCTAGCAGTTGCACAAGCGTATATTTTTTCAACGACACGCGAAATGAATATTCACGGAGCGCACGACACACTGCCCATCTACAGTTTCGAACAAAACAGAACTAACGCTTGTGGACTCTTGTAAGTTTTGTCATTGTTGCGTATTAATTGTCACGCTGCCAACTTCAGAACAGTGCAAACGGTAATCAAGTGCCAACTTTATGAACCGTGAATGGACATACTTAAAACAGATAAACCCCAAGAATAATATGACAAAAGAGGGAATTCTACCTGCGTAGAAGCGTTAGTAATCTGAATGAAATAGTTTCTTTGCCTTTCAAATATTCAAACAGTTGGGCTTTTCAGTATGAATAATAAGAATAAAATAGTTTCGGTATCTGGTCACAGGAAATATATGAAACAAGAACTATAAACTACTTCTATTGGTCTTCAATGTAATCACCACTGGAGTGACGCGTTGTCGAATCTCGGCAACCGCTGCGAAACATAAGGCTGTCCGCACACGTGTCGATTGGCACTCGTCGCGGGCGCGATTTTAATTGTTTGCGATATCCAACAGGAAGCTACAACACTTAGTTGGTCATTTCCTCCAATAATTACCTGTATAATGTACAGTTCTATTGATTAGGAGAACGCTGTGATGTTTTACTGGTAACGGTGCAAGAAAAGGAAGACACGAGAAGTGTTATGGGTGCATCCGTACGTTGAGCGGAATTTTCATCATCGATCGTTTGTTAGTGCTAGAGAACTGAGAGAGACCGATACAACACTTTTAGCATTCTACAGAATGTGTAAGAAATCATACATCCCTCTAATGAAAATTGTATGCTTTGGTGAGGCGAGTGTCATTAGCCGTAATATATTTCATAAAATGCATTTTCAAAACCATCGGCTGTTTATTAAAAACCTTATATATCAACCAGTTTCGGTCAATAGACCATCTTCATGGATAAAAAGGTGTTAAAACTGAATGGTAAAATGCATCAAATAAAATACATCTAGTTGAGACAAACTAAATTAAAACTAAAACTAAAAATATTAAAAATACAGTGGTCATCTTAGATAAAACGTATCAGTCATCACAACATAAAAGGTACCTTTTTTCTCAACTATGTCCTTCATTTGATGCATTTTACCATTCGGTTTTAACACCTTTTTAACCATGAAGATGCTCTATTGACCGAAACTCGTTGATATATAAGGTTTTTAATAAACATGCATCTAATGAAAATTGTAGCTCCAGCAGAAGAACGAATACTTGTTATTTGTAACACATATATAAAAGCATGAACAATATTTTGTTATCCATTTAAATATTAAAACGATAATAAGTTTTTGTTACTTATACTATAAAGTAAACGAATTTTGAAGTACATGCAACAGGTCAAAAATCGTGAAAGATCGTCTCGATGTTGCTGAGGAGAGACAGAGTTTACGTTGAGCCGGCCGCGGTGGCCGAGCGGACTGCGGCGCGCCAGTCGCGGTCAGCACGGCCATCACGGTCGGGGGTTCGAATCCCCCCTCGGGCTTGGATATTTGTGCCGTCCTTAGTGTAAGCTAGTACATAAGTAGTTTGTAAGTTTAGGGAGTGATGACCCCGTAGTTCAGTCCCATAAGCTATACAAACATTTGAACAATTTATTCACGTTGATCTGCTGGCTCTGTTAACATGGGAAATCCACTTCCCGTTGGTGTTTCTTCAGTTAAACATTGTTCAAACCGGTTGTGACTTACACCGAATCCTGTTGTCCTCTGATAGGATGGCGCCACTCCTCTATTGGGTTGGTACAAGATTTACGGAAAGATCCCTGTAACCTTGTCTATGAGAGGTAATGCCTTTCTTTCAAAACACGATTGAACATCGCTCATTTGCATGAGACCTGGAACGAGTCCGACCAGAAAACTATATACTGGCCTCTCTTTTGTCTTTTTCAGTGTTTGTGTTTGAAATCTTCGCTGCATTTGGTAAAAAATATTCAGCAAAGACTTTGTCTGCGTCACTTTGAATATGATGTTTTCTTTTCCTGTCTAGTATTCTCGTTCCCGTGGGATCAGGTGGAGGTGTTACCCTGCCAATTGCCGACGTGGTGCTGACGTCATGGTTAGTGATGACTCTGGTGGTGTTGCTGTAGGTGTGGTTTGGCGTAGAGATGGGGAGGAGGGCAGTTGTTCCTGGTCGGAGTGATATCTTTCAAAATCGTTTAAACCACTTAAAGACACATTTTTCACTCGCTGCTTCAACACCATACATTTTCAGTAATATCCCATGGGTCTCTGTCGCCTTTTGCCTAATTTGATACAAAACTCGATGTTAACGCGGTGTTTCATTTTGCGCTCCATGTTGCAGTGACACAAGATGTCGCTCTAGGCTTTAACTTGGGTCGCAGCATCACTGAAGTGCATTGAGCTATAGGGGGCGCTTGTTGACATGTCCCTAAATGTGTATGCACGGACACCTCATTCTCGCCAGCGTGGTATTAGATGAACAATTCTTTGAGACATTTCTGAATGTCGTTCAAATTAAGTTCAGTAATGATAAACGTCAAATGCAGATAGTACAACTAGTTCCAAATTATATCCAGTATCAGCACTTTTTCTGTTATTTTTTCTTCGAGTGACACCTCCTGTTTCGGAGGATAAGTCTGTAAATCGATGAAATTTTTGGTTGGATGTCTCGTTTTCAGGATACCGTACTCCAAATAAGTTGCAATCTGCTCTAGCGTTCTTCAGAACTTCAACATAAATGTAAATCATATCGATTCTCTCGTAAGTCCTGTATCCAACATCCATGATTACAAATCACAGTATTTCTCTCGGAGAATAAGATGTAATGTTTGTATGTGGTTAAATTAAATTCCTGCCGATGTTAACAAAGTATCGTTGCGGAAATAAACAAAATATAAATAAATCGGCTCTCGTCAACAAATGATATTTTTCCATTGCCTAACAAAAACAAAATAGAAAAGGGAGAAAGTTATGAAAACGATTTGCTGTATTATTTAATCAATGTCACGTCACCTACCCATAGCAGATAATACTGTACTACAGCTTTTACATTCAGACTGAATGCTCTTTCCGTGTACGTATAGGATTATGCGACGCCGCTTAAAAGACGTAATATGACCCTGGGCAAGTGATTGTCACTATTTTATGTCTTCTTATGCAGATGCAGTATTGCAATTTTTTTTTTATTTTGGACAAAAGTGCCTAATCAAATTTGAATGACGAACCGAAGCTGAAACATAGGTAAATACTGCGACTTAATCTATTCCATTTGCAAAAGATGTAACATGCTAAGGACAACACACTCACTCATGCTCTAGGAAGGACTCGAACCTCCGACGGGGAACGGCTGAGCGCACCGCAAAGCCAGCGCCTTAGTACATACGGATATTCTGCCGCGGCAATCGATTCAAACTTTGCACGAAAATGTATAAATGGATAATGGCAAAAGAATTTTTTACTGAATATCATTATTAGTTTTCAAAATATTATACTCCCATCACAGCACAACAAAAGGTGAATATGTCTTACCCAATATCAAAGATATGAAAGAGGAGAAGTAGCTGCTTAACTTATCTGACAGCTTTTTTTTTAAAAAAAGAAAAAAAAATTAATAGAACGACATCGACATGAAACTTCCTGTAACAGAACAAATAAAAGATCAGCAAAATCAGTGAAGCCATTCTCAAGTGATGCGCTTCCATACATGCGGCAATTCAGTTTTATTGTTATAGATGCACGCCTCTCTCCACGCGGTTGCCGGGGTGTGGGACGGGGACTGCTTCCTCCGCTCCCTGCTACCCCCACATAACTCTGTCATCTAACAGTTTACGCACTTGCAGCTGCCTACAGCCGTGAGATATTTGAAATGAATCATCATGAGCCTTCAGCTCTATGTTTTCACCTGTATTTCTCAATTACCTTGTTTCAAGCAAGCATCGTAATGGGATCACATACGGTAAAGCGTAAAGATAAATATTTTTGTCACATTCCACAAGATCTGTGTCCCATATACAGAAATGTTGTAGAGAGGTGTAGCAAACGTATGCTTCACACATGGAGTACATATGGAACACGCGATAGAATCCAATTTGATAGTAATATATAAATAATTCGCAGTCTCTGTTGCAATATTTTTATTACTCCAATAACGCGTTTCGCGCTGTTAGCGCATCTTCAGATTGGGTGGAGATGAAGCCACAGAATTATTTAAAGCTGTGGTGGAAGTAGCTTAATTTGTGTTCTGTCATTGTCCCCCATAGCAGCAGAGGAGTCGCTGTTGCGGCAGGTCCACGTTTACAACTGGTACTATTGTTAATAACTGTTAATAACAGTGCCCCATAGCAGCAGAGGAGTCGCTGCCGCGGCAAGTCCACGTTTACAACTGGTACTATTGTTAATAACTGTTAATAACAGTTAATAACTGTTAACAACAGTAATTAACAATAATACCAGTTGTAAACTTTTACAACTGGTAGTATTGTCAAAAACTGTTAATAACTGTTAACAACAATAATTAACAATAATACCAGTTGTAAACGTGGACCTGCCGTGACAGCGACTCCTCTGCTGCTATGGGGCACAATGACAGAACACAAATTAAGCTATTTCCACCACAGCATTAAATAATTCTGTGGTTTCATCTCCACCAAATCTGATGATGCGCTAACAGCGCGAAACGCGTCATTGGAGTAATAAAAATATTGCAACAGAAACTGCGAATTATTTATTCACCACTGTTGCTGCACCAGCCGCCACCACCATCATGGAATGGAATGAAATATGATAGTAAATTGCCTCGACTGTTCTGCATGTAGCTTTTACATTTGTTATGCTTCTTGCTAGGAGGGAAAATACAATGTTGCCCATAATCCCAAGAACTACCGGATATATTGCATTATTGTGATTGTGATTATTATACTTCATAACAGTATAAACAGCTAATAGTCAAGTAGAATAAATCTAACGAATGCACAATGGAAACACGGAAAATTGCATAACGGTGGATAAAAAAAAAGTTCAAATGTTTGTAGAACTTATGGGACTTAACTACGTGGTCATCAGTCCCTAAGCTTACAAACTACTTATGAACTACCTAAGACTAAGTACGGCACAAATATCCATGCCCGAGGAGGGATTCGAACCCCCGACCGTAGTGGCCGTGCAGACCGTGACTGGAGCGCCTCAGTCCCCTTGGCCACCGCGGCCGGCAACGGTGGATAACAGTATTTATTATTCGTCAATACAGCAGGGTGTGAGACCGCACTGTCAATCTCATAAACTCCCCGACCTTTCGTCTAATGAATCAAGCTGCCTTCCTCAAGGTATTTGTCTGACAAATACCCTGGGGAGAGCACTTGAAACAGTGAGCGAAATGTTCGACAAATATAATGACAGACAATGGTTTCTCGCACCCTAAAGAATTTTACTGATAGTGATACAATCCCCGGAAACCTACGCTTGCTAACAATGTTCTTTCATTTGTACATACGTTCCTAAAACAGGGTAGTCTGCTAAGCAGAGGGTCTTATCATCTCTAGCAGCAATAAAGGCTACACAAGGACGAGGCGTATTGCGAATGACGTCATAAATCTTATGTTGAGCCAGTATTAGGAGAGCTATTCGCAAGTCACAGAAAGTGTTTGGTTGCCACTGAGGTGGTGTAACCCGTCTTCCTTGTGCATTGCAGACATGCTTTGTGTGAAACCAGTCTGTAAGTGAGCAGGCCACACAATCTTGCAAGTCTTCGGTTTTCAAGAAACTATTCTTACGTACTCCGTAAGGCCGAGCATCCACGTAGGTTCAGTTCGCCTTCGTAGCTCAGACGGCAGTGTCGCTGACTACCACGCAGGGGGCCCGGGTTCGAATCTCGCAAGCGGACTGGATGTTCTGTGTTCTCATCATCATCGACTTGCAAGTCGCCAAAGTGGCGTCAATTAAGAAGACTTCCATTAGGCGGTCGAACAATCCCACACGGGATCTCCCGGCCAAAAAATGCCATACGATCATTTTAGTGCGAAGTCTGTGACCACAGCATTTGATAGCAAATACACGAGTGGTCCCAAATCTCGTTACGGTACCTGCCTGTGATTAAACCATGCCTATTCATCCCTACACTCACATTTAGAAATGTTCGTGGGGTTAAGATAATCCCTGCCCAGCCGACCGCGGTGGCCGAGGGGAATGAAGTGCTCCAGTCAAGGTCTGCACCGTCACTACGGCCGGGGGTTCGAATCCCCCCTCGGGCATTGTGCCGTCCTTAGTCTTAGATAGGTCGTAAGTAGTTTGTAAGTTCAGGGACTGATGACCCCGTAGTTAAGTCCCAGAAGCTATACAAACATTTGAACATTTGAATCCCTGCCAACGCCATTGGGAAACCTTCCCGACATCTATCCCTTTCCACAGTTTTTGGTTCCATAAATCGTGTTCCACTCTCCCTTCAGAAGCTAATTTGTCGACAATGACTCTCCAGACCAGATCGTAAGTCATATATGAAAGATCACCAACCCATTGTTTGTTCGTTCGTTCGTCCACATGGTATGTGGACCATACTCTCCACGTTCAGTTTAATGAAGAAACGTCAAGGATACACAAACAGCAGTTCTACCGACAGTAAACGCCATTTTCAACACTGTTTACCTCGATACAACCCTCCCAAAGTAAGCTGCGAGATGATATGGCAGTTACAATTCAGTATTATGACATACGTACGTGGACTTATGGCCAAATATCGGTCCTCTATTTTTGTTGCCGAACGTGGTCAGACCTGCTCCTGTCTTGATACCAAATTCGAGAGACATCAGAAAGATTCACCTTGAACCATCAGGACTCATCGATTTCCGAAAGTACTACTTCGTTTCTTCTTGTGACCCTTGTAACGGTACGGACCCTTTAACTAACTAACTTTGTCTTAGGGGATGACTTATTCCTGCTAGTTTTGGCTCGTTGTTGTCCATATACGTACACATTATTTGTAAAACTAAACTTTCAATTTCTAAATCATGGAATGTTTATCTAGGCGGCATCTACTAAATAAGTGACTATAAAATGAGGTTTGCGTTTTTACTAAAATTGTTTATTACCCATTGTATAATTGTCTGGCAAGAACCTCTAAATTCGTTAGAATCCGTCTGGTATGATTAGCTCGATCTTCCATTATTGCTAACAATATAGCTATATGAATATTTAATCATTTGGATAATGTTCCTAAGATGATTACTATTAAAGTTCGTTGTACTGTGAAAAAAAAAAATAGAATACATTGAAAAATTTCTGAGTTCCGATAGCTGTATCAAAAATCGAAGTCCACAACGTCCGAAATATTTTGGAGTGCAGTGTGGCGGATTCTGCGGCTATGGTCAACACCTATCGTGTCACTCGATTTCTCTACACTCGCAACACACGTCTGCCATCAAGATTGAACTGCCGTCGAGCCGTCCTGGGCCGCTCGCGGCTCCCCCATATACACGATATGTGGGGTCTTTCCAGCAATACCTACCTCTAACAAGGTTCAGTGGCTCTCCCAGTAGTGTACAAAACTTTTTAAATAATGACTGAAATGTTGATATGACGGCATCGTTAGATGTGCGCTAAGATTCTAATGCTAATAGATACTTTAAGCTCTAACACTAATAATACCCCAAACCCTTAAGTTTAAAGAAATAAGTATCTTCAGCATGACCGATAAATAAGTCTTCCGGCCGTCGCACAATGCTATTTAAGTAATCACTGAGGTAAAGTTTTTTTCAGGTACATTTTCCAGTCCTGTTTTCAGTGCACTGTTCAAAATTACTGTCTTCATACATTTAAACAAGTTACGGACGATAAAATAATTTAGTTTACACAAAGACAACATATTAAAATAAACACAAATAATATATTCTAAACAGGTCTTAATGTGTGTTTACGACATCTACAACTTATCACTGCCTCACCGTTCGTGTATCTGTCTCATATTAATTGTTATTAACAAATCACTATTGTTCCTCCTTAAAAGTGTATTATTATACGCAATGTAAATGTTGCAGATAATGTGGTTATACCAAACTTGCATCTTGATAAGACCTTTCATTTGAGTCCTCGTTCGTTACTGTAATTCAATTAGTTTAGCCTCTAGATTTTTTCAAGAAAATAAATATTAGGTTTCCGAATAACTTTTGTTATAAAATTAATAAAAATGATGTCAACACATCATCTGAATCGTGTTGTTCTCCTCTTTCATTTGTTACTGCGTGCTAGTCTGTAACTCTAATAGTGTCAGGTTAGAATCTAAAATGAAAGACAATGCTGTTTTTCGGCGGGAAAATTGGCAGTTGGACCTGACGTCACGTCCGCCAGCGGGCTTTCCATTTTCAAGCGACCTGCCAAAGGGAAGCTGGGCGTCCCACAGTCTAGGAGCGGCCGATTTCCCCTTCACTCGTCGCAACTTTCGACGCTCTCCGCTGTCACACCAGCGCGCTTTGCGCTCCAAACTGTGTTTCTCGTTCTTGTAACATAACACCCTCCATCGCAGAATAAGGCAGGCAACTTCTCTACGCCATACTGTGTTATCTGTGAATTTGTACGCAGGTTTTGTAGATGTAGGACTACCAAGAAAACATTAGACCATTTGATAGGTGCCCTAACGTCGTCGCAGGCATCTTTGTACGTTGACTGGAATGCAGTAGTGGATGGTGCTTCACTTAGCAACTCTTCTAACCTTACGCTAGCGCATTGGCTATTCTCCCCCCACATTGCGAGGCGCATTGCACGCTGTGGCACTACCGGCTATATTAAGCGGCCGCGCTACGACTCGTATCACTACCACCTGGAGAGATGGCTGTGGCGCTCTCGTGTGACGTCAGGGAGAGTAGGTTGCGCGCGCATAGCTGACTGGCTCGCTGCTTCGGCATAGTGGGCCGTGATCCAGCGGCTACCCAGTCAGCTATGCGCGCGCAACCTACTCTGCCTGACGTCACACGAGAGCGCCGCGTCATTCTCTCTAGGTGGTGTTGCTCGTATACGTGCTCTCTCCGGGGCGTATAACGTTTGTCATGCGATAAAAATACTTTGAATGTGCATATGAAACGATCTGGTAGAAGAACAAAACCGAAGAATGATAGTTTATTTATTGATGTACTTTATTGTTTCAAGATGTGATTTTTCCGTGGTTCACTCAACCAGTGAACACATACGACCCTCCACGAACTGCTGGAAAGACAAGTTCCATCCCGTACAAATGTATACGTACATCTGTTAACAATTTGCACGATTATATGGTGAAATAGACAATAGTCTAGGTAGCGGTTTTTTCATATACTATTGGATGCCATTTTATTATAGAAATTAAGATGAAAATCTACAGCCGAAGGCTCAACGTGATTTATATTAGAAAGCACCAGATGGTGGTTGCCTCTGAATCACCGTTACTGGTTCGTCCCGTAAGTACATGAACTGCTTGTGTACAGAACTGCTGGCTCGTGCTATGCGTGTTCTAACACACGGCATGAATTTTCGTGTGCTGTGTTCGTTTAAGGTGTAAGGTACTAAGGCACCGTATAAAAAATGGGTGGCTGTCTCTGAAGTGGGGTTGCAACGTCTTTTATTTAATTAATTTCAGAGTAGCACGTCATGACCTGATATTCATGATGTCAATTTAATAAAGGGATGCCACCTATACGTGCAACGCCGGCCGCGGTGGCCGAGGGGACTAAGGCGCTCCAGTCACGGTCTGCACGGCCACTACGGTCGGGGGTTCGAATCCCCCCCTCGGGCATGGATATTTGTGCCGTCCTTAGTATTAGCTAGTTCATAAGTAGTTTGTAAGTTTAGGGACTGCTGACCCCGTAGTTAAGTCCCATAGACTATACAAACATTTGAACATTTGAACATACGTGCAACGTATATGACCTATATGTTTGCTACCTTTTGCAATATTGTGGACACAACACAGCAAACAAATACTAATGTCACAAATTCTTTCCAGCTTGCCGTGGCTGTGTGCCCTTTCTCAGTCACTCATTTGCCATCGTAATTCAGGATTTCTTACCTGCTATTAGTTTAATATGCACCATAGCAAAGTTTTTGTCTCAATCCGCGGATTCTTAACGGTGTGGAGTCCACAAAGCGTGTTGCACGAATGTGGCCACAATGAGGAAATAGTTCTACCTATTTGTAATAAAAGTGGTTTTAACTAACACTCTTCTTGGTTCAGTGCGCTTCCGGCAGTAAACATGTGAGGTGGTGTTCGTGCATTTTTCTCTCGAGGTATGCAACAAACAGTAGACATCGTCAAGCGTGCGATAAGTGAAGTAATACGATTCCTGTTGGCAAATAATATGACTTAAGCAAAAATTTATTGTGAGATTAACGAAGTGAACTATAACGTATGAGGGACTGTTTTGTTCGACGTTGATGTCCTGCATATACTGATCTAAGCATCATAAAGAACGAAGTGGTCGACTATCTGATTTGAATGATTATTTTGTTGCAAAATTGTTACGACAGAATCGACAATTAGAGCGTGGAATAGTGACAAATTTGCACGGAGAATGTCTTCATAAGGTTCTGAAGCGGCGTAACAGATAATTCATTGTGTATGGAAAATATGTTGAGAAATAGTTGAAAGTCTGCATAGTTTACTGGCATGTAATAAAAAAAAAGTAATGGTGAAGTATTTTCTGGGGAAAATATATCGTAAGCTACTTACCACATCACCGTCGTAATTACCACACTTTTCTGCAAACTTTGTGTCTTGCCTTAAGGCTCCGAATGTTTTCTTTGATTCCTACAGAAATGTTAACCCTCCACAGCCCAAATTTTATTAATTTGTGAACAACAGTAGTTCTTTGTGTATTTATATTCATAATGATTGGAATAATGTATATTTTTTGAATTTTAGAGTTTTTTAGTTTCTGCAACAAAATTTGTTATGACTTCATTTGGCATCATTGGACAGGAAATGTTTCCTCTACCCTTTCGAGAGTTCGAATCCTCCATCGGACACGGATGTTTGTGTTGTCTTTAGTATAAAGTAGTTTCTAAGTAAGTTGTAAGTTTAGGGACAGGTGACCCCACAGTTAAGTCCCATAAGCTTAACAAACATTTCAACTTTTGTTTCCTTTACCATACCTGACTCCTTTTTCAAACTGGTAAGTACTGATTCAGACATTTTGCAATAATTCAGTACTGAAAATTTCAAGTTATTTTGTTTCCTATACTTTGGTATAATATTTTGAGTCTTGCTGTTTTGTACTCTAACTTATACATTAAGGAACAAAACATATTTGGTGCATGCGTTGTAGCATAATGCACTTCTGTTTCCTCGAAGTAGTGGTAGCCAAACTACCCGTAATGAATTTTGGAAATTCCTGCACTGTTCTCTACAATTTTTGGTCGAATGGTTGGGCCGAGAGTAACAGATAAAGATGATGATGTCATACGGCGTGATTGGGCTGGAAAGTGTTAAGAGTATATTCAAGTCGACGCTGTTGACAAGACCGCAATATAAGCTATATTGAGTTGAACACTGCTGTATTTACGAGACAGTCGGATTTGTAGCAACAGAGTAGGTAGCGATCCGGAATAGACGAAACATTGATCGATAACTCGCAAACAACAATGACTTGTGGTCGGTCGTCGCGGCAGTCACTGTGCGCGGGCCACCGCTGACGGCCGGTATTTTCCAGCCATACGTTACGCGCTGCAAACAGGATTTAATCATAACAGTAAATTATCAGCGAGCAAATTCGGTTATTATTTCGTAGTGGGCGGCGCCCACCCCCTCCCGCCCCTCCCCGCCCCGGCCGGCAGCGTTTATTAACAAAGCGGCAATATCGCATTCAGCCCGCCGCGGCGATCACCGCGCTTTGTCACAATGTTACATTAGCAATAACATTACCGACACTTCATTATGGCCTGAAATGTGACGCCGCCGGCGCGTATCGGCCGCCTCCGCGTCCGTCTCCCGGACGCTTTCCGTAGTCACCGCTCCGGTTCTAGCCTAGTCCGTTTTCACAGTAGAAATCGCAGAACTTTCTGAACAGTTCTCACCCTAACTTGTTGCAATGCAATGCAATGTTTGTAAATCTAACGGACCAAACTGCGTGGTCATCAGTCCGTAGCTTACAAACTACTTAAACCTAGGTAAACTAACCTAAATACAAACACACACACCCATGCCCCAGGGAGGACTCGAACCTCCACGGCGAGCAACCGCGTGCACCGCAGCGAGACGCTTTAGACCGCTCGGCTACTCAACCGCGGCCCTACCTTGTTAGCAGTCGTTCTTCAGCCACATCTATACTTCGTAAGGCACCTCAACATATGTGCCGGAAGGTCGTTTGTGTAGCGTTGCCACTCCCTCCTCCGAGTCGTGTATGGATCACTGAAAAAAAAAAGTGGTAAGCCTCTGTGTCGGCCCGAACGTCCATCATATTTTTGTAATCATTTCGCCAGGTATACACAGGAGAAAGCAATACATTTGTTTACTCTTCGACAAAATGTTTACTTTCAGAAATTTACAGAAGCCCATACTGTTAGACATCTCTCTTTCAGCGCCTGCTAATGGTGACTCCTAATATCCTCTGCACGCTTTCGGGCTTACTAAAGGACGCCGCTACTTCGCGTTCTCTACGACCTCTACGAACCATACTTGGCATAGATCTTATAATGATGAGTAATACTCAAAAGCTGGCCGAATCAGAGGCTTGTAACCTATTTCCTTAGCTGAGGATTCTTCCTATGAATTTCAATCTGCCACTCCGTTACGCACGATTAATTTTCATTCCATTTCAAATCGACCACTACCAGATATTTTATGGACGTATGGAAGTTACAAAGCAGCACTTCACTCCTGTTTACGTTGAGGGTACGCTGCAGATCAATCTGCATTCACTACCCTTTTCGCTGTTGCGACTTCTCGATAAACTACAGCATCATTTGCAAAATGCTACAATGAACTTACGATGTTTGCTATGAAGTCATTTAAATACACTGTGAAAAGCAACCCATGGGGTACACCCGAAATCACTTTTACGTCTGAACTATCTCCGTTCGCTAGAAATGCGTCAATCCAATCATATAGTTGGTCTTATATTCCATACGCTCGCACTTTGCTCGTCAGGCGACGGTGCGAAACGGTATTCAACCTTTAGAGATATCGGTAAGACCGCACTGGATTCTCGTAGCGTTGAAGTAGTTGCCTAACTATCAATTTTTATTCCTGTATCTGGTGGGAAAGGAAAGTTTTCCGGGACACAGATTTTGCACAGTGTTGGAATTCGCCAGGCTGGCAGTTCCCCGCTGTTAGACACACAGGGAGCAATACTGAAATGTTTATAAATCTGTGACTCAACTTCCTTAGTAATTACTCCGAAGGCTTAAAAACTACTTAAACTAAGTTAAATTAACCTAAGTACGACACAAACACATCCATGCCAGATGTACTGCCTACTTGATGTAAATATGCAAAGTGCAAGTTTTTGTAGGCCCACGGGGCTTGGCTTCATGCACTCACGATGGTCAGACATTGACCTAAATCGATGTGTATTATATATAAAAAATAAAGATTTAAATGCGGCCAAAGCTGGTTCTTCCAATTTTAATGTGGTCGCTCTGCACCAGATTCAGGATGGAGTCGCCTACATGTAATAATAAATTACAAATGTATAGAGTAAGGGAGAGGATTGCAGGACAGTTATAGTAATGTCGGATAGCAAGTTTAGTGACCAACCAGTGGGTCACCTGTGCGAAAGTCATGATTTACGTCCTCTATCAGTAGGCAAACGTCTGTAAGGGCCGCCATTACGGTTGAGTGCTCTGCTCTGTTTAATGATTCTGATCTCCAGTTCTCTGCAAATAACAGACTTTTGAAGGACAAGTAAAATGATTTTTTTTAGTTTCTAGTAATAAATGTGTGTGTCCCGTGTAACTTGCATCCTCTGATAGACCACGAACGTGGCTTTTTAATTCCCTAAATGTAGAAATGTGCAGACAATATGTGTCATTTAGACGGCTTGTTATTTTTTCCGTGTGTAGTTGGGTAGTCTCGGATACCAGCTGATGTCCACATTGCTGACAAACAAACTGAAGATGAGACATGTGCATATTACTCGCGAAAATTCTCTGGCGATTTACAAGGTGAACAATGGGTGCAATGTACTCCTTGTGATGATTGGTACCATGCCGAGTGTTAAGGTGCACATAGTCAACAATTTGTGTGTGATTACTGTAACTGATGTTCAAATGTTTGTAGAGCGTATGGGACTTAACTATGGGGTCATCAGTCCCTAAACGTACAAACTACTTATGAACTACCTTATAGTATAGACGGCACAAATATCCACGCCCGAGTAGGGATTCGAACCCCCGACCGTAGTGGCCGTGCAGACCGTCCCGACCGTAGTGGCCGTGCAGACCGTGACTAGCGCGCCGCATACCGCTTGTCCTCTGCAGCCGGCTAGTAACTGATGTAAACTGTACGTAACTACCTATCCACGGGATAAATACAAGTGCCGGCCGCGGTGGCCGAGGGGCCTCAGTCACGGTCTGCACGGCCACTACGGTCGGGGGTTCGAATCCCCCCTCGGGCATGGATATTTGTGCCGTCCTTAGTTGTAGGTAGTTCATAAGTAGTTTGTAAGTTTAGGGACTGATGACCCCGTAGTTAAGTCCCTTAAGCTTAACAAACATTTGAACATTTTTTTTTTTTTTTTTTTTTTTGATAAATACAAGTGCGCATTTACACTAAGTACATAAAGGTGATGTTTTTATCCGACATTACTCTCTCTTCCTTTTACTGCTGATAATCATTCTACTTTGCTTTCGCGACTTATACAACTAATATTTACAATAAGAATGGCCTAATATCCTTCAACAGCTATTTTAACAAGGAATACCAGTTATAACTTCGAATGTACAAATGTTTGTGTAGCATATGGGACTTAACTAATGGGTCATGAGTCCCTAAACTTACAAACTACGTATGAACTAGCTTATACTAAAGACGGCACAAACATCCGTGTCCGAGGGGGGATTCGAACCCCCAACCGCAGCAGCCGTGCAGGCCGTGACTGGCACACCGCACACCGCACGGCCACCGCGGCCGGCCCTGTTATAACTATTTGTAAGTGCATTGAATTTCAGAAATCACAACGGTATCGGACAATCCGCGCCCTTACTCCGTTTAATCGTTTTCAGTGTTTTATACAGGGTGGTCCATTGATACTGACCAGGCCAGATATCTCACGAAATAAGCATCAAAAGAAAAAACTACGAAGAACAAAACTTTTCTATCATCACGGGGGAAAACATATGGCGCTGTGGTTGGCTGCCATAGCTCAAACGGATATCAACTGCATTTTTTAAATAGGTACCCCCATTTTTATTATATACTAGCTTATAAGCCCGTGCTCCACAAGGGTTGTTTAAATATTGTGTATCATGGCTTTTTAGGGTTCCGGACCTTTCAGAAGAAACAAAATACTTGTTTGATCGCTCTGTCAATAAACTCCGTTGTCCTAGCCACGATGTCAAATGTAAGTAAAAGTCATTGCCGAAACGATGTATCTTCATAAAGTTTTTGTTACAAAAGGTGAAACGTGCCAAAATAAGCAAAGGAATGTCGCTAAGATTTAATACACAAAGCGAAATCAAAAACACTATGTTAAATGTTTGTTGGTATTCGTAGACATAAGATTTCTGAACTCTGTCAGAGACGTTCGCTTCCTTGCCGTAATACCCCATACTTCTTATGCAGCAGCGGTGTTTACTAGTTCTTGTGAATGCCATCCATACTTCAAGCATAGCCTAAATATAAACTTACTTAAAAAAAACACACACACATTTGCGCGAAACGTGTTGGAAATAGGTATATCTTCATGAATATTATGTAGCTGAACAATGGGCAGAGGCATGGAAACCTGAAATAATTAATAAGTATTTCTTTAATGAAGTAGAAATATCACTGAAAACAATTATTATTCTCTTTCCGTTAGATGCGCTATTGTCGTTCCAAGCATGAGACTTACTTCCATAGCAGTTGTACATAGGCCTATATGTTAGACTGTTATATCAGTATGTAAATATATGGATTAAACACGGCGAAGTTTGTATCAGTTTTATATTCATTACGTTGAATCATATTTCGTAGAACATAGCAACCAAGAAAAAGATTTCCAGAATTTACAAAGGGTAATAATCCGATCACTATCCCGAAATTCACACGAACACCCGCAGCGCTATCTATTAGTTCTTCGCTGCATTACGCCGTTTCTAGTATTTTAGGAGGTTACTCTCTACAGATAGACACAAGCGATTGCTTTCATAGAGATGTTTAAATTTTGATATCTTAATTTTTCTTATCCTATTTTGTGAGATGGAGCGTTTCTGTAACCGCAATATATCCTCAGGTTTCCTGTGAAAACCCCCTGAATATTCGTCTTTTAGTTTTGGAGATAAAAAAGAAAGACGTGTCGGGTATCGATGAAACACTTTAAACTGTGACGTTCTCCTTCCCGTGATCCGATTTTTATGAAGTCGATGTGTTGTCCCAAGGTACCCTGCAGTTACCCATAGCTGCCGGCCACGGTGGCCACGGAGGCGCTCCAGTCACGGTCTGCACGGCCACTACGGCCGGGGGGTTCGAATCCCCCCTCGGGCATGGATATTTGTGCCGCCCTTGGTCTTAGTTATTTCATTAGTAGTTTGTAGGTTTAGGGACTGATAACCCCGTAGTCAAGTCTCATAAGCTACACAAACATTTGAACATTTGAGTTACCATAGCTGTGAAAACCCCATGCGAATTCGTGAAGTTGTTTTGGAGAAGTGGTTTCTAATAGGTGAACAAACAGACACGACGGTCTATGAAAACACTTCGTGATTCTATTTTGATGAAGTCATACACAGATCCTGAACCAATCTTCGCTCATGTTTCCTGTGAAAACCGCAAGAAAATTCGTCCAGTAATTTTGAAGATTGAAGCGAAAATCCACTGGCCTACATTTACAGATTTATTATTAGTGTAGATATGTTGTACAATTGTAAAATTTTGCAGGAATATATTGATTTGTATAAGTGCTGTATGTCGGTAAAATCTGTTGCGAATACGGTTAATAGTAAAAAAGTAATAGATTGAAACGTGATGCTTGATGGGATGGTTTTCCATTAACATTACTCTTTACGTCCTCATCTCATGAACTACGTGTCGTATGTGCATTCAGCTTTCAGTGTGTATACCATCTGAAAAATTTCCTTTGTATACAATTTGTAGTGTAGCAATTATAAATTGTAACGACATACCGAATGCCATAGTTTTCATCCATGGGTGTTTTGTGTTGTCAGCGACTTCTCCATTGTCACCTGTCCCATTTGTGTGTTTTTATTTTCGCTCCTCTGTTTTATTTTTTACGCTCTTAACAGTGGACACATGGGTCTGATGACCTAGCTGTTTAGTCCCGCCGCCCCCCCCCCCCTCTCCCCGTCACCATCAAATAAAGAAGCTCCATGGACAGCAGAAAATAAGTAAGCAAGAAACTTTTTTATCCTTCAATCATTTTGCTATGGTTGTCAGCGAGAAAAAGTTCAATAAACTTTTGAAATTATCTTTAACGTTTGTTGGAAGTCGCTAAGCACTCTCATTATCATATAGTGTATTCATAAACTCTCGTCGCGTTGTAGCAGTTTCTTGCAACTCTTATCGTTTATGATTTATATCTCCTGAACTATATGTCGTATGTGGCTCGTACTCCTACAGCAATCGTTATCTCACATAAGGAATATGTGTACCAAATTTGGTTGAAATCTGTCCAGTGGTTTAGGAGGAAATATGCAGCATTTTCGTTTGTCACACTAGTTTTTCGCGCAACTCATTGTTTGTCATATCTCCTTACGTATGTGTCGTAACTGATTCCAACCCCGACAGCGATTGTTGCCTCATAGTAAGGAACATTTGTTGAAATCGGTCCAGTAGTTTGGGAGTAGATGTGGAACATACATACATACTCACATACAGCCTTTTTTTTATAAGATTCGTCTAGTACGTAAATAAATATTAATGTTTTATTTGGAACACTTTTTCGCTTTACGATAGATGGCGCTGTAATAGTCACAAACGTTTAAGTACGTACTATCGCGTAACACTTCGCCAGTATGGGCGACGGTATTTGCTTCGTCACACATTACTCTTGTTTACCAATTGCAGAAAAGGTCGGTATGGTATTTATGTATAGCTATTGTGATCAAAATGCCCAATGGGCCTGTGCTATGTATATTGATCGTTTTCCTGGAAGACATCATCCAATTGTCCGGACCTTTCGTCGGATAGTTACGTTATTTATAGAGACAGGTAGTGTTCAGCCACAAGTGAAACGTCAACCACGACCTGCAACAAATGATGATGCCAAAGTCAAGTGTTTTAGCTGCTGTTGCGGCTAATCCGCATATCAGTAGTAGACAAACTGAGCTAGAATCGGGAATCTCAAAAACGTCTATGTTGAGAATTCAACATCAACAAAAATTTCACCCGTACCATAGTTCTATGCACCAGGATTTGCGTGGATAAGACTTTGTACGTCGTGTATAGTTTTGCCACTGGGCACAAAATAAATTAAGGTACGATAACAGAGTTTTTACGCGCGTTCTGTTTAGTGATGAAGCGTCATTCATAAACAGAGGTAACCTAAACAAGCATAATATGCACTATTGGGCAACGTAAAGTCCGCGGTGGCTTCGACAGGTGGAACATCAGCTAATTTGGCGGGTTAATGTATGGTGCGGCATTATGGGAGGAAGGATAATTGGCCACTATTTTACCGATGGCAGTCTAAATGGTGCAATGAATGCTGATTTCTTACGTAATGTTCTATCGATTTTACTACAAGATGTTTCACAGCATGACACAATGACGATGTACTTTCAACATTATGGATGTCCGCCACTTGGCTCGCATCCAGTTGAAGCAGTCTTAAATGACAGGTGGATTGGTCGTAGAAGCATGCTACAATGGTCTGCAGGTTCACCGAATCTTACATCCCCGGATTTATTTCTGTGGGGAAAATGGAAGGATATTTGCTATCGTGATTCACCGACAACGCCTGAAAACATGTGTCAGCGCATTGTCAATGGATGTGAGAACATTACTGAAGGCGAACTACTCGCTATTGAAAGGAATTTCGTTACACGTATTGCCAAATGCATTGAAGCTGAAGGACATCATTCTGAGCACTTATTGAAGTCTTGAGGAAATTAGAGGTAACCACGCAGTAACAACATGCGTTCTCATAATGTATCATAAATTCACAAAAGTACATGTATCACATTGGAACAACCGAAATAAAGTTCAAACATACCTACGTTCTGTGTTTTAATTTAAAAAAAACCTACTTGTTACACACTGTTCGTCTAAAATTATGAGCAATATTTTTGTGAATATTACTGCGCCATCTAACACAAGGCGACAAATGTGTGCTGAATAAAACATTCACATTTATTTACGTACTAGACGAATATGTAACAAAAATGGGGGTTCCTATTTTTAAAAATGCAGTTGATATCCGTTTGACCTATGGTAGCGCCATCTACCTGGCCTACCATAGCGCCATCTGTCTTCCCCCTTCAAGTTACGAAAATTTTGTTAGTTGTAGTTTTTCGCTTGATGCTTTTTTCGTGAGATATATGGCCCAGTCACTATCAATGTACCACCCTGTATTTATAGAAATAACTACCCGATAAATTCAAAATTATGAATAGTAATCGGCGATGGAAGCACCATAAGTATATTGGTTACAATATCTTAAGAACTTCAAAAATAAAAATTAATTATTTAATAGTCACACCAAGTCATAATACAGTTCAGTCTCGCTTATCCGACGTAAACTGGCCACATGGATGTTGGATTATCTGTAATGTCAGTTAATAGAGAAAGAACAAACATCAATATCGTAAATGGTTGCTGGCGTCATAAAGTTGATACAGTAATTACTTCAATGTGCAATACAATTAATAATTATAAATATAGGTAGAAATGTAAGTTACGTCTTTCAGATTTAATCGATGCAATTGCACAATCTTCTCCTTGGTCAATAGTCTAGAAAAGGATGACAAGCTCTCTCTATGGTAATTTCTTTTTAACGCCACCAACACATCTTAGTCTGTAGACTGACAAAAAGCCATAACATATGGCGCCAGGAACGGTGCTCTTATTTCTCTATCTTGCAGTTCATCTTCACTGGCATGAGTGGGAACATTATCTAATATTAAAATGGGTTTTCTCGGAAATGCTTTCCTTTTTAAAACTATTCAACTTTGGGTACAAAATAGGTAAAATCCACTCCTTAAAAGTATCTGATTTGATCCATGCATTTTTTGGTTATAATATCAAACTAAAAAAGCATGTTTGAAACATTTTTGAGAGCTTTTTGGATCTTTAATTTCCGATCATACCAAGTATAACATCGAGTTTTTCTAGCGTTACTGCAAATAATGTTATTGTTTCTTCAGTTCGCTTGTACCCTGGAGCCGCTGCTTCAGTCTGAGCTGCGAGTGTTTTGCTTGGCATCATTTTATAATTTAGTCTGCTGTCGTCACAGTTAAACGCTTATTTTCCGGTCACACTTTCACTATCAATTAAATTATGGAAATTTTATCTAAAGATTATTACTGGTTTTTCAATAGCTAAAGGGTTTTCTCCACAAATATATAGTTGTCTACTCGTAATTCAATACCCTTTCTTTCAGCCAGTCAAAGATAGTGGTAATGTTAGGGTCACATTCATTATTATCGGACTTACAAGACTTTTTGATTCAATATCGGCCCAAATATTGGGTCACCTTTACTCCTGTCATAGGTTAACCGAATACACAAAGTCTCACTAACGTTTGCGTACTCGCATAGTTTCATAGTTTTCCTCTTAAGACTTTGGATGTCCCTCATTCTGAACACCGTTTCTCTATTTCCACTCTTCCAATCACTTGATGTCCAAAATCGCAAACTTGAGCTACTTTCAGTGGTGATTCAATTTTGTCAAGCCTGCAAAAAATGTTCAAATGTTTGTCAAGCTTATGGGACTTAACTACGGGGTCATCAGTCCCTAAACTTACAAACTACTTATGAACTACCTTATACTAAAGACGACACAAATAACCATGCCCGAGGGGGGGATTCGAACCCCCGACCGTAGTGGCCGTGAAGACCGTGACTGAAGCGCCTCAGTCTCCTCGGCCACCGTGGCCGGCTGTCATGCCTGCAGATTGCCTTTATTTTATCTTCCTCTTTCTTTTCGAAGCCATGACAAAAATAAATACATGAAATAAGAGTGGAGGAAACAATCATCACACAAATACGCACAGACCTCTACTGCAACAATGACTGGGGTTGTGGCAGAAAGATGTGTTCATTCATCGTTGTTTGACCCGCTAGAGTGCAGAGTGGTGTTAATATCACCTGTCGGATAAGCGAAGGTCGGTTAAGTGAGACTCGACTGCACATTGGAAGATCAGGTCAACCTTATATGATATCCACTGTATTTGAAGGCAGTACGCAGCTGGTTATACTTGCACTGAGAAGCTGACTGCGTCAAAAAAAGCCCTTGCGGAGCCCATTTCTCGCGTCAGACAGGACAGCGCATGCGCAGAAGACGCCTCGGCTGTTGCCTGCTCATCGAGGCGCGCCTAATGCGAGAACAATGAACTTGTCGCGGCGTGGCCGAGACTGCACGCTGCCTAATCAGACCTGGCTCATCGGCATTCATCGGCCCTCTGTTCCCGCTGCTGGGTTTTGCATTATTATTACCGCTTCCTTTCTGAGGCAAGGGCTGTGTAATCGGACTGAGAGCCACTGGATGCTCACCCGCCAGTGGTCCACCAGCATTCACTCGCGACGGCTTTGAAGTGCCGATTGCGCTTTTAATTTGGTATCATATCCAACAATGGAGGTGCAACAATAGCCGCCAGAAGAATTTTATATAATAACCAAACTTATTCAGATTGATCGGGAAAAAAATCTTTAATAATGTGAATGTCACACAATAGTGTTCACTGAACCATGTACACGAGAAGCTCCTGACGCAATCGGTCATCCTTCAAGTTCTTGCCTTCGACATATTAATCCTCAAAACACTGTGGAAGGAGGAGCAGGAGGGGGAGAGGGGATGCAGTTTATACCCACACTCTCAGAGTATTGTAATGTGGTCAGATAAATTATATTTAAAAATTGCCGGCCGCGGTGGCCGAGGAGACTGAGGCGCTCCAGTCACGGTCTGCACGGCCACTACGGTCGGGGGTTCGAATCCCCCCTCGGGCATGGATATTTGTGCCGTCCTTAGGGTTAGCTAGTTCATAAGTAGTTTGTAAGTTTAGGGACTCATGACCCCGTAGTTAAGTCCCATAGACTATACAAACATTTTTTTTTAAATTCTGTAGAAAAGGTGGGTTTTATGACTTCTTCTAGATATTCCATTTTTAATTTTTATTTTTATTCATTTATTTGTTTATTTCATTATTATTATTATTATTGATTCTTTTTTCTTTTTTCTTTTTTTTTTCTTTTTTTTTTTACTTTTCGCTTCAAGCGAACCCAAAAATTTAAGTATATTAGTAAATGCGAGCGTCCTAGTTGATGTCACATTCAGTATTTCCAGATTTCGGACCATATTTACCTGTTATTATCACATTAGAAAGTACATTTTAAGGAAAAAGTAACAAAAACTACTACAATAGTGCTTTGTGTGTGTGTGTGTGTGTGTGTGTGTGTAGTTCGCGAACGAACTAGTTCGGAAGAGCGTTCCCACAGGCGAACTACGCGAACTAGTTCGCAGATCCCTTCGCCTCTTAGTTCGTCCGCTCCTTTTCCGAAGACTGACAGGGAACAGCGAGAGGACGCAAGAGCGCGCAGAATCGCGTGATTCCCTTCTGCCAGTTACCTTCATTTCGTGTTGAGATGCAGCTCAGCTGTAGTTTCATAGTTCACTGCCACAAGAAATCTGTTTTAAAAAATAAAGTACTACGAGTACTCCGTATGAAAAGTAGTTGAATACCATTGTATCATCCATTCGTGTAAATAACTGGTATCTTTGCCTAAGTATTTGATGTCAAATTGCCCAAAAATGCGGGTAATAGCACACGCTTTGACAACACTGAGTCATTATATGAAAAAGCTGTCTTAAAAAAAGACCTCTTTTAGTAGCGGTAGAAAAAGCCGGAAAGAGCGGACGAACTAGGAGCGGCGGACGAACTAGGAGCGGCGGACGAACTAGGAGCAACGGACGATTATGCCAAACGTATCTCGCTTCATAGTTCGTTGGATTCTTTTCCGAAGACCACCGGCCAATAGCGAGAGAGCGCGTAGCAAAATTAAAAATCACGTGTTTACCTTCTGCTGATGAGTCTTTTCGAGGTGAGCGTCTGCCTGCTAGATTAAATAGTTCAGTGCTACAAGATTTATGTTTTTAATGTGTTCTGTACTCTGCAATATCTGACTAATAAATTCCCTAATGCCAAGATATAGAGATAACTCTAAACTTAAACGCGAGAAATTATCCACAAACCGGTTTCTCTTGGTTTGCGTGATATCGTTACCGGCTCAAGCAGCAAGCGCATGAAGCAGATAGGTGAGGGAACTTCCCTCTCCACCTGCATGCGCAGATCACGCTGTCACTGGGAGCGGACGTACTAAAAGAGCAAACTATTTCGCGGCAGAGCCTCGAACTAAGGTGAGCGCTCCCGATCGCGAACTATTATGTGCAAGTCTACTGTGTGTGTGTATGTGTGTGTGTGTGTGTGTGTTACACGTAAGACATCCCTCATATGAGTAAATGGCGTAATTGTTAGTATGTTATATTCCAACATACTTACAAGTGGGTTAAGATTTGTTCAGGTTCTACAGCCAACTTACACATTAGTATAGGCTTAAAATGTATTTGTTTGGTAAGTCACCAAAAATTCGTAGTTTTTTCTAATTTTCTTGTGGGTAGGCACTATGTTCCTACCCATAAACCCTCACCCTCCCACTCTTCCTTCCAAGGCACTGAGTTTTACATGTTACGGAAAATACGTTCAAATTTCGAGCGCTCATGACTGTACTTCTTTCGTGCTGTTGTGCTGGCTAATAAATTTAAAACGTCTATAGGCGTTAAACAATCATACAAACACTATATAATGTTTTAGCACATTAAAATCGTGTTCAATGATTAAACATCACAGAAGCTGCGCTGCGGTGGAGTGGCCGAATGCTCTAATGTGGATTGCTTTGAAGGGAGCTGTTGCTCACCATCGAAGGTTGAAGTCCTCCCTCGGGCATGGGTGTATGTGTTGTCTTTAGCATGTTAGTTTAGTAGTTTATAAGCCTAGGGACATAACCATAGCAGTTAAGTCCCTTAGATGTACAAACATTTGAAAGAAGCACAAAAATTTGAAAGCGTGGAAACACCCATGGCACTGGGTATAATTTTACTAGTGTGCGAAATTAAGCCCTTGACGCTGAAAAACAGTGTTCAGGTTGTGACGCTACCTGTGTGATCACAACAGAGGAATTGTGGCCTTTAATGGGACGTCCAGTTGTTCCCGAGAGGACGATGAAGCATTACACCAAGGGCTGGTGTTTATATCTCATATCACATATCACAGTCTAACATAACAGTCTCGTGTCACCATAAGAAAAATCAAAATCAGAAATATGTGAGTCTCCTGTATTTAATATGTTTTTGTGTTACCTTTATTTCCGCAAAGTAAATTCTTCATGACTGTTACTGAATAAATGAGATTAGTTTGCCTTCAAAAGTCTTTTAAGATAACTTATTTTCCTCATAATTTAGTATTGCAGGAATCTCAGAAATGTAACTGAATCGAAAATTAAGTAAAAATAAATTATATCCAATGGATATTTGTGTCTCCTTAATTACCGCTCCTAGAGCCAACATCGATCCAGCTGTGGAGTATTTGACCTTTCTTAAAATTGTAAAAAATAAATCAACTTATCAAACTGACATGTAATTTTTTTTCTACAACTCTGCTCCCGTAAGACAGTAACTGTAAGCAACTTTCTCGGCTAATTTTTAAGATTCCATTGTTTTAACTATACCAAAGTTATTACATCAAAACAAGGTCTCACCGTCCTGCAGTCGTATACTTGATTAATGTTCAAAGTGATTAACGCAATAAATCAATTATTTCATCGTCAGCTTACCAAGGCAAACGAAACAACTGATGTATTCACCGCAGTTAAAACTTCTGAGATGAAAGGCTGTAGTAGGTTATGGATCTTTTCTGTGACGTTTCATCTCCGACTGCGGAATGCGTCATTGACGATAAAACATTACTTGTGGAAAGGGGGCTAGGGAACACCCAAATCTATAAATATTGTCGATTACGTTATTATTTCGAGCTGTAAAACTGCAAAATGAAAACTACGTCCAACAGGCTTCGAGTAAACCAACAAGTACTGACCAACCGCCGTGTCATCCTCCGCCCGAAAGCGTAAAAGGATGTGATATGGACGGGGGACGTGGTCAGCGCCCCACCGAATGCCCTTTTTACGATTTTACGATATGCATGATATAGGATATCCGGTACAGAAAGTTTCCAGACTAAATTAATAAAAGATTGATAATTCTTGGCACAACGGTGTTACTGCTCAAGGTGTACTACACTGTCTACCCTACCCCTCCATATACAATCATCTAGAACCGTAAAAAAGTCTTCTTTGTAATGTTATTCTTGCGTCATATTTGAAAGGATTATGTCGACAGACGTTTGAGCATTTGACTTGCTGCACTTTGTCGATTTTTGTTAAGTCCATATATTCGTAACACTTTGATAAGTCTCGTATATCAATTTACTTCCAGAAATACGACGCTCTCATTCTTAATTTTAATCAAGTTGCGGCAGGCGTCCACTCGTCATTGGCTTTTTGGAGAAGGTAGAGTGGGTAGATCAAACATTGCACATACGTTTGCATTTTTAAGACTTTCTGAACACTTTAGGGACACTCGATTTGGAGATGTTGCTACATTACTGATTCTCACAAGCTCACGCATTGCACTCGAGCGTGCACCACTTTTCACATATTCCTCACAACTGGCTAATCCGTAGTTGCTGGGTAGACGTTACTTGTGAGACATGAGTAACATAAGGTTCGACGTCCTCGTTTAAGTTTTGCACGGCCAGCACACCGTCATTGTAGAATGCAAGTGACCTGGTTCAAACATTCTCAGAGCAATCAAGGAAAGTAGAAGAGCATGGATGGCAGTGCATCAAACAGAAGGGTGTAGTTGCCAGCGGCGGATAGAACGGCCCAGTCACACGGCTTACCACACCTATTAACAACATTGAGGTTTCCTTGTGGTTTTCACGAAGGGAACATTTGCAAACATACTTCACGGATAAATACGAAAATTTCGTTTCAGGTACTGACAGTGTAGAGCATTAGTTGAGAAACTGAAGACCATCGTAAAATACGCCTTAGAGAAGTTTGTACCAAGTAAACTTATAATATACGTGCTTCTTCGAAATAAAAGCAACTTCACTGCAAAGCCTTGTAGACAAGCAAAAATTATACGACACAAAAAGTAATGAGAGGACAGCTATGTGAGATACTCTCAAGCAGTAGAAAACTAAAGTTCAGTGTACCGACGTAGCAGAGAAACCTTGAAGGCCTACGAGACGCATAAAGTATCTACAAATGTTCAAATGTTTGTAAATCTATCGGACCAAACTGCGTGGTCATCAGTCCGTAGCTTACAAATTACTTAAACCTAGGTAAACTAACCTAAGGACAAACACACACACCCATGTCCCAGGGAGGACTCGAACCTCCACGGCGAGCAATCGCGCGCTCCGCAGCGAGACGCCTTAGACAGCTCGGCTACTCCACCGCGGCAATTATCTATGTAGATATGTATATCGTGTTTCGTGACTTTTGCAAGGCATTCGGTAAGATTCTGCACCGTAGCCTGATGAACAAAATAAAAGCCTTTTAAATATCAAAAGAAATGTTGACTGAAGGGTTTCTATCAGGACGAAACGCGTCATTCGAAACATGGGTAAGTCTTCTTTCGTGAGAGTGATTTTTAGCGTAAGACAGGAGTGTGTTATGGGAGGCTATCTTTTCACAACATGTTTAAACGATGTTTTAATTAATATTTGGTTACTGAGCCGTCCCGGCTCCCGTTTCTTCGATTGACCCTGTCCTTGATTTAATTACTGGCGCAAGTACCATCGATCTCTATGTGCGGGCACCGCTCGTGTCGCTGTTTGATCTATCGCGCGTCGGTTCCCTTCTGACTGGTGTTTTCCTTGCCGCTTGTGGAGCTACGGTGGCGCGCAGAGGCAGTTGGAGAGCGGACAGGGTATCAGGCAGTGAGTTTGATACGATGCATGGCGTCGCCAGGGTCGAGTGATTTTGATTAAGGGGCCGTTTGTGGCCGGGTCCGGCGTATGCATCGAAGTTGTTCTGGGTGGCACTATGTCTGTGCGTAGGGAGCCATGCATTCCATGAGCTGAAGAGGTTGGCCCGGAGAGGCCTTTCTGTCTAGTTAATAGCACCTCGGTGCGGGCTGTTTCCCTCGTCTCCCGGCTATGTGGTCGCGTTCCTAGCGGCCGTGCGACACCGCGCCGTTCCCCGCCAAGCGTCGGAGCTGTCAACAACTGCTAGAGTACTCCGCACTCAGGCCCGCCTGCGCCTTGGGTCCTCCAGCCGCTTTTCATCTGGGATGTATATGTTTCCAGGCGTTGGTTGACTCCCTCCTCCTACACCATCGAAGGTGTGCCTGCACCTGTCGTGAAGTAAGAAATAAATAAGTTAATTGATTAATAGAGTCCTGTTCCGCAAATTTGTGTGTGTGAATTTGTCAGGATCGGTGGTCGTTCCCCAAGGGCCGTCGTTGCATACGTCTACATCGTTAGTTGTTTATTCATGTATTATACCGCCCATTTAGTTCGGGTCAATTGAATTATTCTTTCTGTTTGCTCTGAGTAGCAAGTACTCTATGTACATTAACTTGCTTAACGTAACGGGGAAATTTATCTGGTTTGTGCCCCTCTGCCGGCTCGCATCTGCACGGGCGGTAGTTGTATAGTTTTGTTTTTCTATATGTTAACTTCTTGTTGCAGAAAATTTCCCTTCGTGAGGCATCGCCACCCCGTGATTGTAATTCGGCGTTCTATCCGTTTGTGTAAGCCCCTTCGTGCTATAGCTGTAGTTCTTGTTGACTGTTGGGCACCAGATTCCTCTCCTTTCTGTTTTGAGTCAGCTCGTCTGTTTTACCTGTGTGGATGTCTTAAATTAACGAGTAGCCAGCACCCCACCTTCAGTATTGAGTCGATAAGTAAGCTGAGCTGTTTTTATTAAATTGCTGGGATCATTTGTAAATTTTATTGTGTTTTTTTTTATTGGCCTTCAGCCCATTAATATCAGTGAGCACAGTTTCCTGTTACCAGCCTCTTAGACGTTACTTGGATTTTTGAGCTCGTCTTTAGTGTGTTTTCGTAATTGTATTTTTAGAGTGCTATGTTCACTTAAATGTTGAAGCCCCACTTTAGTGTCATTGTGATAAGTAAGTTGAGCTGTTTTCACTTAATGGCAGAGGGCATTGCTTACAACTAAGACTTTCTACTTTCGTTTAAATCTTTGAGCTCATTTATATATAAATGGAACTTGAACTGACTATGCTTGCTTGACTTCACCCACCAACTACCCACCGCTCCCATAACCTCTCCTTTCACAAGGGAACCTCCCCATCGCATCCCACTCAGATTTAATTATAAGTTTGCGCAGTGGATAGGCCTTGAAAAACTGAACACAGATACAGATCAATCGAGAAAACTGGAACAAGTCGTGTGGAACTATGAAAAAATAAGCAAAATATAAAACCTGAGCAATCCACGTGAAAGATAAGTAACGTACGTCATAAGTTTTTTACTTTTTTGGGAGTGATTATCACATCCGCAAGAAAATCTAAATCGGGCAAGGTAGAATCTCACTAAGTGTACAAGTTAGGTGGGTCGACAAGAGATTCCTGTCGTATGACGCACATACTGTCACCAGTGTCGTATAGAATACATCAGACGTGTTTCACTGTGGAGGAATCGGTTGACCTATCACCCTGTGATTGAATGTTTTAGGTTCCCATTGGAGAGGCAATTCCTGCCGTATACTAATCGCAAGGTTTTGAGGTGTGGTCGCAAAACTCAGACCCTAAACTGATTACAGCGAACAGCGAACAGAAGCGTCAATGAACGGACGGACAAACATAATTTTGCGAAATGAAAAAACTAAAAAAATTTTCTTTCAGGAAGGGCTTGAACATAGAACCTCTCTCCCGACAGCTCCACAACTACCCACATTACCGCAACCCCTACACTCACATTCTGCTCTACGTTGTTTATGTTTCGCATGGACCGTTCAGTTTTTATATTTTGCTTATTTTTTCATAGTTCCACAAAACTTCTTCCAGTTTTCTCGATTGATCTGTGTTCAGTTTTTCACGGTCTATCCACTGCACCAACTTATAACTAAATCTGAGGGGGGGGGGGGGTGCGATGAGAAGGTTTCCTTGTCATTTGCATCTGGAGACGGCTCAGTAACCAACTATGCATTAAAACAATCTACAAGGTACGTCTCATCTCTAAATATGCCCGATCTTGCTCTTATGGATTTAATTGACGTATCTTCTCGTTTTATTATAATGACATCCATGTTTTAAATTTCCGTCTTTCCTTTTTAACAGATTATGGCCTTGTAAAATATTTTATTTGACCTGATGATGCTGACATAGTTCAGCGAAACCGATCGTCGTTAATAAAAATTGATGATAAGCGATCTTGGCTATTTTATATCTTTTTACAATATAAAAACAATTAAGTCCATCCCATACCCCTGGAGGAGAGAGCTAGGGAATAAAGCGTAATTGTTGACGGTGCCTCACGTTTTGAACAAAAGTGATGGTATAGATGGTTTTAAATGCATAGTTGGTTACACCTGGTGGTAAATGATGGGGATCAGCTAGCTACAACTCCGTGTAATATATCGTTATGACTCGAATGAAATAAGCACCTGAGGATGCAAATTTATTTTGCGAAACTGGTCGTGTGTTCTGAATAAAGAATTTTTAACAGTCGCAGCGGTGTATTGTGAAGAAAATGGATATGAGTTCTAGTACACGGAAGTGCCAAAGAAAGTAATATGTATGCAAACACAGAGATATTTAAATACAGGATGGCACTGCGGTCGACAACGCCTATATAGGACAAAGTGTGTTTGGCGCAGACGTTAGATTGGTTAGTGTTGTTGTAGTGACAGGTTATCACGACTGAGTGAGTTTGATCATGGTATCGGCGCACAAGAGACGTCACACATCTCCGAGGAGGCAACGACGCGGGGATTTCCTGTACTACCATTTCAAAAGTGCACTGTGAACATCGGGAATCCGTAAAATATCAAATCTCCACCCGCTTCGTCCAGAAAAAGATCCTGCAAAAATTGTTTAACGTGGTAGAAGTGCAACCCTTCCGCATATTATTGAGTATTTCAATGATGGACCATCAACAAGTGTCAGCCTTGAACCGTTCCCAACGACACATCATGGATATGGGCTCGTGGACCCGAAGGCCTACTCGTACACCCCTGCTGACTGCACGAAGCAAGGCTTTACGTGTCTCCTGAGACGAGCAACACAAACGTGGGACAGTTAATGAATAAAAATGTTGCCTGGTTTGATGAGTCTCGTTTCCAATTGTATCAAAATGTTCAAATGTTTGTGTAGCTTACGGGACTTAACTACATGGTCATCAGTTCCCAAACTTACGAACTACTTGTGAACTACCTTACACTAAGGACGGCACAAATATCCATGCCCGAGGGGGGGGATTCGAACCCCGACCGTAGTGGCCGTGCAGACCGTGACTGGCGCGCCGCAGTCCCCTCGGCCACCGCGGCCGGCTCCAATTGTATTGAGCGGATTGGTCGTGTACGGTTATGGAGACTGTAGAGCTGCTGTAGGTGCTGGAGGTTCTGTGATGGTGTGGGGCGTATGCAGGTGGATTGACGTGGGACTCCTGATATGTCTAGATACGACTGTGAGGTCTGAAGTTGTGAGAGGGGGGCTGTAATTAATCTATTTTTCATACTAACCTTGTGTTATTGTATCTTTCTCTTTACGCAAATTATTGAAATATGTAACATTTTTCTCTGTAGATCTTTCTTTATTTTGATTTCTGTGCCTTTGGGGACACATCAGGGGTGATGGGCTCCTGGGATTGTAGTACATTCTATGTTAATACAAAAATTTCGGGATTTTAATGTTTACTGGCGCAGCTTGGCTGCTAAAAAGTGATTTTACGTATTGGGCACGGTCAGGCCGCGCAGAGCAGAGACGAACTTGGAGGTCTCCCCCTCCCACCAACTTTCGCTCGCCTTTGGGGAAGGGCGAGAGGGGCTGGCTTGACCTGTTTGGCGCCGACGCTACAGGCAGCGGAGTATACCTGGCAGAATTTTTTTTAGAGTGTGTGTAACGATTTACACAATGCTGAGCCGCGGTTTACGGTGGGCGATAGCGGGGACTGCCTTTTTAGTCATTCGGCCGTTTCGCGAGAGAGGAATTTGCCGGATACAAACAATAGCAGAGTGCTCTGGGCCCCGGGCTGTTTATGGAGACGTATTGCCCTTAGGCGTTATCTAAAAATCTTCCTACAAAGCAGCAGAGTTTGAACACAGTTAGTGTGACAAATGGTTAGGTTGAGAGTAAAGTTTTCTGCCCGTCTGGCGCCCCAGGGGTTTGGCGCCAGCGACTGTATATATAGCACAACGTTAACATTTTTTAGGTCGTCTGACCGTAGCTAGGAGCAAGGTGAAATTCCTTGCAGAGTATTCACCGCGGGAAGCTTTGGTGGCGTGGGTTGAGCCTCTTGGCAGCCGCAGAGAACGCGTCCTGATTCGGCAAATTATTTTAGAATGACAACTAAACAATTTGTCAGCGGCGCTACGTCATCCAATTGGTTTGACTATTAGCCGTTAGCAGATATTGGTGCGTCTTTTCGCGCGTGGGTGTAGCCGCCCGGCACTTGCCGTGATCTGCGGCAGAGCGCGAGGGGGCACGGGGTCTCGTGTCTGAGCGTCCGAAGTGCACGGACCTCGCGAGACTCCTGTTTGAACATACGAAGTGTGCGGACCTCGGGAGACACGAAATACTCCGTTTAGATTTGCGGGGAGGACATCGTCTTAAACGGTCCTCTGGTTAGATTCCGAAGATTCGGACCTTGTAGAACTTGTTTTTACTTCACGGACGTTACATTGTCCTTTGGTTACGCTGTGAGCGGCCACAGTTTAGTTTTAGTTTTGCTAGAAGTCTCTATTTGAGCAGTCGCGCCTTTGCGAATCGGGCATTGTTTTTACTGATCTTATTACGCAAGTGACTGATCGATTTGTGCCAAGTGGCCTTTGTGTCACCTATGAAAAATATTTGTGGGCAGCCGCAAAACGCGCGGACATTCTGCGCTGCCTCGCTCGTTCCACAGTCCAGACGAATGCAATCATTCACTGCAAAGGAAAGGCGTTAAGAAATAAAAGTACATGTCTGGTAAAAGTGGACTGTATTTGTGAGAAGCGCTACATTCTGTGGCAGAAACACATGCGTCCGAACAGGTTGGCGGTCACCGGCCGAGTCCCCCCGCCGGCCCTGCATTTCATTGTAGCGGCCGCCCCTACCTGCAGCCCCAGCGTCCGGTCGCTGCGGCGCCCTTGTGGCTCCTCGCATGGTACGGAACATTCCACCCACCTAATTTGTATAAATTACACTAATACACAAATCACAAAAAGCACAAGGTAGATAACACAAACAAAACAAAATAAATGGTTGAGGAACTCAGGTCCGATGTACATGAAAGAAACAAAAGTTCAATTAGTTCTTGAATGGTTATGAACACTAAAGTCTACGTTTCCTGTGGAACAACACAAATCTTCAACAGCGGTCGTTTATAGGTTCCTGTTGCTGTGTGCACTGAAACAACTCGCACCAAACCATCAGGACCAGAGTGAGTGCAAACAATGACCCCAGACCGCCACACGAGAGGTGGCGAGTTGTCTTCCTTCAGGAGAACCAGTATACTCGGCTGCAGATTGTATTTCGCTGACGTCCATTTAGTTCTCTGCTGCAGCTGTGGCAAGTAGTCGCGTGACCGGCGTTTCCACACGTGCTGCTTACAGTGCTGGATGAGCTGCCATCTCGACAGCCCGGATGATGGCACCGAAAGCAAGCCTGGCCCTGGGACTGTTGTCAAGGGTTCACCGATATGGAAATGGCCAGGAGTAAGGTACGAAAAATTATCAGGAAGTTAGGTCGAGAATTTAATCACGCATCCATTTGAGTTAGAAGTGTCTATAGTTCTTCAAACGTTAGCACTTGGTTTCCCACCACTCTCTTTAGATGCGTTTTTATGGATTTTACACCTGCTTCCCATAATCCACCAAAATGTGGCGCATGAGGAGGGATAAAATGGCACTGGATCCCATTTCTTGATGCACAGCTCTCGATTTGTGTTACATAGGACTGAGTGCTGAACAATTTGTGTAGTTCATGCAGATCATTCCTTGCCCCCACGAACGTCTTTCCATTGTCACTGTACAAGTTTGCACAGACACCTCGTCGTGAAATAAATCTTCAGAGAGCAGCAATGAACGCTTGAGAGGACAGATAAGTGACAAACTCCACGTGTACTGCCTTTGTTGCCATGCAAACAACCAAGTCATTGTAGATCTTTGCCTTCGATTTACATCTCTTTCCACCGTATAGTGGGCCACCATAGTCAATCTCACAATTAAGAAAGATAATTTGATACACGAACTGAAGGTAGTTTTCCCATAAGATGGGTTGCAGTAGTAGCCTTCGATCGGTAACAAGGGAGACACCTGTGAATCATTTGCCTGATGACTGAGCTTCCTGTTTGAATCCAGTACCTTAGTCTGAAACTTGCTAATAGGAGTTATGATCCTGGATGCCACAAACGTAGATGCTCGCCCATGACCGTTAACTTAGTTACATGATGCTTAGGAGCCAGAATCATGGGATGCCTTTGACTGTAGGAAGCAAAAAAAAAAAAAGTTCAAATGTTTGTATAGTCTATGGGACTTAACTACGGGGTCATCAGTCCCTAAACTTACAAACTACTTACGAACTAGGACGGCCTTACGAACTAGGACGGCACAAATATCCATGCCCGAGGGGGGATTCGAACCCCCGACCGTAGTGGCCGTGCAGACCGTGACTGGAGCGCCTTAGTCCCCTCGGCCACCGCGGCCGGCGACTGTAGGAAGCATTTGGTGTTCCAACCTGCCGCCCACCCTTAAAAACTGTTCTTCGTCTAAAAACAGATGAAGTGAGATCACTCTGCTTTTCTTGGGGATCGTTAGACCATATAGTAGGTCTACGATCTCCTTGCAGTACTCGAAGTCCAGCGTGGTTGTTTTTCATTGGTAGTTTCACCACGTATCTACCGTTAGCATTCATTTGTATGGTTCTTTCAAAATACTCCTCACACAAACGCTCACAGAAATATTCATTTCTTCTTGCTGACAGAACCGTTCAACCTGAGTATTAAGGTGATTAGTGCGTGTGAGGTATGACAGTACATTTCGTGCCTTGGACTTCAAAGACAGATGAGGTATCTTGCCTGAAACAATCCACCCGAACGATGTCTCCTGCAATGTAGGATGATTCTTCCTCTTCAGCTGGCTTGGCTTCAGTGCGTCAAAAAAGATCGATGCTCCAAGCAGTAGATCAATCTCACCAGGTTTATGGAAGGCTGGATCGGCTAGCTTTAGGTGCCTAGGAAGCTGCCATGAGGAAATTTCAAAGGATGCTGATGGAAGTGTCCCTGTTATACGTGGAAGTAATGCACAGACGGCATTTGTGCTGTAGTTACCAACTCTTGAGGAAATATTGACCTCACAAACATGCGACGATTCTACCGTTTGAACATCACTGATTCCACTTATTGGTATCGGACGCCGACTGAGCTGTAGGCCCATCCTATCTGCCAGGATAGAAGATATGAAGTTCATCTGTGATGCACTGTCAAGCAGTGCTCTGCATTGGTGTACCTTCCCTTTATTGTCCGCAATGTCTACAAGGACAGTCGATAATAGTACTTCTGTAAGTTGCTGATTTCCCTTCACGGCGCAGTATGTCTGCTGCTCTGGTACACACGTTTCTTGCTCTCTATTGCCACTGCCACTGGCTCGTTCCTTGTGCAATAACGTGTTGTGGCGCTTTTTACAAATGCGGCAACTCCCAGCACGGCATTCCGTGCGCAGGCAGTTAAAACAAAGCTTTCTTCTGCTCACAAAGTCTAGTCTGCTTACAATATCGCTCTCTTTGAATTTGGGGCACTTATTTAGTTCGTGAGCTGCGTCACAAAATACACACTTGGATGATGTTGAGAGGAAGGTTGGTTGCAAACTGTAAACTTCTGCTTTAGTACGCTTGGCGGCCGGCTGGTGGGAGTGTTGTAAAATTCTGTTTGAATGAATGAGCTCTAACGTCTGACAGCTACTTTCCAGAAATGCCACCAAATCTTTCAAACGAGGAAAAGTGGTGTTAACTGTTTTAGATTCCCACTGTTTCCTGAGAATCACACAAATGTGATCCAACAAAAAGTGTGAAAGAAACACCTCTTGCATAGGAATGCCGACCTTCAGAACCTCAATTGCGTTCAAATTTGTCATCAGCTGGTTGATTAATATACGCAAGTCCTTAGCTGATTCAGTTTTGATGCTTGGCAGATTCAGAAGTTGCTTAACATGTAAATCTACAATTAACTTTGGATTATTGTATCTATGAACAATCAGATCCCATGCAATTTTAAAGTTGCTCTCTGTAACTGGTAAGGTTTCGATCAACTTACGTGGTTCACCAGACACACAAGACAACAATTAATAATAACGCTGGACATCAGTTAAGGCGTCATTGCTAATAATTAGTGCCTTAAACGTATCAAAGAAGTGCATGAATTCTGCAACGTTTCCATTAAAGGTTGGCAATGAAATTGCAGGCAGCTTTATTTCAGGTGCACTGAATGACGTTGCCGAATGAGGAGGTGCCACAACATTCGACTGGAGCAATGTAGTTATTTTTGACTCTACATCTAAGCACAAGTCTTCAAATGACTCTCTGTCAGCATCATGGGATTCTTCCAGATCGTTAATTTCTAACTGTGTTTGAATGTCGTGATATTCATTTTGCTTGTGGTTAGCAATGACTGCCTTACTCTAATGTCGTTGAGATTGGATCCGTCCTGAAAGCTACTGACAAATGTCGAGATTCTAGTCACTCGTGACTTGATGACTGCTCTTTTCTTAACTAGACTACGTTTCTCGACAGGATATTAGAGCACAGGAAAGAAGATTAAGGAAAAAGAGCCAGGCTGCTTGCAGAGCGGAGCGACGGTACCTGGCGATGCGCCGAGTGGACCGCAGCTACTGGAGTCGGCGACGGGTGGCGCGGCTCGCTGGCGTGTTGCGTCGTGCTGCGGAAGCTGCTGGGCTGCCTCACGTCGTCTGCTGGTTGAGATGCACTACACAACACCATTCGTGCGTATTCTGTACTGCGGACAGCTTTAAGTCAAACATCGGAATGGTTCTATCCGGCCCAGAGGACCAAATGTGGGCAGCCGCAAAACGCGCGGACATTCTGCGCTGCCTCGCTCTTTCCACAGTCCAGACGAATGCAATCATTCGCTGCAAAGGAAAGGCGTTAAGAAATAAAAGTACATTTCTGGTAAAAGTGGACTGTATTTGTGAGAAGCGCTACATTCTGTGGCAGAAACACATGCGTCCGAACAGGTTGGCGGTCACCGGCCGAGTCCCCCCGCCGGCCCAGCGCAGGCCGTTTCATTGTGCGAGGGCCGGGCAGGAGCAGGTAGCGGCCGCCCTTACCTGCAGCCACAGCGTCCGGTCGCTGCGGCGCCTCGCATGGTACGGAACAATAGTGATTAGTCTACTAGCGTGATAGAATCGCACAGCAACTGCCTAGCGACGCCGACGCCAGTGACGCTGTGTTAAGTTACATGTCGACCCTGCTTAACAGGTCGCAGCAATTACGGTCGGATAAAAATTTCAGCTCATCCGCTCCCACCGCCTGCTGCCTGCGAGCCTGAGACGATGCCGTCAATGATCATCTGTGTGGGTAAGGTGACGCACTTGCTGGAGGGTTATATGAATCAGACTTGTTGGATTCTGTCCCTTATTTTACTCTTTTGAGATCTGCCTATTTACTCTGGGGAGCTTAGGGCAAACGATAATTTCAACCGCAATCTAATAGCATTCTGTTTTGCAAAACCTCCGACCTTTGACTCCGCCAGTCATTATTTGTGCCTCAATGTTTTAACAATTGTAAAAGATTGTGTGAGTACCATGACCTGTTTTTCATGATAGGAAATGTCATCTAATTTATTTTTTTATGTTTAATTATAATTGATTTTGAGCAGATCGTCTTTCATTTAAGAACATTCCTTTTTTCACTATTTTGGAGGGGAAACAGAATAGTTAAATTCCACACTTTACCAATAATTTTTCAAGTACGTTTTTGTTTGTTTGTTACAACTGATACATTGCAATAGAGTAGGAATATTTATTATATGTTTGAAAATATGATCACATCATAGCTGATCAGTAACATTTTAATTTTCCATATATTGGATAAATATATATATAAGGACATAGTTCACACCTGGCGATTCCTGCCATAGGGTTAACAACTTACGTTACAAAGAACCCCTTACGTAAAACTGGTACAGAGTGTCTCCAGGAACACACTCTTCAGTTTAAATGCCTACACTGGTCACCATCCCCTAAACAAATTGATGTATACGCTATCGAGGGTATCTGGGATACCTTGCAGCGAGATGTTCACACTCCACCTCCTCGTACTCTTACGGATTAATGGAGAGTCAGGATGTACGCTGTCAGTTCCCTCCAGCACTACTTCACACGTCAGTCGCGTCCACGCTATTTCGTGTTGCTGCACTTGTGTGTGCTCTCGGGGACCTTGCGCTATTTTAGGCAGGTGTTCCAGTTTATTAGGCTCTCCGGTATATACCAGGCAGTTCTAACATATACCGTTAAATCGTCTCGAATATTAGAGGCCATCTCCAATGAAAGACGCTACAGAATATGTGTTTTGTATCATCATCATCATCATCGTTAGAGACTGATTATGCCTTTCCGCGTTCAGTCTGGAGCGTAGTACCTCGAATAAAATTCTTCCATGATCCCCTATTCAATGCTAAAACTCATCCCTCATCTGGTGTTATGCTTTTTACTTCAAAATCATTCTTCACCGAATCTAAGTACTTTCTTTTTGGTCTACGTCGACTCCTCTTACCCTCCGCTGCCGAGCTCATGAGTCTCTTACGTATCCTTGTTTCTCCCATGCGTGTAACATGACCCCACCATCTCAGTCTGTTCGCTCTTACTGCTTCATCTATGGTGTTTATTCCCAGTTTCTCTTTGATTTCCTCATGGACACCCTCCTACCATTGTTCCCATCTATTAGTACCTGCAATCATTCTTGCTATTTTCATATCTGTAACCTCTGCCTTGTGGATAAGGTAACCCGTATCCACCCAACTTTCACTCCCGTACAACAAATTTGGTCGAAAGGACCACTTACTTGGCCACTCATACGTTGCCCGTGGTTCATGAACTTGGACATGACTACTGGAACACACACTATGAACCACCGTTTTTATCTCTGTGTACATTTTATTGAAAATTGCGAGAATGTACGTTTCGAATAAATGGCATCGTCCAAAATATATCTTACGAAAAGACCACGAGTATTTAACAACTGGCATGGAAATCCATACAGAAGGTTATTGGAGTAGCCGAGCTGTCTAAGGCGCCTTGCTGCGGAGGGCGCGGTTGCTCGCCGTCGGAGGTTCGAGTGCTTCCTGGGGCATGGGTGTGCGTGTTGTTCTTAGGTTAGTTAGTTTAAGTAGCTTGTAAGCTACGGACTGATGACCACGCAGTTTGGTCCGATAGGTTTACGAACATTTGAACATTTTTGTGAAGCTTATTGGCAGTCGTTTGGCCTGGGAACCAGACGGAACAGAACAGAGAGAAAGGTACATTGATTGCACACCAAGGAACATCGTTAGGAGGCTTGTGGATGTGATACTGGTATTAAGTTACCCAGCTCTGAGCATCCGTTCCCTGGGCTTGGCCTCTTTTTCACGTCTTCTCGATGTCTTAAGCCTGTCAACGATCAGCAGGTAATGCGTAGTCGCTCGGTCGTCCGTCGACCTCCCGGCGCCAGTGACTCCCCCCTCCCGCCGGCCAATATCGCTAATTGTGGGCGGGTGTGAGCGCCGCCCTTGGCACACACCGCCTTCCGCGCCCTCGCCGTCCGCCTGCACAGTGTTCTCGGAATCGCGACCGCCTATCCCCCTCCCACCCGCAAGCGGCTTGCTCGACAAACAGGAGCGCCGCGCCGCTGCTACCGCTGTCATCATTGACGCGACGGTTACCACTTCCGCCTGTAATGAGTGGTGTTCTACTTCCCATTAACACACCCAACAGTTGCCGTTTCTCTTCTTCACTCTACAGATCAAACAGCGGTTTTCTAATGAAAAAAGATGTCACACAATACAACTGTAAGTTCGAGACACACATCTATAGGGTGTTACAAAAAGGTACGGCCAAACTTTCAGGAAACATTCCTCACACACAACGAAAGAAAATATATTTTGTGTACATGTGTCCGGTAGAAATGATCATCAGAACAAAATACGAGAAATCAGAGCTCGAACGGAGAGATTCAGGTGTTCTTTCTACCCGCACGCTATTCGAGAATGGGATGGGAGAAAAAATAGTATAACGGTGGTTCGATGAACCCTCTGCCAGGCATATAAATGTGATTTGCAGAGTATCCCATATAGATGTAGATGTTTCAAACTCCTATTACGTTCAACTATCGTGGGTAATTCCATGATTCTTATAAACTAGTAAATTCAAGAAATTGGTTGAACTTTACCCTTTATTTTACCCCTCCCCTCAAAGCCATGTTTGAATCGTGTTCACTTAATGATGTCACGAAACCGGTCTATACGTTTCACAAAGTAAAAATAGTTACCGCGTTCCTTTTCAACTAGTTTGTATATTTCGCTCACATCTTACATTAATGGTCGTAGTGCCTCTTGAATTATTACACGCAGTTGGCAGCAACATAATACAAAATTAGTTGGAGAGAAAAGGACGTTTACTTCACACATAAGTTTCAATTTATTGTAAAACTTTGAGTGGGATAGGAAAGTCTTACAAAATTCGTCAACTTAACCACATCCTATCAGCAATTTTGATTGCTATCAATTCTTTGTAGCCTCGCGGGAGTAGCCGAGCGGTCTAGAGCGTCACTTTACGGATCGCGCGGCCTCCCGCATCGGAGGTTCGAATCCTCCCTCGGGCATGGATATGTATGTTGTCCTTATGTTAGTTTAATTTAGTTTAAGAAGTTTGTAAGACTAGGGACTGATAACCAGCGTGGTTTGGTCCCATAGAATTACAAACATTTGAGTTTCAATTTTTGATTCTGTATATTATGCAGTCCCAAAAGCCATGATGTCAAGTTATGGTTTACGGTCCGTGAATTTTAATGTCGGAACGTTTTTGTTGTGACTGAAGGATCGAAGGTTCATCACACATTACGAAGTTCTTTTCATGAAATTTAGGGCCTGGTACTGTCGGAACAAAATCACTTTGTTCTTTCGAAATGGGTAAGAGCTCAGAGGGTGGCAGATAGGTGTTCACAACGAGAGAAAGCGCCCCGTCCGTCAGAAGTTTGTATAATGTGCGGACGGCACTCTCCGGTTCACCATTTTATTGATGGTTGAACACAATATATATGAAACTTTTCTGGCAGAATCCCTCAAATTTGTGGTTCCTGAACTGAGGCCCGTTATCGGAGACTGTCGTAAACGGGAGACCTTTGATTGATTGTATTTTAGCTAGCACTGTGATAATATTTCAGTAGTGACTGGAAGTGCATCGAACTAGGAACGGAATATGTGAATATGGAAGTGTGACAGTTAACCTGTGTGTGCCGTTAACCCTTTCATCCCCAGTGTTGTTCCTCGACAACAACGTATTAAAAGCTGGTTTATACCGTATTTTGTGTATCAGTCCTTCAAGTCGCATTCTTCTTGATGAAAAACGACATTTTGCCGCTTGGTAAGGCGTGTACCCATTTCTGAGGCAGTAACCTGTCCGTCTTGGAAGTCGTGAGCGGCAGCATGAGTGTGGTTCATGTTGGTTTATTCCAGCAGTGAATTGTCTCGTCTTTGGTGCTGCGGCGAAGATTATGGTAGCGTTATTGATCTGACCGTGTTAACCATCAACAAAATAACGATCGAAGTAATAAAATACTTCGATACAAACGTCTGTTATGCATGGCATAAAAAAAAGCAATAGTTTGATCAATAATTTTGAAACACAGATTTTGATTTTAGTACACTGTATTAATACAGAAAACACTGAATTTTAATTTTTCCAAAGCTTAATTCATAATGTGGGAATGAAACGTCTCCACGTACCTGTTCCCAAGGAAGAATTGCCACCGGCTAGGATTGAAAGGTTTGACGTGGTTTGCGAGATTCTGCGTATCCTGGCGGCTTTAGCGGACCAAATGTTCTATGCCTGTTGCCATGCCAACCAAGTATACACGTATTCTTATTAAATCCATCATTACTGATGGAACCGGGACTGCGGCTGGTCAAGATTGCGAAGGAAGTATGATACCGACAGTCTTATGTTTAACAGAAGCATTTACGCCTTAGCTACTAGTTTCGGCATTCCATTATGCCATCTTCAGGCTCTTACATCGGATTATTATATCCATTAAATAGGGATGTAATCTGGTTGCGTGGATTTCTAGCTCTCAGTAAGAACCAAAAAAGACCTAAAAATCCACGCAATCAGTTTCGATCCCTATTTAATGGATATAATATTCCGATATAGTGGCCTGAAGAGGGCATAATGGAATGCCGAAACTGGTAGTTAAGGAATAAATTTTTCTGTTAAACATACCGCTGTTGGTATCCTGCTTCCTACGTAAGTATACATGTAGGTGGGCTATGGCCTTAGTACGGGCTATTCCTCAATGGCCTCGTTGCAGAATGTGGAAGCTGTATGTACAGGAGCTGGCGGAAAGATTACAATATGATCCGTAGAATTCTGATTACTGGCATTAGTTGTGCAACCTGACGTCAGCTAGGCTCTGTAGCGGTGGGACGATATGCTATAGTTTATATCACCAGACCTCATGAACTACTAGGTCTATGGTAGCGGTGTCAGAAAATAACATGATGCCGAATGAATCCAAAGCATCTCTGATTTTTTCATCCACTTGGAGTATCAGTAGTTTATAAGAATCAAATGTGGGACTTTACCGCACGGAAGGCGGGATAGGGCATTTCCCGGGGGTGGGGGTGGAGATGGATCGAAAGCTGATTTAGTAGAGGAATCTTGGGCGAGAAATAGTGGTATATATTCATAGCAAACTGTACGTAAGGTAAAGAGAGCTTGCAAGTGCTTATAGCCGTTCAGTAAGTGGTGGCAAATGCTGTAAAGAAATGGAATAATTTTTTACGTAGTCAAATACTACAGGAAAGGCTTCTTTTCCGGTTTGCATATATTTTTACTGTGCGTACGTCAAGGATTTAGATATGTAGGCAGTTGGTGGCATTCACCCATTAGCCAGCCTGTCGGACAGAACAGTTCCCACGTCATATTAGGAGGTAGGTAGGGCATCTAAGAGCATCATCCTTGATTTCAGGAAAAGTTTTCGAAATCATTTGTGGGGTGTGGCATGCTGTGTGAGTGAATGATAAACTCCCGGAACAGAGGAACAGCAGAAGCTAAATTCTTTTCAAATTTGGTGGTATAGACGCGTGCTCAAAATAAAAAGGATCGACATGGTCACAAACGAAGTTGTTCTGGAAAGTGTAGGTGAGAAGCTTCTGGGATTTCGTTGTTAAAAAGAGAGTGCAATTTACAGGTCATCTAGCAAGACTTAAAGGGCGCCTGAATACAATCGTAGAGGGATATGTCGAGAGAAAAAGAGGGAGATGAAGACCACGCCTGAGGTACATGGATCAAATCGTGAAAGATGTGGGATTTAAGACCTATAAAGAAATGTAGGGGAAAGCGGAAAGGCGTACAGAATGTAGACAAACTGCTATTTTAGGCTGTAGTTGTTGCAAACCAATCCTTGGACAGACCATTACAGAAGAAAAGGGCGTATTTGTGATCTGCCAACCTTCACACTGAACGATTGTTTGAGGGTCTGGAAGGCAATCTTGCACTATAGGGAACACTTTAAAGGGACTATCAAACTACATTGCTGATGAAGTGTCACGGTATGATGGCTTTGTGGGGAATTAATTTTCGATAAAAGGAAATATTTCCCTATCAGAACTTTAATTGATGTATTTTTGATGGTCTAGAGATCTTAGAATCAACATACGTTGAAGTATTTCAAGTGCATTCATTTCAAATCACATGCTTGAGAATAGTAATTGGTAGTTGGAAGAAAGAGATTTTACCATCTCTGGCATGAGACCAGCTCTGGGAAATCAGCTTGACAAGAGGCATAGGTTGCGAAGATGTAATTTAGAGGTTTTTATCTGTTACCTCAGAAGGTTTAGGTAATTAATACTCCTTGGACTCCTGTAAGAAGTTGTTAAGGTGACGCTCAGTTACTACTGGATCCCTTGATGTGCCATACACGAGGCAGATAATTTAAATTGACTTACATGTGTATTTGTAACAGCTAGTTGGTTTGACGGCTCAACTAATGATAGGTGTAAATATACAATTTCCAGATCGTTTCCTAAGAAACTTAGAAAATGGGCCTAACTCCTACATTGGGGAACAATCTATTTGGATTTGGGGTTTCGGTACACCACAGAGGTGGAGACGATCGGTTGGATTTTTACCTGTTGCCAAATGTGTAGCCCACTGGCTATAGCACATAGCATCTATGATACCGCCGCGGCGGAGTAGCAGAGCGGTCTACAGCGCATCGCTGAGGAGCGTGCGGTTGCTCGCCGTCGGAGGTTCGAGTCCTCCCTGGGGCATGTGTGTGTCTGTTGTCCTTAGGTTAATTTACCTAGCTTTAAGTAGTTTGTAAGCTACGGACTGATGACAACGCAGTTTGGTCCGATAGATTTAAAAACATTTGAACATTTGTTTATATATGTTTCCACCCTTGTGACTCAACTTATTGTGTTCATGTGAATGTAGAAGGTTGTTTTTAATATTGACTGACTGTCGTGCATCGGCTTACAGTCGCCGCCTCGCACTTTATGGCCTCGTTTACTTTAATTAAGAACGCATGGCTTCGTTTGTCGTCTGCGCTGGCGGCTGCTGGGTGGCCAAAGACAAGCTTACTTGGCACGATGGCGAGGTGGCTGTGTTCTTAGTGTGGTGCGAACCTCTTCTCGCTCGAAAGAGGTGACAAGAGACCTGACTGGGAGCCGTTGCAGAGGATATTATCTGCCTTAGGTACAGAGGTTGGTAGACACTATGCTCTGAACGCACTCTGTATGGGTTTTTAGCGCGCTCTCCATCCGGTGTGTGGTGGGGACGGTTTTGCCGTGGCCTTAGGGCTTCACTCTTGCTGCGACAGCGGAAGTAAGTACTTCGTCGAATCATGCTGAGGGGAAGGCACTTTGTTAGAACTTTGCTTTCTTTGTGATCAGGCAGTCTTGGTTGATCAGTGATAATTCTCTTGAGTAATTCTTTGGCAATGCGAGGCAAAGTGTTTCTTAATTTAGAGAACTCAAGTAAGTCGGTGTAAATTTGGTACTTGCATTTTTCATTGTGGTGATGATTTTGTGTCCGGTATTTCTCAAGTTAGAATACACGTACGCGGCCTTCAGCCTTTGTGTAAACTTAGTATGTTTAAACTTTCTTTTTGTTTTTTAACTAACGTTTTCACGTCGCGTGTGTATTCGTGAGTATGGAAAATATTTCTCAGATTTTCTAGTTTGATTCCGTCTTTCCTGTCTTGTATGACCAATTGCACCATCTGCTTTCGTAACGGTTGTTACTTCGGCCTTCAGCTGATACTAGATTTCTTCTATGTGAATTCCCGCATGTGCTTTACGTGCTTATTCTAAATTAAGTTATGTTTGTAAATGCTATGTAATTCCTTGTGGTCACACACCACGTGGTACTTAAGAATAGTATGCCACTGCATCCCTGAACATGAGTTAGTTTATTGCCTGGTGATTCTAAATTTGTGCTTAAAGTCATCCGCCATCTCGTCAAAACGCCGCCGCCGCTTGGTTTGTCGCTGCTATCAAGTGATCCCACATGGTAAAGTGCCACAAGCATTACACGCATAGCTGTGAATGAATGAATGAATGTGCTTTCATCTATCCATTGTGTGTTTGTAATTTTCCTCTCACGTTACCTCCATATTCATAAAGGTCAAAAATAATTTTATTACGCACGGTAACTTTGATTTAATTCACTTTTGTACAAGGTGTGTCCTTTACTGTGCTTAATTTGGTCTCCTCACATTTATTTACTTTTCATTTTTTGAACAGATGATGATTTAAAGTATCAAACCTCTGCTTTATAATTTCATGCCCCCCGTCCTATGTTTAATTATCCATTTTTTATTTTTAACATTAATTATGTGTTTGTGAAAACGTTTGCAGCTTTCGTAAGGAGTGAGCAGTTAGATAAATTTCCGTTGTGCAAGTACTGTGGCCACTCGTAAAGTATTTTAGAGCAGCAGTGAGCGTTTTAACTTACATTTGCAGATCTCAACTGCCCGAGATCTTGTTTAAATAATTTAACAGGCTACTTTCAACCCATAATAACTTGTTTTAGGTGACGCTCAATTACTACTGGATCCCTTGATGTGTCGTGCACGAGGCAGATAATTTAAATTAACTTACAGGTATATTTATAACAGCTAGTTGGTTTGATGGCTCAGCTAATTATAGCTGTCAATATGCAATCTCCAGATCATTTCTAGGCAACTTAGCTCCTCCATTGGGGAAACAGTCTACTTGGATTTGGGGTTTAGGTACACCACACAGGTATTGACGATCGGTTGGATTTTTACCTGTTGCCGGGCGTATAGCCCACAAGCTACAGCACGTCGGCTCTATGATAACTTCTTGTGTGAGGTGGGGAGCTCCTCTTTTAGAGGCTTCTGTACATCAATCTGGACGTGTGCTGATATACCTGCATCGGGCCTTCTGTGGATATTCTGGTCAGAACCCATGCCAAGTGATGAAATACTCCGTGCTCAGAGCGTCGACCGCGGAAAGTTTCCTGTGGGGAGACCATGAAACTAGTGGCATACATTACGTACATGAACGTTTTGAAGATATGCGCGCTCAACGCACCGACAATTAAATACGATTCTTTCCGTTGGACTACTTGATATTTGACTTTTCCTGTAAATTGTCCGAATGAGGTTACGGTTTTTCTGTTTGCGAGAGGCAGCACAGTGTCGAAGGAAGAGCTGCTATGAAGTAATTGACTACTAACGTTGCCGCACTGGTGTCAACTTACATCGGATAACTGTTGTTGGCGTCATCCGTTTGTTAGCAGCGGCGACCGTAGCCTGTAGTTGATTTACGGTCATAGATTAAAACTTTCGTTTGTTTAAAACCTCTAATATCCCATTTTTTCTGAAATAATGGAAAGCTCATTTGTCTGAAAAATCTGAAGTCGGAAAAACAGTTCGCGTTGTCGAACAACGCAACTAGAACTCCAAAAAATTTTCTTTAGCTAAGAAAACTGTTACTGCATCAGATTAGGACGAAAGGTTTAGTTGCAGAAGTTATCAAAAGTAAAATGTAATAGCGAAAATAGAGACTTCAGCTTACATGCACGAGATCCGGAGAACACGGAGCTGAAGTAGATATCGAAGGCGCAGTCGACGTGCTTGTGATCACTAGTGACGTCACAGCCGGTCGTAGAACCTACCAGTGGCAAATCTAGCAACCCTCCTCTAATTTGCTTCCATGTTTCGTTTAAACCTAGCTAGACAATTCCGTGATAAGACGAGCTCTAATCGTACTAGTGGTCTATAAACGTTCTGGCTTATGGTTGACATACATCTTCTGAAATTCTCCGAATATTCCGAAGTCGACAATCCTCGCTCCCGAATAATATCCCAAAATATACGTTCATTTCCTAGCTCCCTCATATTTAACTGTTGTTAATCTTTCAGGCAGCGCGATACTAATAGTGCATAATCTTACAGTTTCTACTTATCATATCTATCAGATAATTAACGAAGAAATCTATAACACCCCTGTCACTTTTCGTGAGGAACTCCCGGAGATACCCTTGCTGTGATGAACACATGTCCTCGGGTACAACGGCGTAGGTTTCATTACATAAAAAAAATTTCCGATTCTCATGCATCAGCAAAATTATCCCGTAGTTTCTTCATCAGTCTTCTGCGAAGTATCGCGTCAAACGTCTTTAGGAAATTTAGAAATACAGACTCAGCATGTGGGCCTTTATTCGTGACTCCCAGAATATCATTTAGAAAAAGGGGAAGCTAAATATGTTCGATGCTTTCTAAAACCTCTCTGATGCACTGATGGATACCTTGCAAACTCAAGGAAATTGATGGTGCTCCGTCTTCTAATATAATAATTACCAGCAATTCTGCTGTAGGCTGATCATGAGGATGTGCGGAAAGCCACTCGCACACAGAGTATGGTTCGCCGTATGTTTCCTGGATGACGCTTACGCCAGTTGGCTACACATTAAGAAATCGGGTTTGAGAACACTCCAAGCGTCTCAAACGATGTGTCACCGCCGAAGGATGAGCGTAAAGGTTCGAGATGCATTATTAGTCAAACAATTCTGAGGATTACAAAACGACATGTTGACCATAGCTGTTTATTAATACTCAGTGCTACCGGTTTCGGTTTTGTACCATTGTCAAGCGTTAGCAGAGATTAGCTAATAGCTTAACATGTCGGAATATAAAAATACAAAATTATACCACAAGTATTCGTTGTCATTGTTCAAGTTATTGTCACAGTAGCTGACTGCTATAGAATGAATAAGTATCTACTAACATACTACCATTATCCAGCCTACATAACGGGTACAATAATAGGATGCTATAAACTGCTGTTTACTGTGGCCACATTATCACTATACAAAATGTAAACACTCTTATATATGTAGTGTAATCTTAAATTATCCTTTATTATGTAAAGTGTAGTCTTAAATTATCTTTCATATTAGGTATAGTTTTGTATTACCTCTTATTAAATACTACACATTGTCATGCTCTTTCATTACTTCATGTCCATGTCATTATTAATCGAGATGACACCCAACATACACTTTGTGTAATCTTGTACTTACACTCTCCTCTTTTTCATTAGTGGTATATAGAGAGCATGAAACAATAATATAGTGAGAAAAAAAATGTTAAAGCAAATTATGCTATATTATTATCATTAATGTAATTTATGTCTCTTTAAATATAAATATTTATACCACTATAAGTAACTGGTGAACAGTTGTACCATTCTTACTGTAGCAAAAAGGTATCCTTCATTCTATAGCAGTCAGCTACTGTGACAATAACTTGAACAATGACAACGAATACTTGTGGTATAATTTTGTATTTTTATATTCCGACATGTTAAGCTATTAGCTAATCTCTGCTAACGCTTAACAATGGTACAAAACCGAAACCGGTAGCACTGAGTATTAATAAACAGCTATGGTCAACATGTCGTTTTGTAATTATCTGAAAGCTGTTATGACCCATCTATTCACCGTTATAATTCTGAGGAATCTATGTGGTAATAAAAATGTAATTCTCTCACAGCTTAGAGGTGCAATCTTCCACTTCTTGATGGTATGTGTACTCTGTTGTTAGTGGTTATAGTTCTTATGACATTTACGGATTGAATACAGTAGTGCGAGAAATTCGAAAATTTTGAATTGATAAACATAGGGGTCTATGACTTCGCGTTTGGTAGAAGTTAGGTGCGGATGCAACGTAGCTAAAACAATAAATTATTCTTTGAAGTTGGAACGAGGTCTCTATCTGTTACCAATCTCGAGATAATGGGTGGCATGTAAAGCTCTTGGTGCCGATCTCCCTCGTCAGCAGAGAAAATGGACCGAAATTTTAATAACATCCGTTATATCTGATAAATGGTTTAAGATATTAAAAGATTTTAGCATCCCTTGCCACGCAAAGAGGAGATTATTTTGTCATGTGATTTATTTTAAAACTTCATTATGAAGAGCACTATTTAACAAACTAAAGATTTTATTTAATGAAGTAGTGGTCTTGTTAAGGGCTATCTAAACGAAACGAAAAATGCTGGTTTTCGACGATGGAATTGAAGAAGTTATTTTATTTTAGAATGGGCTTTCTCATGAAGAACCAATCAACTTACCCTCAGTATTATTAATCAATTTCAATATTCCGTCGCTATTTAACCTGGATTAAAAGGAGAATATTTGCAAACCTTTTGTGTTGTAGCAAAATAAACGGATTATAGCATCGAAACTAGGTAACCTACTTCGTCAGGGACAAGAAGTAATAATTCGTTTGTCTAAGGAGGGGGAGGGAGGGGGGGAATTGGGTATAAGTCTGCTTTAAGGAACGCAAATGTCTACCTCTATTAAAACTTCTATGGTATCCGATATTTTAGAATATTCTAATGGTGAAAATTGTATTTTAAAACAGGCGCAAAAATCTATTAACCTTAGAAAAATGTTTACCTTACTGGAATCCTGTCAACTACCCATCATAAAGAACTTATGAATTTCGTTGACAAACTAAAACATGTCGTCAAAGAGCACAACAGTTTGTATATGGACAGCAATCTGACGACGGTACAATATGTACTATGATTTTCATTATTGCCTACAAATTTGATGGTATTAAAATAATTCCATCAGTTTATTCGTAGCATTAATTTAAAAACACATAGGGATATTCCGATTTTCCTAGCAGTACTCGTTTTTTTCTTTTTCTTCTTTTTTTCGCAGTACAACGTAATCAGTCATGAGATTTCGGTATTTACTTATTTATTTAATCGTATGGTAATTTTTAAAATATACAATTATACATAACAAGGTACTAAAATTTGGGTAATCGAGGTACTATTGCTGCAGTGTTAAAATTGGCTTCTTTTACTAGAGTTTACAAACAATCAGCGCACTAACATTTTAATTCGTTTGGAATTGCAACAGAATATTGAAACTGTACTTAATAATACTGAGGACAAGAAAAGTTAGTAGTACTTGAAAATGACCGTACCCAGTATAAAACTGAACGAATAACAAGCACTTACATCAACTTACAAACTTAAAAAAACACACAGAAAATTTACAAGGTGTGAAATGTTCGGTGAATAGTCCCATATTTTACAAACCGCGCTGGTGAGAATGAGGTACCCACACATACTAATTGAGGAATATGTCAACAAGTGCCCCCTATCGTTCAACGCACTGCAGTGAAGCGGTGCTATACGTTGGGACCCAGATAACAGCGTCAGTGTGAGATCTCGTGTCATTGAAAGCAAAGTTAACATCTTGTATAAAATCAGGCAATACGGCGATGGTAACCCATTCGATATTAGGCTGCTGCAACGCATCAGGCAGGTACGGCCAGAACTAACCGGAGTGGACAGTGGAATTCCGGGCTCCTTATTCTCCATATTTCGCACTGGCAGATTTCTTTATGCTTCCCCGCCTTCATTTAGCCCTGAAAGGCTTATGCTTTGTAATAGTTTCGGAGATCCAACAATACGTGACCTCAGTGCTTCCAGCGATTCTACAAGAAGCGTTTGCTGACAGCTTACAACAGCTGTACAAGTGACGTCTATTGTAGCCAATGGCGATTACTTTGGAGTCCAGTAAAGGCAGTTTATTTGTAACTCTTGTTCCGTATATTTCCTGAAGCTATTTACTGAACTCTTCAGACGTACCGTTTAGTTTTACCAGCTCTCTGCAGTTCCTAAAACGTCCTTTACTTCATTGAATTTATTCTGTAGTTGCTATAGTATAGCGCTTCATATGCAAGTTTCGTAAACTTATTGTAAGAAGATTGCCTGTTGGGGTCGTCAAAAAATCTCAAAATTCAGAATGCGTAATGATATGCTGTAGTAATAATAATGTCGTTATTGAATGTTGCAGCAAATCACAACTAATGGGTCGCAACAACACCTTCGCAGTGTAAGTTAAATTTTGAATACATAAAAATTGATATTAATTAACTTAAAACAGTAACTGTGGTAATTAATTAAGCTTGGCCCTATCTGACTTAGCATTGACTACAGCCTCCAACCAGCACCTCTTACGATTCACGAACAGCACAACTTCACTAATAAATGTGTCAGAATTCTTGTAGTGTGATGGCGTGTTCGTGTTATAATCAGAATCGTAATAGTTGATAGACCCTGATTGCAATGGTAATAGCTCAGTATTTTGAAACTCCATGGTGCAATAAGCTTCACAAATACTACAGTCAAAGTTCTCAATAATTTTGATAATATTGTTTAAAGTATTCAACTTCCTTATAAAACTTTACGTGAACTATTTTTGATTAATTGGTTCCAGGGCCTGGGTAGCGTACGCGTGTAACTGGCTGAGCAGAGTTTGGCATTTTACGTATTTCATTAAATATTAATTTCGTCAAGTCTGGTTAAACAACTATAATACTTTGAATACTTTGAATACTGTTAGCCTGGTTACTATCTATATAAATGAACAACTCTACTTTATGTGCAAACTCTCTAGCAAGTTAAAAGCTTTGGCATAATAATTGGTTGCAAAACTTAGAACAACACTGCACATTAATTACTAGTCTCTGTAGATGTAACACGTTTAGCAATTCTTTAACTCGTCTAGCAATTTCTTTATAACTGATCGTAATTACTTTAAAAAATGATTGAACTGGTTAGTTTATGTACAGGCTTGCCTAATCAACATAATCTAATAATGGTGAGAATGGGGTGACTACAACTACTTACAAAATTAAGACTGGTTTCAAAATAAGTCATATATAATTGAACCAACATTCTGATTGGATTGACACTACATATAAATGCATACAAAATAAAATGTTACAAAAGTTTTCGTCGTCTTCGTCGTGAAGTCCATACAAGACAGATATGATTAAAATAGATACTCTTACTGCTGGTTCAAATTATTTTTATCGACAACTCTTTGTTCAGCTCGTCTGGCTGAAATCTCCATGCATTGATATCACCTCGATACACCTTCGTCTCCGTAATTGCAACAACGATCACACTCGGTGAGCCGCGGTGGAGTAGCCGAGCGGTCTAAAGTATCTCGCTGCGGAGCGCGCGGTTGCTCGCCGTGGAGGTTCGAGTCCTCCCTCGGGAATGGGTGTGTGTGTTTGTCCTTAGGTTAGTTTACCTAGGTTACCTAGGTTTAAGCTACGGACTGATGACCACGCAGTTTGGTCCGATAGATTTACAAACATTTATTTATTTATTTATTTATTTTACACTCGGTGACAATATACTTGATAACCAAACAATTACTTTTCTTGCACACATAAATAAACATTACTCTAATCACTTTCGAGTATAAATAAACTTATTTCGCACTTCCTTCAGTACATTAAACAGTACGCCTCTCAGGCTTATTGCAATTGCATTAAACTCGCGCCACACTGCGCCTACCGTGCCTCTGCACCATCAACAAAACATAAATGTGTTTACTATAGCGAGTCCGCTCCGCGACTGCTTCAGCAGCGCGACACTCACAGCTACTACTTTTGTACCAAAGACAGTCTTTACAACAGGTTCAACATTTTCTCTGGCGCATTGCCAACTTACAGCATAAGAATGTCCGTGCATTCATGCGAGTTTACACTAAATGATTCAATATAGAAAATGACTTTAAATAAGAATTATATCTAGCATACGAGAAATGAAAAATACATGAAATAAACAAATTTAAGGCAATATATACATTACGTTAAATCAAACTGTAAGATACAGCGACAGGTGTACTCTTACATTATCATATGGTGAAATATACTTCTCTTAGCATTCTATCTTCTGACAGAATAGTATTTCGGTATTTCAAACCGTTTATGAGGTACAATATTTGTTATGAAAAATCCAGTTTTCTTCGCTGACGCGTGACATCAGCACCGAGTGCTTTACTTATCACCCATTATCACCCATTCTTGGTGGATGGCGTCCTCCTCCCAACTTAAAAGAATAATTCATTAATTTATCTACATTTCATTCCGAGCAACAAAATGACCTAACTTGCACCAAACGCCAATTCGTTGTACCTTCTATTTTTCAATGCAAAATTTTCGGATGTCTTGCAGTACTTTACTAAATACGTAAATATCACAAGAACTATGACCACTAACAGAATAATTTTCAGTTCATTATGAAGCTGAAAAATGCGTCTAAAAGCTTGCGAGAATAAAAACTTTTGCGGGCGCATGACACTACGTTCCGTCTGGAGGTTCCTTCTGCAGAGGGCAAGATCACATACCAAACGTGAATCCTGATTGGTCAGCGCAGGTAGTAGACATCCTGAGCTGCAGGAAAAGTAGCAAGGGCCTATTCTGCTTCATTCAGCAAACCAGACAGGAAAGGAAGCAGCAGGGCCGACCTTGAAGCTGGCGTGAATGCCTGCAGGCATGTTACTCGAGAATATTATTCCATGTGAGAAGGTCGTAATGTAAGCTGTAGGGTGGAAGTGATTCTGTGAGGTGAAGAGTGGCGGCATACATAGTCATTCATCACACCGTTACAGTGTATCCAAATGAGTGATACAAAATAATTAAAGGTTTTCTGAAGTATGTGCAACAGATTGTTGCATCATATCGATTCTAGGCGTTCACGACCCTTTACTTAAAAATGGAATAGAGATATTGCGTTCTCTTTATTTCTTTTGAAAACGGAAATTGACAAATTCTACGACAATGAGCTATATATGCTGAATTTCTGTTTCAGACTGCAGTACACAATAGTACCAGAAATGATTAATGCCTGTATGCATCGTGGGATTCTGTCCAATAGATCATAAGCCGATGGTTCGTCCAGTTTGTCCCACTTCTGAACAGTCATTCGGCGTAGACTTCTCAGATTTTTCGATAGGTCGTCTCGTTCATGAGCTGCCTTTTTTTATGTATACCAGGAATGTTCGATAGGGTTCAGGTCTGAAGAACGTTTTCGCAACTGTAACCTTACGAAGTCGTTAACAAACGAATTCATAAGATGTTTGCGATGAACGCGAGAATTGTCGTGCATCAGGAAGAATCCGTGACCGAAATTCTGCGGATAGTGTTGTACTGTATGATGAAGCATGTCATTCCTGCACAATTTAGGTGTTGGATTACCTTCTACAACCACCATACGGTGGCCTCCAAACTTCTACATCAAAAACAACGTGGAACCATCACACTTATGCACTCGCTGAACAGTATGCTTAAGACGTTTTTGGGCTGCCATCAAGAACAATTGCGATGATTTGTGGTGGAAGGAAGATGAGAGACTCGCCTTTTAGCAGTACTTGATACCTATCACTCACTTTTCTGTTTGGGACCGCTGCATGGTGCACAGGTGTCAAAGTTGAACCTCACCTTGGGCGTAGGGAATGAAGCAGCATGACATGCAACCTGTTACGTAAAGTTTGAATTGTACGGCAACGTTTCTCTCATGGTTCCTCCGAGCTGAAGTCCGTAAGTGGAAAAATAATTTGAATGTTTAAGCTTATGGAACTTAAAACCGGGGTCAACAGTCTCTAAACTTGCAAACTACTTATAAACTTATTAATTTTGACAACATTGTCAGAGGAGAAAATAGCGATCTATTTGGTATGATCAATATACAAAAAACAGTCTTGATTGCAGAAATTAAGTTTCAATTAACCGGTTTCGACCTGATGTAGGTCATCTTCGGAATTACAAGTACCCATGCGGCCAGTGCTGCACTCGGCTGGGCTGTCCTGGGCTGTTCTGCTGCCAGCAGGTAACTGTTCACAGAACAGCCCAGGACAGCCCAGCACAGCCGAGTGCAGCAGTGGCCACATGGGTACTTACAATTCCGAAGATAACCTACATCAGGTCAAACCGGTTAATTGAAACTGTTAATTTCTGCAATCAAGACTGTTTTTTGTATATTGATTTTACTTATAAACTTACTTATAATGAACACAACACAAACAGCCATGCCCGAGCAAAGATTCGAAGCTCCGACGGGGAACGGCTTTTCCCATCGGAGCACAGTGCCTCAATGCGCTCGGTCACTCCGCCGCGGCGGTCCTTAAGTAACTGTCATCAGCTACGGTAGTAGGATTTGGGTGGACAGAGTGAGGAGAGTGATCAGGTTTCTGTATCTCCGTACGTCTTTCATGACCTTAAAACATCACTTCCATTCATAGGCATCTAGAAACTGCCCTTAATGTGTGTCCCTCCTGACACTAAGCTACAACGGATATTTGAAAAAGCTTCGGCATTGATACTCCAGATATGCCAGAATTAGTCAACAAGTCACTTCTTACGTTAATAACATACAGCAGAAGGTCATCCTATGCGGTGTTGAGAACGGGTGTGATATGCACTCTCAGTGGGGCACGTTGGGGGTGTCCAGGGGTTCTGTTCTGGGGCTGCTGTTGTTTCTCATTTATATTAATATGACTTCAAGTTTAACAAGTAATTCTAAGATATCTCTGTTTGCTGATGACATTAGAGCCGCGGCGGAGTGGCCGATCGGATTGAGGCGCTATGCTGCGTAGCGCGAGGCCGTTGCCGTCGGGGATTCGAATCCTCCATCGGGCGTGAATGTTTGTCTTGTCTTTAGTACAAGCTAGTTTCTAAGTAGTTTGAAAGTTTAGGGACTTATGACCCCGCAGTTAAGTCCCATAAGCTTAACAAACATTTGAACATTTGATGACATTAGCTTCGTAGTGTGGGTTGTTGTTGGCAATATTGATGCAATATCAAATACTAAAGTTAAAGGAAAAAGTTCGTGGCTTGTAGAAAATAAACTGATGTTAACACACAATATTACACAGTTTTTACAGTATATAACACACAATTCAACAAAAAGTAACATTTCGATTACACAGAATGGTCGCATGATATGTGAGACTGAACAATTCAAATATCGAGGTGTTCAAGTAGATAGTAAGGTTTTGTGGAAAGCCCATGTTGAGGTTCTTGTTCAAAAACTAAGTGTTGTACGATGAGCACTAGAACCGTTTCAGAAATAGTTGACAACACACAAAATAGTCCACTTTGCGATTATTTTCATTCGCTTATGACATGTGTTGTTATTTTTTGGGTAACTCCCCTGATTCAAAATGGGTATGTAACGCGCTGAAATGGGCGTTTCGTCAATATGTGGGGTAAGGTATCGTACCTTTTGTCGACCACTGTTGAGTAACCTGGGAATTTTGACACTGGCGTGTAAATAGATATTTTATTTAATGTCATTTGCCATCAATATTTGGTTAGCAGCTTTCATACAGACAGAAATCGAATCTACATTTGTATCACATCTCCTTGACCCTTGTGCAGAAACGTTTGTAGCTGCCACTAGAATTCAAAGAGCTTAGTGGTAATCATCGTATTCTCAAGGCTAAAGTGGAAAGTTTCCTCATGGCGCACACGTTGAATACCGTCGAGGAATTCCTGGAAGAATTATAAAATTAATCTAATGTCGGTGTTAGTTATTGCTTATTTTTTTTATTTCTGTTTAGACCTGTCGTTGGCGTACGATTGCCGGCCGCGGTGGCCGAGGTGACTGAGGCGCTCCAGTCACGGTCAGCACGGCCACTACGGTCGGGGGTTCGAATCCCCCCTCGGGCATGGATATTTGTGCCGTCCTAGTTCGTAAGTAGTTCATAAGTAGTTTGTAAGTTTAGGGACTGATGACCCCGTAGTTAAGTCCCATAAGCTTAACAAACATTTGAAAATTTGAGCGTACGATTACTATACCTTTCAGTTCATCAATTACTACTCCTTTGTTATACGAGGGTCGTTCACAAAGTACGTTCCGTTACTACTTCTATCCGCGGCAGCGCTACGATCGCAGTTCCGTGCATGCGCGGCAGTTACTCTGACTCAAGGAGAAGACATGTACGCCATTTTCAGATCGCTGCTGCCGACGTGTGCTTTGTAGTTCCGCTTAATAATGCCAGTCGTTAATTTAAAATGCCGCCGTGTGTGAAATCAGGTCCGTGATTTGTTTTCTAAGTGCAAATGAAATTAATCGGAAAATCTGCGAGGTTTACGGACAAAATGCTATGAGTAATTCAGTGCTTAGATGATGGATCACACTGTTCAAGTGCACGATGAAGAACGAAGTGGATGCCTGTCTCTCATTACTGATGAACTGTTTCACACAATTGAAGAGAAGATCAAGTAAAACCTTAAGTTGCTATGGATGTTCCACAAATCTCACGATCAATAATTCATGAAATTGCAACTGCAAAACTGAAATTTTGAAAACTTTGCTCACGTTGGGTACCTAACATTCTTACTGAACAACTCAAAAACAACGGATGGGTAGTGCAGATTAGTTTCTGACACACTACAATGAAGAAAGCGATGGTTTTATTTCTCGAATACTGACGGGAGATGAAACTTGGGTATCGTACCACATCCCTGAAACAAAACGGCAATCAATGGAATGGAGGCACACTTCATCTCCAACGAAGTTTAAGCATAAGCAAATCTTGACAGCTCGAAAAGTCATATCCATCGTTTTTTGGGACAGAAACGGCATTTTGGTAATTTAATTCTTATCACGAGGCCAAACAAAGCACATGGTTACTGCAAGACCATTAACAAATTGCTCCGCGCAATACAGAACAATCGTAGAGGATTATTGTCAAAAGATATTCTTTAATTTTTTTTCCACGATAATGCCTTACCTCACACGGTGAATCTCACCAAACAACTCTTACGGGAATTTCACTGAGACGTTTTGGATCATCCTCCATACAGCCCGGACCTCGCTCCTAGCGATTCCATCTCTTCTTACACCTAAAATACGTCCTTGATGGGCAACACTTCAACGATGATGACAAGCTAAAAATGTTACCACATGGCTGAGTTTACAGGCGGTAACCTCCTATGAAGAAGGCATGCAAAAACTTGTACCACACTATGAAAAGTGCCTACAAAATTTCAGAAGCTATGTAAAAAGGTAGTGTAACAGTTGCAGATTTTTGTACAATACATAATTTTTTCTGTACCTGTACATGTTGGTTTTATATAATAAAACGGAACTTACTTTATGGACGTACCCAGTTTCTTGGTCAGGTGCCACTGACACTCTACCCTTCGCTGGCTTCTGCTGGCTGTGGGAAGGGGGAAAACCAGACGTGAACTAGCTGCCACAATGCAGAAGAAACAAACAAGAGGTAAACAGTGTGGCAATTTCGAACAAGACGAGCACCCAGCTCACCCCCCACTCCCTCGCCCCACTCCTCTAAACGTTCCTTTTATCCTTTCCTGCCCCTTCCCTTCACTGTATTCTTTGCCACAATTCTAATTTCCACCTGTCAGAGCCTTTACAATCTATCATGCAACACAGAACATTCCACCTTCACCCTTAGCCGACATCCTTCCCCCTCCACCCTCGACGTCACTCACGGTGTAGATGCTTGTAGCTCTGGAGTGGCTGGACATGGTTGTGTGTGTGTATAGTTGTCTGAGTGATCGTGTGAATGTATGTGTTTCTTTTTCTGCTGAAATCCATGGTCGAAAATTTAAGTTGTGTGAATGTGACAGTCTATTTTTCGTCCTGTAAGCAGCTCAGCTAGCCTCTTTACGGTGAGCGGTTGTCTATCCATTATTGATAAGATATGTCAGATAATAAAAATATTATTCTAGGTATTCAGTATTTAATATCAATTATTAAGTTTATTAATATAATAAGGATTGTTTACAACTCAAAGATGTTCAACAAGCAGCGACAGACACATAACAAAGATACACACATACAACACTTAAGCTATTGGGCATTAGTCTTCTTCAGATTAGAGAGAAGAGCACTCACACAGGCACACATCACGGTCACACAGCCATCATCTCTGGATGCTGCATTCTGAATCACACTCTGTGGTGAGGACATAGAAGGAGAGGGTAGTGATGAGGAAGACGAGGGGATGGGGGCAGGAAGGTAGTGTCATGATGGTAGGAATGGTTAAAAAGTGGCCTTGCTCCATAAGGCTTGCACACTTTATCATTTTTTCTACATTTTTCGAAAGTTTGAATTCAATTACACACATTTTATTTAATCTATCGGACCAAACTGCGTGATAATTAGTCCGTAGCTTACAAACTACTTAAACCTAGGTAAAATAACGTACGGACAAACACACACACACACACACACACACACACACACACGCACACACACACCCATGCCCCAGGGAGGACTCGAACCTCCACGGCGAGCAACCGCGCGCTCCGCAGCTAGGTGCTTTAGGTCTCTAGGCTACTCAACCGCGGCGAATTACACACATTACAACTGTAAAAGTGACACTCATAAAAAAATCTCATATATATATATATTGGACGCACAATCTGAACTATGCACATAGAAATATATTATTAGGTTACCATTAATTTCAACCTGACATTTTTTAAAGGATTTAAAAAATGCACACATTTTGCTTGACCACCAGTTCTTCTTTGTTGTACAACAATGAATAATGATAAATTGATAAAAATAGTCTTGACTTTATCCAGTTCCTTGTTCATCAGTTCGGGCCGGCCGCGGTGGCCGAGAGGACTGAGGCGCTTTAGTCACGGTCTGCACGGCCACTGCGGTCGGGGGTTCGAATCCCCCCCTCGGGCATGGATATTTGTGCCGTCCTTAGGATAAGCTAGTTGATAAGTAGTTTGTAAGTTTAGGGACTGATAACCCCGTAGTTAAGTCCCATAAGCTTAACAAACATTAGAACTTTTTTTCATTAGTTCGGTTCAGCGAAACATGAAAAATATAAATACATAAATAAATAAATATGTGTACCTCCTTGTTAGTGTCATGACTGGCATAGAGTGACATTATTTGGCAATCTAAGGAACTGTGTTCATGTTGCAATTTCACAGATTCAAGGACAGTGTGCATGAGCTCGTGGAACCAAGACGATACAATACTTTCTAGTATTTTAGGGTTTTGATTTTACTCCGAAGAAAAGTAGATTTAGCCCTGCAAGAGGTCATTGCCTGGAGTGAGGGCGCGCTCCTCCCGGAACTACTGTGCGCCGGCAGGTGGCGAGGCGGCCGCGCGGTGTGCAGTGGGCCCGCCTGCCGCCCTGGCCGCCGGATTAACGGCTAGCCGGCCAGCAGAGTCCGGCGAGTCGACTGAGCCCAATCGATAGTATTTATCCTGGGCGCGGGCGGCGGGCCTAATCCGCTTAGCCGAAATGAGAATCGCGGCGCGGACCGGAGCTGCCCGCCGCCGCCGCCGCCGCCGCCGCTGCTGCTGCTGGCCCAAACAGTGCTGGTGCTGGTGCTCATCACGGAAGCCGGACGGCTGCCGGACACTGGCTGGCCGCTAGCGGGAGCTCGCCTCCTGGCAGCCAGTGTCTCCCGTCGCCGACCCACTTGCCTACCCAACGGGCAGCGACGCTGCAAAAAACCTCTGTCTTACCAAAGGAATGAAAACACGACCAGAATGATACGCTACAGTTTCCACAGTACTAACGCTATAGCGTTCATGTTATGACTAGTGGCAACGCGTCCTATGTGCTCACTGATTCAGTCAACCCCTGCAAAAGACATTGTCGTGAAAAAAGTAAATAAATAAAATGAAAAGTCAAAATATCCACGGGTGTACTGCCGGTCTACAGTGTCCAACGGGCATAATATTTCGGCGATCAAACATTCGCCATCAGGAGAACTGACGCTCTGATTTCCTGCAAACGCGTCGGGACGGAGATCCGCACGTTAAGGCGACACGAAGGGAACTGTGTTCTAGCCCGGTGGCGGGCGATTTAAATGCCCTCCGCCCGTGGAACGCCCCCTCCGTCATCCGCGCCCCGCGCCGCGGTCGCGCAGTGGAACCGATTGCGACGGCGTCTCAGATGACGTCGATGTCAGAGGTCTTTCCGCCATGGTCGCCACTACGTTATGTTTGCTAGATTAACTCTTAATTAACCCAATAGCTGGTTCCCAAGCTTTCTAAGATTGTAGCCACAGTTACGGTTTGTGAGGTCCTCACTAGTGTGAATTTCAATGGCCTAACGACGCAGTCCCAGTATCTCGACGTCTGTACCAGAATCCTAGTGCGTTCATACTCCATCGCGTGTTTCTCCGACAAACAGTGTTCAGCGACCGCCTACTTACTCGGATACATCAATCGTGTGTGCCCCTGGTGTTCAAGGCATCGATCCTCGACGGTACGCATCGTCTGTCCAATATATGACTTTCCACACTGACACGGAATCTGGTACACGCCGGCCTTCCTCAAACCGAGATCACCTTTGGCGCTCCCCACCATTGCTCAAATTTCATTCGGCGGACAATAAACAGTTCCAACCTTGTGTTCCTTAAAAATGCGGGTGACCTTCCCCGAGAGTGCGCCGGTATATAGAATAAACGCAGTGCCTACCACATCCCTCGTGTTTTCATCTGTTTCCACAGGTTGTGCTGTAGTGGTTGGGCGAAGAGCCCGCTGAACCTGAGTACCCATTTTTTTTTTTTTTTTTTTTTTTTTTTTTTTTTTTTTTTTTTTTCGGAATACAGTTCTCAGTTGTTCCAATTCCTGGGGTAGACTCTCTGCGTCGGAGATAGGGCGCGCACTATGTACTAGAGTTTTAAGTACCCCATTCCTCTGTGAAGGGTGGTGACAGCTGTCTGCGTCCAAATACAGATCAGTGCGCGTTGTTTTCCGATACACACCATGACCTAGTGCCATCAGCTCTCCTCTTGACCAAGACGTCAAGGTACGGCAATTTACCCTCCGTTTCAGTCTCCATAGGGAATTTGATGTTGGGGTGTATCGAGTTCAGATGTAATTCCGTGGATTTTGTTAAACGCCTTGACTGTTTAAGGCTGGATGAGTCTGATATCATGGTGCGTTTTGACGTCGTTTCGTTGTTTACGACGGTACCCCTTCGAGAGTCTTGGTCAAGAGAAGAGCTGATGGCACCCTGGGTCATGATGTGTATCGGAAGACAACGCACACTGATCCGTATTTGCACGCAGATAGCTGTCACCACCCTTCACAGATGAATGGGGTACTTAAAGCCCTAGTACATAGGGCGCGCGCTATCTCCGACGCAGAGAGTCTACCCCAGGAATTGGAACACCTGAGAACTGTATTCCGAAAGAAATGGGTACTCAGTGTGGCAGATTAAGCGGGCTTTCCGCCCAACCACTACAACACAACCTGCGGGAACGGATGAAAACAGAAGGGAGGAGGTAAGCCCTGCGTTTATTCCATATATCGACGCACTCTCGGGTGAGGTTGCCCGCATTTTGAAGAAACACCAGGTTGGAACTGTCTTGTCCGCCAAATAAAATTCGTGCACTGGTGGGGAGCGCCAAAGATGATTTCGATTTGAGGAACGCCGGCGTGTACCAGATTCCGTGTCAGTGTGGAAAGTCATATATTGGACAGACGATGCGTACCGTCGAGGATCGATGCCTTGAACACCAGAGGCACACATGATTGATGTATCCGAGCACGTCGGCAGTCGCTGAACATTGTTTATTTGAGAATCACGCGATGGAATATGAACGCACTAGGATTCTAGTACAGACGTCGAGATACTGGGACTGCGTCGTTAGAGAGGCCATTGAAACTCGCACTAGTGACGACCTCATAAACCGTGACTGTGGCTACAATCTTAGCAAACCTTGGGAACCAGCGATTGGGTTAATTAAGAGTAAATCTCGCAAACGTAAGGTAGAGACGACCACGGCGGACAGAGCACTCAATCGACGTCAGATGCCGTCGCAATCGGTTCCACTGCGCGACCGCGGTGCGGGGCACGGACCATAGAGGGTATTTAAATAGCCCGTCACTGGGCTAGAACCCAGTTCCCTTCGAGCCTCCTTGACGTGCGGATCTCCATGCCAGCGCGTTTCCAGGTGCTCAGTCCGTCAGTTCATCTGATTAAAGGCGACATGTATGATCGCCGAAATATTGTGCCCGTTGGACTCTGTAGACCGGCAGTATACACGTACATATTTTGATTATCAGATACGCCGGGAGAAACCAAAGAATCACAAAATGAAAAGTGTTTTTAAACTATTATTCTTCGTTTAGTTTTCGACAAACAGGCCCATAGCAACCACAGTACCAACACACGAAACACAGCGAACTGCGTGTAAAATAGTCGAACGAAAAAAGAAAAAAAATTCTGCCTAGTAACCAGGAGGTCCTGGGTTTGAATCCCGGCCGTGACGTAAATTTTAATTCATTACCTCTCCTTAAGTTTAATATCTTTAATAGATATGGAGACAGAATATGTCTCTGGACATGTTTATTTCATAGGAATAGAAGCAGTTTCGATTATCTTTGCTGATACACTACTGAACGGCATTAACAGTCACATTGGCAGCTGAATCACGGCTTGCAGATTGAAACAGTACTTAATACCCGCAGCGTACGAGGAAGAAAATTTTCACTCAAATATTATGATGATTTTGAAAAATACCTGCTTTAATACGTCCGAATTCCCAGCACAGGTAGTTGACGACAAAGTGAGGATATCAGAGCAAGCATCCCCGTTACTAGCCGGCTTCGTATACGACCAGCCGTGGCTATACGCCCTCATCCTTCGCTCTCTCAACGTTTGTAGTCCTAAGGGATCAAACTACTAAGGCCCTACACTTAGAAACTACATAAACTAACTTATCCTGAGAACAGCACACAGAAACACACATACACACACGGAGAAGCACACACAACACAGACCAATGGCCAAGGGATGATTCAAACCGCCGAAGGGAACGACCGCGTAATCCGTAGCATGGCGCGCCACAGCCCACGGCTGTCTAGGGCTGGGAAAATGATACTCGCGTTCGAACGTGTTCGGGATTTCCCGATACAGCAGAGAACTCGGTACAGTATAGGACTGTTCGAACACTCCGATAATAAATGACGCGCTGCTAATCTGCCAACGATACGTGGGAAATTTTGAAGTTAGCGGGCTATCGCTTTGCTCAGAACTAATGTCATAGAAACTACATGTAAATTAAAAGAAGGTCAACACTATGAAAAAATGCATATTTTGTTTAAAACAGTCCATACTGTACGTGACATGTCTGGTGTCAGTGAAAGGTATGATGCATTGATAAAATATCTGCTACTAGAACAGAACTACTGCGCCTCATAACTGACGGCTAACATTCAAAGGAAAAAAATGTGAATCCTTCATAATTAGAAATTACATTTAATGTGAATATAAGAGATAGGTTGCAATTGACCAACCTATTCCCTGTTCATACAGTACAGTAACAGATAAAAATTTTACCACCATTTAATCAACTTGAAAAGAAGATTAGAAGAGATGAAATAGGGAAGACATTAGGAAGTTAATACTCAATAAGGAAAATAAACTGTAATTGCAACCTCGAAATAAATTTTGCACGAGCTACAATTTTTAATCGCGATTGCTATCGTTTATTTATAGCCTATATTCGCTACTGTTTTTACTGATGGCCTGCACTCTAGAAGCTACTACACTCCGAATTTCACACTTATTAACCCCCAAAGTAAATTAATGACACTCTAAATCGTTCCAAATGTTTGTATAGCTTAACTACGGGGTCATCAGTCCCTAAACTTACAAATTACTTATGAAGTAACTAAGACTAAGGACGGCACAAATATCCAAGCCCGAGGGGGTATTGGAACCCCCGACAGTAGTGGCCGTGCAGACCGTGACTGAAGCGCCTTAGTCCCCTGGGCCACCGCGGCCGGCTCATAAATTGTATACTGCACAGCACAGAAAATATTTATGAATATCATCGTTGTAAATCGAAGAGATAATAGCTCCTGACATTGCTAGATAGCGTCGTGATCGAAAGTTTGAACATTTCCAGAGATATTTATTGCATTGAAATGATAGATTCTGACCCCACTGCAAACTACTCGAGAGAACTAAATAATTACCTGGAATCGTGCCTCTACATCATCCCCCCCTGAAGAACTCTTCAAACTAAAGGTTATGAACCCTAGAGCTCCTACATTAAGAGCCCAAATTAAGACCCATAAAATAAACTATCCTATACGACCTGTCATCAATGGAATCCGAAATCCGGAAGAACCTGCTTCTAAATTTCTGTTACGTTTGTTGAAGAAGCTACTACTCCCTGAAGAAAGTTTTACTTTGCGCAATAGAAAACAATTAGTGGATTTATTGCATAACAAAATGTTTCAGGATGGTGGCTACCTCTTGTCATTGGACATAAAAAAATTTATATACCAATGTACCTCTTGAACAAACCATCGACATCATCCAGCAAAACCTCTCCATGAAAGAATACCTTCTTGCAGACGAAATTGCTGAAATTGTGTCACTATTACGACTACTTACGAGATACAAGTACTATTCTTTTAACAACTCCTTTTATAAACAAAACGACTGTTTAGCCATGGGTAGTTGTCTGTCAGGTTTCCTTGCCGATATATTTGTCAATCACATTGAATCTCAATACTTCCAACAAAGAACTCCAATAAGCAGAAAAATACTCTTCTACAAGAGATATGTCGATGACATCCTGATTTTTTTTCAATGGCACCCTAGCTGATGTAACATTTCTAGTTTAGGAATTCAACAACTTACACCCGAAACTAATCTTTACACATGAAATAATGAACTCCTGGAGTGTCTTAAATTTTTGGACCTACAGTTACAGTTAGCTGAAAACAAAGTGGTATTCCAATTCTATAGGAAACCGACCACAAGTGACTCAGTCATACATGCATCTTCATGCCATCCATGGCAATACAAAATGAGCTTTTTTAAATCAATGATTAACAGAATTTTTGAGATTCCCCTTTCTGAAACTTCCGTTAATAAAGAAATAAATAATCTGGAATACATCGCCGAGATGAATGGTTACAACCCGTCCTTGGTTCGCAAAATGTACAATAAAAAACGTTCTAAGATGTACCACAGCTTCACTCGGTAACACCTGACGATGAAGTTAAACGTATCCCCATTCCTTTCATGGGATATTTTTGTTATGACGTGGCTAAACTCTTTCGTGGCACAAATGTACAAGTCGTATTTAGTAGCCCTTTGAGCATACAGCAAATTCTTCCACACAAAGAACAAACCAATAAGGACAGATACCTTTCCTCAGGAGTCTACAAACTACAATGTCCCGAATGCCCAGTTGAATATATAGGACAGACAGGCCGAACCTTTAAAGTACGTTTTACTGAGCACCTTCTTACGAAAAAAGACCAACTCAAAAAACATCCCCCTTTTGCGGAACACACTAAAGCATCCGATCATCAACAACCTACTATTGACAACATGCAAATCTTACATATAGCGCAGAAGAGGCGTAAGCTAAATTTACTGGAAGAGTTTGAGATAGCGAAGCGCGCTTACTTTGTACACCCACACCTCCTAAACGATCAGTTGGCATGCAAATATCAAACATTCCTAGATATTATGTTGTCTTTGTTCAAATAAAATTCCTCTCATAAATTATAAACTTCTGTCCTGCTTAATAACCTCCCTTTCTTTAAATTTGTATTCAGGTAGCTAGACTTCACCCGTCCCGTCTTATACATCGGCTTCCTATGTCACTCCCTACCCACATTCCCTTAGTCTGTACAAGTCGGCGGAGCAGCACACCACGCCCGCCCACCGCCGGTGAGCACAATTGTAAACATGGGCTTATCTTGTCATCAGAGACCACCGCTTCGATTAAGGTAATCTTAAAAATCGGTTTTATGTTTCTCACATCTTTACCGAGTATGTTTCAACTGTAATTCGTTGTTGCCCGAACATTTGTAGGGCCACAAGGAAAGCCAAAAAACATTACAGGAAAATAGAAATACCGCAATAACAACTTACGGTGTCACACCACGGAGAGCGCATTGTAAACGTTATTTACCATTTATACTGTCTTCTTAACACAAAATAAGCCCATGTACCATTATAACCGTTTGTAATTCCGCCTTGTAATTTTGTGTAAATTCTGTCACGCAGATAATCTGAAGATGTCCTGCTAAAGGGCGAAACGCTTCATTAACTAATAAAAAATTTGCAATCAAGACGGTTTGAAGGAATATTTATTCTAACTGATTGCTGTTGTACACCATGGATTGGAAATAATTTCCAGAGATTTCCCGAACCGTGACGTAAATTATTCGAACAGTTAGTCATGTTCAAACCCAGCTCTACGGCTCTCTCTCTCCATCGCCCCACCTCTCTCTCATAGCTAACTAAACTGCCTGCTCTGAACCCCCCCCCCCCCCCCACCAATCCGAGGCACACACCGCTCTTCGCGGCACATGTATTGTTTTGAATGAGGAATCTGTGAACCTAATGGACTTAAGTGTATTTATGTTTCTTCACTCTTGCAGGGCCATTGATATGGTTACGCACTGTAAGCTTTTAATAAAACAGAAAAAAAATGTTCAAATGTTTGTAAAGCTTATGGGACTTAACTACGGGCTCATCAGTCCCTAAACTTACAAACTACTTATGAACTACTTACAAACTAGGACGGCACAAATATCCATGCCCGAGGGGGATTCGAACCCCCGACCGTAGTGGCCGTGCTGACCGTGACTGGAGCGCCTCAGTCACCTCGGCCACCGCGGCCGGCAATAAAACAGAGCGTCTCGAATGTCAGACCAACACTGTGACTAGAAGAATGTCATTCTTAAAGAAGTGCAGTTTTCCGACGAGCGTGTAAGTTATGATGAATTTCTAGGAAGCCTAGTATGAGTATTAGTTTCCGTTATATGCAGGGTGTTTATGGAGGAATGTTGTTGTTGTTGTTTTAAAGGTGACTAAACGGCTTGGTTACCAGGCCCCCAACGATGAATAGTAAATATACGAGGCGCGTCCAGAAAGTAAGTTCCGTTTGGTAATAAAATGAAATTGTACACAAATACAAGAGAAATTTTTATTGCACAAAATTCTACAACTTTTAAACCGAAATTTTCGAGGTATTTGTCATAGCGTGGCACCAGGTTTTGTATACCCTTTTTCAGACAAATCTGCCGCCTGTGTCTTCAACCAGTTGGAAACAGTTTCTTTCAGCTCGCCGTTGGGGGGAGTCCATAGCGAGAGCACTAATTGTAAACCTACGGTTTTCCTGTATCTTGTCATCAATCGCGTGAACCAGTTCTTCTGTAACCAAAGGTGGACGCCCACTTCGACACACCGTGCACATCACTACGCCCGCCATTGAACTGTCCGATCCATCTTCTCACCATCGAATCACTGATCGCATCTGGTCCGTAAACATCGCAAATTTTCCAATAAATTTCACTTGGTTTCTCTTTCCTCGCATTCAGAAACCGAATCACTGACCTGATTTTACAGGCGGCGGGATTTTCAATCAACGCCGACATTTCAAACAAGCACAACAAAGCGTACGTTACTGACATCGATCTCCAAATGATACACATCGTCTACAGCGCATGTGCGGAATTGCAATAGCAGCGCTGCATCGGAGATAAATTGAAACGGAATTAACTTTCTGGACGCGCCTCGTATTATGAGGTAGTAGTATACAAAAAGGCAATAAAATGACATCTAATATAGGTTCAGTTTTTATTGAGTACAGAAATATAATTTATTTCAATGCATTTTCGTTTCGTGTGTTGGTACGATGGTTGCTATGGGACTGAGTCTCGAATGTTAGTATTATAGTCTTAATGTTAGTGATGAGTTTTACAAATTTTCAAATGTTTGTAATTCCGAAGAACTTAACTGCCTAAGCTGACACTCTGGTACGACTAATATATGCCAAGGACAACACACAGATATAAACACATGCTCGACGGAGGACTCGAAACTCCGAGGGCGAGAAACCGAGCGTTCCACGGCAAGGCACGTTAGAGCGCTTGGGTCTTCAGCGCGCTACTTACTTGCCCAAGTGTACTGCACTACAGCTTCTTGACATACCACGCGTATGCAGATACGCTGAGTTTGCCAGAATGCTATTTATACAATGTCTCACGAAATAAGAAACAAACGAAAAACTACAAAGAACAAAACATTTCTAGTTTGAAGGGGGAGAGCAGATGGCGCTATGGTTGGCCCGCTAGAAGGCGCTGCCCTAGGTCAAACGGGTATAAACACTTCTTAAAATATATATCCCCATTTATATTATATATTCGTCTAGTACGTAAATAAATATGAATGTTTTATTTCGAGCCAGCCGCGGTGGCCGAGGGGACTGAGACGCTCCCGTCACGGTCTGCACGGCCACTACGGTCGGGGGTTCGAATCGCCCCCTCGGGCATGGATATTTGTGACGTCCTTAGTCTTAGGTAGTTCATAAGTAGTTTGTAAGCTTAGGGACTGATGACCCCATAGTTAAGTCCCATAAGTTCTTCAAACATTTGAACATTTTTTATTTCGAACATTGTTTTCGCTTTGTAATAGATGGCGGTGTAAGTCACAAACGTATAAGTACGTGGTAACGCGTAACATTTCGCCAGTGCGGACGGTATTTGCTTCGTGATACATTTCTCGTATTAAAATGGTGTGTTTACCAATTGCAGGAAAGACTGTTATGATCAAAATGCCCAACGGGTCTGTGCTATGTATATTGATCGTTATCCTTGAAGACATCATCCAAGTGGCCGGAACTTTCCTCGGATAGTTACATTACTTAAAGAGACAGGAAGTGTTCAGCCAGAAGTGAAACGTCAACCACGACCTGAAATAAATGATGATGCCCAATTAAGTGTTTTGGTTGCAGTTGCGGCTAATCCGCACGTCAGTAGCAAACTGAGCGAGAATCCGGTATCTCAAAAAAGTCGGTGTTGATAATTGTACGTCAACATAAGTTCACCTGTACCATAATTCTATCCACTAGGATTTGCATGGCGAAGACTTTGGACGTCGCGTATAGTTTTCCCACTGGGCACAAAATAAATTGCGGAACGATAACAGAGTTTTTCACGCGTTCTGTTTAGTGGCACAGCGTCATTCACAAACAGAGGTAACGTAAACCAGCATAATATGCAATATTGGGCAACGGAAAATCCACGACGGCTGCGACAAGTGGAACATCAGCGACCTTGCCGGGTTAATGTATGGTGCGGCATTATGGGAGGAAGGATAAATGACTCTTACTTTATCGATAGCAATCTAGATGGTGCAATGTATGTTTACCGATTTACTACAAGATGTTTCACTGCATGACGGAATGGCGATGTACTTTCCACTTGATGGATATCCGGCACATGGCTCGCGTGCAGTTGAAGAGGTCTTAAATGGAATACTCGGAAATCGCCCAGTAATCACGATTTTTATTATTGCAGGTACTTTCACTCGTGAAAGCGATAGTATCGTAACTGACATCAGTGGTCTGAAGAAAACACACATGCTACTGTGAGGACAAATTTAAAAAAATATCTCTGTAAATGTGTAGTGTCGTTTCATAGACTGTCAACTTCTTGCGCCTGTCGTGTTGTCTTAGAGGTCCCTATTTCTGCACTGTCTTGAAAATGTGATTCCAGTACATTTGGAAGAGATTTCTTTTACTATAAGAATGAGTTTGTTCTCTCAGTATCACGGGGCCTCAGACAATTCTAGCCATCCAGGGGGACATAATCTAAAACTAACATTGTCGGGGAGATGAATTGGTAGATATTGGCACTTTTCTTGCTTAGCAAAACCCCTTCACCTAACCTCTTTACCGATCGAGATGGCGCAGTGGTAACACACTGGACTCGTATTCGGAAGGATGGTGGTTCGTATCCATCTCCGGCCATCCAGATTTAGTTTCTCCGTGATTTCCCTAAATCGCTCCAGGCAAATGCCGTAATGGCTCCTTTCAAAGGGCGCGGCCGATTTCGTTCCCCATCCTTACCAAAATATCCGAGCCTAAGCTCCGTCTCTAATGACCACGCTGTCGACGGGACGTTAAACCCTTCCTTCCTTCCTTCCTTCCTTCCCCTTCCTTCCTTCCTAACCTCTTTGGCGATAATGGAAACGCGACGTCTACGATGAAAAACTAAACAGGAGCCGAAGTCATCGCTCAGGTTATGAAAGGTACGGCCCTAATAAAAGAACGCAAAGACAACCAAGAAGAAAGGAGGAAAGCTTAGGGTTTAACGTGTAACATCGAAAGTTCATTGAGTCTTTTGTGAATCATACTGTAATGTAAGAAATGCTCTATCGGTAGTGAAACTTACGACACTCGCTGTCCTCTACGTGGCACAGTCAAGCTGTTTATGCAAAGCAAACGCACGAACAAAAGTCCCAGTACGTCCGTTCGACGTGTTTCCCCTTTACATAGAGCCAGGAGACGCCGTTTCTAACCCCTCTGCGCAGGTCAGTAACAATATAATAGTCATTGTTGTTCCCATATCTGTTCAAAAGAAGATTGGGTTTTAAAAAGTGATTACATTCTTTGAGACTGAAGCGCAATGCCACTCTAACCGCACGGCTATTCTAGCTAGGTGGAGAGTAGTAAGTTCATTATTATTCTTGATCGGATCTCCTGAAAGCATTTACAGCTGCTGTGTCTTTTATTTATAATTGTCCGATATTTTACTAAACATGATATGTTACTGATGAATCTTCAATGCCCCAAAGTGAAATGTGAAGGGAGAATGTTGCCTTATAGAGGATTTGCCCATGCGCAAGGCGGCGAGGCGAGCTGCGCAGTTGTCTTTGCTTCGGGGCCATTCGTGCGTACCCGCCAGAGCTCGAGTGGCCAGGAGCTGGGGTCTAAAAATGTTCAAATGTTTGTAATGCTACGGGACCAAACTACGCTGGTCATCTGTCCCTAGTCTTAAAAACTACATGAACTAAAATAAAGTAACCTAAGGACAACACACACATCCGTGCCCGAGGAAGGATTCGAACCATCATCACCGGCCGCGGTGGCCAAGGGGACTGAGGCGCTTCAGTCACGGTCTGCACGGCCACTGCGGTCGGGGGATCGAATCCCCCCCTCGGGCATGGATATTTGTGCCGTCCTTATTTGTAGATAGTTCATAAGTAGTTTGTAAGTTTAGGGACTGATGACCCCATAGTTAAGTCCCTTAAGCTTAACAAATATTTGAACATTTTTTTGGAACCATGATCGGCACGGAAGGCCTCGTGTGCTGATGTGAATGCCAGCTCCAACGCCAATGTTAAAAGTGGCTTTTCCCTTCGCCCCTCCCTGCCGCGGGAGCGCCCATATGCTGCCTCCAAGGGGTTCAGAAGAGAATTTGAACCTCAGCCGCGCATGCGCATTGCAACGCTGCAGCCACCGCCGCACAACGACTCGTGTACGTGCTGTCTCCACGACCTAAAACGTTTCTCATACGATACAAACACACCACATACCAATGCCCGCGGGAGGATTCCGACCGCCGAAGGGAACGGCAGCGCTATCCGTAGCATGGTGCGCCAAACCGCACCTCTCTCTCATAGCTAACTAACCAGCCCACCTTGACCTCACTGTGACACCACCGCACCTCGCGGTGCATGTTGTGTAGTTTTGAACAAGGAATCTGTGAACTGGTCTGTTCGTTCCGGTCGTGGATCGAGGTTGTTCGTTGATGTTCGATGTGGCTCAGTTTTTGGATACAGAGGACGTCTATCCCTTTGACCGCCCGTGCTGAGCTACCTCGCGGGCTCTAGTAGGGCAACGAGACTTAATGGGTACAGTGACTGGACTGTGCTAAGGCAAGTGTCCCTCGACAACATAAACTTTGCCTCATGTTCGAATCCCGGCCGCGGCATAAATTTAAATCATTGCTTCTCCTTCTGTTTAATACCTTTAATAGAAATCGAGACAAAATATATCTCTGAACATTGTTTATTTACCTACCACCTGTGCCCGAGAAATAAGGCAGTATCGTTCCCATTAACGTTCTTTGCTCGGGTGCTATTCCGCTATTCGAGAGACTTGGCAATTTTGACACTTATTTATAAAAGAACAGAAGGCTGAAATGAAGTTTATGTAATGGAGGGAGACGTGCTATAAGACGGTTCGCGCAGTCATCATATCCATTCAGTCCCGCTGGCCCAGTCGTTATGGCGGTTGCCACGACATAAATATTAATTCAGTGCCTCCCCTTCAGTTTAATAGTTTGTATTCCTGTTCCGGTGTAAAACGTCATCATAAAACAGCATAGCGCTTCAGACATATACAAGGTCAATCTAAATTCGCGCACTCGGGCTTCGCAGCGCGATTCCTCAGATGCTAGCAATAAAAAAAAGTCACAAAATTTCGTCCTTCGCATACTTTCGGCAGTAAATGGATGTCAGAGACGGGAGTGTGTTTCAGAAATACACTACGACACCAACAAACTTTAGGGGATGTGGGGGATGTTGTGACATCGTCGCCTTTTGTTTAGTACTCGTCCAGGTCTGGCTGACAATAAAGGTACTGGTGCAGGATTCTTTGACATCTAAAACATTGATATAGTTAGTATTGCAAGATATTTATTGACTGACAATACTTAACACATCTGTTTCTTCTCTCTTCCCGCTTCTTTCGGCGGCGACCGTATGATAATAGCTGCGCTGTGACCTAGTTACTGCTAAGTTTGTAGCCGCGTTCTGACTTAGTACTCTCTTAGTTATGTTACCGTAGCTGCCTAGTAACTGACTGAGTTCTGAATAGTAACTGTCCAAGGTCTCACTAGTAACTGCCGGGCTCTCCAGACGTATTTCGGGCTAGATATAGCCGCTTGTAGAGGTCGCGCATCTTCGGTTACCCCCTCCGGGATGCGAGGCGCCTGCTTGCTATTGGCTTTCGGTCGATCGCTGCCTTCTCCACGATCGTTCTCTTACGTCTGGCGTGTGGCGCTGACTTTACGCCACCACAGGAGGTGTATTGAGGAACAAAGTCAGCATAGATCCCATGCTCGGAAACGTCATGGAATTACGCTACGTCGGCCGCGGTGGCCGAGGAGACTAAGGCGCTTCATTCACGGTCTGCACGGCCACTACGGTCGGGGGTTCGAATCCCCCCTCGGGCATGGATATTTGTACAGTCTTTAGTATAAGGTAGTTCATAAGTAGTTTATATGTTTAGGGACTGATGACCCCGTAGTTAAGTCCCATAAGCTTAACAAACATTTGAACTTTTTTTAATAACGCTACAGAGCGTCGAAGTTGCTGGAGGGGATGTTCAAATGTTTGTTAAGCTTATGGGACTTAACTACGGGGTCATCAGTCCCTAAACTTACAAACTTATGAACTACTTATGAACTACTTACGAACTAGGACGGCACAAATATCCATGCCCGTGGGGGGATTCGAACCCCCGACCGTAGACTGAAGCGCCTCAGTCCCCTCGGCCACCGCGGCCGGCCTGGAGGGGATGTCTAGCTGCAGGAACTGGTGCCTGTAATTTTCTCTCTCCGTAGCGTCACTGGATGACGTCTGCGGTCATGGGATTCTATGCTCATTTTGTTCCACAAAACACGTCCCACATCCCCTAGAAGTTTATTGGTGTGGTGGTGTAATTCTGAAACACACTGACGCACGGGACACATATCCCTCTCAATCTTCGACGTCCATTTACTGCCGGAAATATGTGCAGGACGAAATTTTGTGAGTAACATTCTTTTATTGCTAGCATGTGAGGAATCGCGCTGCGAAGCCCGAGTGCGCAAATTGAGATTCACCCTGTACAGTAGCATTCGCGTGCATTGTTTTTCAGGGCCAATGCATGAATGGAATCTATGACTTAACCGGCAAGAAAAGTTTCTTACTATTCGCTTGTAAATGTAGTTGAGTTCAACTGGAAAGAGCACAGACAAATACGCCTATGCCGTTTTTAAGGGCTGCACTTCATTTTCACACATGATAAAAGAGAGGCATTGTTAGCTCGTAAACATCATTGCTTTTGTTAATCTAAGTAATGCCAAAATGCTGCTACACTTTATAGATGTTAAAAACTGTTTATTATCATAGGAATAGGCCTATTTCGGCACTGTGGCCATCATCAGGCTATCTGCGGACAAATATTTATGATTAAAATGAGTGAAATAAAATACTTACAATTTTGATACCTTTTCCGTGACATATTATTTCAGACTCACTTCCATATGGCATCGTGGAGGTATAATTTATTACAATGACTGCATATAATTGCAGTATATATGTTCTTTAGATGGTATATATATTACGTTTATCAGTTATTAATTCTTTACTGTTAATCTGTCATTTTGACATCTATAAAGTGTAGCAGCATTTTGGCATTACTTAGATTAACAATATGTCCTTAAAAGACATACACAATGCTGCAGGCCCAAATGAAATGAAATCATTGGTTTTGTTCAGTTTTTAAGAGCTTCATTTGATTTTCAAACTTAGAAAAGCCGTTTGATTCAAGATCGGCAGCTATCCTCTGTGTTCTGTAACTGTTAAACATTAGTATTGGTGTTTTCTATTACATATACCTTTCAATTATCTCTTTTGTTCCTTTAATTATTTCTGGTGGAGTCGTCACACTGTTTGGAATTACCTTCCCAAATTTTTAAAGGTTTCTTAGAAGAGGCTAAGTCTGAGTAACTTTAAAACTTAGTAAATTTCAAGACACTAAACTGTTACTTTAGAGCCGACCGCGTTGGCCGAGGGGACTGAGGTGCTCCAGTCACGGTCTTCACGGCCACTACGGTCGGGGGTTCGAATCCCCCCTCGGGCATGGATATTTGTGCCGTCCTTAGTATTAGTTACTTCATAAGTAGTTTGTAAGTTTAGGGACAGATGACCCCGTAGCTAAGTCCCATAAGCTATACAAACATTTGAACGTTTTTAACTTTAGAATTTTTACACGACAATGCCAATGAATTTTTTAAGAAGTGATAGAAATTTTATTTCAATATTTTTCCGATGAGAATTTTATCAAAAGATATTTTATGTAATATGTGCTGTAACAAAACATTACGTTCTGTGGAAAACAGAAAATCTGAATGTAGATTTGTCGCACATCAAGCCACTGGGGGACTCCCATCTGGTCTCGTGAGATACGGATGTAAATGTCGTTGACTCTTGAACAAAGTTTTTCATACGGTCATTCCTTTACTTTATCTTTCACATTTGAATTTTTTTTAACCTTCAGTACTACTCTTACAGAATTTGTGTGTGGGGCTGGACGTGATTTTTGGTGTTCACATTGAGCCAATTTCTCACCATTTAATTCAGTAAATTGAGAAACTTGATTAGCGATTCTGATAACGGTTATCGATTTTAGTAAATTCGTTCCATCTTTTCGAGCTAGCTATATTCACGTTAAAATCCGGTTTCTAACCAACGCAGTATTGTGCTAAGAGAGTCGAAATTATACGTGTCGGCGATGCTGAATTTGGCAATCGTTTCAAATCCTATCAGTAAATGCAGACAGTGCAGTTTTATTTAAATTCACTCAATTACTATTCTGTTTGTGGGTAAACATCACATTTTACTCTGTCAGAGTTGCCCTTTTAACGTAACATATTAATAAATCATTTACCTGTTTCATGCTTGGCTCAAAAAGGCCTCCAGTGCTGCGTCAACATTAGCAGTGACGAGTTAGAACAGCAAATTGAAATGAGGTTCAATTTTCTAAATGTAATGAAATAATTTTTTTAATTCAGCCTCCAACCTCTGCAGATGATCCCTAATCTTACGAGAAACACTTTCTGGCATTTTCAGTTTCATTAGTTAAGGAAATTAACAAAAATTGCCTTCATTTGCTTACCTTGCAAATAGACCTAGTTTTCATATGATAGCGTTTACACGTGTCCACATGTCATGTGAATATACACCTTATCAGGAATTGTATATATGTCCCCAAAATCCAGTTGACAATTTCAATGCGGTCGCATTAATACTCTAAATACCTTGCGGGAATCCAGTATAGATTGGGAGTAAGAGGAAGTAATCGGATAGGGGCACTACAATCGTAGTGTGTTACACGTTGAGAATTTGGGCAGACAGGGTAGCAATCGCTGGCCCGAAACCAAGAAATCTTGGCTCGATTCCCCGTCCACCACAAATTTCCAACTTCGCCGTTGTATTCATTTCAGTACTTGAGACGCTCGACATTTTTCAATATTTCGAATTCGTAAAATTACAGCCGTTAATGTCAACCTCTAGAATCGGTACATTCGGATATGTCCGAAAATATAGTAACCGTATAATACAGGACTACTCCGTTCGCCCAAATAGAATCCGCATTGCGCTTGCATTTGACGTGCTTACTAAGAGTTTGCTCGTGCGGGAAAGGAAACCTTGTTTCTTCGAAGATCTTTGGCAATGTCTTGGCGAGCCAGCACCCCTGATCCAGACTGCTGCCCCTGTTTAACAACGCCAGCTCAGTCAATCATCTAGATTGTGGCCCCTACAACTACTAAAACATAGTACCGTATCAAATTTTATATGTTTCTGTTTTGACCGACACCATTTGGAACGTTTGTTAACCAACGGCATGTGGCTATCTTTTGACGAGTTGCGAAGCCCGGCAGAGACTGTTCGTCGAACATGTGTCACATGCATTGCTGGCTACAGTATATCCACATGAACAATGTAATGTGCTGCTCCTCGGGTTGTTCTACAGAAATGTCGAATAAGATTACGCTATTAAATGATGGCAAGCGCCGTACTGTAAGGGATGCGGCCATGGTTTGCGGCCGCTTTGGAATGGCCAGGCTCTCTAAGGCGACTTGCTGCGGAGCGCGCAGTTGCTCCCATCAGATGTTCGATTCCTCCGTCGAGCATGTGTTTGAGTGTGTGTGTGTGTGTGTGTGTGTGTGTGTGTGTGTGTGTGTGTATGTGTGTGTGTGTTGTCCTAAAGTTAGTTTAAGTTAATTTAAGTTGGTTGTAAGCCTAGAAACTGTAAAGCCAGTAGTTAAGTCCCATAGATTTATACACATTCGAATATGTAAACATAGGTTACTACTTGAAATTTGGTTCTTATGAACCACTCTACAGGAGCTCTCATTTTCTACATTCATTTCGGTATAATAGCTTCTACATGTCGGTGGAAATTTCAGTGCCTATGCAGTAAACACATTCGATCCCTCTCGGGAATGCAGGTAAAACAGCAAGGAACAGGAGGAATGGACCGGGTGGTCTACAATGCTCGTGAATGTGTGCGTAAGTTTGATAATTTGAGCAGAACGGAAAATGTGTTCGGATAGCAAAAGCGGTTAAGGGGACCCGTGGTCAGAAGAGGCCTGACACATGACTGGGCTGTCTTTTAAGGTTTTATTGTGTTAAAGGTCACGATGACGTTCGTAGAAATGACCTAGCTGCCAGTCTCCGAAGATTTTCCGCTAACTATTAAAAAACATATCTTCCTCGTCGTCAGTTGAATTTGTCCCACCTTACTGATACATTCAAGATGTCAAGAATTTTCTGCTTAACCCCTTCAGTCCCACAGTATGAAATAAGCTTTGTAAAAATTAAAATTTAGTGTTTTCTGTATTATTAAAATGCAATAAATATGAAAATATGTGTTTTAAAATTTCTGGTCGAAGTATTGATTTTTTATGTCATGTATTTCGTGCACAACAGAGACGTTTGTATTGAGGTATTTTATTACTAGGACGATATTTAGTTGATAGTTAACTTTGCCAAATCAATAATACTAGCATATTCTTCGCCACAGCACTAAAGACAATCCACTGCTGGAATAGAATAAAAGGACTCACACTCACACTCGCCGGCCGCGGTGGCCGAGGAGACTGGGGCGCTTCAGTCACGGTCTGCACGGCCAGTACGGTCGGGGGCTCGAATCCCCCCTCGGGCGTGGATATTTGTGCCGTCCTTAGTTGTAGGTATCTCATAAGTAGTTTGTAAGTTTAGGGACTGATGACCCCGTAGTTAAGTCCCTTAAGCTTAACAAACATTATTATTATTATTATTACACTCACACTCTTAGCCACATACTGACGTCAACGCAACACAACCTCCAAGATGGAAAGATTAATGTCTTAGAAGTGGCTATATACCGTACCAAGCAGCAAAATGTCGTACTATAAGCATGTGTTTCATTAACAAGAAGCCAACTTTAAGGATTGATGCATAAAATACGGTGTAAATCAACTTTTAATACGTTGTTGTCCAGGAACAACACTGCGAATGGAAGGTTTAAATAGCGGTATAACATTCCGTTCCCTCGCGGGAGTAGCCGAGCGGTCTGGAGCGCAACGTTGCGGATCGCGCGGCCTCCCGCGTCGGAGGTTCCAATCCTCCCTCGGGCATGGATGTTTGTGTTGTCTTTAGTATAAGTTAGTTCATAAGTAGTTTGTAAGTTTAGGGACAGATGACACCACAGTTAAGTCCCATAGCTTGCCCTTTATTCACATGAAGTGATAAGTGCCATCGACAAGGGATCTCAAATCGATTCCATATTTATGAATTTCCGGGACACTGTACCCCACAAGCGGGTTCTAATGAAATTGCGTGCTTATGGAACATCTCCCCAATTCTGCGATTGGATTCACGATTTCCTATCAGAAAGGACATAGTTCTTTATAATTGACGGTAAGTCATCGAGTAAAACAGAAGTGATATCTGGTGTTCCCCAGGGAAGCGTTATAGGTCCCCTGCCCTTCCTTGTGTTTATAAACGATTTAGGAGACAATCTGAATAGCTCCCTTAGACTGTTCGCGGCTGCTGCTGTCGTTTATCGGTTAGTGAAGTCAACAGAGGATCATAATCAACTGCAATGCGATTTAGTCAAAATTTCTACATGGTGCGAAAATTGGCAATTGACACTAAATAAAGAAAAGTGTGAAGTAATACACATGACCACTAAAAGAAATCCGCTGAACTACAATTACGCGATAAATCAGTCAAACCTTAAGGTCGTAAATTCTACGAAACATCTAGGAATTACAATTACGAACAACTTTGACTGGAGAGAACACATAGAAAATATTGTGGGGAAGGCGAACCAAAGGTTACGTTTCATTGACAGAAAGCTTCGAAGATGCACCAGCTCCACCAAAGAGACTGCCTACATGACATTTGTGCGTCCTCTCCTGGAGCACTGTTGTCCATTGTGGGACCCTCACCAGGTGGGACTGACGGAAGATATTGAGAGGGTTCAGAGAAGGGCAGCACGTTCTTTTTTTTTTTTTTTTTTTTTTTTTTTTTTTTTTTTTTTTTAATCACGTTACGGGGGCGGTAGCGTCGCGAAAATTTTGCACTAATTGGTGTGGAAATCATTAAAAGAAAGATATTATTCATTGCGGTGTGATCTGTTTGCGAAGTTTCAATCACCGACTTTTATTTCTGAATGTGAAAATACTTTGCTAGCACCCACCTACTTAGAAAGTGTACTTAGACCATCCCAATAAAATATATCAGATGGAAAACGAAACGATTTAGGTGTTCTTTCTTCCCGCGCGCTATTAGAGAATGGAACTGTAACGAAAAGTTATGAAAGTGGTTAATGAAACCTCCGCCAGGCACTTAAATGTGATTTGCAGAGTATCTATGTAGATGTAGATGTAGACATAAGTTTACAAGTATTTGAACATTCAGTTCAAAAACATGATGGACCTGTAATTATCCATTTCGTAATGTGTGGAAGCTGTTTTGAATAATAACTGTACTCCAACACCGATTTTCGTGGTATTTTACTCAATTTCCTGTTTTTATACACTTTTTCATCGGTTTTTAATTTCCTACACTTGCCTCTTCTGCAACTCTGCTTCGGTATTATTAGATCCGCTAACCAACAAATATCGATTGTACACAGACGAAACGTTTACACAGTGTTGGAACATGCAAAACGATCTATTCGAATTTGTTCGTTTGAGTTGAGGTATTGGCACAGACAGAAGATTGACTTGTTATGCTATGCTAATGCGCGCGCATATCAGAGCAGGAAGTTCGGCACCGCAAACAGTAATGATGAGTCGCCGCATTCAGCAGTCGCTGCGACCCCAGGCGAGCCCGGCTGCGGCGTCGCTTCGTCCGGTGATTAACTTTAAATGCGTCGGAATAACATTTGCGATTCCCGTTTTGATGCAGTCGGCCAAATAAGCGAGATTAGCCCGTAATTAACAGTGGGCGGAGCTACTGCAGCAGCAGCGATGGCCGCCGGCGGCAGTGGAAGGCAGGGCGGGCGGCCGCCCGTCGGGCCGAGTCCTGCGTGGGCGACAAAAGCGAGCGACAGTGCGACGGTTCGGGCGACAGATCTCGACCGCATGCACCGCTACTGGTGTGTCCTACGTGAGCGACAGCTGCAGCACCGCACGTCAGGCGCGACAACGGGCGACGTTTGAATCTCAAACCTGCTCGAATCTTGTCGCTGTCGCACGCGCGACAAAGTGTCGAGTTCCTTGGGAATCGTCTGCTTGTCGAGCTTGTAAAGGATGCCGCAAGAATTCTGCGAGCTCATAATCCCTGAAGTTTATGTAACTGCAACTGTTTCTGAAGTAACATAACGTAAAAAAAATGTTCAAATATCTGTAAATCTATCGGACCAAACTGCGTGGTCATCAGTCCGTAGCTTACAAACTACTTAAACCCAGGTAAACTAACCTACGGACAAACACACACACGCCCATGCCCCAGGGAGGACTCGAAGCTCCACGGCGAGTTACCGCGCGCTCCGCAGCGAGGTGCTTTAGACCGCTCGGCTACTCCACCGCGGCCAGAATGTAAAATTGGAGTTGTACATATAATTAAGTCTTTTGATTGGGATATGTGTGTCCTAAAATAACTATCCCATACACAGGGTGTTACAAAAATGTCACACACAAAGAAAGAAAATATGTGAACATGTGTGCGGAAACGCTTTATTTCCATGTTAGAGCTCATTTTAGTATTTATCTTTAAATGTAAATTGAAATAATTCTTGCAGACAATTGTCAAAATACCCAATTCTTTCGTTAGTATGTATTGTACTTCCTCGATTCACGACATCAACACAGATTTCCTGTGAACGTTTGGGCAGGAATTGTTGGTGATGTCTTGATTGGGCCTCATGTTCTTCCACCTACGCTCACTAGAACACGTTACAATGATTTCATACGGGATACTCTACCTGTGCTTCTAGAATATGTGTCTTTACAAGTACGACACAACATGTGGTTCATGCACGATGCAGCTCCTGCACATTTCAGTCGACGTGTTCGTACGGTTCTCAACAACAGATTCGGTGACCGATGGATTGGTGGAGGCGGACCAATTCCATGGCCTAAACGCTCTCCTGACCTCAACCCTCTTGACTTTCATTTATGGGGGCATTTGAAAGCTCTTGTCTACGCAACCCCGGTACCAAATGTAGACACTCTTCGTGCTCGTATTGTGGACGGCTGCGATACAATACACCATTCGCCAGGGCTGCATCAGCGCATTAGGGATTCCATGCGACGGAGGGTGGATGCATGTATCCTCGCTAAGGGAGGACATTTTGAACATTTCCTGTAACAGTGAAGTCACGCTGGTACGTTCTGTTGCTGTGTGTTTCCATTCCGTGATGAATGTGATTTGAAGAGAAGTAATAAAATGAGCTCTAACATGGAAATTAAGCGTTTCCGGACACATATCCACATAACATATTTTCATTCTTTGTGTGTGAGGAATGTTTCCTGAAAGTTTGACCGTACCTTTTTGTAACGCCCTGTATTTCCTTTTGGATTTTAAGGACTACTGAAGTTAAATTTTTGTATTGTTTCTAATATGACAGTCTTTTGTTTTTATTCTGAGTGGTGTTTTGATTTACACAATGATAAACCTGTTTTTAAGCGTTTGCAGCAACATCAAACTTACCCCAGGGAGGAAGGATATAAGCAATATATTACTTACAACAGATATGCAGACTGCATGGTACAGAGTTGTAAATAATGTTATTAGAGCAAATGAGAACACAAACATATATTTAAATTGCCATCGAATGAACACACGAGACCATCGCTTCAATTGTGAAGGGAGGGAGCTTTAGGCAACAATTGATAGATACTGGGGAAATGAAACATTGGAAGAAGAATGGGTAGCACTGAGAGATGAAATAGTGAAGGCAGCAGAAAACAAAATAGGCAGAAAGGCAAGACCTACAAAAATTCCTTAAATATCACAGGAAGTACTAAATTTAATTGATGAAAGGAGAAAATATAAAAATGCAGTAAATGAAACAGGCAAAATGGAGTATACAAGACAAAAAAATGAGATTGACAGGAAGTGTAAAATAGCTAAGCAGGAGTGGCTAAGAGGCAAATGAAAGTCTCCACAAGAATGTATGAGACAGGGGAAATACCCTCAGACTTTAAGAAAAATGTAATAATCCCCATTCCAAAGAAAGCAAAAATACAGAACCATCAGTTTAATAAGCCATGGTTTTAACACGAATAATTTACAGAAAGATGGAAAAGATGGTACAATCTGACCTTGGGGAAGACCAGTTTGGATTCAGAAGAAATGTAGGAACACGGGAAGCAATCCTCACTTTACGGCTTATCTTAGAAGATAGAGTAAGGAAAGGTCAACCTACATTTCTAGCTTTTGTAGATTTGGAGGAAGCCTTTGACAGTGTTGATCGGAATACACTCTTTCAAATTCTGAAATCAGCAGAAATAAAATATAGGGAACAGAAGGTTATTTACAACTTGTACAAAAACCATACAGCAGTTATCAGAGTTGAAGGGCATGAAAGGGATGCAGAGGTTGGGATGGGTGTAAGGCAGGGTTGTAGCCTTTCCCCAATGTTATTCAATTTGTACAATGAGCAAATTATAAAGGAAAGCAATGAGAAATTTGGAGAAAGAATTAAAGTTCAGGATGAAGAAATAAAAACCTTGCGTTTTGGTGATGACATTGTAATTCTGTCAGAGACAGCAAAGGACCTGAAGGAGCAATTGAACGGAATGGACATTGAGTTAAACGGAGCATGTAAGATTAACAAGAGAAAACAAGGGTAATGGCATGCAATCTTAGAAAATCAGGCGATTATAAACGAATAAAATTAGGTAACGAATGAATAAGGGTAGTAAATGAGTTTTACTTGGGCAGTAAAATAACATATGACGGTCGCAGTACAGAGAATATAAAATGCAGAATGGCAATGGGAAGAAAAGCGTTTTGGAAAAAGAGAAATTTGTTAATATCGAATATTAATTTAAGCATAATGAATTCATTTCTGGAGGTATCTGTGTGGAGTGTTGCCTTATATGGGAGTGAAACATGGATCATAAACAGTGCGGACAGGAAGAAGATAGAGGCTTATGAAATATGGTGCTACAGAAGAATGAGAAGAATGCTGAAGATTAGGTGGGTGGCTCGCGTGACTAATGAGGAGGTACTGAACAGAATTGGGGAGAAAAGGAATTTCTGGAATACCTTGACTAAAAGAAGATATCGATTGGTAGGACACATTCTTAGACATCAAAGTATTGTGAATTTGGCGTTGGAAGGAAATGTATGAAGTGGCTTGGTCAGCTTACAAAGAAATTATGAGGTTAAATAGAATCGCGATAGAAGAGGTAATTTTTTTTAATAGAATAGTGTTATTTCACAAGGAAGATACATTTTTTCCTTTTAAATTAATAATAAAAAAAACACAAAACTTACTGATCAACAAAATGGATCATATAACAGGCAGTTTGCTTTCCGGTACAGATTTTTCCGAACTTATGAGAAGACGCCATAAGATTGATGCTGAAATGCTGAGACGGAACGGGACAATCACGAAGATGGATCAACCTGCATTTGGCATCATATTCATGAAAAGATAACTATTAGAGTTTTCATTCGGCTGGATTAAACCCAGAAAAATCTAATACAGCATCTGAAAGGTTGATAATCAAAGTGAGATACAAATCAGTTACCTTGAAAAATTAATTTTTCCTTTACTTCCTTTAATGTTTAATTTCCAAACAGAAGGATAAGAAAGAGTACGCTAATGAAAGCGAGAGATGGTGAGTACAAGGACGGTCTAGAAGGGAAGGATGGAGGCCCGCAAAGAAAGGAGACAGTGGTTAGTGTGTCCACCTAGTAAGGAGGAGGTCCCGGGTTCGAATCCCGGCCATGGCAAAAATTTTAATTCAGTGCCTCACCTTCAGTTTAATATCTTTCATGAAGAACATTGTTGTTTCATGATATGCAGCTAATTTGCCTGACATCGTAGATGTCTTTGAAGGAGTTAGGGTTTAGAGTCCCGTCGACAGCTTGGCCATTGGAGATAATTCTGGGAGTTTTGGGGCAAGGATGGAGAAGGAAATCGACCATGCTCTTTAAAAGGAACGACCCCGGCAATTTTCCTGTTTCATTTAGGGAAATCACGGAAAACCTAAATCTGAATGGCCGGAGGAGTATTTGAACCACCGTCCTCCCGAGTACGGCTCCACTGCGTTACCACCGCGCCACCTTCTTCGGTCAAAGTTTCATTGAAACGTAACACTGATTTTATTATTTAATTCTAAGTAAGAGGGTATTTGAAGAATCCTTCTGAGCTTCCTTTGTCCCATTAACAAAAAAAAAAAAAAAAAAAAAAAAAAAAAAAAAGTTCAAATGTTTGTAAATCTATCGGACCAAACTGCGTAGTCATGGGAGCGTAGCTTACAAACTACTTAAACTATGGTAAACTAAACTAAGGACAACACACACACACACACACACACACACACACACACACACACACATGCCCCAGGGAGGACTCGAACCTCCGACGGCATTCAACCGCGCACGCCGCAGCGACGCGCCTTAGACCGCTCGGCTACTCCACCTCAGCTGTCCCTTCAGCATCAACTCACTTTGCGCATGGTATTACACTTTCCGATGGATCCGCGTAGTACACCAGGGCCTTTTGCCTGATGGCTGGTCTGGCCCTCAGATACATCTGCATGGATACTCTGTAAGTCAGGCTGAAGTGAATGACAGAGAATACAGAAGCAGCACGGCTCGCTCATCTGCAAGTGTCGCCCTGCCTCTCATATATTACGAGAAATTTCAATATTTGGGGTGGAAATCATCAGAGGAAAGGCGTTATTCATTGTGGTGAAATTTATTTGCGAAATATTTTACTAACTTTCTCTTCCGAATCCGAACATATATTGTTAACACCCGCCTACACATTGAGACATCGTCGAAATCAGATCGAAAACGGAAAGATTTAGGTGTTCCCTTTTGCCGCGCTGTTAGAGAATGGAATGGTAGAGAAATACCATAAAAGCGGTTAGAGCCGGTTTGTTCCGGAGCGCGCGGTCGCTCGCCGTCGGAGGTTCGGATCCTTAGGTTACTTTCATTTCGTTTCAGTAGTCTGTAAGTCTAGGAAGTGAGGACCATAGCAGTTTGGTCCAATACGCTTACAAACAATTGAAAAAAAAGTAAAAAAGAAGTACTTCCATGAATTACAGTGTCCCCCCATAAGGATTTTGCTATCAACCCAGCCAGTTTCCCATTCCCTTTTCTATTGAGATGCTGGCCATGCCTAGTGAAATCCCAACTTTCAATAGCATCAACAGGAACCAAACTTATGTTTGACAGAGTAGCCGCCCTAAGCAGTTAACCAATCACTATACTGACCCTCCTGACAGAACGGTTCAATTGGTGTCGATCATACCGCACGAAAGCAGGCAACAGTCCAACATTTGTCTAGGCCGTTGCAGAAGCTATTTTAACCAGATGACACTCAATACTGTAGCCCTGATCCCTATCAATGCTGTTTCCTACCCTACCCACTATCACAAAATGATCCTGTTTTGTGCAGCCCTTACACAAAGAACCTATATCCTGTACCACCTGACTAAGACCTGTACTGGGCTTGAAAAAGTTTTTGACCTGGTACCTGTCACCTAGTTTTTCCTGTAAAAGGTGACCCACACCTCTTCCATGGCTACTTCATAACAACAGATTTTCTTCCTACTATCTACGTTTTCTGAAACCGTCGGTTTCCTAGTGATAGTCTGTTGTTTCTTAACTACACCTACTTCTAAATGAGCCTCTTCCTAACTTAACTGTGGTAGCAAGGCAAATTTGTTGGTTGTGCCATTTGTGAAACTGTCAGGAACTATACTCTCTCTGTGGCCCCTGTTCCCTGTACCCTGATCACCTTCTCCCCCCTCAACCTCATAAGTTCCTCTCTAGTTTCTTCAGCCTGAAGGGCTATAATCTTCCTTTCCTATTCAACAATTTTTCTGTCCCTTGAACACACTTTGCAAAACAAAGGAAGAGACGCGTTTGCTCACCCCTTTCCCACACCGCTATATCGCTCCCAATGAAACCATTTGTCACAACAGCTGCATTGAAACCCAAGACGAACAAACCTACTGCAGCTCAAACACATTGGATTGAAGATTGTTACGAGGTTTACTTACGTGCTATCGGCAATATATATTAATTACAAAGGGTTACTAGATTTGGTTTACGACACTAAAATATGTGTAAGCTGTTAGTAAATGCACTTAAAATTGCGGTATAAGCTAAATCTGCACACTCGCGAATTTGGCTATGAATATGCATAAAACAACTTTTTGCTATTACTGAGACAATGCGCGAAAAAAGAGAAAACCTTTAATGGTGAGCTTGAAGTGCACACTAATAAACGTATTCGATTAATTAACTGTGTAAATGCATTTATAATTTCAGAGGACCGCTAAAATTGCACACTCGAAATTTAAGCCTAACAAGGACATATGTAAGCAACCGAACTTTTCGTGATTAGTTGATCAATATATGAATAAAAGAAAAAACCTTTACTGGTAATCTTTAAGAGCACACAAATAAATGTTTTAGTTACTTAACAGTGATAAACTACGTTTTATTTCTACCTAAATAACTTATCTTTTCCGATCGCACTGACACCGCACGTCTGGCTTCGCGCAGGGCTACCAACGTCCCAAGTCTTCCCCATAGGATGCTTCGGTCACATAGCACAGTTCTATTAATGTCAGTCGGAAAAGGTAAGAGGTGTTCACGACAGTAATAGCAGATATTAAAGAAAACTGGACATGGCTGGCTGGTTCCATCCCCGTTTGAGGGTCTGTGTGGCACCAACTGGCGAACCGTGATTTGGAGGAGACGTGACGTAGTTATATGCGGATCTATAGAGCTGACAGTGACTGCTTATACCATCTCAGTCTCGGAGGCTATAGTTGTGCTTCTTTAGCAGATTTAGTGAGTGCTACAACTCCGTTGTCAAATCTGAGAAAACACATAGTTGACCAACCTACGCGTGGAGGGTGGATACTGTGTAGTCTCACGTCATCTATATAACCTCACTGTTGGAAGACAATTTATTCTTCAGATGGCGAGAAGCTCTGTTGCTGGCTAGCGGCGCGTCGTAGTCGGAAGCCTGAGGCGCCTCTCTGTCGGCGGAACGATGACGTCAGCGTCTCGCAAAGGGCACTGAGGCAGGGCACAGGCCGCGGCGACTTTATAGCAGGTCGTGGTCAGGTCGAAGTGGAATATTCTCTTACGTCTCACAGTACCGTCGCCAACTTTCAAGTGAGAAACAAAAGCGGATGCAGTAGAAGCAAATTTGTTTTACAGTCTTGCGAAGACAAGAAGTATTATCGTTTCCCAAGTAGCGTAACTGTAAACGGAAAAACATGTTTTGACTCAGCCAATGGTTACTTCACGCGTACTGAAATAGTGCATATCTTATGACTTACAGATTGAAGACATGGTGAAACCAACTGACCGGCAAATTAAAACTGTGGCTACACCGGGAACCGAACCCTAGACTCTTGACATTAACTGGTAACCAGTGTACCAGCTAAGCTACCCATTCAGGCCTCATGGCTTGTCCGAGTAGCTTTGTAAAAGTGTGTTCAATTAATTTACTAAGGAAAATAGCTTATAATTTTGATTTAGATTGAAGGATTTTGCAGATTAAATTGCCATCTTAGGATCTTTCTTTGCATTCACCACATCGAAAAGAAATACTTTTAAAAACATGTTTATACACCAACATTATTCTTGGCTTCCCATTATACATCCCCCACTCCCCAGGAGTGGAGCCCCTCCACGTTCGCACTAGCATGGTGACCAACTCAATAGTTCTACTATCCCCTCTGCATGTGTTAGTATTTCTAATGTAGGAGTCACAGGAGCGGGTACTGTGATGTGTGCCGTACGTGTGGGTGAGATTACCCATTAATACGGTCCATCAGGATGATAAAAGTGGTCGAAAGCTTTTGAAACAAGAGCGTTTTTAAGGGCAGAGGGAAAAAAGTGCCATGGCAAGTGCCAAGGGAAAAAACCTCTGCGACAGTCAGGAGCGGGTAGTAAGAGCAGTAGCGGATTCTTGCTATCTGCGACAGATCATGCAAGGGTTTGGTTATGTTAGTTACTGGGTATCGTGCAAGCTCGGTACCATTTTCATTGCGTGTTTGTCATAAGTTTGTCAATCCGGTTTGATGAATCGCCCCTCTGCAGCTGGCACTGGGATGTCTCCCGGGCCAGCATCACCGGCGGCTGGCTGCAACAATCAAGATTGACAGGCAAGTGGTCGATTTTGAGATCGACCTCTAAATGTATGGGTTAGTGTGGGATTTGTCTGTGTTTGTACTTGTTCATGTTCCCTGCGATTGCCGGTTTGTAGGTGGTGATAGCTCATCTGGCGTTGCCAGTCAGTTGTGCTGTGACGTTGGGGTTCGATGAAAAACGGTTTTGTTTGCGTCTATAAGCCTACCATAGTTTTTTTTATCTATTCCTGAGAAAGAGTGTTTTCGGTCGGTTGTGCTACCACCTATGGTCGTGGTCGTAATACCCAGATTACGGATGAAGGGGTTGTTCGAGTGACTTTGCATTTTTGTACAGTCGTGCGGCGTGTTTTTTTTTTTTTTTTTAATCTCATTATACAAATAAAATCCTCATGCTTTAATGTGACGTGGTCACAATAACAAGGGGACCACATGGGTATCAGATTTTAGAATTCCTTTATATTCATGGTACATGAAGTTGAGAACTTAAATAACAAATGTTCAAATGTTTCAAATGTTCAAATGTTTGTAAGGCTTATGGGACTTAACTACGGGGTTATCAGTCCCTAAACTTACAAACTACTTATGAACTACTTACGAACTAGGACGGCACAAATATCCACGCCCGAGGGGGTATTCGAACCCCCGACCGTAGTGGCCGTGCTGACCGTGACTGGAGCGCCTCAGTCACCTCGGCCACCGCGGCCGGCTTCAAATGTTTGTTAAGCTTATGGGACTTAACTGCGGCGTCATCAGTCCCTAAACATACAAACTACTTATGAACTACCTTATACTAAAGACGACACAAGCATCCATGCCCAAGGGGGGGGGGGATTCAAACCCCCGATCGTAGCGGTCGTGCAGACTGAGACTGGCGTGCCGAAGTTGCCTCGGCCATCGCGGCCGGCACTTAAATGACAATCAACCTAAGCCATTCGACCCAACTGTAAAAAGAAATTCGAGAAAATCTACTTTCAAGTTTTTCAAGTACACGTAAGTACTAATAAGATTTAATTATTGGTACTTACGTGTACTTGCAAAACTTAAAAGCCATTTTTTGAGAATTGCATTGAATGCATTTGGCTGTTTGTTGTTTGAATTCTGAACTTCACGTACAATAAGCATAAAAAATACAAAATCTGATACCCATTTGGTCTCTTTGTAAGTTAAAACAAAGCCGACTTTATGACGTAGTGAACGGAGTGAAAGATCAGAGAATTATAGTTTAATCTGCCGAAACCGAAAATCTAAATAAAAATTAAAAGCAATATTGGCTGTTTTCCTAAATGAACTCATAGTTTTAGTTTCATCAATAATTTTCAAAAATTCGGACTTCTATGACGAAACTAGCAAGACTTCTGTGATCTTTGAAGGTAGAAGACCAGATACTGGCGAAAGGAGGACGGTCCTTGGGGCGTGCATAGGCAGCTCTATAGGTTGAGCAATTCAGACACTCATTCTTATTTATATAGGTTTCTTTAGTTTTCTGAACATTTTTCACAGTTTGTCCATAATTTAAATTGCAGCAAAGATACATAATGTTAATGGCAAACGGGAGAAGAATGGAAGTGCTATTTACTATTCTCGTTATTATAATGATATATTTACAATTTTGAAACTTTAATATTCGGTAAAAATTACGCTTCTTAGAAATTACCATTATGTTATTACATAGAAATTTAGTGCGTAGCTATTGAAAGGAACAGAATATTCACTATATTAGAACCTTAAACCCGCGGCTCCGCTCGCGTGTTGGTCGATTATGATAGATAACCTATCTTTCAGTAGTGTGCTATGAGACCGGTTTTGAAGGATGAAATGAAATGCAGTACCTTCTTTAATCAACATTATCAGGAAAGTAAGTAGTATAGATCAAATCACACGTAAAAATGCACTTGTTTCGAAGAATCCAATCACGAAATTCAACAATAATGATTGTGATAATATCACAGATCGATCACTTGATGTAATGCGCGAAACGTGAAATCGATTTTTTTTAAAGAGATGTATTAAAAGAAATTTCTTTTTTACTGCTTTATTTATTCATTCTTATATTTCCTTATTCGTAAGCTTATCCTTACAGAGAAAGAGCAGAAGACAATGTAGCACGCATAGACCAAAGAATAGTCTGTGGCATCACGTTTCACTATATCTAACCTCCTTGATATAGAGTCGCAAACGTCATCGCTGGCCTTCAGCCCGAATTTTTTTACAATTTGACGACTTTCAACCACCATATCTTCCACCCCCTTATACCTATCGGCATGGAACAGCTATGGTGTACAACGGGAGACTTTGGACAACAATTACACACAGACCATTCGTTTGCGTTTTGTAGTTTTCCCTGCAGAGCGAAATAGTAACACACACGCACGTATAAGTTTATATACACTGATAACATTCCATCCAAATATACTCCATCCTTTGATCATTATCAACCCTCAAGCAACAATGCAATCAATAAAACCATTTTCAAAGAGTAAATATAATTCTTAAAGAGTAAATATAATTTTCAAAGAGTAAATATAATTTTCAAAGAGTAATTATTGTTACGCATTTCACGTTATATTCTTTAAATTAATAAATATCCATCAGGTCGCTATAAAACCGTACCGAAAATCTTCCTCAGATATAAAGTAGTAACTGTACAAATATTTAAGTCTCTGCGTCTTGTCGTTCGGACATGATTAGCGCGCACCGAACAGAGATTCACATTAATATATATATATATATATATATATATATATATATATATATATATATATATATATATATATATATAATCGATCGCCATAAAATCGTATCTAAAGCCTTCCCCGGATAGACATTAGTACCTGTACAAATTTTTAGCTCTTAATGTCTTGTGGGTCAGGCGTGATAAAAGTACACCGAACAGACATTCACATTTATTGATATAGATTACACAAAACGTGGTATGTGTAAATTGGTCATCACTTGACATAATTACGTTACGTCAGCTGGCGTGATTTAACGTAGACATAGGCTAGATCTGGAGAAGATACAGTTTTCTAGTAACGATCGGCGAGGTTTCATAAGGTCGGACACTGGATCAGAGGCAAAAATTTTGCGAAATTTCGTTCGGGAAGGTTCCGTAAAAATTTGAAAGAAAATACGACGGTAACAGAGTCTTTGAAGACTGATAGGTGCTTGAAATATTTAGCGACTGGTTTGGATTTTCGGGCAGGGACGAACTTAGCTTCTTTCACAGTAGTGAGGGCTTTGTACTATTTTTACCAATGTAATTCATAGCAAGTGGTTTCTGCAAAATTACTTAATATAATGACTGCACTATTTTGCGACCTCGATGTATAATTCAAGCTCCCTATGGATTTCAGTTATCACCGATCTAATAGTTACCATTTAAATTAACAATAGTTTACTAAAAACAGTAATCTTCGTTTTGTATATGATTTATAGAAGCACATGCAATCAGATATTCAAATGTTTGCGTATCTATGGGACTTAGCTACTCTGGTTAACAGTCCCTAAGCTTACAAACTAACTAACCCTAAGAACAACACACACACACACACACACACACACACACACACACACACGTGCCCGCGGGTGGTCTCGAACCTCAGACGGCGAACGACCGCACGCACAGCTTTAAGGCGCCTTAGTGCACGTGGGTTTTAGGCCGGTGCCACCTACAATCAACCTGGCAATAATTACAGTGCTGACAAGTCATTAGTATTTCTTACTATTTTAAATATTTATCAAATGTATTACGGCGCCACCTGAGAAACATGTAATCTACCCAAATAGAGCCAGAGAAAAATCATACTTCCGTATTAGAAAAGGGGAGGGCGGAGGGCAGCTCTCATGCCTCTTCTTCCCAATTCAGCATTGAATGAAAGGGACCTTGTATGTGCTGTTTGGGGAATACCAGTCCATGCTGTTTCCACATGTTACCAAATTTGATTTTCGACTGTAGCGAATAGTATACCCAGAGACAGTCTACAGCTAATCGAACATACGTCCTCGATATGGGAGAGATCGAAAGGCCAGACACCAATACAATAGTGCAATAGTTTTGTTGTGGGCATGTGATCAACTACCCTTACTGTAAAGGGGATTGACCTGCGTCTTCTTCCAATCCTTGGGAACACCTCTCTCCTCTAGAGAGAGAGCGAGAGAGAGAGAGAAAGAGAGAGAGAGAGAGAGAGAGAGAGAGAGAGAGAGAGAGAGAAGTGTTTTCGTATTTCTATGGGACGAAACTACGTTGGTCATTATTTCCTAGTCTTACAAACTATATAAACAAAGTTAAACTAAGCTAAGGACAACACCCACATCCATGCCTGACGGAGGATTCGACACTCCGACGCGGGAGCCCGCGCGATTCGTAACGTGACTCTCCAGACCGCTCGGCTCCTACTGCGCGGCTCTCCTCTAGAGACCTGAGGTACACCACTTTTAAAATGGGGGCACGTTCATTCGCATACTACGGGTAAAATTGAATTGGTATCACCCCAGGTCAAGCATCCTTTCCTGTGTTGAGCGATTTCTATCACTCTAACACTTATTTCAATATCCACCATTTTAACATTGTAAATAGAAATTTATAAATCCTGAGACTGTTTTTCGTGTCAAACATATCAAAGGCATTAAAGATAAAGGTGAAGCATTGAATTAAAATTTTTGATGCGGCGGGGAATCGAACCCGGACCTCCATGCTTACTAGACAGACATATTACCACTATTCCGAGGCGATTCAAGTGATAGGGATGCCGTGGTCTAAAGGTAAGACGTCTACCTGATAAGCATGGAAGTCCGGGTTCGATTCCCTGCCGCATCATAAATTTTAATTCACTGCTTCATCTTTATCATTCGTGCGATGACCGGAATCAATAAGACTTTTAACGGGACTGTGGAGGGATTACTCTAAGAAACCCGCGTGTGCACTCGAACCTATTGATAAGGCGTTATGGGACAGCCTTACGGCCGGGTTCCGGTTTCGCCTTCTACCCAGACTTGATGACCCATGCACAATTCGCCAGTCACCATCAGGCAAGTATCGACTCGCAGGCACGTCGGAAACACATGTGACACCGGGTGACACTGCAGCTCAGGCCAGCAGCCAGAAGACTGTTGACTATAGCCGACATAGCCTCCAACTGCTTACGGACAGCGGCCAACGCCTCCCGAATCCGCACACAACAGGTGCAGTCCGTAGCCACCACTGCGAAGTTACTTAGAATGTCTGGCAGTGTATATGGCAACACTTGACCTATCTTTCACAACGCTATCTGTAATCTGATCATTTTTCAGGGCGACGGTTCGAAACTGTCTACGGACAGCATGGTTTAGGTTTTCTGGGAAACCAATAAACCGTTTCACGCAAATGAGGGGATGCCTTTTCCATTCTTGACCAAGTTGTTAGCGGGACATTTAACGCTAGACGTCCTTCCTTCTAATCTGTGGAAGTATAGAGAGAATTGTCACATTTGTCGTATTAGAGACTGGAGACAGCGTGGCTAGGGTGCTGGCAGAAATATAATTTCTATACGTATTCAAGAAACATCAGTAAAGTTATATAATCATCGATTTTGTGAATTGCAATAAAAGACAAAAGCAATCCAAGAGACGCAAAACATTATACGTGGAAATGTCAAATAAGTATTAATGTGAAATGATTAAGTTCTAAGTTTAACTGGTAAGCAATAGAAGCATTAGTCTATTTACGCTATTATTGAATAAACATATGTTTTTAAATCCTTGAACCGCTACTAAACAAGTCGTGTCCTCAGTATGATGTTCCTATAGCGTCTAGCAACACCATGGAACAAACAGCCGGCTTGTTTAATAGTTGAAGTTTCAATCAAATAACAGCATAAATAACCTAACGCTGTTATTGCATGCAAGTCCTCAATTGAAGTTCGTCTTAACGACTTCAGATAGTACACGAAAAAATTACGGCTGTTTTCTTGCTTTCCCAAGTCATCATGAAACATCACATGCATGTGATAAAATGTTTTTGCCTATACCGGTACCTCATAAATTTGCGAAACTGGTTCGTAATTCCAATAACTTACGATATTCTTTGTGAGAGAGTTTTAGCTCATTTAAATAAATATAATTAATTAATTAATCAAAAAGTAATTAAAATTAAATCATAAATAAATTAATTAAGATAAAACTCGAAATCTACATATACGCTCGCTCCCCCCTCTTCCACACACAAACACAAGCGCGCGCGCGCACAAGCACTCACACACACACATACACACACACATACACAGACACACACACACACACAAACACACTTTAGAGGTTGTGACTAGAAAATGAGGAATCATTTGCAGCAAACAGTACAGGCTATGTGGCTAAGTAACGTGTGCATTTAGCATATTTAGAATGTCATGAACAGAATGCAAAACTGATATGTGAGTAAATAATTTGAATATTACCTGTAAATAGAAATAATATGTTGGATTTCGACAAACTGACGAAAGAATCGCTGCAGATGTAAATATAAACGTATGCAGAAAATTTTTTTAAATTAAGTTTTATATACTTTTGAAAATGGAGCACTGAATTTTTTGCAATTTGCTCACTTAAATAATTGAAGTGTCTTGAGTTACACGGTCTGCACGGCCACTGCGGTCGGGGGTTCGAATCCCCCCTCGGGCATGGATATTTGTGCCGTCCTTAGTCTAAGGTAGTTCGTAAGTAGTTTGTAAGTTTATGGACTGATGACCCCGTAGTTAAGTCCCATAGACTATACAAACATTTGAACATCTTGAGTTACAGGGAATACACAATTCACTGCCAATAGTATGTAAAGTGGTTTTGAAAGAAGGAAAGTCTAATAGCGTGGATAATTTTTTTTTTCGAAACTACTTTTTGCATTCATTTATCTAAATTGCAGTTTTACATCGAAGGAGGTCACTGAGCATTCAAATATATATGTAGGAGGAACTGTTTTTACTAACTCCCTAATCTTCTACGAGCCGTTAATCTCCAAAAGTTCTTGACGATATCTTTGAAGTTCTAACCCAACTTTGTATTCTAATAGAGGAGGATTTTTTATGTATCTATTTCTACAACATATCATATTGAACGTATACGTATGATTTAATTTTACAACAATGTTCTCCCATTATAAAATTTATCTACGTTTATAATACGAATATTTTTAATGGTTAATGCAGACGTATTTATTTCAAAAAAAGTAGTCTCGATAGCAAGAGAATTTTTATTGTTCTTAGGCAACCGGTTTCAGTCTGCTTGTGAGATCATCTTCAGGCGAACTTCAATACATTAATGTTACAAATATTAAGAAGGATGTACAGAATACTATATTATGGCAATATACAGTCAAATAATGACAATGTGTAAAGGTATACCTATGGTAGACGATTGTGGGCGGGTCAGGAACCGTTCGCTGTGGAAATCAACTGCGGAATATTGAGATACAAACATGTACTTATTCATAATTTTGTTGTTGTTTTTGTCTTTAAGCCTACTGTTATGATATTATAAACGGGGGATAAATATACAAGAACATACAGATTATTACACTCGTTGTGACTGGTAACAATTTTGAGAAAATTGTTTTGAATAAAGATTAAACACATTTGGTTTTATTAATTTTCTTAGCTAGCTGCCCTCTATGGGCATTTGAAGATTCTCGCTTGGCATATTGGTGCCAGAGACAGTAATACTTTTGCTACTGCAATGACTTGTGCGTATTTATGGTTGCACGCCAGCAAAGCTCGTCGTAGTACTCGTAGCAACGGACGATGCTTTGATGCTCTGGAGTGGATCGGCATATTCGAGCTGTGATCCATAATTATGTTAATGAAATGCCACAGTTTGGTTCTCGAACCTAGACATGGCACTCGTAACAACTGTGCACAGGGATGACAGTCTTTGAATAGTTGTGAAATAAACTTGAAGTTGCCTTCCTACTTCACAACTGACATGAATAGTATCGCAAAGGAATACATATGTGTCAGTATAGTATGTGTTAGATTATTTAATACAACAAAATAGGTAACTGTTGTTGAGAATAGCTTGTCAAAATTACAAATCATACTTAAACCTTAAAATTGCTGATTAAACGAATGTTAAAACGCAATGCAAAATGTTCATTATGTTAAGCCATGGGTATAACTTTGTTACAGAAGTGTGAACAGGAATGCTATTCCTTACATGTCTTTCTTGGGATCATTAGAGGATGGAGGAGGCGTTCAATGAACAGTCACAAGATGTCGTCAAAAAGTTCGAAAAAGTATTTTTCTCTAAAATCGAGTTGTTCATTCAACAAAGATAGAGGTTTGTTTTTAAAATTTGCATAAATATCTATCTGTTCGAGGATATTCAGCAGTGATCCCTTAGGTTTTTATTTATTTATTTAATCGTGTCAAAAGTGTTGCGTAGAAAAGGTCAAAGACAAGAGTACAACTATAATACAAAAAAGAGATTATATATTAACAAATTACAAAACAACTAAATACAATCAGACCAAAAATTAGCAAGCTCGACGGAATTCTCCTTGGCCTGCAATAGGTCCTCCAGCTTGCAGCTTACTGGGCGCTGAGGACAGCTGAGTGTTGTTTCATCCCCGAGGTAGTTCCACCTGGCCATGTTGTCCTCAGTTCTACCCACCCCACTTCTTAGTCTGTTGAGGGACTTCCGCGTTTTCCACGGCAGATTTTCGCCTGGGGGGAAGGGCCTCCAGAGGAGGAATCCATGTTGCGACACAGGTTTTGTCGTGCCGTTGAAGGTGATGTACTACAGTTGACAATAGTTTTCATAAAACTCTTCCTGGATTGTATAGTTTGTGAGTAGGCGTTGCCCTCAGGTATCCTGTTGTTATTCTACAGGTCTCGTTTAGGACAACATCCACATGCCTGGTGTGGTGTCGCACAAGTTCAAAGTGCGCGCCACCTGCTTTCGCCGCGCGCCGCCATGCACGCACGGCGCGGCGTTCTCACGACGACAGCCACGAGCGCCCTCTGCGACAACGCCGCTCGTGGCCACCACTGAAGGACATCGGTCACTTCGGAGGGAGATAGCAACCAGTTAGGACCTTCGTAATCAGATAGGCACCAGTGAAGACTTTGCTATTGTACAGGCACTAGGCAGGCCTCTAACAACTATGTATCGCCGGCCGCGGTGGCCGAGGGGACTGAGGCGCTCCAGTCACGGTCTGCACGGCCACTACGGTCGGGGGTTCGAATCCCTCCTCGGGCATGGATATTTGTGCCGTCCTAGTTCGTAAGTAGTTCATAAGTAGTTTGTAAGTTTAGGGACTGATGACCCCATAGTTAAGTCCCTTAATCTATACAAACAATTGAATTGAAACAACTATGTATCAACATTCTGCAGTACTATGTAAAAGTTAAGTATTGTTACATTCTGTGCAATATATATCTCTTTCTAATTTACTCTAGTGTTTATAGTTTCTGGCTGCTCCCCTCCGTACCTGCACCAGCGGGCTATCCTTATTCCTGTGTCGGTGTTATTCCACTCGGCCACCGACACCTACGACGAGGCTGGGACACAAAAGCGGCGACGAAGTTGGGACACAAAAGTGGCGACGAGGAGTGATAGAACCGTGGACCAGCACGCTAGCAGCAGCCAGACAGCAGCAGTCGGAGCACGCAGAAATTGCTCCCGCCCACCCACCCTTATTATAAGATTTTTGGGGGAACATATTTGTTACGTGTTTTGTGGACTTTTTTTCTTTTTTTGTTGCAGCGCGTCCTCTTTTATATTGCATTTGTGTTTTGTTATAATTTACTTGTATGCGCGACGCCTAATCGGTCAGAATGGCCACTACCCCGAACCCAAACTTAATGGAAATTATTCAGTTACAGACGGCGCAAATAACACAACTTCTCCAGGCTGTGGCCCAGCTCACGGCGCAAGCAGCTAACCAACAACAACAGCCGCCGCTTCAGCAGCCCACACCTGCCGCCGCACCGCTTCCGACGTTCCGCCAGTACAACGAACGTGAGGAAGAATGGAGCGACTACTTCGCACAGTTTCAAGAACTCGTCGCGGCTCATCACATTTCAGGTCAGAGAGTGAAGAACCTTTTCTTATCGATTGTGGGCCCCCGGACCTTCGTATTATTGCAAAAACTTTTCCCTCACGCCTCTCCTCGGGATGTAGACTTTGAACAAATAGTAGAGGCACTAAATGCTCATTATGAGAGAAAAGTTCTTGTAGCCGCTGCACGGTACCGATTTTTCAGACTTAAAAAAATACCACAGCAGTCACACCAAGAGTGGATTACGGAATTGAAGGGCTTAACCCGCCAATGTAAATTTACTTGCTCTTGTGGACTTTCGTATAGTGACGTGATGTTGAGGGATGCGATTACACAGAATATTCAGGACCCCAGAATTAGAGCAGCAATTCTGAAACAGTCTGACCCCTCATTAGACAGTCTACTGCAGCTTATTGAAGCGCATGATACTTTTGACTTAGCAGATGTAGAAATGCAAAGCCACAGTGTTAATTCAGTGCGCCGCAACGGACACTTTCCTAGCCGTAGTTCTTCGTGTAGCCCTAGTGCTTCTTATTTTTCTACCGGCCGTGCTGAACAGACAGTGAACAGTAGCCAGTGTAAAAGTGCGACACAAAGGTCGCCCCGTCGTGTTAGAAACAGTGATTTGAATAACGGGCGCCAACGCTCATTTCAGAAAAATGTACGTAAGTCTTGCCCCCAGTGTGTGTCTCGCCACAAGCGTGCTCATTGCCCTAGTCGCAACGCAACCTGTTATCAATGTGGCAAATCGGGACATGTGCAGTCTGTGTGTATGCAAATTAAAAACACAAAGAATGGTACCGTTGGAAGCGGTGCTTCGCAAAGTGCGGGAGCGGTGCATACAGTGAGTGTTATGGACGCTGTGGAGTTGAACAGTGCTTTAGCTGGTTCTCAATTACAAGAAAGTTCTTCTGCTTTTTTTTCCTTTATTGTTGTTTTAAAGCCAGCCGTAGAAACAGCTGGCAGGCTGGCAGCAGCTGCGGTGGCTGCTCTTCAGCCATGTGATATACAAACATTTGACAAAGAAGAGATAAAATATAAAAAAGATGAACAAAATTGCGGAAATTAAAAACATTGACAGACAGAGTTTTCGACAGACTAAAGCGGACATGTATAAAAGGGACAAAACATATGGCAGAGAACAAAAAAGAGACGAGTAGTGATAAAACACACACACAGTCAGTAAAAACAACAGGCCACGGTGACAAGTTTAAAAGTACATTGCGGAGACACGAAGTTCACACATGGAGACAGCTGACGGCGTATAGAATAAAATATGGGGACGGCGATTATGGAGGCACTGAGTAAAACACACGACACTGGAGACACTTGCACTGAACACGTAGATAAAAAGTCGAGACGCCCCCGCAGGGAGTGGGGAGGGGATGGAGGGGGGAGGTGGGGCAGGGATGAGGGAAGTGCGGGGGAGGGGGAGAAGGGGGGGAAGAGAGCGGAAGGAGGGAAGGAGTGACGAGACTCTGGGCATAGGAGAGGGGTAGTCAAGCGGGCGGGAAGGAAAAGGGACGGGAGAGAGGGGAGGGGCGCTGATGCTACGGGGAAGGGATCAGAGTTGGTAGGAGGGGTAGATATCGGGCCGAAGTTCGGTATCCGGTAGAGGAAGGGTGCGGAAATTGCCTTGGGAGAGGATACGGAGCGTATGGAGGTGAAGGTCGGGAGGGACGGTTTGGCGGAGGCGTGGCAGAGGCCCGGGATTCGTAAGAATAGGGTAGACCAGAGGGTTTTGGAACTCTATTTTGCGGGATGTGTAAAGGAGCTGGAGATGTTCAAGGTGTTGTAGGAGAGGAGGGAAGGGGATGAGGTCATAGAGGATCCGCGTGGGGGAAGGGAGTCTGATACGGTATGCGAGGCGGAGGGCGTGGCATTCTAGAATCTGGAGGGACTTGTAGAAAGTAGGAGGGGCTGATATCCAGGCGGGGTGGAAGGAACAAAGGTCGGGGCGCATGATTGATTTGTAGGTGTGAAGGACAGTGGAAGGGTGGAGGCCCCACGTCCGGCCAGTAAGGAGTTTTAGGAGGTTTAGGCGGGACAGAGCTTTCTCACGGATGGATTTGAGGTATGGAGTCCAGGACAGTTGGCGGTCAAGGGTAAGGCCAAGGTACTTGAGGGTGGGAGTGTGACGGATGGGTCGGTTGTGAAGGGTAAGATAGAAATCGTGGAGGCGGAAGGTGCGGGTAGTGTTCTTCTGCACCTATTGCACAACTATATAGTGCACCACGTAGCAAGCGCCGACGAGCGCGTAAAACAGTGCAACGGAAAAGGGTTCGGGACAAGCAAAATGACTATGAACAGTGCATTCCTGTAGTGAAAATAGTGCCTTCTGCAACTGCTCCTTGTAATAGTGCCCAGTACTGTGTAGCTAGTGACAGTAGACATCAAGTAGCTACTCAAAAGTGTAGTGCAGTAGTTAGTAAATCTGGAGTAGCTTCGCAGGCTTGCGCGGACGCCGATCCGGCGGTAGTGTCATCTAGTGACAGTGTTGTTAATCCGCTGCGTGCCGAGTCTGCGCCGCTTCCTTCACTACGCGGCCCGCGCAAACGCAGCACACAAACCGTAGCAGACGTTGCCCACATTCGCGCACCTGTCGTGCGCCAGAAGCACAAACTTCTTGTAAATCTCTCCATAGAAAATAAGACTGTGCAATTTCAGCTTGATACTGGTTCCGCTGTTACATTAATTAATACAGATACTTATGAACTTCTGGGTTCGCCAAAATTGTCGCCGTCACAGCAAGTGTTAACAGCTTATACAGATGAAAATATTCCCGTGCTAGGAACATGTAGCCTGCCCACCTCTTTTCAAGGTGTAACAAAAACAGTTGCTTGTGTAGTTCTTCAGGCCAAATCTACGCAGAACATTTTTGGACTAGATGCTTTTGACTTGTTTGGTTTATCAATTCAAAGAGATGGGCTTCAAATTTCGTCAATAGTGCCTCAGGATAAAATCAATGCATTGTGTGACAAATATAGTGACTTGTTTTCGCCGGAACTAGGTTGTGCAAAAGACTTCGTGGCACATGTAACTTTAAAAGAATCTGCAGTTCCAAAATTTCGTAAAGCTAGACCAGTGCCTATCGCCTTGCGTTATACAGTTGCCGAAGAACTTAAACGTTGGCAAGATAGTGGGGTGATTTCTCTTGTTTCTGCGAGTCAGTGGGCCTCGCCTATAGTAATTATACCCAAGCCGTCAGGAAAACTTCGTCTCTGTGCGGACTTCAAATCAACAGTGAACAGTCAAACAATTGTAGACACTTATCCCCTGCCCAGACCTGACGAACTAATGGACAAATTAGGACAGTCTCGTTTCTTTTCTAAGATTGATTTAGCAGAGGCATACTTACGAATTCCGCTTGATAACGAGTCAAAAAAAATTTTCGTCATTAATACTCACATGAGCCTTTTTCAATTTCAACGCCTACCCTTTGGCAGTTCTTTCGCTCCCACTATTTTTCAGCGCTTTTTGGAACAGCTGACAGTTTCGGTACCGTGTAGGTCGAACTATTTAGATGATATTGTGGTATCTGGACGTACAGTTGAAGAACATTTAGCAAACCTGGAGTGCCTTTTCAAATTTTTGACTGCAGCAGGTTACGTTGTAACAAAGCAAAGTGTTCGTTTTTTCAAACTGAAATAGAGTACCTAGGCCATGTGATTAATGCCCAAGGAATTCATCCCTTACAGTCACATCTTCGAGCAATCAAAGACTTGCCTCCTCCTAACAATGTGCATGAGTTGCAAGCAGTGATGGGAAAGCTTAACTATTATTTCAGGTTTATTCCCAATGCCTCTCAGATTGCAGCTCCACTGCATCACTTACGTAGGAAGAATGTTCCTTTTGTTTGGTCCAAAGATTGCCATGTTGCCTTTGACAAATTAAAGTCTGCGCTACTCAGTGATGCATGTTTGATTCCCTTTGACCCCCAGAAGCCTGTAGTGTTAGCAGTTGACGCCTCATCGTACGGTCTGGGCGCAGTAATCTCACATCGTATTGGTTCTCACGATCGTCCTATTGCCTTTGCAACCGAGCTACTCACGCCGACGCAACAGAATTACAGTCACACTCCCATGAACCACAGACATTGCCGAGGTGGGGTGGCTTGCGTGCCTCAACGATACAGATAGCCGTACCGTAGGTGCAACCACAGCGGAGGGGTATCTGTGGAGAGGCCAGACAAACGTGTGGTTCCTGAAGAGGGGCAGCAGCCTCTTCAGTAGTTACAGGGGCAACAGTCTGGATGATTGACTGAGCTGGCCTTGTAACATCAGCTAATGTGGCTTTGCCACACAGCTACTGCGAACGGCTGAAAGCAAGGGGAAACTACAGCCGTTACCTTTCCCGAGGACATGCAGCTCTACTGTATGAACATATGATGATGGCATCCTCTCGGGTAAAATATTCCGGAGGTAAAATAGTCCCCCATTCGGATCTCCGGGCGGGGACTACTCAGGAGGATGTGATCATCAGGAAAGACAATACTGGCATTCTACGGGTCGGAGCGTGGAATGTTAGATCCCTTAATCGTGTAGGAAAATTAGAAAATTTAAAAAGGGAAATGGATAGGTTGAAGTTAGATATAGTGGGGATTAGTGAAGTTCGGTGGAAGGATGAACAGGATTTCTGGTCAGGTGAGTACAGGATTATAAATACAAAATCAGTTGGGGGTATCACAGGAGTAGGATTGATAATGAATAAGAAAATAGGAATGCGGGTAAACTACTATGACCAGCACAGTGATCGCATTATCATTGTCAAGATAGATACGAAGCCAACACCGACAACAGTAGTACAGGTTTATATGCCAACTAGCTCTGCCGATGATGAGGAAATCGAAGAAATATATGAGGAGCTAAAGGAAATTATTCAGACAATTAAGGGAGAAGAAAATTTAATTGTTATGGGAGACTGGAATTCGGTAGTAGGACAAGGAAGGGAAGGGAAGATAGTAGGTGAATATGGTCTGGGCAAAAGGAATGAAAGAGGAAGCCGCCTGGTAGAATTTTGCACAGAACATAATTTAGTTATAACAAACACCTGGTTCAAGAATCACAAAAGAAGGTTGTATACATGGAAGAGACCAGGAGACACCGGAAGATATCAGATAGATTTTATAATGGTAAGACATAGATTTCGGAATCAGGTTCTACAGTGTAAGACATACCCAGGGGCAGATATAGACTCTGACCATAACTTGTTGGTTATGAACTGTAGGCTGAAACTAAAGAAACTACAAAAAGGTAGGAAAATAAGGAGATGGGACCTGGATAAATTGAAGGAACCTGAGGTTCTTAAAAATTTCAGAGGGAGCTTTAGGCAACAATTGACAGAAACGGGGGGAAATAAAACAGTAGAGGAGGAATGGGTAAAATTGAGAGATGAAATAGTGAAGGTAGCAGAGGACAAAATAGGTAGGAAGGAAAGACCTACAAAAAATCCTTGGATATCACAGGAGATACTAAATTTAATCGATGAAAGGAGAAAATATAAAAATGCAGTAAATGAAACAGGCAAAATGGAGTACAGACGACTAAGAAATGAGATTGTCAGGAAGTGCAAAATGGCTAAGCAGGAGTGGCTAGAAGGCAAATGCAAGGATATAGAAGAATGTATAAATAGGGGAAAAATAGATACAGCCTACAGGAAAATAAAAGAAACATTTGGAGATAAGAAAAACAGCTCTATGAATATCAAGGACACTGATGGAAAACCAATTCTCAGCAAAGAAGGGAAAGCTGAAAGGTGGAAAGAATATATAGAGGGGCTCTACAAAGGAAATGAACTTCGAGACAATATTGTAGGAAGGGAAGAGGATGTAGATGAAGATGAAATAGGAGATAATGTACTGAGAGAAGAATTTGACAGAGCCTTGAAAGACCTAAGTCGAAACAAGGCCCCTGGAATAGATGATATTCCCTCAGAGCTACTGAAGTCTCTGGGAGAACCAGCCATGACAAAATTGTTTCACCTGGTGTGTAAGATGTATGAGACAGGTGAAGTACCCTCAGACTTTAAGAAAAATGTTATAATCCCCATCCCTAAGAAATCATGTGCAGACAGGTGTGAAAACTACAGAACCATCAGTTTAATAAGTCATGGCTGCAAAATATTAACGCGAATTATATACAGAAGGATGGAAAAGCTGGTAGAAGCCGACCTCGGGGAAGATCAGTTTGGGTTCAGGAGAAATGTAGGAACACGGGAGGCAATACTCACTTTACGGCTTATCCTAGAAGATAGATTAAGAAAAGGCAAGTCTACATTTCTAGCTTTTGTAGATTTGGAGAAGGCTTTTGACAATGTTGATTGGAATAAACTCTTTAAAGTTCTGAAAAAAGCAGGAGTAAATTATAGGGAGCGTAAGGTTATTTACAACTTGTACAAAAACCAGACAGCGGTTGTCAGAGTTGAAGGGCATGAAAGGGATGCAGTGGTTGGGAAGGGAGTGAGACAGGGTTGTAGCCTTTCTCCAATGTTATTCAATTTGTACATTGAACAAGCTATAAAGGAAAGCAAGGAGAAATTTGGTGAAGGAATAAAAGTTCAGGGGGAAGAATTAAAAACATTGCGTTTTGCCGACGACATAGTAATTCTGTCAGATACAGCAAAGGACCTGGAAGAGCAATTGAATGGAATGGACAGTGTGCTGAAAGGTGCATATAAGATGAACATTAACAAGAGCAAAACTAGGGTAATGGAGTGCAGTGTAAGAAAATCAGGTGATGCTGAAGGAATTAGATTGGGAAACGAAGCAATAAAGGAGGTAAATGAGTTTTGTTACTTGGGCAGTAAAATAACAAATGATGGGCGCAGTACAGAGGATATAAAATGCAGAATGGCAATGGGTAGAAAAGCGTTTTTGAAAAAGAGAAATTTGTTAACATCGAATATTGATTTAGGCCTAAGGAAGTCCTTTCTGAGGGCATTTGTATGGAGTGTTGCCTTGTATGGGAGTGAGACATGGACGATAAACAGTGCGGACAGGAAGAGGATTGAGGCTTTTGAAATATGGTGCTACAGAAGAATGCTGAAGATTAGGTGGGTGGATCGCGTAACTAATGAGGAGGTACTGAACAGAATTGGGGAGAAAAGGAATTTCTGGCATACCTTGACTAAAAGAAGGGATAGATTGGTAGGACACATTCTTAGACATCAAGGAATTGTTAATTTAGCGTTGGAGGGAAGTGTGTGGGGAAAAAATCGCAGGGGAAGACCAAGAGATGGATACAGTAAGCAGATTCAGACAGATGTAGGTTGTCGTTCTTATGTGGAGATGAAGAGGCTTGCTCAGGATAGGGTATTGTGGAAAGCTGCATCAAACCAGTCTCCGGACTGAAGACCACAACAACAGAAAAGGAGGCCTTAGCAATCATTTACGGCGTCACAAAGTTTCATCATTATCTCTATGGCAGAAAATTTTATTTGTTGACAGACCACAAGCCTCTCACGTCGTTGTTCTCACCCACAAAGCCAATTCCGCCACGAACGGCACAAAAGCTTCAGAGATGGTCCTTGATATTGTCAAATTATCAGTATGAGATTTTGTACCGACCTACCACTAAACATGCCAACGCGGACACACTTTCCCGACTTCCGGTTGGCCAGGATGTATCATTTGATTCTTCAGAAATGGCATGTTGTCAGATAGACTCCAGAGATGCTTCCGCTGTCGCAGACTTTCCTTTGAACTCTCGTCGGGTTGCACAGGAAACAGCTGCGGATGCAGCCCTAAGTGTGGTATCACGTTTGTTCTCTCAGGGTGGCCTGCCAGAGCCAAAGACATTGATTGGCCTGTGGTTCGACGTTATTTTGCACAACGTCATGCATTATCTTTAAGTCAGGGTGTACTGTTGTTGCATACCGACAACGACCAAGCAAGAGTGATTGTTCCTCGTTCCCTGCAACGAGAAGTGTTACGCCTCCTGCATCAAGGACATTGGGGCATTGTTAGGACAAAGCAACTGGCCAACGTCATTGTACCTGGGTTGGTATGGACGCCCAGATAGAGAGCATGACGTCACAGTGTACTGTTTGTGCGGAGCATCAGGCGGCTCCTCCGCAACGTTTCTCAGATTGGCCACGCCCCAAGGGACCATGGCAACGTTTACATATTGACTTTGCCGGACCTTTCTGAAACACGCGCTTGTTAATCGTTGTAGACGCTTTCAGCAAGTTTCCTTTTGTGACGACAGCTTCTAGTACAATCACTGCCTTAACATCAGTGTTTTGCATCGAAGGCTTGCCTGAAACTATCGTCAGTGACAATGGACCTCAGTTTGTTAGTGCGGAATTTCAACAGTTTTGTCGCGTGAATGGCATTCAGCATATCACCAACGGACCTTTTCACCCTCAGTCCAATGGTGAAGCAGAACGTTTCGTTCGAACATTCAAGTCTCACATGGAGAAGATGAAAGGTCAGCACTCCAGGCAGCAAGCTCTTCAAATTTTCCTGTCTACGTATCGGTGCATGCCACGTGACGGCCCGTCTCCTGCCGAGCTGCTACACGGCCGCCGTCACCGCACTCTCCTTCACCTGCTGCAGCCTCCCACGCACCGAGTCGGTTCGTATGGCGCTACGCGTTTTCAGGTTTCCACGCCGGTGCTGTACAGGGTGTTTGCTGGAAACAAGAAGAAACTATGGATGCCGGGCATCATTCAGCGCGTGCTCGGTCGCAATATGTATGTTGTACGTTCTTCCACAGGGTCGGAGCTGCGGCGCCACGCAAACCAATTGCGCTTGCACAGGCCGCGCGATCCTGTCTCCGGTTTCTTGATTCCAGACCCAGTTCACCGCCAGGGAGCACAACCACATCGTTCGTCCCCGGATTACGAAATCGTCCCGATGGAGATCGACGCGACGCCGCCGCTGTCGCCGCCGCAGATGACAGCGTCACCGAGAGGGACTCCAGGACCGTGCGTGCCGCCGCCGCCTGGGCCACGCACCTCAGAAGATGACCTGCTCCATCTGGGCGGGGGGGTGCGCCCTTCCCCAGGTTTCGGTGGGTTCCCTGGAGGATCGCAAGGCGGATGCCGGGGCGCGGACGGCGTCTCGATCCCATCCTCAGCTACGACGGCCGTCCCACCAGTAACGCCCCCGCCCAGGCCCTCCTCCCAGTGCCGTCGCCGTGGCCCTCAGCCCTACGCCACGACGGCGCGGCGGTTTGGGGGGAGGGGTGTGGTGTCGCACAAGTACAAAGTGCGCGCTACCTGCTTTCGCCACGCGCCGCCATGCACGCACGGCGCGGCGTTCTCACGACGACAGCCACGAGCGCCCTCTGCGACAACGCCGCTCGTGGCCACCACTGAAGGACATCGGTCACTTCGGACGGAGATAGCAACCAGTTAGGACCTTCGTAATCAGATAGGCACCAGTGAAGACTTTGCTATTGTACAGGCACTAGGCAGGCCTCTAACAACTATGTATCAACATTCTGCAGTACTATGTAAAAGTTAAGTATTGTTACATTCTGTGCAATATATATCTCTTTCTAATTTACTCTAGTGTTTATAGTTTCTGGCTGCTCCCCTCCGTACCTGCACCAGCGGGCTATCCTTATTCCTGTGTCGGTCTTATTCCACTCGGCCACCGACACCTACGACGAGGCTGGGACACAAAAGCGGCGACGAAGTTGGGACAAAAAACCTGGCATGATGTATACCAAACAGGGCAGGAGTATTCAGCAGCAGAGAAGCATAGTGCAATTGCCGTTGTTATGAATACTGTCGGTTGGGCACCCAATCCGCTGTTTGTGAGTATTCTGATGATGCTATTGCGTGCGGATACTTTTTCTGAATGTCAGCGCACGATCCAATGTGACCACCAGGTATTTTGGGTTACGGCAGTGCTCCAGTTCTGTCATGATGACCTGTGTGATGTGGGGTGGGAGAAGACGTTAATCTACACTATAGATGTGCCTTTTCTCTGTCCTGACGTTTGCTGTTTTATTATTAGATCCCTTCTTCCCGTATTATATTTATATAACGACTATTTATGAATCGCTGTATACATTCTATACACAGGAGATTAGCTACCTTAAATTACTGCACTGACATGTTAGACACTTACCACAGTGTTTCTTGAAAATTGATCACAAAAGAAACATTTCATAGGCCACCGGCAGCACACATGCCTTCTACGGCGCAAAAAAAGTCTGCAATCGGAAGTATCTACTGAGGTACAGTGGTAATAGTAGCACACACTCCATTCAACCAAGACGGTTTCTTTGCATGAATATTACGAAAACAACTCATGTCTTAGGATTTATCGTTCTGATTGTACACTATCTAAAGCGTCTCGCTGCGGAGCGCGTGGTTGCTCGCCGTGGAGGTTCGAATCCTCCCTGGGGCATAGGTGTGTGTGTTGTCCTTAGGTTAGTTTATCTAGGTTTAAGTAGTTTGTAAGCTACGGACTGATGACCACGCAGTTTGGTCTGATAGATTTACAAACATTTGAACATTTGTACACTATCCACACTAACAATATTTGCTATCCAATTAAATAATCAACAACGTAATTCGTCAGTACTGTGAACTTTCGGATTATGTGGGAATTTTTTCCTCGTACGTTTTGCCTATGACTGCCACTCTTCATTATGACAATGTTAAGTCATGCACACACGTTTGTCCACATTTTGTCCATGAATCAGCATAAGAAAAGCTGTGAGGTGATTAGTAGTCATATCGATAGAAGAAACAATCTCGGCTGCCGACTGAAGTGTAGTGAGGTTTATCTTTACGATCGTTTTCAAATACCAGTACATAATCGATTTAAGTTCAATGAATTGTGAAATTCATGTCCTAGACATTGAACGTAGAAAATTAGTTTTACGGTCGATGACTTCGTTTTACAGACCCAAAAATAAGAAATGTTGAATTTCAAGTATAGACAAGTGAAAGACCTGCCTCGAAGAAGTTAATGACACTCTAGATATATTATGTTTTCGTCACAAAACCTGTTCTGTGTTTGTTTGTATGTCCCCTATGTGTTCATAAACCATTGATTCGATTGCAATGAAACTTCGTTGAACTGTTCACCGTACACCCAGGATGGTTTCTGACCCAAAACCAAAAGAGCACGACCCATAGCTCAAGAGATACGACGTCATAAATAATGAAAGGCCACTGCCTGAGAATACCCAGATTTATGCGTAAATTATTGGAAAATGGGAGTAGTTAGGGACCTGCAACAAAGTTTGCATGTAATTTCGGACGTTTATGAAACGTTTTGTAACTGACTCACCCTCCCCCCTCCCACACACAAGAAATAATGATACGAAAAGAAGTCTACCGCTCAGAACAGTTTCGTTGTGGATGCCATAAAACTGTCGCGTCAAACATGACCTTTTATTAAATTATGATAGCATTACAAATTTGCATGTTACTATTTATTTTCGTCGGCAAGTCTCCCTTAATTCTCTTGAATCCAAAATTAAGCAATCTGTTTTTAATCTCTATCTATATAAAAGCGAACGGATATTCAGTCACTGTGTAAACAAGAAATCTCGAAAATTACACCTGTGCAGCTGAAATTTGGCAGGAATGCAGTTTATGGGTAGAAAACGTCAGATAAGAAAGTATTTTGTGATAGGTACATGGCGGAGCTTACTTATTCTACAGACTCATGAAATCTACAGTTTCATTCCGATCTTTACAAAATTTCGCAGGCTTGACCTTCAGAACAAGAGGAAAGTTGCCGTCTACCTTAAGTTTCATACGTTGCTTGGGGGAGGGTACTTTGCAACATAAAAATGGATTCGTAAATACGTTGGTTTATATATTTTTTAACTTTTATATATATATTCTCAGAACAAAGGTTGTGTGAAATAAAACTGAAATAATTGTGAACAAAAAAGTGTGTTTTTCAATGTGACCTTGCATTTCTATTGCATAGAAATCTATAGTTTTGTTCCGATATTGATGAAACTTTGCACACTTTACCTTAAAAACAAGAGCAATGTCACTGTCTGTATAAAATTTCGTTCCGCACTTGGTGGAGGGTATTTAACTTACGGAATTTTACAAAATGTTTGTTTTTCTCCAATCTTTATGAATTTTTGCACACATGACCTTTAAACCCAGTGGAAGGTTACTGGGCACGTAAATGTTTCTATGGTTTATGACAGAGAGGCCCTTGCAGAAAACTTTGCCGAGAAAGGGAAAGGTGGAAATGAACAGAGATGGGAGAGAGAGAGAGAGAGAGAGAGAGGTTGATGCAGAGATACGGGGGAAGAAGGGGATGTGGACAACGAGAGTGTAGGATAAATAAACACCCGGCCAAAGCTGGGTTTACAGATAGATATAAGAAGTAGGGAGCTGTGTTCGTTTATCTTGATTCAAATTACTGCATCTTGCTTATATAATGATCTAAAGTAATCAAGGAAGGCTTATATGTACCACATGTGTAATCAAAATGTGTTAGAAACACAGCAAAATTTAGGATCTAAATAGTGGGTTTTGTTACTAAAGTGACATGGAGCAAATGCCAACGACAGTATATAAGCTATGTTTTCCGAAAGAAGTATTCGCAGTAAGAATCGATGTTAAGTAGTTTGTTATTATACAGGGTGAATCTAAATTTGCGCACTCGGGCTCCGCAGCGCGATTCCTCACATGCTAGCAATAAAAAAATGTCTCACAAAATTTCATCCTGTGCATATTTCCGGCAGTAAATGGACGTATGAGACGTGTGTGTGTGTCCCATACGTCAGTGTGTTTCACAATTACTCCAACAAAATTGTAAGGGATATATTAGGCGTCTTAAGGAACAAAATGAGCATTGAAACCCATGCCTGGAAACGCCATTCAACAACGCTACGGAGTGGCCAAGTTAAAGGTACCAGCTCCTGCCGCTAGACATCCCCTCTAGCAACTTTGACGCTCTGTAGCGTCATTGGATGACGTTTCCGGGCATGGATTTCTTCTATGCTCTCTTTGTTTCTCAAGACATCTCCCACATACCGTAGGAGTCTGTTGGTGTAGTAGTGTAATTCTGAAACACACTGACGTGTGGGACACACGCCCATCTCAATCTTAGACCTCCATTTACTGCCGGAAATATCTGGAGGATGAAAGTTTGTGAGAGACTTGTTTTAATGTAAGCATGTGAGGAATCGTGCTGCGAAGCCCGAGTGCGCGAATTTAGATTCACACTGTATAAGAACTAGCTTCAGTTCCCGTTGTTGCACGGATATTTATTTATTCTAATCTTCTGATACTCCATCTACTCTTCCCATCTTCTCCTCGAACATTTCTCTGTCCAACTCCCTTCCCTCTATCCAATTCCTCCTTCACTTCCTCTCCCTCTCATTCGCCCTCCCCCACCCTTTTTATTTCACCCATCTCTCTCTGTCAGTCACCTCATATCCTTTCACTTGCTTCTATCCCGCTCTCGTTCCCTCTCTTCTTCAATCTGTGTCTGTCTCTACTCCTATCTCTGTTCATCTTCTCCGTTTGTCTCGTCCTTCCCTTGTGCATGAAAAACTGTAGATATCTGGTGATCGGTAAAACCGCTACTCTTCACAATGCACCGAACAATATACAGTGACCTTCCTTTCTTTTAGTCCAAGTGGCCGAAAGTCTGTCCTTGAGTAAATTGTGCACTGCTGCATTTGAGACTATCTCCAATTTTGTATTTGTGTTTTTGTTGATAATCGGTGTAGTGAAATTGACAAAAATAAGCAGAGTGAATCAAAGTTATCTAGTTCTCAATTACATGTCCTTATTTGGCACTGAATTACAAAACCACACAAGCACCGTATTATGCCGGACGTATGAAACAGCCGCGGTGGAGTAGCCGAGCGGTCTAAGGCGCCTCGCTGCGGAGGTTCGAGTCCTCCCTAGGGCATGGGTGTGTGTGTGTGTTGTCCTTAGGTTAGTTTACCTTAGGTTAAGTAGTTTGTAAGCTACGGACTGATGACCACGCAGGTTGGTCCGATAGATTTAAAAACATTTGATTTGAACGTATGAAACAACAAATTTATTTTATTATTTACGATGGTGTTCGTAAGCATGAGAAGATTCAGGTTTTTTGTAATAGTAACTTTCTACGTATTTCCCTGAATTTTCCTTTCCCATATTCACTGCCACGCACCGCGCCAAAATTTTCTTGCAGCACAAGTTCAAGAGGTATTTACCGCCACAGTGTAGAGATGGAGGCAGTGGGCGTTATGTGTAGAAATGTTAGTCAGTGCGTACACGTGTATGTAGTTTCCCTAAAGTAAATCGAAAAAAAAATCTGAACATTGAAACACTTTCTTTCCATGTAAATTAGTAGCTCCGTCGAGATGCCAGTTAAAGGGAACTGATATCCAGCCGCTACCATCAGACCTGTGTAGCACTTCAATCCTAGTAAGCCAAAATCTCCGGAAACATTTCGAAGCCCGCAACAAATGGTCTAAATGATGCACTTTGGCAGCACACGTTTAATGATTACACACTGCTGTCTGGACGTATATAACTCCTCAGCGTGAATTGCGAAATTTGCACACCACGTCCGTAAAGCCATCTGCGATGACGCGGTTTTCCGGACTCCACCCGCGGCGTTTCGTATAAATCTGCCGAAAACCAATAAACTATGATTGTCTGGGCCGGCAAACACAAACTTGATTTAATTGGTGCGTTACCCGGCGCGTAATGCGAAATACAAGCCCACATTTGCGTCGCTAATTAATATCAAATTGCATGATCACAAACACGGAGACTTCCCTCACATCAACACGTTACAATCGCTGCCCTTCCCCCCTTCCCCCATCCCTCATCCCACTTTTCCCCCTAACTGTCACTCTCTCTCTCTGTCTCTATTTGTTTCTCCCTGTGTTCGGTTTCAAACCATGTTACAGAGAAGGCATAATGGCCGATACGCCCCCTTCGCACAGAGTGACACAAGCAGCCGATCCTCTGAATTTAAAGAACGTTTTTAAACTCCGCCATTTCCTGAAAATACTATCATATCTGACCAAATAATGATCAGCGCTGATACAATGCGGTGGCTATTTGCTCAGAAAATAGTAGAATGCAGAGCCGCTGTTATTTTTATAAAGGTTTAACACCACTAAACAAAATATTTATTCTACAACGCTCGTGGAATACTGGCGAAACAAAAGAGTAATGCTGTAACGATATTTTCGCGCTGCCGCGCCGCCCAGAATATACACGAATGCGGTCGCTTTTCGTTCACTCTGGCGCGTCTTTTCTGCGGCAGCCTTCTAAATTTGCTTTTCTCTTCTCCTTCTGCTGTCCTAACTTCAGATGCGTACCCTTTCCTACCTGTATTTATTCTCGTGTAACTGAATTCATTACACGGTTTATAAAGCAGGTTATCTTACTTCAAATTCGAGGCCCGCTTTACTAACGCTGAAAATGTTTATACTAACACGTATTAAATATTAAAATTTCTGTAGTACTTCCTGTGTAACATAATTGGTGGAATAAAATGAAACAAAGACACAGGCTGAATAGCATTAAAGTTATACAACGCCGCGACACAAAACGGCCAGTTCTTAATTTCGTTATGGTGTTGTCAAGTAAACTTCAAGACTGTTTGAAAATAAAGTACTCTGCTTCTAGCTCACGAATTAGTGCTGATGCAAATTAACAAGAATCAAATAACTCACCGGTGTAGGTATTCATTACAGTGTTAAATATGACTCATTCAAAACAAACGGTGTAAGTAGGATAGAGAGGTGTGTTACGCTATGACGCACAGTCCAACTGGGAACTAATGCATGGTTCAGCTATGGTCCCATCTGATATATATCAATGATGTTTTATTAATTATTTTAATAGATGCAAAGTTTTCTTGATTAGCAGGTGGCTCTAACACAGAAATGTATAACAATAAAACCGTCTACATAGCAAACAAAAGCTTTCCTTAATAATGTCATTTCGCAGGGCAAGAAACCTCCTAACGTGTGAAGGAATGTTCAGTGTCAGTAATATAAAACGTGTATCTATTACTTGTTGACATCCAATATTAGTTTAAATATTAGGCAGTCTTTTCTGAAGGCATTTGTCTGGAGTGTAGCATTGTATGGAAGTGAAGCGTAGACAGTAAGGAGTTCATACAAAAAGATGATAGAAGCTTTTGAAATGTGGTGCTACAGACGAATGATGAAAATTAGATGGGTAGATCAAGTAACTAATGAGGAGGTGCTCTACAGAATTGGGGAGAAAAGGAATTTCTGGCGTATTCCGACTAAGAGAAGGGATAGGTTGGTGGGACACATCCTGAGACATCAAGGAATCGTCAACTTAGCATTAGAGGGAAGTGTGTGGGGTAAAAATAATAGAGGGAGACCAAGGGACGAATACAGTAAGCAGATTCAAAGGGATGTAGGTTGCCGAAAGTATTCTCAGATGAAGAGACTTGCAGAGGAGAGATTAGCGTGGAGAGCTGCATCAAACCAGTCTACAGACTGAAGACCGCAACAACAACAAATTAAGCTTAAGATTTTGTTTATTTGAGCAACTCCACGTCTATCGCTACATACACTCACATACCTTTTGTATATGACGGCGTCATTGTCAATGTAATACGTCCACTATAACACCAATAAATCTGTATAATATCTCATAGATATTTTATGCTTTTCATTCATAATATGGTCATTTTTACTGCTTTCATTTTAAAAAGCAATTCGCATTCCTTCCACTTTTGCGGGAGACGGGCTATCAGTGGCTGAATTGCTACTCTTCAGTCTACAGATTTGAAAACACTGACAGCATAATTTCCAATAATACAATTATAATGACCGTAAGTGATAATGCATTTGAGATTGGTGAGAGTGAATGGGGGCATACAAACAAGTTCATACGGTGTTCTACTACGTAAGGTACGGTCAGGGAGCAAGTTGGAGGTAGGGGAAGCAGAAAGATATGGAACGTTTATGGGAGAGAAAAGGGTCTTGTTCGTATGGAGGACAGTACGAGGGTCGGGTCCTCATGTTAGGCCTGTTACAGTTTTAGTTTAGTTGACTATCGGCTTTGTTTGGGATGTAAGCTGAGGGGTCGTCTTTTTGGAAATCTCCGCGCCGCTTGTATCTTGTTTTTCTTTCTTGCCTGTGGTTAGTTCACGGCTGGGTTTCAGCCTTCCCACGGCCGGCGCATTCCGGCAAGGGGTGTTTGGTGGGTCTGCAGCTGCCGGCGGTGACTACTGGGCCGGTGCTCAGAGTACACTGTCCGTTCGGGCGTGAAGGCCGGTCCCTTCTGTTGAAGCGGGTGTTCTCTGCTTCCTGCGTGTCGAAGATAAGTTAAACATCATTTGGTTTTCACCATTAAAAAGTTGTGGAAACCATCTTTGGGGAAGATCAGTTTGGATTTAGGAGAAATGTAGGAACACAGGAGGCAATACTCACATTACGATTTAGAAGATAGGCTAAGGATAGGCAAACCTATGTTTTTAGCGTTTGTCTATTTGGAGAAACCTTTTGACAATGTCGACTGGAATACACTATTCCAAATTCTGAAGGTAGAGGGGTAAAATATAGGGAGCGAAGAGTTATATTCAACTGAAACCAAAACAGACAGCGGTTATTAGAGTGGAAGGGCATGAAAGAGTCGTAGAGGTTGGGAAGCGAGTAAGGCAGGTTTGTATCCTTCCCCCCTTGTTGTTCAATCTGTACGTTGAGCAAGCAGTGAAGGAATGCAAGGAAAAATTTGGAGAGGGAATTAAAGTTCAGGGAGAAGAAGTAAAAACTTTGCAGTTTGCCGATGACACAGTAATTCTGTCAGAGACCGTAAAGGATCTGAAAGTAATTGAATGCAATGGAGAGTGTATTGACATGAAGGTATAAGATGATCATCAACAAGAGTAAAACAAGGATAATGGAATGTAATGTCAGTAGGTCTGGCGATGCTGAAGGAATTAGATTAGCTAATGAGATACTAAAAGTAGTAGTTGAGTATTGTTATTTGGGTAGCAAGGAAACCTCTAATGGACAAGTAAAGAAGATATAAAATTCATAAAGACACTTTCTACTGTTTTTGTCATAACAGTGGTGGGGAATCATTTCATTACTGTGTTCGAAAAATTTTTGTGTTCTACTTATCTTATCCGTGGTGGATTGGGAGGTCCCCTCAGCGCGTGTCAGGCGGCGTAAGACTTCCCGGGGGACCGAAGTGGAGGCCTGCCCGGTTAGTCTTGCCAACAGATTCGAGGCGCTGTCTGTGGCAGGGGATATTCCTGATGCGGATGGTGTCACTTGTCCTGTACTCGCCCCTCTGCCTTCAAGATCCGGGCACTCACAGAGGGTGGGTTTGTTGGCAGTTGGGAGCTCCAACGTTAGGCGGGTAATGGAGCCCCTTAGGAAAATGGCTACTAGGGAGGGGAAGAATTCCAATGTGCACTCCGTGTGCATACCGGGGGGAGTCATTCCGGATGTGGAACGGCTCCTTCCGGATGCCCTGAAGAGTACAGGGTGCAACCAACTGCAGGTGATGGCTCATGTTGGGACCAATGATGTGTGTCGCTTTGGATCGGAAGAGATCCTCTCTGGTTTTGAGCGGCTATCAGAAGTGGTTAAGACTGCCAGTCTTGCTTGCAAGATGAAAGCGGAGCTCACCATCTGCAGCATTGTCGACAGGACTGACTGCGGACCTTTGGTTCAGAGCCGAGTGGAGGGTCTGAATCAGAGGATCAGACGGTTCTGCGACCGTGTCGGCTGCAGATTCCTCGACTTGCGCCAAAGGGTGGTGGGTTTTCGGGTTCCGCTAAATAGGTCAGGAGTCCACTACACTCAGGAAGCGGCTACACGGGTAGCGGGGGCTGTGTGGCGTGGACTGGGCGTTTTTTTTTAGGTTAGATGGCCTCGGGAATACACAAAATGGGTTTCAGCCTCAAAGGGGGCAGGTCAGACACGGGAAGAAAGTAAACATAAAAACCATTGGTGTAACAGTTGTAAATTGTCGTAGCTGTGTTGGGAAAATTCCAGAGCTCCAAGCGCTGATAGAAAGTACTGAGGCACAAATCGTTATAGGTTCTGAAAGCTGGCTGACGCCTGAGATAAATTCGGCGGAAATTTTCTCAAAGGGCCAAATGGTCTTCAGAAAGGATAGAATAAATAAAACAGGGGGTGGCGAGTTTATTGCTGTTACAAACGGTTTATCCTGCAACGAAATTGAGGCAGATACTTCCTGTGAATTGGTCTGGGTAGAGGTTATACCTGACCACCGAAATAAATTAATAATTGGATCTTTTTATCGGCCCCCTGACTCAGACGATGCGGTTGCAGAAATGTTCAAAGAAAGCTTGAATCATATTGCAAATAGGTATCCGAAGCATACTGTTATAATCGGTGGCGACTTTAATTTACCCTCGATATGTTGGCATAATTACGTATTCAAAACCGGGGGCAAATATAAAACATCGTCCGAACTAGTTCTGAATGCTTTTTCTGAAAACTACTTCGAACAGTTAGTTCATGAAGCCACTAGAATAGTACGTGGTTGCGAAAATACTCTTGATCTCCTAGCAACAAATAATCCCGAAATAGTAAAGAGCATCAAAACAGGTACAGGGATTAGCGAACATCGAGTTGTAGTAGCGAGACTGAATATCGAAATTCCCAAATGCACCAAAAATAAACGAAAAATATATCTATTCAATAAAGCAGAAAAAAATTCGCTTCACGCTTTCCTGAGTGATAGTCTCCAGTCCTTCAAAACTAAAAATGCGAGTGTAGATCAGTTGTGGCTTACATTCAAAGACATAATATCAGTAGCAATCGAGAGATTTATACCAAATAAATTAATAAAAGAGGGGGCTGACCCCCCATGGTACACAAAACAGGTCAGATCACTGTTGCAGAAATAAAGGAAAACGCATGCAAAATTTAAAAAGACACAGAATCCGCAAGACTGGCAATCTTTTACTGAAACTCGCAACCTAGCGCGGACTTCAATGCGAGAATCTTATAGTTGTTTCCACAACGAAATACTGTCTCGTAATCTTGCAGAAAATCCAAAGAAATTCTGGTCATATGTGAAGTACACTAGCGGCAAAACACAAACAATACCTTCACTACGCGATAGCAATGGTAATACTACCGACGACAGTACTGCTAAGGCAGAATTACTAAAAACAGCTTTCCGAAATTCTTTCACCAAAGAAGACGAAGTGAACACTCCAGTATTCAATCCAAGAACAGCTGTCAGCATGCGAAACTTAGAAGTAGATGTTCCAGGAGTAGTAAAACAACTTAAGTCACTAAACAAAAATAAATCTTCCGGGCCAGATTGTATACCAACTAGATTCCTCTCAGAGTATGCTGATGAAATAGCTCCGTACTTAGCTATAATTTACAACCGATCACTCAGCGAAAGATCCGTACCCAAAGACTGGAAAGTTGCCCAAATTACTCCAATATTCAAGAAAGGCAATAGGAGTGATCCCCAAAATTACAGGCTTATCTCATTGACGTCGATTTGCAGTAGGATTTTGGAACATATACTTTGTTCGAATATTATGTACTACCTCGAAGAGAACGACCTATTAACCAATAGTCAGCACGGCTTCAGAAAGTATCGCTCTTGCGAAACACAGCTTGCCCTTTATTCACATGAAGTGTTAAGTGCCATCGACAAGGGATCTCAAATCGATTCCATATTTATGGATTTCCGGAAGGCTTTTGATACTGTACCCCACAAGCGGCTTCTAATGAAATTGCGTGCTTATGGAATATCTCCCCAATTGTGCGATTGGATTCACGATTTCCTATCAGAAAGGACACAGTTCGTTGTAATTGACGGTAAGTCATCGAGTAAAACAGAAGTTATATCTGGCGTTCCACAGGGAAGCGTTATTGGTCCCCTACTCTTCCTCGTGTTTATAAACGATTTAGGAGATAATCTGAATAGCTCCCTTAGACTGTTCGCGGATGATGCTGTCGTTTATCGGTTAGTGAAGTCAACAGAGGATCAAAAGCAACTGCAAAGCGATTTAGACAAAATTTCTACTTGGTGCGAAAATTGGCAATTGACACTAAATAAAGAAAAGTGTGAAGTAATACACATGACCACTAAAAGAAATCCGCTGAACTTCAATTACGCGATAAATCAGTCAAACCTTAAGGTCGTAAATTCTACCAAATACCTAGGACTTACAATTACGAACAACTTTGACTGGAGAGAACACATAGAAAATATTGCGGGGAAGGCGAACCAAAGGTTACGTTTCATTGGCAGAACGCTTAGACGATGCACCAGCTCCACCAAAGAGGCTGCCTACATCACACTTGTGCGTCCTCTCTTGGAGTACTGTTGCCCCTTGTGGGACCCTCACCAGGTGGGACTGACGGAAGATATTGAGAAGGTTCAGAGAAGGGCAGCTCGTTTTGTTTTATCACGTTACGGGGGGGAAAGCGTCACGGAAATGTTGCACGAATTGGGGTGGAAATCATTAAAAGAAAGACGTTATTCGTTGCGGCGTGATCTGTTTGCGAAGTTTCAATCACCGACTTTTGGTTCTGAATGTGAAAATATTTTGCTAGCACCCACCTACTTAGGGAGACATGACCATCCCAATAAAATAAGAGAAATCAGATCGAAAACGGAACGATTTAGGTGTTCTTTCTTCCCGCGCGCTATTAGAGAATGGAACGGTAGAGAACAGTTATGAAGGTGGTTAATGAACCCTCTGCCAGGCACTTAAATGTGATTTGCAGAGTATCGATGTAGATGTAGATGTAGATCTTCAATTTCGTTTTTGTATCTGTGGACACTTGAACTGTTTTCGTTTTACAGAAGCAATCGCGTTAAATTTTTATGTTCGTGAAGTTTGCACCTAATTAATAATATTGACAGGGAGTTACTTTACTTCCAGACAGAGTAATTTGTGAGTACTGTAGTTGGTATGTAAGATTTTCAACTCTTGTAACAGAAGTAAATAGAACAGTAAATGTTGTTTCTTTTTTGTCAATAACTGTAAATACGAGGTATGGTATCTTTTCCAGATTTGTGAGTAGTGGATTCCTACGTAAGATTTGAACACATTACTTTCATTCAGGGGGAATGCAGAGCGGAAGCCAATGAGCTTTATAGTGACATCCACTACTGGAACTGCAACATACATAACAAGAATCAATTACAACAAGAGCAGAAGCATCAGGTCTAATATCATCGCGTATAGTTATGGAACATAAAGAAGGAACTAAGTAGGACGATAATGGAAAAGGAAGCTGGGAAATGTAACTGTTAGTTGTCAAGAAAGCTGTTAGAAGGAGATAATCATATAGCGGCATTTAGCGTGTTACTAATACATTTGGCCAGCTATCAGACATTAGTCGGTGGAACCTCTTGGTGCTGTAGGTATAGAAACTATACAGCAGACCTTACCTGTTAGAAGGCCCAAATTAGTTGCAACTCCACTAAAAACAATAAGGTTCCTGCTCACACAGCAGATTGTCGGCTAGCAGCCTTAGGAAATGTTGGGAAGTAGCAGTCACTGTCATTGTGAAGCCTTATTTAGGTTTCACTCAGGCGACTGTCAACATAGGTGAGTAATCTGAAAATATTTTGAACTCTGACGTCTTGCCTTTTATTCGTGCTCTTCGACAGATTGCGAATAGTTTATCTGTAGTGCGAATTCTATCTGGCGCGATTGTGGTAAGTTGGGGACGCGGCAGTCAAATGTTCAAATGTTTGTTAAGCTTATAGGACTTAACTACGGGGTCATCAGTCTCTAAACTTACAAACTACTTATGAACTACTTACGAACTAGGACGGCACAAATATCCATGCCCGAGGGGGGATTCGAACCCCCGACCGTAGTGGCCGTGCTGACCATGACTGGAGCTACTCAGTCACCTCGGCCACCGCGGCCGGCGACGCGGCAGTCAGTTGGTGATAAGCAAAGTGTGAGGGAGACACGGGAGGACATGAGGTACTCCGCAGTGCCGAGGGTTCTTGCGTGTTCACTGGCTGTGGTATATGCCTGACGCTGAGGTTTGTGGGGTAGGCGAATCACAGTTTCTCGGTGTCGGCTGTTTGGTGTTCTATATGTTTGACTGGCCGAGTGGAGTTCGATACACAGTGAAACGTAAATTCGACTTGCACTGCCGTATTTAACCGGCAATATGGCTGGCTTTGCATGTAATTCTACGTATATGGGTATATTCGTGGAAACTATCATCTGCGTGAAACTGATTTAGGTAAGCACTTGGAAAAGCGTCTTAATGTACGTGATTCCAGTGTCCTGTACAGGTAGTCATTTGTGTTGGAAGGTGTGTTTATCAGTATGTGCATTAGAAAGTCAGGTGCTGTTGGGCGGCCTGCTTTGAACTTTAAATAACTGCAAATTATTTCTGTATTCCTGAAAGCCACTGGTAAATTTTATAGATAATCTTGATCCCTACATGTAATTTCTATAGTTGTAGACAACTAGGTGAACTTACCTAGGTTGACTTTCGTTCAATGACTTGAAGTCAATAAAGTAATGAGTGTCACCACTGTGTGTTGACAATAGCTACGTTGCAGGAGTTGTTGCTATATCAGGAAAGTTTGTTAGCTCCTGCCTTTAGTTTGTGGTGACATACAGCTGGAATAATCAGTGGTGGCGTATAAAGACTGATGTGATTGGACAAGGTGGCATGTTGAAACCATAAGCGCCATATTCCCACTCCATTTGGTTTATTTTCCTAAAAATCCTTGCAATATTTGTGGCTCTGGAGGGAGACCAACTTTAGTTTTACGATTACCTAAAATCAAAATACGATGAAGCAATATGTTATAGTTATTACGACATTAATATGCTTCCTCTTTCGGTTGGTAATTTGGTTTCTTGGAACTTTTATTTTAAAGTATTGAAGCTGTACATATCATACGCGGTACAAAAAGTTAATTTTACTTACTCTTCAAGGTTACCGAGAGTTAAAGTTTGGCTGTACCTCATATAGTGCGTAAAAATTACCAGTTACTTTCAATTTTTGGGAAATTGATTATAGATTTGTAGCAACTTGCAGTTTCAAGATTTTCTGTAGGTTTTGTTATAAAGAACAATGTTACTGCCACGGTGAAGCGGCGGAACGTTCTAAACCGCCTTGCTGCGGATAGCGCTGTTTCTCGATGACGGAGGTCCGTGTCTGCCCTCAGACATGGCTGTGTGTGCTGTCCTTAGGTTAGTTTAAGTAGTCTGTAAGCCTACCGACTGATAACCAGATTAGTTAAGTACTATATACATACAAACATTTGAATATATGAATCACTGTTATTCATTGTTTATAAAACTTGTGATTTGTTTCAAATTATCAGTCATTTGCTGAAACTTACTTCTAGAGCTAAAAGTTATAGGAATACAGAGCAGCAGAAAATTTCCAGTATTTGTAAACTTCTGCAGGAGTTTCAACGTTCGTAGCTGTATTTTAAATTTTCTCTGTTTTAATAGTGTAATAAATAACTCCTTGAAAAAAGTAGTATGTTCTTTTCGCAGTACCTCTCCCACTTCTCAAGCTTAGTAGCACCACATTGTCCCACATTTTTAATATTTTTTTTAATTTGTTAATTGTGCCATTGAAAGTGGATGAAGCTGGGAATAGTCTTGATATGGACGGAGAGTACGATACAGGTGGTCTCCCGAAAAATATACTCAAACAGGTGGCACGAATGTGCGGTTCATGCAGCTGTTTCATGATAGGCTTCACATAATAGACCTTATTTTTGGTACAGGTGTCAGCCGTATGTATGAAGATGAGGTATGTGTATACTCTTTCGATTCACATTCAGTGGTGTCAGCTCAGTCTATGTGTTGTTCGTTTTTCAATAGGTGAGACCAGCACCTGAACAGATATAACAAGGGACGTTAGCAAAGTGATAGCGTAGTGGGGTGGTGGTATCACTCGTGGAAAAATACCTGCAGTAGTTGGCGTTAAAGCAGAGCCAACGCGTCGTTGAACTCTCATGGACATAATAGGGCATCTAGTAGAATACTACTGTTCTGCATGTATTATGTCAGTACTTAGCGACGTTTGTAATTTGTTTCTATCGGAAAGGTCATATACCAGACCGACTGAAGTAGTTGGCAGCAAAGCAACTTTATAAAAAAGGAGATACAGATAACGTAGACAACTTTAGACCAATTTCTGTGCCATCACTGTATTGAAAAATCCATAAAATAAGAGGTAATTGTTTTCAGTTCTCACAATTTGCTGTACAATGTACAGTTTGGTTTTAAAAGTGACTAGACGAAAAATGTCTAGCCTGAGTACTCATTTATTTCATACTTTCCACTTCCCCTTAACCCACTCTCTCTGTCCCTCTCTCTGTCTGTCTCTCTCTCTCACTCTCTCTGTTTACCCCATCGCTCTGATCTCCTCCTTCCCCTCTCATGGCTAATCTCTCCCGCCCTTCCATATTATCGTAGTCTGTCTGTTCTTACCACCTGTTCATTTTGCCTCCTATTCCCCTATGAAAAATATATACCAGTCATTTCTCGTGATGATCAGTGAAACACGGTCACATTTTATTACATAGTACCATTTGCCATGCACCATATGCTGAGTTGTGGTTTATAACAACTCTCTCCTTGAAAACAATTATACATGACCGAATATTCTAATAATCAGTAAAACGGTGCCAAAGTCTTTAGTAAGGTACCCCCTTTATTTGATGGTCAAATGTGCAAAATGTTTTCAAGAAAAGAATAAAACTATTTGTAAATGTCGCAGTGTGATGTTCTGATGTCCCCGCCATCCAAAATTCAAAATGTTATGACGACAGTTACCTTCCTTCTGTTTTTATTGTGAAGGTGCAGAATTATTTTTATAAGATCCGGGTAAAACAGTGGGTAATTGACGAATTCATTAAGTTAGGTAACCTCAGCCATTCATCATATAAAATTTTATGTTGACAGTAACATCTCTCTTGTTTCTAATGTCCAGTGTGCAACACTCAAGGTACAAATTTTGATTTATGTTAGTTGCAAACAAATAAATGGGCACTCCTCTTTTATATAAGAATCAAAATCGATAATTCCGTTTCGATGTTCTTGTATTTATATTATGATGCATCAAAGGAACAACAGTGTGCTCATTGTTCTTTCTATAGGTGCAGCTCCCAAAAAGTTCTGAATGAAGGTTTGAATTTCTAGCGGATAACAGACGTCGGATTTTTTACTTTTTCGATTTTTCAGCTTTTCCTTTGGATTTTTATTGTGGTTTTTTTTCTAAACCAGCGCTGTATTAAAGTGAAAACAAAGACAAAACAAAATTATTAAGATCGGCCAAGCCATTTCCGAATTATACGGAACTAAAGCACAAATATTGATTTATGTATTTTCACAGTAGTATTTTAAACAAAACGCTTTCTGTTACAATTCACCCATACGCGTTTCATCTTTTTCGCTAGGCATCATCCGTGGGCGTCCTGTAATATTTTTATGTTTTTGTTTACAAATATAGGTTAGGATTTTACATATGTACAAAAAATTTTCGCTTATGATTCAAAACAGTTCGCTTTTTGATATAAAATGGTGTATGTACAGAACTTGCTACTTCATATCTCCCTCTTTCTGGCAACCAGATCGAAATATTGCACTATTTTGGAAAAAACTGCGCCTATTTTACTTGCCCTGCCATAGCTGTGTCCATCAAGTGTTTCTCTCTCTCTCTCTCTCTCTCTCTCTCTCTCTCTCTCTCTCTCTGTGTGTGTGTGTGTGTGGGCGCGGGGTATTGGTGGAATTGTTTTTTTTTTTTTCTTTTTTTGTGATTATATGTTGGGATTTGTGTCTACCATATGATCAATCACTGAAAACAATGATTAATTTTTCACGTTTATGCGGTCATTTAGTAGAAACTTTTTCTCAGCTCTAGTTTTATATATACGATAATGTTCTTGTAATATTAGGTGGTGTTTTTCGTTATCTAATTATCGTCATATCTTTTTCTATCCTGGTGGGTTTGTCGTTATATTCTTTCAGATTTTCCGCAAAGTTGGAGTGTCTCTTTCCAAATTACCATGCCCCGATATGTTCTTTGTATCAGGTGTCAAATGTTCTGCTTGTTTGTCCTACATATCTTCAATCACACGAGTTACATTGCGGTTGTTATATTCCAGCTCTTTGGTATGTATCTGTGTCTTTTTTTTTCAATTATTTTTGGGATATACTTCTGGATTGAGTTGTCTATTTTGAAAGCTATTTTTATGCCTTCTCTTCTGAAAATATTTGTTATTTTGTGTAGTGTACCATCTTGAATTTTCTGTTTTGTTCTCGTATGTTCTTTGTACTATAGTTTGTGTTGTGTGTGTTTTGCTGTGTTGCTGTTTGTAGTTATCCATCTTTCTTTCTTTTTTCGGTCAGTATTTTTTTTCTCATAGATTACTTTTGTAGCCATTGTTTGTTGTTATTTGTGTGATGGTCTAGTTCCTTTTGGTAATCTTCTTATCTGATTGGAATTGTTCTTAGTTTGTGAAGCATGTATCTGATTGCAATATATATATATATATATATATATATATATATATATATATATATATATATATATATATAATTTTTTTTTCATATGGATGATTGGAGGTCTGTTTGTTGTGGGTTTACGATAATTGTCAAAGGTATGCTTGCTGTTTTCCTTTTTAATTGTTATATCCAACCCGTTTATTTGGTTGTTTTCTTCCTACTGCGAATGTTACTTCTTATGTATAATTTTTACATCTGTATGGAGTCAGCCCCTATAGCTCAGACCGACAGCTTCGCTTTTAACTGGTATTGGCTTAAAAGGCCATCTTTAGAGTTTAGTGTTTATCAAAGAAGGAAATGTTATTAACATTGTAACTTCTTTGATATAAGAGTGAAATTTAAAGATGACTTTCTAAGCCGAAACGCATTAAGAATTAATATAAATAATATACAAATATATTATATAAATGAAAAATAATAAATATTGATTTTTAATACAGTATGATGTTGTTCCACCAAGAACCGACAGAAGAATCACTCAAAATAAATCATCCTACATAATAAAAAATTAAAATTAATCAGAATTACCAATATTTTTACGGCAATCTGTAATGGCTATAACACCGAACCCGAATTTAAATTTTCACTACAGATGCTACTTTTACTATTAACATTTATTAATTACTGGATGCATAATGTAGAAATTCTGTACAAACGAATTTTTGCTATAGCTGCTGTTCCCAACATCTTACGTCTTTGGTATAGGTTAATAATGGGGAGTGTTTTCCAGCTTTAAACTCGAAGGGATTAAAATTACAAGCTTTCGTTTTTAGAACATTCATTCTTCCTAGCTCCTAAAGCAGAAATTCCTAATAACGACAGCGATTTCACGAGAAATGCCGATTTCTTTGAATTTTTGAAATTACTCATCTGATAACTGCCTGTTATGTTTCCCCGAATATTATCGTGGATGGAACACTGCTCGCATAATTAAGTATAGAATGGAGCTTCAGTATTTGTAACGTTCATTACAGTGGTGTAATGGGAGGTACATTCTTTACTCAATGTTTCCTCGAATTTCGTTAAACTACAGTCCGCGAAAAGGGTCAATATTTGTAGAATAAACACCGGAAGTGGCAAAACAATTTGAAACAGGTTTGTGGACGAAAACGGCTCTTATTTCACGAAATTCTGCATCAATTAGCTGCACAAAAAGCGGAAATTGTGAAAACATGTTTCGGAAATTAGTTTTTCGCTAAAAAGAGAAACAAACAACAATAGCTTTGGAAGCTTCATTTGCTGTAGCTTCGACCTTCCAATATATTCTGGATATCATGCGCATTCCTCCGAATTACATTGACACGCATGTTTCAAAGAATCTACCCATCCTGAATCACCAGTTTTCTGTATAATAGACGTAGATGCCAATTTAGAGAATTCGAATGATGTAAGTACTGTTACTACATGCATGCTTATTACATTGTTTTTGGACTTCCGATTCTCTTTCGGTAGAAACAGAAGCCTTATATGTTCACGGTTTTGTCCGCCGATCTGTTTGTCTGCCCGTTTATCCGAACATTAATATCCTTCATGTCTCACACCAAAGCTTATCTCCACCGGATACGTGAAAAATTTTAACACCTAAGTCAATAACATCCAAAGGTTCCGTAGCTTATACCAAATATTTCTATACGTAGAAACATATTCATAAACAATAGAAAATTTCCGAGTAACCTACAAAGACGAAATTAATCAACAAGCAATATTTCAATTTACAAGTAAAAAAGTCCAATAATGGTACATTTGTAATAACATAAAAGAGTTTCATAACAGCTGTTTCGTCATTGTGCCATTTTCAGGTGTTGAGAATAACAAAACAATAAGCTCTGATATTGGAACTTACCTTACAATGTCCTTTACAAACATAAACCTTAAGCCCAACAATGAAGTTTTTTCACATCTGTTGTCCGCTAAGAAGACGTTCCCTCAGGTCTATTGTTCTTTGCGGGCGAAAGAATTATATTTCCAAGTCAATTCATTGTACAAATGGGACCATTTATGTCGCATAAAGGAATAAAGAAAGATTCTCCTTTCACAGAAAAGCAATAGTTTAATAGTTACTATATAGAGCTTTAGATAGAGCTTACAATGTAAAAGAGACTTGAATGTAGCAGCTTCAAACACATTTTCATCATCTTTAGTATTAGAAACTAGTTATGTCTTTCAGCGTTCAGTCTCGAGCATACTTCCCCCAATAAAATTTTTCCTTGATCCCCAACTCACCGCTAACACTGATGCCTCTTCGTTAATCCTATCATTTGAAAAACATTCTTCACAGAATCCAAGTGCTTTCTCCTTGATCTTCTTCGACTCTTACCCTCTACTGCTGAACCCGTAAGTCTCTAACAGTAACCTTTCTTCTCCAAAGCGTGTAACATGACCGCATCATTACAGCCTGTTCGCTCTAACTGCTTCATCCACGGTGTTGATTCTCACTCTTTCTTTGATTTAATTACGGTCACCCTCCTGCCATTGTTCACGTCTGTTAATACCTGCAATCATCCTTGTTACTTTCATATCCGTAATCTCAAACTTATTAAAGAGGCAACTGGTATCCACCTAGCTTTGACTTCCACACAACGAAGTTAGTCCAGGGACAGAGTGGTGCAGAGTAACTTAGTCTTCTTTCTTGCTGGACCATTCTAGCTGAGAACTCAGTGCATTTCCTTTGCTACACCTTGATTCCAGTCAGTTCACTATGTAGCCATAGTGTGATAAAGTATATCCTAAGAACTTGAATCTGACCATCTGTTATAACTTTGTTCCTCCTTTTTGGCACTCGGTATAAATCTGTTTCCCACAGACATTAGTTTTGCACCTCTGATTTAGTTCTAAAATATTAGATTACAACCTTTCAATCGAGTCTGCCGTGACAACTAAGTCGTCCGCATATTGGAGACTGCTTTGATCGATAAACAGTGTGAAAAACAGTGGCGACAGATTATATCCTTATCTTACCCCTAAAACTACTGTAGCCATTATCTCAATTTACCGACTACTGTTAACAGCTGCTTGAAAATCTACGTAAGGACCTGTAATGGAGTGCAGAAGTTGGCATTTTGTACCCTTGTAGAAATGAGTATAGCTTCCTCCTAGGAACACGGCCTTAAACATTCTCTAGATCTATAAAACATAGATATAATTCCCTGTTCCACGTATAACATTTCCCCATTATCTGCCGTAAGCTAAAGATCTGACATCCTATGAGGCCTAAACCAACACTGATTTTTATACAACTTCAACTAATACTATCACTTACCTTTCAAGAATACCTGAGAATCATTTTGTCACAATGATAATGAAAGAGATACCTCTAGCCGTTACAATCTCGTCTGATGTGACTTCTCTAACTTCACAGTCTTCAAGCCTGTGTTCAGAATTACAATTAAATTGTCAACAGTGTTCCTTTATTGGTACCAATACGCATAATGTTATTATAAAAGACTATTTTTCAAAAGAGATATGCTGTTTGTTGTGAAGTTAATATTACTCTTATTTAATAATCTATTGTAAACTACATGATCACTTTTACGAAAATTTATATAGGGTAACTACGTAACAGGTGGCGAGCTGAAAAGTTTTTGAACATTTTCTCATGTCCTTTAAGAATTTTATTTTTATCAATCTCTAAACTGTCGTTAGTATGATTCCAAAGATCATCAGTTTGAAAACTGAAAGGTATAGTGAGCTCAAGAGACAATGATAGGCTTCTTCAATTAATGCATTATATATATATATATATATATATATATATATATATATATATATATATAAAGTACTTATTTGTTCTGAAACCACTTTTTGAAGTAAAAAATTTTAGGATATATTTGCAGTGCTTGATGTTTAGAAAGAATTTATCATAATTAGGCAAAGTCAGTTTTCTTCACAATGTTTATTGAAAGTAACTGCCATAACTGTAGTATGGAACTTTATTGCAAGGTCATTTTTAACATCGCTTGTCTAAAGCAGAAACAGCAACAGTATAGTTTACTGTATACGAAAATATGCAGCCCCACAATTTAATTTAAAATATTTACACTTCATCTAGATTTCAATACCTCTATGGGTGTCTTCATCAAAAGAATACAATTACGACCTTGAAATGAATCACAAATAGTATATCAGAAAATATTACACGACATTATTTATAACAGAACATTTATGTAGACGACTCCACCTTTATTATGACAACGGTCATATCACGCGCGCACATGTGACATGGTCATGTCGTATAAAATAACATCAAGTTAGTTTATAAAAATACATGCTTGTTAAATACTATCGGTATATTATTAAAGCAATTAGTTTAAAATCGATTTGGTGTTATTGTATTTAAGATCACTTTCTCCATGTATTCGAAGTACACAAACGACTTGTTGATAAAACTCTTCTGGGTATTGGACCGCATCGTCAATATATCAAATGTTTCACCGACGTTTCGGCCACTATTGCAAACGGCCATCTTCTGGGTGTTACGTTTACTTAGAAGATTTTTATCAACAATGACAACGGCCGTGGAAGTCTTCGTTTACAACAAATGACTTGTTGAAAACAGACTGGAGCTAGCTGGCCGAGTCTGATGTCATTGTGCTTTATTTCGCACTGTAGCAGTCATTTCGCGTAATTTTAAATGTCAGCTCTTGTTGTGGCACTGGGTACGAATTTCCGAGAATGGTGACTGCTACCACAGTCTAACATACTCAGTCAGTACACTCCAATCGATTTTGTCATACGGCACGACAGCAGCGATCAAAGCGGCTGGCAAGCTGCATTTCTGTCTACGGTATCTGATAAGTGTGAATAGTGTTTCCAGAATGTAAATTTCACTCTGCAGTGGACTGTGCGCTGGTTATGAAACTTCATGGCAGATTAAAATTGTGTGCCGGAACCGAGACTTGAACCTGGGACCTTTGCCTTTCGCGGGCAAGGGCTCTACCGACTGAGCTATCCCGACACGACTCACGGTGCCGCCTCACAACTTTAGTTCCACCAGTTCTGAGGCGGAATCGTGAGTCGTGTCGGGATAGCTCAGTCGGTAGAGCGCTTGCCGGCGAAAGGCAAAGGCCCAGGTTAGAGTCCCGGTCCCGGCACACAATTTTAATCTGCCAGGAAGTTTCATAACCAGCGTACACTGCGCTGCAGAGTGAAAGTTTTCTTCTGGAAACATCCCTTACGCTGTGGCTAAGCCATGTCTCCCCAATATCCTTTCTTCCAGGAGTGCTAGCCTTGCAAGGTTCGCAAGAGAGCTTCTGTGAAGTTTGGAAAGTAGGAGGCGAGGTACTGGCGGAAGTAAAGTAGCGAGGCGGTATAGTGAGTCGTGTCGGGATAGCTCAGTCGGTAGTTGGTAGGTTGGTTGGTATGGGGGTTTTAGGGGGACTAGACTACTACGGCCATCAGTCCCCCGCTTCATAGCTAGGCGACACACAGAAAAACATAGTCGTCGACAAATGCGCCTGAGCTATATTTAAAATAGGGCAAAAGAAAAGAACATACTGTCAATGAAATATTGACAGAGTCAACAAGGGACGATACTAAGACGCCAGACACACAGTAACAAATACAAGATAAAATTATGATAAAACCGATGAATGTGGTTGGCCGACCGTGGGTATAAAATGGGAAAAGCCAGCCACATAACATACACGTGAAAAGCTGTAGTCTAAAGACGCGTCAAGGATAACAGAGATAAGAATCTAAAAGACCTCCCAGAGGAGTTATAGCAACTGGTAAATCCCCCCGGCACGGAGAAATCGTAAAACCAAATTAGCCACAGAGGCATCGTCGCCGAGCACCAAAGAGAGAGTGTTTGGGAGGTTAAAAGAAATCCGCAGTGGGGCTAAAATGGGACAGTCGAGTAGGAGATGGACCACCGTCGATGGAGCACCATATTGGCACACGGGCGGGTCCTCTCGACGGAGGAGGTGACCATGCGTCAGATGGGTGTGACCAATGCGGAGACGGCAGAGAACCACGGAGTCCCTACGAGATCCCAGCTGCGAGGACTTCCAGACAGATGTTGTGTCCTTTATCGTTATTGGGCACGTCCAGAGCGGACCATTCAGCGTTCCACAGTTCGCGTATTTTGTTGCAAAGCAACGGGCGGAAGTCTGCTTCTGGGAGGCCAATCGCCAGAGGGCGGCAAGTGGTAGCCTGTTTGGCTAGCTGATCAACGCTCTCGTTGCCCGGGATGCCTACATGACCCGGGGTCCAAACGAATGTAACACAGCGACCGGAGTCAGTAAGAGCCAGTATCGACTCCTGAATGGCCCTGACCAATGTATGACGAGCATAACACTGATCAAGGGCCTGTAAACCACTCAGCGAGTCGCTACAGATCAGAAAGGAGGTCCCGGGGCACATGCGGATGTGGTTAAGGGCGCGGTATATAGCCACCAGTTCTGCGGTAAAGACGCTGCTGCCGGGTGGCAAAGAGCGTTGTTCAACATGGGCGCCATGCATGTAGGCATATCCAGTGTGGTCGCCATCCGAAGAACCGTCTGTATAAATGACCTCGGAGTTACTGAACTCACGGAGCAGTACAGAAAACTGATGCTGTAGGACCAGAGGAGAAGTAGAGGTCTTCGGCTCTCAGGAAAGATCCAACCGAATCCGCGGCCGAGGAACGGTCCAGGGAGGAGCATGGAAAGTCGAGCGGAAGGGACGGTTAAGAGGAAAGGAGTCCAGGGTCGATAGTAGCGATTGGACACGCGCTGCTATCGGGAGTCCCGACCGAGGTCGCCTCCGCGGCAAACGAGTGACATCTCCCGGAAAGAGGAGTCTGTTATTCGGATGCCGAGGGGTACAGTGAACTCTGGCAGCATACTGGGCGAGTAGTTGTTGGCGCCGGTATCGCAATGGGGCGACTCCAGCCTCTGCCAGGAGACTTGTGACAGGGCTTGTACGAAAGGCTCCAGTGGCCAGACGGATGCCGGTATGATGCACTGGGTCGAGAACTCGCAGTGCAGATGGAGAGGCTGAGCCGTAGACCTGGCTTCCGTAGTCTAGACGTGGGTAGAGCACTTGCCTGTAAATAGTGTTATTTAAATTAATTTAACGCACTTTTTACAACGGAGGAGGTACGTAGTTATATTAAAATCAGTAATAACTATAAAGTAGCTCCATTAGTCTTTATTATGTTCCCTAAACCACATTGGAAGGTATGAAACGGCAGATTGCAGGACAGTTTATTTATGATTCTCTTGAAATCTACGGCTTTTTAATTAATATTTTCCTTTTCTATTAAGAACAAGAAATGGCCAATAAACTACACAAGACCCGATCATTTGCAGAAATACGTCGGTTTTCTTCTCAGATGCGTCAAGGTTCCGTCACTAAAATTCTATCAAATCAGTAAACGTTGAAAGTTTAGAAACTTATATAGAATACAATACCTACCTTATGTAATGCACCAGATCAGCCACCACAACTGTAGCTGAAGAAAGATCCTCAGAAACGTGACAATAAAACACCTAAAGCAGAAATCGCCGTTCCCCAGCGAATCAGAAACCAATCCGCAATTACTGCTACATATGAACCAAAAACGACATGAAACTTCAAGTCACTCGTTTTGTAATCAAAAGTAACTACACTCAAAAGTATATGCGTCTAAACGAATGACGAGCGAAGTGTAAAAATGTATGAATCGTTAGCAGTCCATATCGAATTTTTACACCTCAAAGAAACTACCTAGTATCTGAGAACAGACCCTAATAGGAATTTGTTTCTCTCGTGTTTATATTCTACTTACGTGCAGCAGAATAAGCAACAAATATACCCATATTAGTTTTCATTCGTTTATATTCTACTTACGTTCAGCATAATAAGCAGCAAATATACCCATTTCGTATTCGTATGAAATAGGTTCACAGATTTGTAGCTGGATGGAAAACTTCCTAAGTTGTATGTTCTCGACAGCGTGTGTTCATCATAGTGTATCGTCAGGCGTGTCCCAGGGGAGTCTGATAGGACCATTAGTATTTTGTGTCTATATAAATGATTTAATGGACATAGTAACTTGTAATTTGCAGCTGTTTGCTGATAGTGTTGTGGTATATGGGGGGATATCGTCTTTAATTGACTGTAATAACATACAGGATGACTTAAACAAAATTTCTAGTTGGTGTGAAGAAAGGCATCTAGCTCTAAATGTATAAAAATGTAAGGTGATGCGCATGAGTAGGAAAAGTAATCTCATAATATTCGAATGCAGCATTAGTAGTGAGCTTCTTGATGCAGGCGCGTCATTCAAATATGTAGTCGTAACATTGCAGATCGATATGAAATGGAAAGAACATATAAGGACTGTTGCGAGTAAAACAGACAGCCGACCTCTGTTTATTGGGAGAATCTGTAAAGGATACCGCGTATAAAGCGCTTGTACGACCACGTCTTGAATATTTTTCAAGTGTTTGGGATTCGCAACAGATCAGTTTAAAGGAAGACATAGAGGCGGTTCAGAGGCGAGCAGCTAGGTTCGTTACTTGCAGGTTCGATCAATGCTTGAGTGGCACAGAAATGCTCTTGGAACTCAAATGGGAATCGCTGGAGGAAAAACGACGTACTTTTCGAGAAATTCTGTTGAGGAAATTTAGAGGGCCGGAATATGAAGCTTACTGTAGAACGATATTCCTGCTGTCTACTTGCATTTCGCGTAATGATCACAAAGACAAGATAATAGAAATTAGGGCTCGTACGGAGGCATATAGGCATTCTTTTATTCCTCGTTCTTATTTGGAGTGGAATAGGAAAGGGAATGGCTAGTAATGTACGCTCCGCCACGCACCTTACGGTGGATTGCGCAATATGTATGTAGATGCAGATTTAGAATAGGTTACTGTTTTTATAATTGAATCGGCGATTTCTTCCCTTTTTTTAAATTTATTTCGTGAATATTTTCGCCTCTAGATATTTTACTGATGGTTGGAAATCAAAAAATTGCAGAAACTATTTGGTTAATTACGCAGAAAAGTTATTACAAACTAATATTACCCTTACGGCAGCTAGCTCAGCGCTAGGAGCGTTAGTGTCGATGCAACTGTTAGTAGGTAACAATTGTCACAGCAGTGTGTGTTGCGACTGAATATGTGTTGAAACACGATATAAAGAGCATTAACAATCATGGAAATATGACAACAGCCATTCAACATTTGCAGAACACCTTAGGCAAGAAAGCCACCATCCCACCACCGTAGAAACTGATAAGAAAATAGTCAGAGTTACATCTACATCTGCAAGGGATACTCTGCAAATCACATTTAAGTGCCTGGCAGAGGCAATAAGAAACACCTCCTAACACTCCAAGAGAATTTCCAAATTCAATAAGCATTGATATTAAATGACAAAGTAAACATCAGCAACCAAACATTTAAACTAATGAAACACATAGTAGACAAAGACAAATCTCCCCCACTCTCAAAACCACCATATAATATGACCACATAAGAAGAAAAAAAAAAGACACACACCTGCAAAAGATAAGAATATATATCTCTCTCAATCTCTCTCTCTTGTCTCTCTGTCTCACTTACACACACACACACACACACACACACACACACACACACAAGCACACACAGACAGACAGATCTTCGCTAGTTGAACTAAACGCATATTTATAAACATACACACAATACAGTCAGAACATCACACACAAAGTTGCTATCAGACGCCTGTTTTAACAAAAACGACACAAAAACCCATCTTATAAGGCGAACTTGTAAGCAAATTACACACACACACACACACACACACACACACAGACTATAAAGAAAAACAAAACAAATTACATACATAGCCTTCCAGGAAACGGAGATGGCGATTTTCCAAAAACTGTTATAAGAAAGTGTAATTGTAAATAGTGTAAACAAAAACAGTGAGAGCAAGTGGCAATGTGCAAGAAATCACACATGAAGATGACAACATAAAAATACATGAGTAATATTAGTAGTCTATATATATTAGAATCAAAATAATCCTATTGTATGAGAACTTGTATCGATAGTATTTACTGAATATCAAACAAATAATTTACTTTTAGTACTTTATATGATGAAGAAATGCGATCAGAATGAAGGATGGAAGCTTAGGGTTAAACGACCCGTCGACAGCTTCGTCACTAGAGACGGAGCTAATGCTCGGAGTTTTGGGTGAGGATGGGGAAGGAAATGAACCGTGCCCTTGGAAAGGAACCATCCCGTCATTTGCCTGGAGTGATTTAGGGAAATTACGAAAAACCTAAATCTGGATGGCCGGAGGTGGATTTGAAGCACCATCCTTCCGAATGCGAGTCCACTGCGTTACCACTGCGCCACCTCGTTCGGTACAAATAATGTAAATCAAAACATTTCTTCTAAAGTTGACAACTGAAGAGACTTTAAAATAAAGCGAAACGAGTCTGATCTACACTAATTCACAGTTGAATAAGACGGTCACCTAACCTATACAAATTGTGTATATGTTACACTGTGCTGCTACCACAGAAGGCTTTGGAGCGTTTCACGACTGTGGCATGTCATCGGGAACGCCCAGTGCTGATGCCCAGGTTGAGGTGTCAATAATGGAGTGGCAGTGCAGGGCAGACGGGACTGGCCGGCTCCCCAGCAGAGGCCAGCCTCCGCCCCCGCCGCCCCCGCCGCCCCCAGCTACCGGCCGGCGGAATGCGGCGGCTGTCCAGCGCGCGGCCGGCTAATTAGGAATTCCTGGCCGGTGGGCGGTGGGGCGGCGACGAGTGCGGCGCATTCCGCCCCCAGCGCCGCCGCCCGCCGTTTCTTCACCAATCGATGGCCGCGCCCCACCGACGCCTGTCAGACCAAACCAGCCAAGCTCTGCTACTATTGTCTGTCGCCCTCCGGCCCTGCCTGGAGCACACCTGCGCTCGCCACTGTAGCCATCACGTACGAGGTGCGACTGATGTGAAACACGACTGTTGCTTACCATTTTAGTCAAGTTTACTGTTGTCTCCTTAAAAATAGTTCCCTTCTGATTGCACACACTTTTTCGAGCACTTCTGCCATTGATGGTAACATTTCTGAAACTCATCATTTGTAATATCCTCAAAGACCCTCCTCATAGCTTTTTGGACATCTTGTTTTGTTTGAAAATGATGTCCCTTGACAGCCGTTTGGACTCTTGCAATAGAAAAAAAGTCGCACGGAGCGACATCTGGTGAATTAGGTGGCTGTGGCAGTACTGAAATTTGTTTCAGGTTGAAAATTGCTGTACTAACAGAGCAGTATAGAATGGCACATTACTTTCTCATACCAATATCTTCAGTTATTATTAGACGAACCGTTTCTCGATCTGCAATTATTTTCAAGGATAATCTTCGATCAGATCGTAAGAGTTCACGCATCCTGGCCAAGTTAACAACCGTCCGTGAGGTTGATTGTCGTCCACTGCTATCTTCATTTTCAACATTCGTTGTCTTCATTAAACATTTTATGTCAACGAAATACTTGGGCTCTTATCATAATAACCTCTCCAAAAGCCTTCTAAAGCCTACCATAAGTTGCCACGTTTTCACCCAATTTAACACAATAAGAATCGGCAGACCGTACGTAATACGAGGCGCGTCCAGAAAGTAAGTTCCGTTTCAATTTATCTCCGCCGCAGCGCTGCGATTTCAATTCTGCACATGCGCTGTAAACGATGTGTATCAAGGAGAAGAACGTGGGCCATTTGCAGATCGCTGTCAGTTACGTACTCTTTGTTGTACTTGTTTGAAATGTCAGCTTTGATTCAAAATCCCGCCGCCTGTGAAATTAGGTCGGTGATACGGTTTCTGAATGCGAGGAAAGTGAAACCAAGTGAAATTTATCGGCAAATTTGCGATGTTTACGGACCAAATGCGGTGAGTGATTCGATGGTGAGAAGATGGGTAAGACAGTTCAATGGCGGGCGTAGTAATGTGCACGATGAAGAACGAAGTGAGCGTCCACCTGTGGTTACCGAAGAACTGGTTCACGCGATTGATGACAAGATCCAGGAAAACCGTAGGTTTACAATTAGTGCTCTCGCTATGAACGACGAGCTGAAAGAAGCTGTTTGCAACTGATTGAAGACACAGGCGGCAGATTTCTATTAAGAAGGTATACAAAACCTGGTTCCACGCTATGACAAATGCCTGCAAAATTTCGGCAGTTATGTGGAAGAGTAGTTTAAGAGTTGTAGAATTTTGTGCAATAAAAATTTCTTCTGTATCTGTGTACAATTTAATTTTATTACCAAATGGAACTTACTTTCTGGACGCGCCTCGTATATTCAGTACCTCCTCATTATACCACCCACCCACCTAATCTTCAGCATTCTTCTGTAGCACCACATTCCAAAAGCCGCTATCCTCTTGATGTCCATGTTTCACTCCCATACAAGGCAACACTCCACACAAATGCCTTCATAAAAGACTTCTTCACACTTAAATTAATATTTGATGTAAACAAATTTTTCTTGTTCAAAAACGTTTTTCTTCCAACTGCCATTCTACACTTGACAACCTCAGTACTGCATATCATATTATATTTTAATGCCCAAATAACAAAACTCATCTACCACCTTTATTATGTCCTTCAGCATCGCCTCATTTTCTGACACTCTGAAACGAGACTATCATTTCGTTTCATTGCTCTGAAGTCTCATTATGTCAACTTAATGAATGAAATTTGATGATTCACTTGGGAATGGCTTGCAACACTTTGTGGCAGGTGTTGAAAACTGAAAGAGCAATTGTAGAAACAGAGATGGCGAAGGTGTACATTTTATTTTATATCTTTCCTGTTATAAGTCACTCTCCTATTTTCCCCATCCTTGTGTACTATGGAGTGCGAGTGGAATGTAATAATATTTTTTTCGGAGTTTGTAACATGGGCAATATTGCAATCTTTGGTTGTGGCTATGTAGTTGTGGCAAGGACTGCCTTGCAGAAAAGGTTTTGTTTGAGCGTTGAAGTAGAGGGTCGGTCTGGTCAAGCCAGGGATTGCGAAGGCGGTGGAGTAACGGACCCTCGGTGTCCAGCCAATCTGGGCGCTCCGCCCTCGCGAATTTGAAGATGGGACGGTTGGCCCGGGTGGCGCCTAGGGAGAGAAAGAGATCGGTTCCTGGCCTGGCGGAGTGCGGACGTGAGGAGAGCTGCTCGCTGGTGTCGCGGAGTTTTTGGTAACGATTTGGTGAGAATATTCAGCAGTGTTGCTCATGGTGACGCTTTCACCACCGGTTGTTAGGGGACACAATCAATAGGTGTCAATTTTCATATTTTTCGGTGACTTCAAGTGATAGAATCAGACCGAGATGGTGTGTGCTTTTTCGTGGGTTAAAGTTGCTGCTAAGTCGGTTATTAGTTACATTATCATGGGAAGTATAAGATCGTTGAACGTGTTTTTGTATTTGTTTCCGATACATTCTCATTTTGAGGGTCAATATTCAAATTTACAGTGATTTTCCTCGTAACTAGGACTTTGCGCGTGGCGGCCGCGGTGGCCGAGGGTACTGAGGCGCTTCAGTCACTTGGGAATGGCCACTACGGTCGGGGGTTCGAATCCCCCCTCGGGCATGGATATTTGTGCCGTCCTTAGTGTTAGCTAGTTCGTAAGTAGTTTGTAAGCTTAGGGACTGATGACCACGTAGTTAAGTCCCATAAGATTTACAAACATTAAACATTAAACTTTGCGCGAAAAATGGATAAATTGTAGTTTGTGAGTCCAGTTGGTGCAATGGTAGTCTTTTATTAGTTATAATTTGTTTCTCGTGTGTTTTAGATTTATTTAATGCATAAATGTGTAGGATTAATCTCTGAATAATGACGGTTTCCTTTGTGGAATGTGATCAGTGTATACGTTGTGCCACGTGGTGGTCAGTACATAGTAAGTCTGGTAACAGAGGGTCTGTTGCAATTGCTTACCCTGCTCATGCAATAGTGTTAAAGTAATTATTCAGCGTGGTGGTAACTATTTTAAATTAAATTTCAGTAACTTGGTTTTTGTGTGGGGGCCACACTAATCACGTATGTTCACCACTTAGACGGGCATTGTAATGTTTTGTCATCCCCTGTCATGTTCTAGCAATGATCAGAAACCCGGTAATGCAAATCCCATTCACGGGTAATATTTTGTGTCAGTTCACACCACTTTGCTGCCCCTGGCGCGCAACGGCCGGGCGGATTCAAATTTGATTGCTCACGCAGTAATTCTTCTTTGCATTCCTTGTGTGACTGTGGTAAATCATAGTGGGGAATCAGAGGAAACTCTTTGCTTCCATATCCTTGCGAGTGACGAAATTAACCTGTCTTTTTTGGAAACTTGCTAGGAGGCCCATTCAGATGATAGCAACAAAAGGTTGCACTTAAATTCTCTTTCATACTAAAAATTAGCATTTAAATTAACATCACATAGTGTTTACCTTAAAGAATTAGTGGTTAAATAAGTAGATGTGATTACTATATTTGTCTCATCAGCAAAGAGAAGTAACTTTGCATCTTCATCAGTGTAGAATGGCAAGTTATTTATGTTTATCAAGAACAGTAAAGGACCTAGCACCGAACCCTGTGGTACCCCATCTTGATAGTCCCTTACTTTGAGGAATCGGCTGATGTTTTGACATTACATGAACCACTTATTTCAACTTTATGCATTCTTCCAGGTACGTATGAATTAAACCACTTGTGCACTGTCTCAGTCAAACCATAATGTTTAAGCTTATGTAGAAGAATTCCATGATTTTCACAATCAAATACCTTTGAAAGATCACAAAAATTCCAATGGGTTATGTCCGGTTATTCAGAATATTTGATATTTGATTGGTGAAGGCATATATAGCATTTACTGTTGAAAAGCCTTTCTGAAAACCAAACTGACATTTGGTTAGTACTTTGTTTTTACAAATATGGGACGCTGCTCTTGAATACATTACTTTCTCAAAGATTTTCGATAAAGCTGTCAGAAGAGAGAATGGGCAGTAGTTATTTACATCTGCTATATTCCCCTTTTTATGCAATGCGCCAAAGTACATAGTATAGAATTATTATAGAACTCAGGATGATTAGAAAAAAGGCCGCGAGATCATATATCTAACTTTTAAAGATCTCCCACAATGACTACATCTGTGGTCTGAAGTTAACTGGCGTCAGTGATTTAGAAGAGAAAAATGGTAATTGTGGTTCATTCGTTAAAGTTATGCTCTCGCGTGTTTTATTTATTTAGATCTTTGTGAGTTGTGCAATTCTATACCTTGTACACTGGCTTAGCTCTTTTGGTTGAGGCTCAAGAGCTGACTAAAGTGCAGAAGCGGTAAACAATTCCACGTTATTATTCTTATTTTATTTATTTCACAAGTTTCTATTAACATTAAATATAGCCTAAGTTTATAGTACGCTCCTAAGAAGAAATTAAAAGAAACCGCACGAAGATACTTTCGGTACTACTCAAGTTATAAAAGGTTAAAGGCACAGACAGAGGAAAAATTTGCTTCTGCTTTATATAATAGTATGATTTGCTATCCCTAGCTAAAATTTGTACATATGGCAAAACGATTGTAAAAAAAAGGAACGCCTTAAAATATACGTAAAAGGAATTAACATCTGCAATTTTTATTACATTAGGGGGAGATATTTATTTATTCCTTCAAACGCTACACGCCATTTTTATTTCATCCTTTTTACGATACGTGTCAGTTTTTACAAAAGACAAGAAATCAATGATACAATCAAGTATAGCAGTAATTATATCAATGAAAAATGAAATGACGAATTTCATGAATAACACAATAATTCTCACGACAATAATACTCCAGAGTAAAAAGACATAAAATCAAGAGAAATTATTGGATAAATTAATACAGCCGCGTCGGAGCGCATTGAGGCGCTATGGTGAGAGGCGTGAGGCCGTTCCCCCTTGGGGGTTCGAATTCCCCATCGGACAGGGATGTTTGTGCTGTTTTTAGTGTAAGTTAGTTCAGAAGTAATTTGTAAGTTTAGGGACTGATGACCCCTCAGCTAAGTCCCATAAGCTGTACAAGCATTTGAATTTTTGAAATTAATACAAAAACGGAAATAAATACGTTATCAGTAATAAACTACACTACAGGGGAAGTAGAGGCAAATTACTTTGACACTAAACTGCAGCAATATTTCCGATGTGACCTATTATAGGCACCACAGTAAACACCCAAGTACCCTGTGCTCGCAGCTGTGACCGGGTGGCGCTTGGCACTGGGGCGATTCATGCTCTGCGGCAGCCATGTTAGTTGGGTGTCGCGCTCTCTGCCCAGCTTCATTTCACTGCCATTATAAGGACTCTCTATGTTATTCTGTGGTCGCTGGTTCTGGCACATGACGAGGCAGCATGCCGCCATCGAACCTGGAGGCACTGAAACGATCTGGAAGGTTCCGCACCGAATTAAGCACGGGAGTGGCTTATTTAACCCTGCCGGCCATACCATAGGCCTCTGAGGCTCAGATGCTCACTCAGACCTGTCTCATCCCGCTCCAACACAGCTGGAGGGGACGTGACTCGCATGTAAGCCTCCTCTAGTTAGTTGTCTCTAAGCTAGTGTACAGTGCACAACATTCCGCCCCTGTCAGCCCGATCAGGTAAACAACTAGGCCTCCGAGACCCCCATACGGGACAGTATTTATAGGTGCCTAAACATGACTCCGCCTGCAGAGGAAGTTCGTGAAGAAATTGAGCAAATAGCTATTCCCAAACGAACTTACTGTAAAATTTGAGATTATAAGAAACAATCGAAATCAAAAATGCGGTGTGATTTCTGTAAGTTGCCAGTGTGTGGTCAGCACCAGAAAAAAATTTGTAAAATTGTACCGGTAAAAAATGAGAAACATCCGCTGAATTTTGTGATACCGATTTTAGTTTTAAACATGGTACATGGTTTGCGAATATGATGGATTTTTTTGCATTATATGAAGTTTAAACTATTATTGTTTAATTTATGAGACTTTGGTTATTTTGTTTTGTGGTTTTTTGAGGAAATATATATTTCTTTTATGTTATTCGAGGTTAGTTAATGTATTATACCCTCATCCTTATCATGACATTGAATTTCTTAGATTTTTCCATTAATTTATATCGTGTAGGCCTCTGAGGCTTATGGTGTGGCCCAGATATAGGAGCCTGGTGGTGCGGCCCACAGGGTTAAAGAGCGCGAATCACGTCATAGCTGGTCGGTGATACGCTATCTAGCCTGTGCCACACGTTGTTATCGTCATTGGTCGGTTACAGCTGGACGGTCGTATATTCTTCTGGTAGTCGCATTAAATTGTTATCAAGAGTTTTAATGGTCGTCGTCGTCATCGGTCAGCTTTGGCACGCAATGTCTGTGTTGCCCGTTACGTCTCAACAATCGGCAACCACAAGCCCCGGACCACGTACTGCAATACTAGCGCTGGTCGACTCTTTACCCTGCCGCAATAATCTCAAGGCGATCCGTGTTTCGGCAAGACAGTACGACGACATCAGAGATGCGATTATGGAGGCGTTCGCGGCGCCGACGTCACACACTCCATCCTCCCATCTGCAGGAGGATCACCGACATCTGACATCACGCCATCGCCCAGCATATCTGTGCTCCAGGGCACACGCTGCGGTTTTCTGACATCGGACCTGCCGCTCGGGGCAGTGGCGCATTTAACTCAACGCCCAGTGCAGTCACCGCTGGCAGGCGATAACTGCTGCCACCACACGACCGGCCACGGCTGGCTTATTACATGGACAAGAAGACGCAAGTAAACCCCAACATGACACTTGTAATGTTATGGAAAGAAAATTTATTTGTTGGACAGGAACCGCTGTCTAGTCTAGATCACCACCTCCCAGTAGCCGATTCCAAGTTTCCAAAACCATCCTAAGTACACACATTTCTTATTCATAAATTTACCCATGTTATGTGGATTGTCTTGAGGTTTGCGACTGTATTATAAACTGGAGAAAGTTTTAAAGAAATTGGTATTTCTCCAGTGTTGAATGTATTTTTCATTAAATTGTAAAATTACTAATGTAACTCTGATTGAATAATTCTTTAAAATGTTTCAACACATGCTATCTAAATATGCACATTTTTTTGGAATACTCACTGTAAATACTGATGGAAGTAAGTTATCTTAGATTCTAAGGATCTTTTTACAGTGTAAAAATCTAATACAAAATGTCTACATGTGCTGTGTACGTAACTGTGTTGGGTGTGCCAGACAACAAGATTATCAACAAAACTGTAAGTAAATACAACGCTACCGTAATCCAGAAGCTATAATCACGAAACATAATACTAAAATAGCTATATCTTCCTGAACAGGTGAAAACGTCCAACCATAACCTTGTAAGGTGTGGTAGTGAAAAAATGTGAAATGGATAGGAATGATTCCGGCTGGGCAAGGTTAATGTGGGTTAATACAGTAGGAGGACAGGAGCGGCTGACCCTGAATTAATTACTGATATTTAACATCACATCAAATAATTTGCATGTTTCGCCCTGTTTCAGTTCTAATTGTAATGACACTCTTCCACTTCTTGCAAGTGGCATAAAATATAAATAATAATTTGTCCCCACCAAAATTCTAACGAACTAACTGGGATCTGAAGACTAATAATGTTGAAAAAAATCTTTCAAATCCAGCAATATTTATTACACCTTTTTAAGCAGGATAAAACACACAATGATAAATACAATACTAAAATCATAAACAACATGAATACGTTTATAACCAAATAAGAAAGAACAATGTAATACATATGAAGTTACTCAAATTATTACGAAACTGGAAATTAGTAACGACTGGCAAGTCAGAAACCCCTATAGTGAAATAATATAATGTTCTTAGCGGGATAATCGAGTCGGAATACCAGTTCAGGGTTGACTTTCCTAACTACACAATCCCTACTATAAGGCAGAACCTGATGTGTCGACTACATGTCGCTATATATTACCAAACTGACGACTTGCGTGTGAAGGTGCTGCGCTGCAGTGACGTGGGGGCAGGGCGACTGCTATCAGCCTCTGTGCGCTCAGCAGCACACAGTGCGTACGACCTCAAACAATTCTGCCAAGTCGGGACCAATTCAGTGAGCGTAGACAAGTATGCACGAGTACTGAAGGTCTAAATGACTCCAGAAGTTGAGTATATCGCAACTAGTGCTTCGGTGCACTAGTATTGGCTGGCTGACCTTATTCAAACCGAAAACAAGAACAATCAGCTAAAGTATAAATCTCAGAGTGTACCCTGAAACTTATACAAGTTCACTCGTCCACGTATCGGCTCAATAAGCAAAATCTCCAAGTCCGCACACTCGGAGGACAGTACGCCATCAGACGCGTCCGTACTCCAGCGCTACGAAACACGAAGTCCTCTCTATCACCGCGTCTCTGCGCAAGACCCCCCCCCCCCCCCAAGAAACGCCGTTCTTACGTAAAGCCAATCAGCGTCGAGTTCTCGAACTCCAGCCAGTGAAATCTCACAAGACAACCGCTGATTTCGAAAAGCTGGCGCTTTGAACATCAGCCAATCAAAGACGGCATCCCTTCCACAAACACTTTTGGCGCAATTCTCACGAAACGGCTCTAACCGTCGCCCGTGGGAGCGGCTGCCTAGCCTCCAGCAATATTCCGTCGCTTTCCCTTTCGGACCCTAGGCCACAGCCAGGTGTCCTGCTATCTTCTTCTAAAAAGCGCAGACGATGCCTCTCCTTCAGAGTTTGGGACAGAAGGCTACGTTTTTACGACCTACTGCGCTGCCAGTGTGCCACCCAAGGCCAGCGCGCCCGGCCTCCTACGGCGCCGCAGGGCGCAGGTAGGAAGGAATTCGCCCTCTCAGGCCCAAGTCAGCTCTGCATCTCACCTTAGCAAAAATCTTCCCTGCTTCGTATTTCCGACCGACAGCAATAGAAAATTGTATGTACAGGACTCATTAAGGCAATACATCAACAATAAACATCGATAATAAAGATGAGAGATGGGCTGCCATCTCTCAACCTCACTTACACCCACAACACAAAACATAATAAAACAATAATAAACCTGTAACTGTAATTGCTGCCGAAACGTGTCGTGCTAATAAGAATATTAGTAAAAAGTAACTGCTGCAGTATAAATTATTTCAAAAACATTTCTTATTACTGTTCTGTTGTCCAAGCTGGTAGTAGCTCGATAATGGTGTGGACTGTATTCACATTGACTTCAAATTACAACTGTAACGGTACTATCCGTACGACGAGAGCCGCATGTGATTCCTCTGGTGATGCGAGAATTCAAATGTTTGTAATTCTATGGGACTTAATTGCTAGGTTATTAGTCCCTAGCTAGCAAACTAGTTAAACTAAGTTGAACTAACCTAAGGACAACTTACACACCCATACCCGAGCGGGGATTAGAAGCCCCGATGCGGGAGGCCGCGCGAACCGCAACATGGCTGTTGCGGTACTTGCGCGCGCATCCACTACAGTGGCAGACGTGTCAACACCAGGCGGCGTCACCTGGAGCTGTGCAAGGGAGAAGGATCATCCAAGATGGGTCTTCAAGTCTGGCCGACGAGCAGTCCAGCAAGATGAAGGTGACTTTTCGGCAGAAGCAGTGTGCCGGACAGCTTGTCGCAAAGAGACAACGTGGCTGTCAAATGGAGTCGCTGTACAGAGTTGATGGCTGGTCACTCGGGACGGCATCGTTGCAAAAGACGTGTTAGTAACTGCCCTGTGATAAGTGCATGTATCTATGCCATTAATTAACCCAGATAATCCTGACGTCCTTCCAGAAGGATGCTGTTTCCTTTCCTTAAACAATTTAAGTAAAATGTTACCTATGACACAAAAAAATAAATAAATATTAAAAGAAAAGAAAGAAAACGTGGGATTGTCACTTGGAGGTCGATCATTTACTGCATATACTAACAGTAATTGTTTTAGCACGTTATTCTATGTTAGTCAGCCGCGGCGGAGTGGCAGAGCGCATTGAGGCGCTATAATCCGATGCGCAAGGCCGTTCCCCGTCGGGGTTTCGAAACCTCCCTAGGACGAGGATGTTTGTGTTGTCTGTAGTATCAGTAAGATTATAAGTAGTTTGTAAGTTTAGGGACTGGTTACCCTGCAGTTAAGTCACATAAGCTTAACCAATATTTGAACATTTTTATGTTGGTCACCTTTGGAGATAGGGATTAAGAAGCCACGTATGCGTTAACTAAAGACGTTGGGGGTGTAAGTACTTACCCATGAGATTTATTATTATTATGCAGAAACATATGAATTGCTTTACAATTAAAATGTTATTTTTAACATGTAATATTTATGCTGTCATTTGTACTTCGTTCCAGAAGGACGACCTATTATGCCGAGACTAAGGTTGCAATTCGTGAACATCTGGGTTCATGTTGGTTCGAAGTTGAGTCCTGAGACAGAGGCTGTTAGTTCCGAGGATATAAGTTGTGAGTGAATTGGGGTAAAACGATGCCTGTATTTGCGCGGGATACGAGGCGCAGTCATTTGGCTGGTGTAGCATGTTGTTTTGTTTGTTTGGGAAGTACGACGCTGATAACCAGTAACAATTGAAGCTACTGTGAGTGGTACCGTTAAAGTTACCAGGTGCAATCTATTATACGAGCATGTTCTGTTGCTTGTTGTTTCTTGGCTAAAATAATTTTAAAAGTTAAAAACCGTTGTCTATTGTACACGGCGTGCAGCCAGTCGTAGGAATTAGCTATTAAACCTTAAACTCTGTTTACTGTTTGTTTTCCCAGCGACTAGGGGCTCATTGCCATATAATTAACCGTTTATTGTCTTCCATAGTGTATTGACTGTTTGATGCCTTATGTTGTGCAACTGTTTTCTTAATCAGAAAGAAAATCTTTTTCTACGCTGCTAACATTTCAAATTGACGACAGAAACCTGTCTTCAGTTAGGAATAATATGTAGTTGCTAAGTCATTTCACTTGTAAACTCTGTTTTCTGAAATAATGTTCAGCAACTATGTAAATATACTACTTGATCGAAAGTTAAATTTTGTAAGAGGGGCTCTGATTAGGACTCTTCAAGAGTTGTGTTTTGGTAAAGAACATTTTTTTATTATTCATGAATTGTAAATGAATATTTGCTTTAATGGTTGCTTAATTTAGAGAGTTGTAAGGATCGGGAAATAAAGTCATTTTAACAGGTTTGCTTCCTGTACTAACAGTATTCCTTGTTTAATTGGAAACTGACACGCTGGTCTGTGAAGTAAGTGTTCTCCAAAAGTAAACTGAATTGAACTTGCTAATCTTGCTTGACCAGAAGTCTGTGTTGTTTGTTAAGAGAATTGGTTAAAGCTGATAGTATTTAATTGAAAACATAACTTTGATAGCGCTCATTTGTCATCCCGTTCTGTTAATCCGCAGTACGTCGTCGGCATGGCAAACCTTGGTGAAAACGTTCTTCTGGTAGTAGCATTAAATTGTGATCATCAGTTTTAATAAAGAGTTACTGGTTCGCACTTGCATCCCAATCCAGTACCCCGTGATCCTGCTCTTCTACAGTAAGGTTTGACTACTTGGAGAATAATGGAAGCTATACATAATAAAATAAAATAAAATAAACGAAAGACGTTTTACCGATGACAATGTTTTATGTCACCAGTGCCACAGTTACTCTCGATTCATTTGAAGGACAAGCTCGATATTATTAATTCACCGAGAGGTTTGGTCGATCACTCGACATAAGGCTCATCCAACGTTGATGGCAAATAATTGAGACGTTAACTTGCACACAAAATCCCACACCGACAAAAGTTTCATAATTATGGACGGCTAAACCAACAGAATATTCCTGCAGGGGACTCTGTGCTACATCGACGTGCTTTGTTTCAGCAGAGAAAACGATGTCCCATATTATGTTAGCAGAATACCATGACTATCATCATCTCAATGAAAAAATATTAATACATCGAATTCTTTTAATGGGAGTATTAGAAGGAAAAATCTTCGCAAAGAAATCATGAAATGGGCATGGAAGGATGCAAGATATATTTAGAGTAACCAGCTTTGTTTTATGAAAGTTTTCCACCTATTGCTTTGTTGCATTGTAGTACAGGAGCGCTTTTATATACCTATTTATTTAATATATTCCACATAACTTATCGACAATCGTAGTTTTTTTCGCAATTTTTGTAATAACGTAACCCCATTATAAGACTTTCATACCTGCATATATTACATATTTTAATATACACAGCATGTATTCCATTGCAACGTTGCATCAAAATTTGAACCTTACGAGATTTGCGATTAACAACATTAATTTTTATAAAAGTCATAAATTTAAGTAACTGTTCGTCCGAAATGTAAAATCTCTAAATGTTCTTCAGAAATGGCATTGAAATTATGATATAACGTTGCATTCGATTTGATAAGCACCCACTAGAATATCATTTGTCACATTTCTAATATATATATATATATATATATATATATATATATATATATATATATATATATATATATATATATATATGCTGGTGAATTCTAAACCATTAATCTCCAAAAGTTCTTGATCGATTGCTTTGAAATTTTGATACAGATTTGAGTTCCATTCACGGAGGTTTTCTTTCACGGATTTAATATATATCTCATACAACTTACATATATGTAATACTTTGCGATTTTTTGGAATGGACATTCATCAATATACCATTTATATTTCGGAAATGACGCTCTGAAGACAGCAACAGTGTTGGGCTTCGAAGCAAAGTGTACTGGAATCGAGATCCACCCGTTAAATTCATTATACATTCCTGGTACATTCTACATGAAAAATGATGTTTCTGTTTGTTACGCGAGACAGTTCAATCATTTGCTCTAGCATGTATGTGCCAAGTACTTGGAAATTCAACGCTGATTTCTGACCAAAAACGAGTTACAAAACAAGAGGCGTAATGTGTTTCTGTCGATGCACCAGAAAATTGTTTCAGAATGCGAACCTGTATTATAAAAACATCTATTACACAAAATATTGTAATTCTTAAACTATAACTGATATTTCAATAAATTTCCTATTACAGTTTGAGTTATGTCATTCAGGGTTGGTAGAAAATAGCAACTTCCTCCGCATTCTGGATCAAGAGTAGGCCTAATGTGCATCGAAAGCAAGGTTTGACTGTGTGGCCCATTCACGTCCAGGTCCCCTTAAGCTCACTGGAATACAGGATCTAGAAAGTAAATAAGCAATATATTGAAACGTGGATGGTGTTGCGACCGTCGTGGTATACATGATCTTGTATTTATTGAATAATGTGTTGTGCATTTGTGTAATTTGACTTGTATAACTGCTGTATGTGTGTAAAGTCTGTTGTGAATAAAGTTAGTAGTAAAGAAGTAATACGTTAAGAACCTGGTGGGTGATGGGGCAGTTTTCAATGAATGTTCCTGTTTATGTCCTCCTATTTCAATAAATATGTGTCGTACTGTGATACAATTTCGAATTTCCGTTCAGTTTTATGTATCTGAGTACTTCTGCAAATTTTCTTACGAGTAGAATGTTTAGTGTAGAAATTATGAATTGTATTATACTATAAATGGTATTATATTACTATACAATATTTAAATGTTAAGAGACTTGAATATGGGAGCTTAGAATTTACAAAAAGGGTCTAAATAAAGCAATTTGAAACTAGCGATCTGGGTTCTTCTGCTTATGCAGATTCCTTTACGACATATCATATCGCAGCCTCGGCATGAGTGCTGTCAGGCATATACAATAAATTATGTCATATCGAATGCCGTAGTTTTACTTCATGAAAAGCGGAAATGTAGCAAACGAGAAACTGTCTTCCTTTAACCATTTTGCTGTTGTCGTCAGTGAGAAAAACTATAAAAACGTTCAAAATTATATTTAAAGTTTGTTTCAAGTAGCTAAGTACTCACATTCGTATACAGTGTATGGACGAAGTCTCGTCATATGCCGAGGCAGTTTCCATTCCTATTAATTATGACGTCATATCTCTTGACGTGTGTCTTGTACGTGATTCATACATTGACAACGACCGTCTTCTTGGTTTGAAGGGCAAGTGTGCAAAATTTCATAAGTATTAGAACAAAACTAGATTTGTAAGTATACATACACGGAACTCTATATACAAAGATATTTAAATGAGACATAGTTTTCGCGACGTCACTCGAATGAATGCACATTCTAATCACAAGAGACTTAATTAAGCACATTGAAAATTCACGCGGAAGTTTGTGACCACAAAGGCCTCTTCAAGTTGCCTGTTGTTCACTTAAGAAGTTGTAGGGGCTTTGTAACGATACATTAAAATACTTTTATAAAATTACATCTGTGACACTTGTCGCTTGTGTATCCGCTCCACTTCAGTAAATACTGCTGACTTGTTTTCGGCGGTCAATTTTTTTCCCGGCTAGGGGAGAGAACTGAAGCACTCGTCGTCTTTTACGTTTTAACCGCGATACTAAACAGACGTCGCCTCTTCTTACTCTCTCCGTGGAATATGTATGTATGAGCTCCACTAATTTTTTACTGTAATAAATCCCCCAGTTTAATACCAAATATTTTTTCAATTCAAAATGCCTTTTCCTGTTCCCACTAATTTTGCCTCATTGTTTTCGGCAAGCTGCGTTCAATCTTAAAAAGGTGTCTGGTCATTATTACGGTTCGCTTCATGATTGCGTAAGTGTAATTAAACTCGACTTTTACCTACATTCAATATTTTATAGTGATGTGAATTTCAGAACATGTAATTAATGTTTTTCTCCAATGAAGTCCGATATTCTGTAATTTTATTCACCTATTGTGCAATAACTCAACAAGATCGTCAAACTTCGTTACGCGATGCTTGAAATAAATGCGATTTTTTCCAATTTTATTGCGATTATCTGCCGAGTTCCGTTTAATTTTTTCAACAATTACTGTTTCCGTTATTACAGTTAACGTATTAGTTTTGGCGGAAATTCAGTAATTTTTTTCGTTTTATCTTTTTCAGTGTCTGACGAGAAACTTCTACCATATTTCCTTGTTTTTTGCAAATGTCATCGTCACGTAGTTTTATTCATTGTTAATAACGTTTCAGTATTAATATTTTCAGTTGTTCCACGAAGCTTTAGAGAAATTCAGTGTATATTTCCATTTTTGCTGCTGTTTTCTTGGCATTGTTGGGTTTATATTTTTTTTAAGTAGAATCTTGGTTTTTACAATTTTTTTTATACCAATTGCGGTGTTTTTTGTATACTTTTACTTTTATTTATTTATTTATTGCAATATTTGTTTACGGCGTAAAGTCAAGTTTCCATCAAAGTTTCAGTGCAAGAAAAGTTGTACAAATCATCTAGATTTCATCCGGTATCGAAAGGTAATTTATCGCCAGCTTTCTTTTCTAGTGGTGCATTCAGGTGTTGACTTAATATTGACTACCGCTATTTTTTTGATACCGGTATTATTAATGCTCTTTTCAGACTTATCCTCTTTAAATATTTAATCCCTGCAGCTATTCCAAAATTCATGTCTCCATCTACATGGGATACTCTGCAAATCACATTTAAGTGCCTGGCAGAGGGTTTATCGAACCACCATTTTACTATTTATCTCCCATTCCATTCTCGAATAGCGCGCGGGAAGAAAGAACACCTCAGTCTCTCCGTTCGAGGTCTGATTTCTCGTATTTTACTCTGATATTCATTTATACACTTGTAGGTGGTAGTCAACAATATATTTTCGCATTCGGAGGAAAATGTTGACGATTGGAGTTTCGTAATTAGCGCACGCCGCAACGATAAGCGCAGTTGTAATGATTCCCATCCCAGATCCTGTATCATTTCCGTAACGCTGTCTCCCCTGTATCGTGACAATACAAAACGAGATGTCCTTCTTTGGACTCTTTCGATGTCCTCTGTCAAACCCACCTGATAAGGTTTCCACACTGGGCAGCAGTGATCCAAAAAGGACGGACAAGCGTAATGTATGCAATCTCTATTGTAGTTCTGCTGCATCTTTCAAGGATCCCGACAATAACACGCCGACTCTAATTCGCCTTTCACACGACATTACCTACGTGTTCTTTCCACTATACGTCTGCAGTAATAGTAATTCCTAGGTATTTTGGTGGAATTTACGCCCTACACTTTTGTTTGATTTATCTTGTAAACAAAGTTTAACAGATTGCTTTTCGTACTCATGTGGACTTCACACTTTCATTAGTTAGTCAATTGCCAATTTTTACACCATAGTGATATCTTATTTAGATCGTTCTGCAGTTGGTTTTGATCATCAGATGATTTTACTACGCGGTAAATGACGGCGTCATCTCCAAACAACCTAAGAGAGCTGCTTAGATTTTCTCCTAAATCTTTTATGTAAGTAAGGAACAGCAGAGGATCAATATCACTATCCTGTTGAACGCCCGCTATCACCTCTGTTTTAGTCGATGCCTTGCCATTGATTACTACAAACTGTGTCCTCTCTGACAGGAAATCCCCTAACCAGTCGCAAATTTGGGGCGATATACCATAACCACGCAGTTTGATTAAAAGCCTTTTGTGAGGTACGGTGTCAAAAGCCTTCTGGAAATAAAGAAATAGGAATGAATTTGCGAACCCTTGTCGATAGCACTCATCACTATGTGTGAATGTAAGAGCTAGTTGTGTTTCGCATGGACGATATTTTCTAAATCCGTGTTGACCTTGGGGCAATAGATCATTCTATTCGAGATAATTCATAATATTTGAGTACAGGATATGTTTCAAAACACTGTTGCAAATTGACGTCAACGAAATAGGCCTGTAGTTTAATGGAAAGCTACTACTGCCTTTCTTGAATATTGGTGTGATCTGTGCAACTTTCCAATCTTTTGGTACAGAGCCTTGTTCGAGAAAGTGTTTGTATATGGCTGTTAAAGTAAGGAGCTATCGCTTCAGCATAATCATATCTAATGGGTATTCAGTCCAGACCAGTAGACTTGTTCTTGTTAAGTGATTTAACTTGTTTCACTATACTACACTTTACTTATTCTGACCTCTGTTTGTAATAGAAATCTGGAATATTGGTTTCGTCTTCTTTGGTGAACGAGTTCCTAAAAGCTATGTTTAGTAACTCCGCTTTAGTAGCGCTATCATCGGCAGGATCGCCATTACTATCACCTAGAGAGGGTATTGTTTGTTTTTTTCAAAAAAAATTTTGTTAAGCTTATGGGACTTAACTACGAGGTCATCAGTCCCTAAACTTACAAACTACTTATCTACTACCTTATACTAAGGACGGCACAAATATCCATGCCCGAGGCGGGATTCGAACCCCCGACCGTAGTGGCCGTGCAGACCGTGACTGGAGCGCCTCAGTCCCCTCGGCCACCCCGGCCGGCTTGTGTTTTTCCCCTAGTATATTTAACATATGACCAAAATCTCTTAGGGTTTTCAGTCAAATTTCGAGAAAGAGTGTCGTTGTGTGTAATTTCATACGCATTATTTAAACGAAATCCTTACGACAACACCAAAACGAAAGCAGCATGACAGCACTGGCCAACGACATATATGTAGACAACATAGTCTGGCTAAGGTACTGCCATACTTGAAGCAAATTGAAAGCTCTGCCACCATGTTTTACAACGTCACGTAGGCGTAACCAGTCGTCTGTTATAGCACGAAATCAAATCACTTTCACTTTTTACAATGATTTAACAAACCATTATCCATCTGCTTATTATCATTTTTATAACCGAGCTAATATGGATAAAGAATAAATGATAGACAACAAGTGTGTGGTAGACAAATCGGAAAGTTTAATTACAAATGTCACATGCACTGGATCGGCTAAACATCGTCTCATTCATACAAAAAACATATCTTTTCACTGTCATTTAAACAATATTAATTTCGTATTCATTTGCCTAATCGAATACCTCTTTCCTCCGCAGATGAGATTCCTCCCACAATTCCGAGGATACCATTAAGTTCTCATAGTTGGTAAATAAAGTAGGTCTGTTTCCAAACATTCTAAATACATTCGCAAAAGAAAATTTGTCTTCCCTATTGATGTTTCATGATTCCTCAGAACCCTTTCTGCCACTTCGAAAACTTTTACAAGATTTTTAGAGGGATTGAACAAACTATCTTTTATACCTTTCAATCCGATTAATTCTGTTTCACTCTCATTTTTAGGAGCAACGAGAAGTTCTAAGCAATCTAAACACTTAAGTTTTTTTACTCATTTGCCTAATGACGCTTCCAGAAATATATTCAACTACATTTTTTCGGAATTTCATGTCAGTATTTCGTATTCTGTCACATAGTCATGGTCAAACTGAATAGGCCTACTGCTCTCTGAATGACTTAAATCATGATTTGCAACAGGTAATAAAAGAGGTTCCATGTCAGCTGCTTGGCTACGTGACATATCAAATGAAGCTGATTCAGCTGTCTGACATATTTTTTTTCTTTTTGTTGGAGATCTCCTTGCTGGCGTTTTTGTTGTTTGAAAATGTTCAGGGAACGAAAATATCGTCGGAATAACATCAGCGAAACGCCACTTTGTTTCATTTGTTGCATAGATGATTCCTCCTCAAAATGCGATGAACAAATGTAACTGTATGCAGTATGTTTCCCCTTATCCCGCCTCATATTGACTCACCAACATTTTGTAAGTTAATAGAAATAAAGAATCCCAGAGACGGATTTACGTCTCCAATATGTCAAAGACATTATTGATAGATCTGAAGCATTGAATTAAAATTTGTGGTGCGGCCGGGAATCGAATCCGGACCTCCATGCTTACGAGGCAAACGTCTTAACCGTTAGACTACCACACCACTAACAATTATCGCGCCTTGGAATAGTCTATGTACGATTTCCCCCCACAACACAAACTTTAATTCAGCTTCTTTGTTCCATAGATAATTACCACTAATGCCAAGGCTCTCCATGCAGCGGAATAGCACCTTAGCAATGGACATGGTGGAACAATCCTGTTATGGTGATATAAATATCAATTAATATGAATAAATAATCCCTGAGACGGATTTACGTCTCAAATATGTCAAAGACATTATAAATAGATCTGAAGCATTGAATTAAAATTTGTGGTGCGGCCGGGCATCGAACCCGGACCTCCATGGTTATTAGGCAGACGTCTGAACCGTTAGACTACCACACCACTAACGATTAAGGCTTTGCGAGCATGGAGGTCCGGGTTCGATTCCCGGCCGCACCACAAATTTTAATTCAATGCTTCAGATCTATCAATAATATAGTAAGTTCTTCATTTTTTAAAGGAAAACTGAAAAATATAATACGATATTCGAACTGTCTTATTACCGCGATTGGTACATTTACATGCTGCGCATACCCTGGGCACGATTTCAGGGCACAAACACAGCTCTACCTGGCGACGGGCAGCACGCGAGATGTGATCGGCGAGTGGGCGTGTGCGGTGGCGCCGCTCGCTATTCCTGGCCACCAGCTCACCAGCTGCCTGCTGATGGCGGCGGCAGAGGAAACCGCCGGCACACAACACGGCTTTACGAGCGACTAATTTCGCGCTATTAAGGCCCGCTCTACAGGCGACACTGCAAACAGCCGCGTTTCCGTAAACAGCGGCCTGCTGACCCGTGTGTGCGCCCACCGCGTCCTACAGCGGCGGCGAAAACAGGCGCTGGCTGCGGCTACAGAGGGGTGGGAGGGGAGGTGTTTGTCGCCCAGAGTCTGCCCCGTGGCGGCGCGCCCCCATTGGGAGCGGCGCTGTTGACGTTATTAGATGCGGCGTGCCTTGCTTTCGCTGGCGACGTTCCAGGAAAGGCATTGTGCAAAAAACGCGGGACTCTCGCCTCACAAATGAGTGTTGATGCGATGCCACCTCCGCCGTGTGCAGTATGAAAACAGCTGCCGATCACTAACTTAAAAATGTTTATCTCCGTAACACATTCTAAAGTTTCTGGCCATTACTGGCGTCTTGATGTCATCATCATCATCAGGTGGTTGCTTTGTATTTACGGTTTAATGAAGAGCCGCTTAATTGGCGAAAAATAACGCAAAAAATCACGCGCAAACTGTGATCTTTAGTGAAACACCACGGAACTGACTATTTTTACGAAACGTAACGTCATGCAGCATCCTAATTCCCCAGAACAATATTTTTACAAATCTAACAAAAATTATCACACATAGTTCGAAATATTGAATGTTGAAATTTTCTCTCTCTTTTTCCTCAACGCTGAGACTTAAAGTACAAAAAAAAAAAAAAAAAAAAAAAAAAAAAAAAAAAAAAAAAAAAAAACAGTGCAAAATGTTCAAATGTTTGTAGAGCTTAAGGGACTTATCTACGGGGTTGTCAGTCCCTAAACTTACAAACTACTCATGAACTAGCTACAACTAAGGACGGCACAAATATCCATGCCCGAGGGGGCATTCGAACCCCCGACCGTAGTGGCCGTGCAGACCGTGACTGAAGCGCCTCAGTCCCCTCCGCCACCGCGGCCGGCAAGACAGTTCATTTACCATGTGAAGAGCTATGATGCGATGCCAAACATTACACTGAAAATAGCGAAGAAAATCGAAATCAATAAGAAAAAAGAGAGAATGAAAGAAAGAAATTTCCAATGAAGATAACGAGCCAGCCGCAGTGGCCGAGCGGTCTGCGGCGTGTCAGTCACGATGTGCACGGCCGCTGCGGTCGGGGGTTCGAATCCCCCTTGGGGATGGATGTTTGTGCTGTCCTTTGTATAAGCTAGTTCATAAGTAGTTCGTAAGTTTAGGGACTGATAGTCCCGTAGCTAAGTTCCATAAGTTCTAAACATATCTGAACATTCTAAACACAACGAAATCAGCCAAAAACAAAGTACACGACGAAACATAACACAGAA